>OX038882.1:19264776-20474368 GCA_943789525.1 Agriphila geniculea | reverse complement strand
CCTTTGCAAGATATCATTGATTAATGATAATTAAACTGAATTTTCCAAACCAATCTTGCTTATTGTTTTTTTTTTGGTACCAACCATCTGTAGGTATCATCTTTGCTACCAAAACATTAAGAATTATGTTAAATTTGTCTGCTTTTCTTTTTTGAATTTAAAAGAGTAATTAATTACATAAGAGATGATATTTCCATTTTCTTATTTTAATGCTTTCAACATCTACATGTGTTAATATACTAATATCAAAGGACGAATCTGAAGTATAATTAATGATTAAACGAACTTACCTGTAAGTGAAGTTCTATCATAATTATACGAAGGATTCGTCCGAAGATATTAGTATAGAATCCCACCCTCCCTACTCATTATTGTAAATTACAATAACTACCTATTTACCCACTGAAGAAAATGAGGAAATATCATAGGATTTGGACTTTAAACTAAATGAAGTGGTTGGCGTGTAGTAGTGATGGGGCGAGCTTGGACCGGAAATGTCAAAATATCTGTCAATGTTTAGTCAAAAGCCTTCTCTTTTTTAGGTTTTTTTTAGGTTATTACTTTAAAATAACGTGCTAAGTGGTGATACATGCAAGCGATACTACATGTGTTAATATACTAATATCTTCGGACGAATCCTTCGTATAATTATGATAGAACTTCACTTACAGGTAAGTTCGTTTAATCATTAATTATTCACGAAACAATAAACAAATTATGCATATTCCAACAACAATAAACTCTCGAAATATGCAACACAGAGCAATTATTTTGTTGTCATTTTAGATATGATATTCCTGTGTATTAGAATAATAAAAAATAATTGCTCATAAATGACCTTGTTTTTCAGAATTATGTAAGAAAAACTTAAAAAAAGTCCACTAATTTCGGATTAAAATATGAATTTTTGACGTATTAAAGTTGAAAGTTTACACTTTTATTTTTCATTTATATGGTGTTATGAGCTTTCGAATAGTATTTTTTTATAACAGTAGGACTTCTAAATCCGGAGAAATCACTAGATTTTGGCAGGGCCATCGAAAATAAAAGGTCAAATTTAAAATGGCTGCCATTCCTACACGAGAGGGGAGTGTTTTTGTCGATAATATAAGGATGGGTACCCACTTAGGTTCGCGAACCTCCGCGCTCCGCGAACCTGCACCAAAAAAATTGTTTATGCTGTGCTGCAACAGTGCGCCATAGTGTGTACGTGTGCGAACATGTATGTGAACCTGGTTCACACAAGTACACACTATAACCAAAGTGAAAATAAAATGTTTGCTAGGGCGCACTGTTGCAGGTTCGCGGAGCGCGGAGGTTCGCGAACCTAAGTGGGGACACACCATTAGGTGTATTTCATGCCTTTAAATTATGGCTAGTAAGGCACTGTTTAATTTGAATTTTAATGTAGCTAAGCATAAACAGGCAAGTAACTGAGTACCTATATTATTTAAGTCGTATTTTTGTATCTAAGTTTTTATATGGGTAAGTTATTTCAACTTGAAGTTCACAAATGTATTGTAATTTTACTCCGTTTTAGAACAGAGCAAATTCAGTAAACACAACTTACGTTTAGTCCACCGTGGTATCCAAACGAATGTAGGTACCTACATAGTTTTGTACACTAATTCACCCCAGAACAAAGCAAAAACATACGGCGAATTCAAGCATTCCGTTCGCAACTGAGCGGCAACTGTACTGCTCACCCGTTATCTAGACCAAATTCCTAGGGCTTGAAAAGCGCAAAGAGCAGCCAGCGGTGTTAGCAAATGCTCCAAACGTAAATATACACTTTATCGAACTTTGAACGAATGAATAGATATAAGAACTGGTGACTCTGTATTAAATTACTTATAGGTATGTGACAAATAGTGCAGTTCCAAAAATATTCGGATAGGAAATAAAAAAAAATAGAAACCAAATATAATACCTACCGCTTCTAATCAATAATTAAACAGAGTGCTAACACAGTTTGCTATCACAAGTCACAATTTGGAGGGAAACAGCTAGGAAGCTCAAGTTACGAAGCGCCGAACTCACCGTATCCGAGAACACACATAACCTATGGAAGTTGCGATTGATTGAACAAACAGCATCTAGACTTCTCATGGGCTTATGTCACAGTATATTACGAAGCAGTATCTCAACTAAGCTCTTTTATCGTTCCGCCGCGCGTCGGAGCGCTAAGGTTGACAATGACATTATCTCAGCGTGAACGTCCGATCCGGATCCCGCTCGTCCAATGGCATGGTAGTGAGTTTAGTGGGTATGGCTCCAGTCCATAACGAACTTAACGTTAGTGTACATAATCCAGATAAACCCGTTGCTTGTCAGGCACGGGTTATGCGCAAAGTTGCGCGTCCACTGCATCGGAATCGGAGCGTACGGCGCGTAACGAGCGTCGGTATTTGTCACTTTGTATGGATTTCTATGGCGCGGAAATGCCATAAAAATCCATACAAAGCAACAAATTCATCCGTTCTGTCCACTCCGATCCAATGCAGTGGACGCGCATCTTTAAAAGCACTCTCCGTAGCACAAAATATAGCTACTGACACAATGTAGCACTCGCGACTGCGAACTGCGAACCTTGCTTACATGTAGAACTTTCATAGCGACAAGTGTCTATGTGAGCACAGCGTGCTGATTCCGACGTTTCTATATAGTTGTGTTACTGCTTTAGCTATATTTATTCTGTGTTTACGTGGCATTTGAGCTGAACCAATATCTGAGTATCTCGTAAGTTCCTGCTTTCCTTCTCACTTTATATTAGGTATCTAACTAAACTTACTTTTACAGTTTTTACCCTCAAGTGTTATTTAGGTGTATGACTCCTTTAAGATTTATCTGTATGTGTTTGCTGTAAATGTGTGGAATGAACAACAGAAAATCGGATAGTGCTGTTTCAGTAAGATTAAACCTTTCCTAAAATGTTGTAGTTTCGATAAAGTTTACTAAAAAAAATTGTTTAGTTTAGCTTTGCTTCATTCTTAGTTCTCAGTTTTCACGATTTTATCAGAGCTTAATCAAAAAACATATAAGTAGTAAATGCTACCAAAATTACAGCGTTTTCAGAATTAAAGTGATTAGGTACTAGAATCAGAAAAATAATAAAACTACAGATTACTAAATCTGTAGGTTTATTTTTTTTTCTGTTGATTTTTATGCAACTCGTATCATTAAAACTCATCCTATCAACATCCAAAACTTTACGGTTTCTCAACTTGTATGCACTATGTGAATTTAAAAAGTTCGATATCGGAATTCGGAATCTACAGTGAGCTTTTAGTTGGCATTCTGTAATCTAAAAGTTCCGGAGGCGTTAGTAACTTCGAAAGTATCATTGAAGGGAAGATATGAAGTAGTCAAACTGTACGAATAAAAGTAGTGACATAGTTACAAAACATAGGAACTTTTTTAACTTCGAAAAACTATGTAGTCACTTGTTGTTTTGCACACTTCAAAAAATATTGTGGTGTTTAAGCTCACAATGTTGTTTCTCCCTTAATGTTATGTATATCAACAATAAATCGTAATACGCTCTTCCGAACCATCAGCTTTCATACGTTTCTAATTCGAATTTCATTAACGGACTCGCTTTCTGGCATTTCGTACCTATTCACGAAGGTAAGATAATTATGTCTCTTACTTAAGGACTGAACCGCAAAGCCAGAGACGCTTTACTCATTAAAGGCTGGGGATGCTCGGCCTCAGTCATTAATTATATTAGTCAGACCTTTCCCTCATAGCAATACTATGTGTACATTTAGTCACTCTTATTAATTACACGTTGATTGGTCAAAACAGCGAAGTAGGTAACATCTAGTTTCTTTCTTCCAACATTTCTACAGAAAGCTACTATAAATTTTATTAAGAAAAAATTTTGATCGTTGTTTTGCAAAAAAAATTACGTTTATATATTTTTGTAAAAAGACATATAAAAAAACTAGGTACAATCCCATAAAACATTCAGCTATTCTAATTCAAAACGTGCAAGTACACGTTGTTCTCATACCAGACATAAACAAAACATACGCCCTCGTAACTCCGGCACGGTCACCTATCTAAGAGACCATAAAATTCTTTCCTTTCCACGTTACCAAAGCAGGAGGGATCATAAATATGTATAGTGGGAATCAAGCATGCGTCGCGTATAAAACGCCGCCGAAAATGCGATCTCACGGGAGACGAAGTCACTATGCGCAGAAATTCTACGAATGGATGTGCTACAAACGTTTTGTCAGAAGAAACTCCTTGACTATGCACAGATAACAAAAGTTAATATAAGCTGAAAAGAGTAATATCGTTCTAGAATTACTTCAGCATACCTTCCTTGTTTAATGCAACAAATTGTAATATAAATAAGCTAAAAGAAAAGTTGGTTTATAAACAACAAAAAATAACGTTACACTTAAAAACGTGTTACAAAAAAACCGGCCAAGTGCGAGACGGACTCGCGCACGAAGGGTTCCGTACCAAAAAACGGCAAAATAAATACGTTTGTTGTATGGGCGCCCCCCTTAAATATTAAATTTATTCTGTTTTAAGTATTTGTTGTTGTAGCGGCAACAAAAATACATCATCTGTAAAAATTTTAACTGTTTACCTGTTGTCGTTATTAATATTGAGCAAAAAACGGCAAAAAAAAAAACACGTTTGCTGTATAGGAGCCCCCCTTAAACATTAAATTTATTCTATTTTTAGTATTTGTTGTTATAGCGGCAAGAGAAATACATCATCTGTGAAAATTTCAACTTTCTAGCTATCACGGTTCATGAGATACAGCCTGGTGACAGACAGACAGACAGACAGACGGACAGCGGAGTCTTAGTAATAGGGTCCCGTTTTTACCCTTTGGGTACGGAATCCTAAAAACGAATCGCATACCTATTCCAGTAGCGTATTTCGTTACACAGCCAACTCGCACCCGGTTTATTTGCCACTATTTGCATAGAAACGTTTTTTGTGGGCGTCCTTATTTGTATAGTGGATAGGTGGAGAAAGCTTCCGCGCTCACCGGGTAACTTGGCATATACGTCGCGGCAGATTTGTTTGAATTGAATGTAGTGTGTACTGTGGCTTTTATTTTACTCCTTTTAGTATGACGACCTCTTTGCTCGGGTTTTCTCGCCCCAAATAGAGGCAGCTCGAAAATTTAAAGGGAATTTGTAGGAAACATTTGATGGTGCCTTCAGTGTATAATGTTAAGAGTCGTTTTGTAGGGGAGACCGGGGATGGTTGACTATAGGGGTAGGTAGACTAACTGCCAAAAACTCGTCAACGATATGAGTATTACGTCATCCTGGCCCAGCCACGTATTACTCTCCGCCCCCCGCTCAGTCGTCGGGAGCGCCGCGCCGCGGACGCACACCGTTTTCGAACAGTGACACGTGATTTGTTTTCGTATCATGTAAGTAATATTTTCCTATTGCATATTTTTTCATCTGACACCTATACATTTTATGTTAACCATTTGCCTATTAGTCAGAGTGTTTCGTGAGTTCATATCAATCATATTTCATGTATTATTTCTTAAGTTGATGGCAGTGTTTAGGTAACCCATGCCATTGAAACTTAAAACGGCGTCTGGGGTTGGTAGACTAATTTTTTTCGGGGCTGGTGGAATAGTTAGCTAACTAGCCCCAATATGATTTAATGTTTAAAATATCTCGTAAATTAACCTTTTATTCGTATTTTAATATTTATTTTGTTACAGTACAATGAGGACAAATAGGACGGAAAAACAAAATCTTTTAGTTCAAAAACAAATGAGAAACTTTTAATAAGAAAAAAACAGATACAAAGAACAGAATAGAAAAAGGAAAAGGCAAGGGCAAAGGAAAAAGAAAGGGAAAAGGAAAAGAAAAGGGTAAAGGAAAAGGAACGGATAAAGTTAATGAGATTGCTGATGATAACGTCGATGAAAATGACGGCAATGCTGTAGATTCAGATGACGAGAGTAAGATTTGTTTAGAGTGCACTGATCCTACGTCAAGAGAGTTCCAGGCGAACACTGAATTCAGTGCATAACTTGTAAGTTATGGGCTCATTCCAAATGTGTATGAGGTAATCTAATGTTTTTTGAATGCAAACATTGCACTTCTGATATTGAAGACTGATAACTTGTCTGTTTTTTTTATGAATACAAAGATTAATATGAGACTAATTAGGAGTTTAGTTTAAACATAATAATTTATACTTTTGATGATAAAACAAATATATAGATAATTAAGTTTAAATACTAAAAAAATATATTAAGTAATTACTCCAATTTCAACAGAGCAATAAAAATGTGCATTTAATTTCTAGAGTAAGAAAAGTTGATTTTTAAACTGTTTAATTAATAAAACTAATAAATGTTCAATTAAAAACTAAGAGTTAATAGTTTTGTTAAAGACTTATTGTAAGATAATGTCTGTACCTGATTAAAATTGTTTTTAAATAAAAAGTTTTGTTAAATTATAAAAAAAAAGGTTTTATTACTTGACTCTTCTCATAATCTTTCACTTATTGATACGTAAGTCTACTTACCCCAGGCATATAGTCAATCTACCCCGGACCCGGGGTAAATTGACTAAGAGTTGGTGTTCTGCAAAATGTGTTAAATTATTATCATTATATTGAATAATGGACTAGTTTTTATATTTTTTTATAAGTTTAATAGTTCTTCTATCCATTGATGCAGTTTTATTGTCTGTATGTATAAAAACACAAAAAATATGTATGATTATGTAAAAAACTAGTCAACCATCCCCGGTCTCCCCTACTGATTTCAAGGTATATTGCAGTGCAGTATTTTTGTCACAAAGTTAATTAACAAAGTTTAATTATGCAATAATGATTATTATGAAAAACTTTCAGGGAAGAATTTTATTCTTAATTGCTTTTTTTTTAGTTTCTTTACAAAATAATAAAACTCCAATAAAACATCAAAAAAGGTAGTAAAATATCCACTTTATAATATTTTGTCTATTCAGAGAAATCACTTTTTCGGAAAAATAAATTTTATTGCACACGAATTTTGTTTTTCGGTTTTTCGTAAATATCAGTTCCTGATAAAGAGCTTTTTTAAAGCATCATGGCATATTTTTTACTTTTGAAAATAAAACCTCTTGTATTTCCCGCCACAGCATTCACAGTGTGTTCACTGGAATATGGTTAAATGCACGCCATAATTTCAAATGTCTTATAATCCTGGCAGTCGCATACACCCGTCCAAATGAGACGATATCTTCACCGAGGATCTTCGTATGCAGCCCCACGTTTGCATATGCAATATTTCTCTTTTCTTTACTGCCACTTTAAAAGTTTGCAGGTGCAACATTCTACTCTCATAAATAAATTACTAACTTAACATCTTTTATATAAAATTCCTTTCTCACCGTAAATAACGTGCATATTTTGCCGGCATTTTCGCAGTAATCGAATCTTAGCTTTATGTAACAAAGCAAGAACGACCGCAGACATAATAAAACTTCAAAACCCATACCCTTAACAATAATATGAAATATACAATTATCTTGTAATTGTATTTAAGTAAGTACAAGACTCCCTTAAAAATTTAATTTGTTCCTTACAAAAAGTGAAACGAACTCAAGAAGACTTGAACAAAATTGCATGAAGCAATAAGCAGTTGGAGTCAGCTCCGGAGATTTAATAAGGAATATTCCCGCATTCCAATTTTGTTTACATTGTTTAATTCGCGCCGTAGACGGCCACGGCTGCCCTTTCTTTATCCCCGGTGTTTGTACAGTAATCCCTTGAAAATTAATTACCTCGGCCAAGCCTTTAGGTATAGCCACCGTTGCGTAGATTAGACCTACCGGGCTTATTGCAATATTAAGTTGAGTTACCGAGAGTTCTAATACAAGCATTTAGTAGGTAATTCTTCCTTAGAACAAATACGTCAGTAATAGTGATTGTAAGATTGATTTAAGTGTTTTCTTACTATAGTTTAGTACCCCAAACGTTGCGTCTAGTTACTTACTCATTTCTATTCAAAGTTTTTTCCTAAAGGTATATAAATAATGATAAAGAGTATTTTTTGATGATAGTAATGAAATGTCTGAATTTAATGATTTACAAAAAGATCGTGTACATTGAATAGGTACACGGTAGCTTTTGCATTACACAATACCTTAGAGCTTTGAACTAAAGACGTTCCTTCAAACTTTGGGCACTTTGCACTAACTTTTCAATAATTCACTTGATTTGATGTAATTTTCCTAAGAAACCACATGTAAGTATACTTGCGGCCAGAGGGAGGTTTCTCGTTACAACTATTGGATTCAATCTAAAAAAATGTCGGTGCGTGATACCACGGCCCCGTAGGTCCTGTGTGTCAGTGAAGGAACAGTAGGGGGTTTAGTGGGTAGGGCCCCGGCGAGTCCCACATACCTTCGGGATGCATAACCGCATTCCCCCTACTATAAAAAAAAAAAAAAAAAAAAAAAAAAAAAAGGATGGTATCAGAAACAGATTTTTTGTCACGATTTACATTTTCCTTTTCCGAACCAACATTATACGAAAACTAACCTTCAATTTTTTTTAAAAACTTTGCAACAGTTTCTTAAGGTACGATAACATGGGTACCTATAAACCGTTATTTTGTAGTCGTTTTAATTAACTTAGAGGAGTGTTCTGCAAATGAAAATAAACATTTTTGCCAAAGAAACATGGGTCGAAAAACGACAAAGAAATTTGGACCTCCCATACTAACTAGACAGCTAAAACATTGTAATTAGTATGGGAAAGTAAAAAAAAAGTTGTCTTTCGACCCATGTTTTTTTGGCAAAAATGTTTAGTTTCATCGGTAGAACACTTCTTTAAATTAAAACGACTATAAAATAACGATGTAGACATTTTCACATTAAAATACAATTTATACCACATTGTAAGTAACACATTAATAGCTGAAAACAATGCCGATCTCAAGCCAATATAAACTATCGTAACCCGTTTCGCACTGTATCTAATCCCTTTCCCTTACCGAAAGTACACCAATATCCCCTAGGATAGCGATACCTGGAGCTTCTTAGTAGCTTCCGTGCCTGAAAGGGTGTGTGGTCAGATCGGGCTCCCTAAACTTACCTTGGAAACCAATTTGTTAAATATTTACCAACCCCGTGAGAGTCCACAGGTTTTCCTAAGGAGCTTTTAATGTTTCTGCTTATAATAAGATTAGAATGAGAGCGATACGTATAATAGGGGTACTACTCAAGGGTTTCTAGTAAGGTGGTGGGATTATTATAAGCTTATCTTTGCTAAATCTAATTGAGAATTTGCATTCATATTACTTGAGTATTTACATAACAAATCTTTTGTAGTTAGGATATTCGGAGAGTGATGACTGTCTCAAATTCACTAAAATTCAAGTTTCTCTTACTTATTTTTATTTCAATGAACTGACTAAAATCTTGCTTTGGACAACTAACATATAAATTATGATAAATTACGACGACCTTAGTTCCAGGCTTCATTATTTGGAAGGCTGAATGTAGAAAATATTTTTAGGGTGTTATCTATAGGTAGGTAAATGGTGTATTTAACTAAAGTCATCTTATATATTATCATATCAAATTATTTATTGCATTATTAGCCCATGCTTACTTACATCTTGTTATTAATCTTAAAACATCAAACATAACCTGCTGATTTGTATTACAATTATAATTAAACGAAACAGAAACAATATTAAGCGTAACCGCTCACGGGCGACTTTTTGTAGCTACGCTAATCGCGGAGTTAATCGCGGCGATAATCGCCCGCGAATTGACACGACGAAGGTTTTACTTAGCCAGTGACAAAAAAGCGCCGCGATTAACGCCGCGTTTATCGCAGCTACAAAAAGTAGCTCGTGGGCGTTTACGTATAGAACTCCGTAATATGTTCTATTCTCAGCGACAGAAAAGCGCTCAGCGATTAATCGCCCGTCAGCTGGGACGCTCAATAGGTAAGGATAACTTTCAATCAACATTCATTTATAGAAACGTTCTGTCTGAAAATATAATCTAGCAAAAGGTACTTCTATATTAACGAGTTACACAGTATAACGCTTTCCAGACAGTGTAATAACATACTTAGTAACAGTAAAACTAAATTAAATTAGAATAACAAACTTCGAGTGGCTGGCTGGTGTTTTATCTTCGTCCACCTGATGCAGCTGAAAAAAATTCAACATTCTCTCCAAAAAAGTTAATTAATTACGTATGCAAATTGACGAAAAAGTCGCACCGAGTCGTGGCGCACGATTTATACTGGAACCATGCGATAATATCACAAAAGTAAACTTATATTAATAATTTGTCAAAATATTTTTTATAACTTGTTCTTTATAGATTGAAAGTTATGTAACGAACAACAGTAGTTTATTCTAATACTAAATTATTGTCATATAATCTAATGGAACTGAATTTAAATAAGAAATACCCAGATAAATAGTTCTATTGAAAATTTTCTACGGTAAAGCTGCCGATAGGTACCTTTTTACCCGACTGCAAGAGGGTTATGTTTTTCGCGCGTATCTTGTATGCAAGTTTGTTTGTATGTAATTTTCTTTATTACCTCATATCTTTCAAACGGCTGAACGGATTTCCATGATTAACATACGGTTAGATTTGTCTCGTCAGCCCGAGTGTTCTTAAGAAGGTGGCGTTATAAAAAAACCAACATGGCGGCTGTACGGTGCTATTATACGTAGTGAAAAAAAAAGTTTTTTTAGAATACTGCAATATGGGTGTGTAAAGTATATCATATAAATAATAACTAAAAAGAAATAAATATAAAATAAATTTAAACAAATTAAAAAGCCGCCTGCATATAAAGACAAGTCAACTGAAAAGATGGAAACAAGATTAAATATTAAAGGCAACATTATAACATGCAGTCGGAGGCATATAACTCAAATCATTCATAACGTCACTTTCTTTATGCATGCCTCCGACTGTATGTTATAATGTTGCCTTTAATATTTAATCTTGTTTCCATCTTTTCAGTAGACATGTCTTTTTATGCAGGCGGGTTTTTAATTTTTTGAAGCATAAATTTTGCGTGTTATATCTCTGGCAATGCTAAACTTAGTCGGGACTGTAATATATTGTTTGACAGCTGACTTTCTGGTAATAGCGGTAAAGTTAAAACAGATCGATAATTGTCTTGTTTTTTCATATTTTTTATTAGAAACGTTTTGCATTTTTTTTTTCGATTAGAGTTCAGTCAGACCCTTCATAAAAAAATTAATGCTGCTAACTCAAAGAAAGATTTAAAATCTTAATGGAGTTAGAAAATGCATTGTCGAATACTACTGCAAAAAATAAAAAAAATAGTTCAGAAGCTTCAGATTTGGTAATTTTGATGATAAAAATGTTCTTAGCTGTGGTATCTTAATTATTTTTACTACAAAAAGGCGGCGAAACATTTCGATTACCTAATATTATTTTACTAACTATTTAAATGGTATCTGGTATCTAAAGTGAGTCTAATTAATATTATTATTTAGAATACTTACTTATTTCTATCGATTAATTTTTTACACCCTCAGTACGATAGGAGATAATGAGATTGTACGAAGCACGTACCGACGGCTGATTAAATCATTGCGATGGAAAAAATGGGGATCTTTAATGACTCTGATGAGGCTGTACTCGCGCCCAGACAATTTCCATTAACTGGTGATGGGAAACGAATAACAATAATTTAATTAGCTGGCTATTGATGTTTGACTCCAATCTATTATTGAACTAAGGGCCTATATTACAAAGGCGTACAATTTTCGTCCCACTCCGTTACATTATTAACTCATGTAGAAGGTTCAAAGTTAAGTAAATCGATCAACGAACGTCGTCCAACTCGGCTGCCTTAAACCAAATTCAAGTATCTTATTCCAGACAAATTTTACAGGAGAGCTTAAAAACGTTATTTAGTGTTTTTATTGAAAAAAAAATAGATATTATAAACACTAAATGTTAAAATATCATTGGTATTTAAAGTAAAACATATGTCTGTAAAAAAAATTAGTTCTCATACCTACCTACATTTTGACGAACGAAAATATGTATTGATTTGTCAATAATATTCTACGCTATAAACAAGTAACATGAGATCCTCTATTGTACTTTAGTAGATACGTGTTTTCAGCTTTACATAGAACCATTGAATATAGTACTTACCACTATAAAATAAATACATAGAAATCAAGTATCTGCTAATCTATTTCAAATACAAGTATCTTGATAAGACTTGCTTGTTTTTAAGTAAGAAACGGGCAATATACTTTGTTTTCAGCGTAGATTTTGCAAACAGAAAAAGACATTTGAAACAAATTATTGGCTATATTTTACGAATTTAACCGAATTTTAATAAAATAAAAAATAGTAGATGCGATTTGCTTTGCTTCAACAGAAAATGAAATCATATTTTTTTTTGGAAATTGAGTAACTTGACTTCTACGTAGGGCAGTAGGGTATCATGATTATTTTTTGTAATAGGACCTCTTGTAACTTTAGTTTATAAAATAGTTCATCTTGGTATGTCCTCTTTCATATTATCTTATGCTATCGGTTTTTTAGGTAGATACCAAATCTCAAACCGAATTAAACTGTACCAACTTGATGATTCAGAAATGACTCGCCAAAAATCCGACTAGTTGTCACAAACAAATCGGCCGACGCTTCAGAATCCTTTCATTTCGAGTCGCGTCGCGTTTTTCATGTATACGAGAATGCGACCAGAGCACGCTCGTTACACGTCATTAAGCGATACTTTACGGCAGACGGCTCTCGAGACTGCCTACCCCCTCCATATGCCTTCCTAGTTTAGTGCTGGTTAGAGCCACTGGAAGAGACTGGGTGAAGGTCTTGCCAAAAAAACAGTTTTTAATCAACTAAAGTAGGTAATGTTTTATTATAGCACAGTATTATAAAGATTGCATGTACATGATATTTTGCTTTATCAGTAGGTATGTTAAATTTATAATTACAAAATATAAGTTATTAATTTCAATAATTATATGATGTAATTAATTTTATAATAAATTACAGTATCTAATTTGTATAATTGCAGTATGTAATGTGTACAATAATACCGTATATAATTTGTGTTCTGAAACGGTGTCATTATTTACTATTTGAATTGAAATTTGATTGTTTTTGTTTAAAATTGATGAATGTGATACCTAGTTCTAAAATTCTATGCCAACGTATATAAAAATTCGATATGCATTTTTTTAGACTCCATATTTTCGATTTACATTAAAATTATTTGCATCCACTATGTATATATCCATCCATTGTATATGTAGTGGATCAATTAGTTGGAACTCAAAATTAAAAGATAAAACCATTGAGCTTCATATAATTATCATATATTTTTATTAACATACTTCAATAAATTAAAATAAAACATAAAAGTCACTCTTTTAAAACACTTCAAGCAAACATAAAATTTACTGTGACACAAGCATAAATTCATGCAGCTTTAAAATCAATAAAGAAATGAAAATTTACCATTGTATTGACACTTCCAGTAAGAATTTGAATCCCCAATCGAGACTCACTAAAATGATTTTTGCAGACTTCCAAAGGCATTCTGTATGACATGGTAAAACACATTTGGCACCATGATATGCAGAACTATTCTTTTTAGGGTTCCGTACCCATAGGGTAAAAACGGGACCCTATACTGAGACTCCTCTGTCCGTCTGTCTGTCTGTCCGTCTGTCTGTCTGTCTGTCTGTCTGTCTGTCTGTCTGTCTGTCTGTCTGTCTGTCTGTCACCAGGCTGTATCTCATGAACCGTGACAGCTAGACAGTTGAAATTTTCACAGATGATGTATTTCTGTTGCCGCTATAATGACAAATACTAAAAACAGAATAAAATAAATATTTAAGGGGGGCTCCCATACAACAAACGTGATTTTTTGCCGTTTTTTGCTCGATATTAATAACGACAACAGGTAGACAGTAAAAATTTTCACAGATGATGTATTTCTGTTGTCGCTATGACAACAAATACTAAACGTCGGTCTATTACGAAAAGTTTAATGCGATACACGCAGCTGCGTCCGTGCTTCGTTTTGTTTGTTTCCTATTACAAATCACTTTCGTATGCGATATTGCGAAGAGATTGCGTGAGTTTGACAGTTTCTCTCTAGCGTATCCGACATCGTTCGTTTAGTAGTCCATAAACTACGATAGCCAAATTCAAAATGTTTGTTATAACTACAACCAACGAACTGTGGACGATTATCGTGGCCAAGTGACTGCGCGTACGTTATTTTCGGTATAGGCCCCCTGACTACCATGTCGTGTCTATGATAGTAAGCACATGTAACATAGAAATGTATAATATTCCGAAGACATTGTGTGAATATGATTCCGTTTGTACATTCATTTGTACTGCACAAAAATCGTACAATTTAATTGTAAACGTGTATTCAACGTAAAATTCAGCACTAAAGCTGAAGTTATGTAAACTTAGAATGGGAACACATTAGCAGTCTCGACTTTTTGTCGCAGTCTTAAGACTTTTCGTCGTATTTATACGTATAAACAATGTCCAGAGAGTTCCATTTCGCCTTACCAATCGTGCACTAAACTGGCAACTAAAACTAAAACGTTAATATTAACTTGGAATATAAACCAGAAACCACCTCTTTAACTTTTCTTTTCTGTAGCCGCCTCTGTGGTCTAGTGGTTCGCCCACCCGTGTAAGACGCAGAAGTCCTAGGTTTGATTCCCGGGTTCGATACAATTTGTACTCGGTTTGGTTGGTGCTAGGGCTTATTTCAAGTCCGCCTGCAGCCATCTTACCTGAGTCTGATGCCATAACAACAATTTAAAATTATTGTGTTCCGGCAGTTAGAGGTAAGATAACCAGTTCCTCAGTGATGAGGAGTCCGGGTGTAGTGCGCGGCCTTATCGTCACTTAACAGCAAGTGAGGTGAAGGCCAAACACTATCCCGTTGTCAATAAAAAAAAGAAACTTTAAATTACGTTTCCAGACTCAGCTTTATATCTCAAATGCGGGACTCATCTAACGTGATTTTTGTCGGAAATATACCATTAATAAAATCCCGACCGTAGCTTAATTTCAACGAATGGCATGTCGCGTATTAATTAAGCCTTAAATATTGAGTCCCGTCGTGGAGAGCCCTAAATGTGCATGTTCGTTAAAATTATTTTTGTTGAACTATTTTTCCATCGTTCGAAATTTTGTTGCAAGTGTAAAATTTTCATGAGTATTATTTTACATTTCAAGAACAACTTTACCTTTTTCTCGTTACTCAGTACTTGCATCATTTTAATATCTTTGTTGAATAAAATGCCATGTATACTTAATTTTTTAATCTAAAAAACATAACGAAAGAAAAATAATATGTTATTTTTTTACAATTGATTTCAAACAAAATCCATGCGTATGACAGTATGTATGATTTAGCATAGCTCAATTCCTATCACCCAGTAAAGTTTTTAAAGTATATCGAAAACAGGTACGTACTCCAGCACTAAGTTTGATTGCATAGTACGGAATATGAGACAAAATACGGAATATAAAAATAATTCTCTCATCTTCATAAGTGACAGGTTATTATATTTCAGTCGCGACATATTTTAATGCAACATATTCAGCTGGCAACTATAGCGATGAATATCTCTTAAATAATTTTAAACAATATTTTTAATATAAAATGTCTCAGCGTTGAGTGATACTTATGATTTAATTTTTATTATCCACAGTTTAAAAAAACTTTCAACTGTATAACACTTACAGGTTATATTTTATGATGATAAACATACAGATGAAAAACATGGTACTGTTGCCTTATAAGAATTAAGGCACTCTTATAAGTAGTTATATATACATACTAGTGGCTGCCCGCGACTTCGTCTGCGTGGAAAGATTTTTTGCTATCCCTCGGGAACAATACTTTTTTTCGGGATGAAAGTTATCCTATGTCCTTCTCTGTACCCCTAAGAACGTGTATGCAAAATTTCATGATGATCGGTTCAGTAGTTAAGACGTGAAGGCGTAACAAACAAACAAACAAACGGACTTTCGCATTTATAATATTAGTAAGGAAGTAAGGATAGGTCACTGATGTGTAGACCAGCCTTTACAAAAGTTTAGCAACTACCGCAAAAGCTCCAAATTCGCAGACAGAAAACGTCCCTCTTTTAGCATATGCAAACTACTTAAATTATTTTAACAACTCGTGAGCACCACAGCCTATCTCTTTTCAGTATGCATAACGACAAAATGTCCTACCGAACATAGGTAATTTGGCTATTATGATTCCGGTTATGCACAGAAACTTTTCAACCACACCTCCTGAATCAGGCCGCAGAGTCACAAAATATAAATAAGACAGAAAATCCGCTCAAAACAAATCACGGCTTTTCGTACACGCACACATAGGCCTTTCATAAAGTCAATTTCAGGAAATGTCAGGCTATATTCAATACTGAAGCAGTTACCAAGAAGTTCTTAGAGCAACACCGGCTTTTGTACCGGACGAAACCGCATTGCTCTAAGAATAAAACAAATGACTGTAGCGTTTTCGAATACGTCCTTCTGTCTCAAACACACAGGCTTTATATTTTGTGGCAGAGTACTGACATTGCGAGTCCTAAATTAATATGAATCTCTAATTTGAGCGTCACACGTGTTGCGAGCTCGCAACTTTCCAGACTACGCCAAATTGGATAAACATGTGCAACGAACGGAGGCCTTTCGGTGGAATACACGGGTGAATATTCGATCACGAAGTAGGTATTCAACGTCGACACTAATTACAATTAGTATGGAGAGGTAGAGTTCGGATGTATAAATAAGAGGTACCCCAGTAACATCGCATCCTACATATTATCAAAAACTATTTACCTTTACACTATCCCTCAATAGCGTATACTATATTTTAATTCAGAAATTCTACGCGGATAAAGAAGAAATATTAAGCTTTAATTATTCCCTAAAGACGATTCTCAGTCACATCGTAATTTGAATGTGGACCTGCCTGCTCCATCAGCTGATTTCGTTAAACGAAGATTAAATTCATTCTTATATCTCTTTCAAATTGCACTTGTCTCTAAAATTTTCGTCTTTAACTGCGAAATATCAGTCCGTATATTCGTGCGATAATAGGGCAGCTCGAGCGCTAAGAAGCTCCGTATGTTTTTGCCCAACAACAGGCGCTCTCAAATGAACACGGCTTATGGTAATGATAAGAGGGATGTTTATAGCGCAAATGACAGCAGTAAAGATAAATACAAGTTCTGAAGTTATCATAAGATACCACGCTGCGTAACATTGTTTGAACGATTATGAAAACGCTCGCTCACAGATGAAGATTTCAACGTTTAGTTTCCCCTAATGTTTCTCGTAATAACTGTTAATACGATAGAAGGTATTATTCTATAATCTTCCCTTATGTAAACTTACACTTCTGAACCAGGGCCATTCTGTAAACGAATATTTTGTTTGAGTGATTTAATTAAGTGTATGTCAAGTGACGAAACCTGAAAATACTTTGTAACTATAACTACCTCCTCCCCTAGCAAGGTCCTACGAAACACGATATGATTTGTAGTGATTTACTGACCCTTAAATATAAAAAAACAATGGATTTAGTGGGAAAACACTGCATTTTGACAGTTAAATATCGATAAATAAATAGTTATATCTTATCGTGTTTCGGTGATCATGCTACAAGGGTTGTTTAAAAAAATGGGGACAGTATTATAATACATTGATAGAACTTTTTCTGCTAGAAGACTAAAGCTGGCCATGTACTTACAGACGGAATCCCGATTCAGAATTCCGAAACGGAATTTCGATAATGTAAGAAAATTCCGTACGGAAAAATCCCGTATGTGTGTGGTAGGTCCATAGATTAGTATGGATAAACTGTGTTCGGAATGATTCCTTTTCGAAATTCCGAATCGAAATTCCGTCTGTATGTGGCCACTCTTATAGCAACATTTACTATACCATTAAGATTACCGCCAAACGCTTTGAAAGTCATAACACCAAGAACCATCGAAAAAGTGATTAAAAAACCAATTCAGAATTATGCGCCGAGTTGGAACTAAGATGAATTGCATTGAGGAGTGGAGTGAAAAATGCACTAATTCCGAAGTAACGTTGGCTTGAAGGCCAGAGTGCAATTCATTCTCATTAGCCGGGGCAGCGCTTTTCTCATAACATGATGAAACCTCTACAGGCTGTGCGGCTCAAAAGTTGAACCAACTATTTGAACTTCATATAATACTTACCTAAGGTCATTACGCCCTCTTTCCACTTTGCCTAAATCTTAATTAACCGTAAATACCAAAATGTCTGAAATTCATGTATGACTTTGACTGTACTTCCTAATACCTGAATTGCAAAATGTCTCACAAAATGAGTACAGTTGTACTATACAGTACAGTTGTACTCATTTTGTGAGTTTGTATGTTACAGTTTGGAATAGGTAGTGCAAAGTTTGTCTTTTTTTTTTGTTAGTTTTGCATTCTTTTATATTACCTTAGGTTGCTATAACCCTTAGCCAGTTATGATTTTATAAAAATGAGAATTTGAAAATGGGCGCCAATACAAAAGGATAATGCGTTTTTTTAGGGAATTTGAAACGGGACGATATAAGTATTTCAGTTACTCTGATGATTCACACTCTATTAATCATAAAAGTGTGCTAATTTTGTCTTTTTAAATCATAATTTAAAAACCATTTTCCCAAATTACACTCCAAGTATATAACTTTTTCTTTAAAAAATCCCATAACACATTACATTAATTTGCGTTTTCATAATTGAATAAGCATGCACCTACTTATTAAGGTAGCTTTTACCATTGCTTGTTCGCAACAACTGTACTTATATCATTTGCCATTTTTATTTTCAGGCGTCAGGAGTCAAGTAATTTTGGTTTTCAGGCATTTTGGGATTAGGTGTTTCTTAAAATTTGATATTTTGATATTCGTGTGTTTTGTTAATAAGACCTTATGGTCCGGAATGATAAAACCACAACGGAATAATTGAAAATACATTGTAATAATTTGATTGTGAAATAATTGATTATTAAAAACTGAGGTATTTCAACCATAAAAATCTTTCAGCTAATTTAGGCAAAAGCTTTTTTTGTACCGGGTTATATTACTATCAACCACTTCATGGGCTAACATTCAGATAAAATCTTGTGCATTGTAGAAAATTCAAAGAATTTAGCATCGCGCTTTCCTTAAATTGCTTAAATCAATTGCACGGAGTGAAATCATTACAAACTTCAAATCTTCAGATGAAAAGTGTAGACTTTTCAGAAAATAGCTTGCCTACGATATCAAAATAACTAAAACCTTACAGTGTTGCAATAATGCCATCTGTACCCTTAGCACTAACAGCTATCGAAAAAAATAACGCGCGTAAAAACAATCTATAGAGTAATTTGTATGGGAAATTTGTACAGCGTCATCTACCGCCCAATAGCGAAATGAAATTTTCCATAGATATTAATCTATCGAGTTCTTTTACGAGCGTTTTTTTTCTCGATAGATGGTCGTGCTAATACATGTACAAATTTTCATTGGTAAAATTCAAACAACCATACATTTTCTCTCTTCTAACGGCTTTAGATGTTTTTGAGTCTTAGCAGAAGGTTAATGTTTACCCTGTATCAATGCTCTTTTGCTGTAAATGTTAATATTTCATCAAAAAAAATACATTTGCATTTAAAGTGACGATGGGAGCACGTTTATTGTGAACCTCGCTTAAGTGTTAATAATATCGTTATCGTTTTCCTTATCGCTAACAACTTATTGTAATGGTAGCGAATGTCATTCTATTTAATTAGGTATTCCTAAAATTACTAAGTAGAATAAACAGCAGTCTGGAATGTTAATTAAATAAAACCTTAAATTCTGGTACAATTTTGCTACTGAATAATAACGTTATTACCTTTTTAGCAATTTTGTATAATGTATAGGTTAGGTAATTTAACGATGCATTACCTATCTCTACGAGTATATTTTTTTACAAATAAGGTATGTGTGCATAAAATTGTATAATTGTACAATGTGGTTTTTATATCCTATTATATAACTCTAGGGCAGCGATTCCCGAATGAAATTCCGCGAAAATTCAAGAGTTTACAAATTCAAGATACATACTTATCTACAAAAAATATTTTATATCTTAAAGTCAAACTAAATTTACAAGATGTGTTTACCAAGCCAAAGAAATCACACCTCAGTATGGTGTGATTTCACGTAAACAAAACAATGTTACAGTTAGTTTAGTTTTTACTTGAGCTATACTCCGGGCAAGGAAAAATACTTTGTTCGAAAAAATCACAATAAATCCTACAGAGGTGATTTTTGGAAACATGATTAAAATAAGTTTGTCAATGATAAATTTCAAGTTTTCCCCAAAATATCTGGGGTGCTTTTTTTACAACGGTGGTTTAAATATTGTTTTTGTCTTAAAACATCGAGAATAAATCGTACACAAAGGGAATTTCCTTTATGAATTTCTTAAAACCATTAGAAATGAAACCTCAAAAATCACCACTTACATTTCAGAGGAATTTGCAAAAAAGGCTAATAAATAAAAAAAAATCATAACTCAGAAACAAATATTAAAAAATCTGTGATTTTGCAGTATAAAGTTTCTTATAATTAACTATACTAAAAACAAAATTTTCACTCAGGTGACTAATATAGTTTTTTTTTAAATGCGTTTTATTCATTTTTAAATATGAAGCATAAATTCTACAGTCGTAAAAGTTGAATAATATATAGTGTAATAATTAATAACATCTTAAAATTAAGTAATCCCTCAATTCTAAGAAGAGGATTTCTCAAAATTTACGAAAATATCAGCAAGGCGGAGCGTAATACAGAGTGGTGAGCGAGCACGAATGGCAGGCACTCTGTACCTACGAGCGACGATGACGCGACGGCGCGCGGCGTGTTATGAGTCTCCGGGCAATGAAAAGTACTTTGTTCGAGAAAATCACATTATATCCTACAGAGGTGATTTTTGAAAACTTGATTAAAATAAACTTGTCAATGATAAATTTCAAGTTTTCCCCAAAATATCTAGGTTGTTTTTTTTACAAAGGCGGTTTAAAGACTGTTTTTATTTTATAACATCGAGATTAAATCGTACATGAAGGGAATTTTCTTAATGAATTTCTTAAAACCATTAGAAACTAAACCTTACAAAATCACCACTTACATTTCAGAGGATTTTTTCATAAAGGCCAATAAAAAATAGAAAATCCTAGCTCAGAAACAAATATTATAAAATAAGTGATTTTGTAGCATAAGATTCCCTATAATTACTACAGTAATAGCAAAAGTTTTCACTCAAGTGACTATTATAGTTTTATTTTATTGCGTTTTATTAATTTTTATATAGGAAGCATTAATTCTACAGTCGTAAAAGTTAAATATTAAATAAGTATTTACTTTTAAAAATTAAGTAATCCCCCAATTATTCCCAAAGAATTTCTAGAAATGTACGAAAATAAATATCAACGGAAGGACGGACTCGCGTAAGGTAGGTAATCGGCGCGCGGTGGTGGGTGGCGCACAGTGACGCGATCACGCGAGCCAGTACAAAAGGTTACGAATATTACGATTATTTCGGTAACTTTTCAACATTTGTATAAGTGATCAAAAAATTGTTTCGATGATCTATCGGAACAAAATCAGGGTTACTCAAAGTGGCACCATTTTCGCGACAAGATATAATTACCTATAGTAAATAAACAAAAAAAAAAGGTTTATTTACGTTGAGTTTGGTCAACGAAAGATGAGACTCGATTGGAAATGGAACTAATTTTGCGCCTTATTTTAAGGTCAATTTCCAATGACTTAACCTCTAAACGTTAATTAAACAGGGAAAGTGGCGCCACCATTTCAATCTCATCTTTCGTTGACGTAATCTATAGGAAAAAAAACGAATTTTCGAAATTATTTTTAGATGAAAAAACCCATCAAGTGCAACACGGACTTCTCGGACTCGACGCGAGTACTGAGTAGGGTGACTTGCCCAATACCTGGCCCCTATTTTACATACAGGACAATTGTAAATTACGTTAATTAGTTAGTCGCTACGCAGTACGCTTGGTGTAGACGAACCTCGCAAGGCAGGGCGTTTGCCGCTTGCGTTGTGGCAGGCCTCGCGCTCGACATCGCACTCACGCTCACCCGAGGCCTGCCATGCGCGAGGTACGTTCACACCAAGCGCGCTGCCTAGCGAGGCAGGACGTTAAAACATAGAATACTTTTATCCTGGTTAAAAGTTCCCGAAGGATTTTCTCGAATGTCCTTGCGAACGAAGTCGAGGGCGGAAGCTAGTAGAAAATCAAAAAAAATCAAAAATGTTTATTTTGTTCACAAAACATTGGTTTTCAAAACAGCAGGTTGGGACTGCCTAGTGAGTATTACAATACTTGTGACAGACAGCCCCGCTCCATCGTAACACTTACATACTATGTATGAATATGAACAACTAATAAGTTATATAAATATCATCAAAATTATTTTTTAAATTATATATGTTAGTGTGTGTGTTTAAAAATAATATAATAGAAAGCGGGCTTTGATTTTACTGCATGCATGTGCATTTTGTTTCTGAGAAATTACAATAGACCCAAAACTCCACACGTTTTTGTTTACTTTTAGCCATTGACCATTATTCTGTGCCAGATGTGGATACACCAGCTGGTCGGTTTTTCTAACAGTATAATTCCCGAAGATATTATTACAACAAAAATTCATCGTAAATTTTAAATTAGTTTAACTTTTGATTCAGTGAACCAATTGCGATGAAATAAAGATTTCATTATTTTGCAAGATACACCATATATTTGTATGTAAACATTATTTAGTATTAAGTTAGCGCTTTTTAAATTTTTAGCGCACCAACATACAAACACACAAAAATTAAAAAAATGTTATAAATGGGTTCTACTGGTAATTATTAAACACTCCAATCACTTTTTTTTCAAAATATTTCCTTTGTACAGACTCAACTTTTCTACAGATTTATAATATAGTATATATAGATTAAGAATTGTAAAAATGGCAGTAAGCAGTCATATGGTTTGCACTCAGTAACGATCTGACCAGTGACCTACGTTGTTGTGCCACGCATTGTACCATTTTGGTGTCAAATTCTAGTTACGAGCAAGTTCTGGGAAATAAATTTTTAAATACTTTTACTATTTAAATACTTACTGATTTCTCAATCCATTGGCATTTATGTGATAAAACCTTAACCAAAGAATGATTTGAAGTGATATTTTTTCATATATTTTTATTAGTTAATTAATAAAAGCTTGTTCAAAATCAGGATTCATAAAACCGGCCAAGTGCGAGTCGGACTCGCGCACGAAGGTTTCCGTACCAGAAAACAGCAAAAACACGTTTGTTGTATAGGAGCCCCCATTAAATATTTATTTTATTCTGTTTTCAGTATTTGTTGTTAAAGCGGCAACAGAAATACATCATTTGTGAACATTTCAATTGTCTACCTGTTGTCGTTATTAATATCGAGCAGAAAACGGCAAGAAACTCACGTTTGTTGTATGGGAGCCCCCCTCAAATATTTATTTTATTCTGTTTTTAGTATTTATTGTTATAGCGGCAACAGAAATACATCATCTGTGAAAATTTCAATTGTCTAGCTATCACGGTTCATGAGATACAGCCTGATGACAGACAGACAGACAGACAGACGGACAGCGGAGTCTTAGTAATAGGGTCCCGTTTTTAACCTTTGGGTACGGAACCCTAAAAACTAGTCAAAAATCTAAATTCGGCCGTTTTTGAAAGGGTGGCTGAAAATAGAATAAATATGATCTTATATTCGGACAACGGTCAAACTTAATAAAAGTCTTATATAATTATTTTTATGATTAATAATAATTATTATTAAAATTATTGAAAATACAAATAATAATACTAATAATATAAAATGATTTAAATTTAACTCAGATCTCATATAGGGTAGGTGCACCAGTGAATGAACCCTTAAGGCGATTTGAAACTTTAAAAATTACGAATACCTATTTCTGAATGACTTTGCTATAATAATGGCACTACATACTATTCAGAATTTATTAATGTTCAATATAATATCTTCAGTATTTCTGAAATGCTTATAGTTATTTAGATAATCCGAATTTTACACAAAAGTACCCCACCCAAATCACCAGTGAATGAATGGCAAAATCCAGTTAACGAATGTTTGAAATCCGATAAATGAACTACTAGTTTCATAAGGTGGATGTAAACAGAAATCGTTAATTTATGTCTGTACACGATATTTTATAGCATAACACACTGGTAAAACATATAAAATTTCAAAAGAAATCTAAATTCTAAATGGCGCACGATACCCAACCCACTGGCATATGCCTCTCTTGAGGCTTGCCTATTTTCCTTTCTGGAATCCTCCGGATGCTCCTGGGGCTCTGTATGACCTGTATCCTCACTTCATGTCTCTGTTTCATGAGTTGAAGTGTCAGGTCGAAGAATTTATTTAACTTAGGACAGCCAATATTAAAAAAATTAGACCTAAGTATTTACCACCATATTGCTTTATAGTTCACATCAGCTATGTTATTCTAATTGTTTTAGAAGTGGTCTAAAATTAAAAACAAAAAAATAATTAATGTAACAATTAAGAAATGTATAGTTCATTTACTAGTTTTTTAATAATCAGTAAATGAACTAGGCATTTACTATAGAAGAATCTTAAAATTTTAAAAACTAATGAATGAAAACCCTAGTTCGAAGACTGGTCCAAAGATTGACAATGATTTACTATAGCTATCCCCTAAATATGAACAAACTCCTTTAAAAGTAAGACACAAAATAAGCCTAAACCAAAAAATACGTTAGATCCTATGAATGAACACCTGGTTCATTAACTAATTATTTCTCAATTTTTTAATCCAGTACTCGAACACCCCTATATTTTGTTTAAAATAATGAAATTCTTTACAATCTGCTTTCTATTAGACGAAATAATCATTATTACATCTAAGAAACTAATTTTCTTTGTAGAATGAATCATATATCAACTTAAAAGCTATTATCAAAATATGTTGTCGCACCATAGTTCTTAGTATTGGTCCATAGAAACAGGAACACTACACAACGTGTCTACTTTGAACAATCACCATTTAGAAAGTACGGAACACACATAGTCGTCTGTGCAGCCAGTTAAGGTAATAAAGTATAATTTTCATTAAAAAAAATTCTGTTGCGTGTAGAAAACAAAAGATTTCTTATTTTATAGAAAAATAACACATTTGTTACTTCACTGGGGGGGTGTTCATTCACTGGTGCACCTACCCTACTTATCTTTTTCTATAATAGATTACTGCAAAGGAAATTTATAAAACAAATATTGTAAATATTGCTGACATCCAATCTTATAAAATTCTTATTACAATACTTATAGATCTAAATGAAAAAACTTTCCACTCCAAAAAAGAACTTAATTATTTATAATAAAATAAAAAATATCCTTAATAAAATAAAAATAAAACAAAAATAAAAACTTTTGAATAACTTAAAATTAATTTAATTTAGATATTTGATACCACAAATCAACATTTGAATTTATTTTTAAAATTATAATATTTAATGGTAATCAATGTAATATTAATAATAAATATTCACGAAAAACTTCTGAATAAAATCTATAAATTCCTAAATAACTATTATTAATATATTAACTGATAAAAATATAACTACCTAGCATTAAAAATATTAGTGTGAACGTGACTGTATTCATTATGTTTATTAATTTTTGATAAATAATGTTTTTGATAAACATTCATAATTTTGATATGATTGTTGTTATACTCATATAAAGAACAATATATAGCCAACAATATTTTTGTTGATTTTGGATAAGCCTAAAATTATTAATGTTGATAAATATACAATAAATGCATTCAAGTATTAGACTTGATATAATTTTTTATTTAAGTTTATTTTTCGTAGATTTTTGTTATGCCTAATATGATTAATGTTGATCGGAATAATAATTATGTTAATTATTTTATTTGAATGTCAATAAAAACAATTGAAGTTCCTAATTAACATGCTTATTTCACCTTAGCCGAATTTAGGGAAAAATGGGTCGAATGAAGGGCATACGCGTCAGAATTTAGGAAAATTGGGTCACTCGTCATATATTATTTTTTCTTAATTTTACTATTATTGTTTCCTTGATTTTCTTACAATTATTATAAAGAACAATCATGTAGCAATCGTAAATAACAAAAATTACAATGCTGTAGTTCAATTTTAATATAAATATTTTAGATTTAATCTCTAAAATTGCTGACGTGGCCGAATTTAGGGCATTTCACCCTAGGAATGAAAGAGAGCACCAAACAGGCGAACCGACCCCAGTCGGTGAGGGAGCGGGTGTAAATGAGACAACTACATACACGTCCGTTGGTGCCTAATGAGGCCCCGGTTAATCACTACGGTTTCGAGAATACCTGTGGCCCTACCATGAGTTGATGCAAACTGTTTACGTTACAGTAAACTGTCGGATATACTGCTCACAGTCAATACGAGTGAAAGAGAGAAAACGATAGTTTACTGTAACGTAAACAGTTTGCAACAACTCAAACTTGCACCGGTCTGCGCGAGCTCATACTAGTGATACTCGATCGTCGTATTTATGCCGCTGTTTCTTAGCGGACCTTAACTTATCTACTAACCCGAACTTCTCGCAACTCGATGCGAACAGTTGCAACCAATTTAGTGTGAAAAACGATCAAGTGGTAGGAGTAGCAGACAATAAAACTTATTAAACCCGCCAAGTGATAAAACTATTATGTATTGGGGACGAAATGATATTTTCGATCTGTCACTTGACTCCGTCCGATTGATGCGCAATTCAACTACAGCTATTAATGGCTAAAACTTCGTATGCTACTCAAAAAAGCTGGTGATTTTTTTTATGAGGGTTTATTGCAAGGGTAGAAACGAAGACGAGATAAAATATTTGGTGTAGGATTTTTTGTTGGCTAAAATAAATGGCAAAAATCACGTAAAAACATAAAAATCACTAGATATATTAAAGTCACTGGAGTGAAAACTTAAAGATGCTCCTGGATTAAGCTTAAAAACATATTATAAAAAAATCACCTTGTGTACGATTTATTAAAATACATTACTATACTTTCTCCAAAAATATGATTGTAACGCACCCTATCTCCTTAACCTTAAACATAAAATCAGTGATTATTTTTTAATTAAATATTAAGTATGTAAATAAGCAAACGCATCATAAATCTCCACTGTAGAATTTTATGAACATTACTTTCCAGAAGTTAGGTATTTTTTACCTATATCTCATAACGCTTATGGTGGAGAGGAAAAGCAGCCATTCAGCAGTTATAATAACCCTAATCCTTATTTAGAAAAACGAAAATGAACTGTAGGATTTAATGTGATCAAAATTTTATTTTGCCTGGACTACTAGTGTTCCGCCCAAAAATGGTGAACCAAAAAGGGTTCCGTAGCCAAAATAATTCGGGTACCGCTACTCTAGGGTATTGATAAGACTGTGAAACTGAACAACTTTGACTATGGAACCAACTCTGAAATCGCGAAAAAGAAATCAGCTGTTGCATACAAAAATTGATTACGAAAATGTAAGTATGTATTTTGAACTCCTCCTCGATGATAATTATTTAATGTTATCAAATGGTGATTTGATGTAATCAAGTTTATTTATTTTAAATAGAATGCGTTTATACCTCATACTATTCAAGGATAAAATTTCAGTAATTTCACTTAATTGTTTTATTATTCAAAACTTGTTATTAATTACAGATTATTTGAAAACTGGAATTGACAACATTTCAAAATTTCTGTCTTGTGTTTTTATTTGTTATTTAGAAATTAATGATGAAAACAAGAGACACGTATTTTTTTCTTTACAGCGACAGTTTTCACTTCAACGACAATCACACAACTTTTTTTACGCAAAGGAGTGTAATTTTTATTATTCCTTTATCTCGATGCTACAGGGTTTTTTCCACATAATTCGTTAAATAATTGATCAAAAAATCCCTAAAAAATATGTACGGTGTCAGAAATTGAAAAACCTCGAAATGGTTTTCGATTTAAGGTACCTTATAAAAAATGAAAATATGTCAATTGAAAATTACAGCTTATTACTGACTACATCCTTACTAATATTATAAATGCGAAAGTCCGTTTGTTTGTTTGTTTATTTGTTTGTTACGCCTTCACGTCTTAACTACTCAACCGATTATCATGAAATTTTGCATACACGTTGTCAAGGGTACAGGGAAGGACATAGGATACCTTTCATTCAGAAAAAACGCACAGTTCCCGAGGGATAGCAAAAAAACTGTCCACGCAGACGAAGTCGCGGGCAGCCGCTAGTATTACATTATATTTATGTAGGTACGACAATTTTCGTTTGAAAAGTCTCGTTGAGTTGTCACGTTTTACAAATCACTTGAAAGCAGAGCAGCCGTTTAGAAGCGTTTTGATGCTGCTTCGCTCACATCATCAATCATTGCAGTCGAGTAGAGTTGTTTAAAAAGTGGCTCACACAATTTATCACGCCAAGCTAATTACCATGACTTTTCCGGGCTCAATTTTTTAGATTAAGGGGAATGTTTGTATTATGAAAAATTTTGAGAGATCTGCTTTTTAACGTTATTGTTCAAAACGTACATATGTATTTTGGGATCTATTTCTTTGCAATGCAATGTGAACAAAATCAATTATATACAAGGTCATTTTGTATCCACCATCCAAATTTTGAGGATGTGGATCAGTCCATGAAACTGAACAACTTTCTCTAAGGAACACATGGTCAAATATGTAAAATAAAAATCGACTTTCCATACAAATCAAAGAGATCACGTGATCAATTTAGTATGGGATGACCAAAATTTTTTGCCGAAATTTGACACATGTTTCTTAGAGAAAGTTGTTTAGTTTCATGGACTGGACACATCCTTAAAATTTGGATGGTAAGTTCAAAATGACCCGATATAATAAGCATACCTGTTGTCCAGCAAACAAGGTAGGTACGCCGAGTCTTATTTCTATTACAACATGACGTAGATTGACAATTATTTAATGACTCTGCTGCTGGAATAGGCCTTTCTTATAGAAGGTGCCTTGGGCCCAATGCGGATTGATGGGTGAACTATTACTGTGTGTATCTCATACCATTGTTATGGGACAGTCAAAAAAATATGACGCTTCATTTAAAAAAATATTGCAGTATTAACCTAACTTGAAGCACGTTTTACAAACACGTCACTCACTTCCGTGTAGCGTGATTAATAGCGTGAGACTTTAACGACAAAAAATGTTGAATCGTTCGAGTTCACACAGAATTCAAGATTTTTCATAAAATTATTATTCATGGCACGACAACCCCTACTGTTGTAATGGTGACAGTAATGACAAAACTTATGAACCGTTCTGAAAAACTGTAAATTATAATAAAAAAAGTAAAGGTGTTTGTCTTATACTTGAAGCTTTATACATTTTTGAGCTTCTCAGAAATATATTAAACCAAAAGTTAGAACAGATTTTTTGGGACACCGATGTTGTATGACTTGCCATTTTCTAAAAGTTAGAAGAATTTTCATTTTCTTACATAATTGGGTATATCTGCATTTCTTCAAAGAGCTAGTTTTTAATATTGGTACCTACCATTTTTTGTTATCTGGCAAAAAGCCATGAATGGTGACTTTTTATAAAAAATTATCATGCCATTTTTGTATTCGATAGTTTTCATGTCCAGAAATATTGTGAAATACCACTTCCCAATTCATTTGAGATCAATTTTCCATGCATATACTTTCCATTCCACTGTTCGTTATAACCGTATTGTCTATTGAACGATTCCGTTATTCGTCGCCCATTCTTCCAACAAAGTCACAAACAAAATAAAATACAGGCGTTTGCCTTTCAACAGACCTGCGAATAGAACAAAAGGGTCACTCATAGATTCAGCTTTTTTGGGTCGCTATCATTTTCTGTTTGACAGGATCGATTCATACGAATAGATGGGAGCGGACGCTTTTTGACATGCAAAAGGAATCATAACAGGGACATTTGTCACCGGCATACGTTCCGATGGGTCCAAGGTCGCGTCCACATTTATTCTTAATTTAATTCAATACAATATATTTATTGCAACCATAATGTTATAAAGATGTTACAACTAAAAACAAAGTACAAATGACCCTGTTGGGTATCGCAATATTAGTCTTATGGAATGAGTTACTCATAAAATTACAAAAACCTGTTTAAAGTTTAAAAATATTTCCTCAAAACTTATGTTTTGTCATTAACATCAATATTTCATCATAAATAAGTCTCATTAAAAATTATTACTTAAATATTCTTTTCGGATTTTTTGTCACTAACAACCGGCATTTTAGTAATGGATCAAAATTATATTACTGCATATCAGGGGTTTTTATATTATATTTATTAAACCGCACAGTGGCACATTTTATGATACAGAAACTTAGCTGGAGAAGATTTATTTATTTCATTCTATTTCATACAATTTTAAGTTTCTCCAATTTATGGAGGGGTTGAAACTCCACCTGATGTTATCTTAAAGGCTACTTGGTTAAAATATGAATGCACATTACACTAACTAGTATACCAACGGCAGTTTTAATACTCCAACAGTAAAACAACTTCCAAGAGTTATTTCAAGTTGTTATATAGCTTAGAAATTGATATTTATTACGTCGCTCCACTGTGTTACTCGTGCAGGGACCTTTAGATGTATGAATATTGTATGAACTGGCCCGTTGGGGCATCTCACGGATAAACGTCCGCTTTAAAACGTAAACGTTGGAATTTTTCAGTAACGCTGGAGATGCTTTTAGATGTGTCAGTGTTGTACTAAGGTCTTAATGATAATGAATAAGTAAAATAACAGTAATTCAAATATTTAAAAACAAATTAATATACTTAGAGACAAAAATTTATTTTGAAACAATAAGTTTATGATCCAAATTGCTAAAATATCCTTATTGATACAATACTAACAAATGAAAACGCGCAAATTAGGTCAAACAAATTACTTTTAAAAATTAAATCACAATGTTCTTTGCATAAAATAAATAAGATTTTTTTACTATCACCATTAAAGATAAAATCATTTATTGACATACAAAATAAACATAATTTCGTTTAAGAATATTTAAATCTTTGGTTACAAAAGCATTTGAAACTTAGATATAAGAACACCTTCAGTCCTTACTCCGTTTCTGTAATACACACAGCGCAGTATCACACCAGCGGCTTGGATTACTTCCATCCAGTGCTTAGAATCCCTAAAGATATTCTGCAAACAGCATAAGAAGTCTGAGGATAACCTAAATAGTCTTGACCTGCATTTTAAGCGCACAGCTGCAGAGTAAATGTTGGCTTCCGTAAAGCCGTATTTAAACTAAATCACATTTAAGAAGAAAATTGGTTTGTAAAGGCTGAAAATAACACTTAGCTTTAAACAAACTTAGGTATACCTAGACTGAATAATAATAACTCCTAGACTGAATAATAACTTCAAAATTTGAATTTAGCTTGAACCCTGTAAATTGATTAAGAAAATTTGTAATTCATTAAGTAATGATTTAATTATAATTTTATTTATTTGTTAATCTTTGTTAATATAAAGTCTGGAAACGATATACATACTTGAAAATATCGTTCCATTTGATAAAGCTGATAAGTTTTTTGCGCCCATTTTTCTTGTCAGTTAAAAGACGTCATAATGGGTGGTAGGGTAAAAAAAATATTTGACGATTTAAAAACGCTCATTATGTGAGTATTTTGAATAAAGAATTTTTCATTTTTCATTTTCATTTTCATTCATTTTATCTTTAATGATTTTTTTTAATCTGACGTAGTATTTATTTTACTAAGGTACCTTGTAATCTTTAATTATAAATGTCAGCAGAGTATAAGACAATGCAATTTTAGATACGTTACCTTTGTTAAGTTTTAATTTAGTTTTTTCTGTAGTTGCTTTTTCGTTTATACCTAAACGAGTAGTATGCATGTGTACAGTTATATTTTAACTAGACTGAAATAATTCGTCATCTATCTCCAGACGTGGATCTCATTTGCTTGAGGCTACGTACTTACTTGTTTTCCTTAGAATCCTCCCTCTTATTATGTTTTGATTTAAGAAAACAGATGTCCCAGACAGGTTTATCTTATTTGCAGGGAAATGAAATATGTTTTTTTCAGAGTAGATTATCAAGAAAGTTTATATTTAATAAGTATTACAAATATCAAAAATAACTTTTTGACACCGATTATTTAGTCTCAAACTAAAGACGAGTGTAAAGTGTTTTATTTCTAATGAACTGTTCGAGTGGAAGACTTAGAAATGTATATTATGTTGACATGATAACGGATATAAACAATTACCTAAAGGTAGTATAAATCAATATTAAGATGCAAGGCATATCACGCAAGTATGCCTACTTACTAGGTACTATAAGTATGCCTACTTACTAGTATTGTCTTTAAAGTCCAAGTTAAGTATGCCTACTTACTAGTTTTGTCTTTAAAGTCCAGAGACTATACTAACAAATTAATGAAAACGCGCAAATTAGGTCTACAATTACCTAGTAAGTTAACCTTATTAAAAGTATTCACCAAAGCAAACTTTCACAGGATTTGAACCTGGACTTTAAGTTCATAATCATGATCACTTTTGCACCAAACAGCTGAAGACCCAGGGCTCTGAAGTCAATACAATTGCACTTATAGCATCAACTAAATAAAAATAAAGTATTTCTAATCTTATTTTAATGTATAAAGTTATGTAACTATTCCAATAATAAAATTAAATAAAAACAAACCCCCTTACTAATAAAGATTGTATAGCAGCTGCATAGTTACACAGTGTTTTGTCATTTTCTTTTTAATGTCAAATTCAAATAGTTTGACAGAGAGTAACCATTGTGTAACTAAACATCTGCTATTCAATCTTTATTAGTAAGGGGGAAAGGGTTTAAATCCAAAACTGCCCTCTCTCGCTATAAGAGACTGTAAAGTATTGAAGAATTGTTACATATACCTCTAGCGCAGGAGCTACACATTATTTAAATTTATTATATTTCAGGCAACCATAAAACGTAGCTTACAAAGTTTTAAGGAGATTTTTACGTCGGCAACATTTGCGCTTAACTTTTATTATTAACTTTTTACAAAATTTCGGCCCTTTGAAAATTCAATATTTTGTCCCACACAAGGTTACTTTTAGTTTATACAAAACCTCTCGCGGGGTTAATCAGACCATCAAACTGAACAACTTTCATTATGGGACCAACCTTGAAATCGCAAAAAAAAACAGCTGTTCCATACAAAAGTACAATCCTACTCCTTCGAAATGTATGAAACAACTAATTTCTTTCGCGATTTCAAGGTTGGTCCCATAATGAAAGTTGTTCAGTTTGATGATCCCCATCAATCATCATCTGATCAAACCCACGAGAGGTTTTGTATAAACTAAAAATAACCTTGTATAACAATATTATCAATGCAGACCAACAACGCTCAGATAGTATTTTAAATCAATTTCTGATCAAAAAACTTTTAAGCATGATCCCTCAGACGGGACGGTCCCGTCTGAGGTGCTACGGGTGAGTCGATTATTTCTAGTATTTCATTTATCTTAATATAAATAAAACCGGTCAATAGCGAGTCGGACTCGCGCACCGAGGGTTCCGTACCATCATATTAGCACCATTAAATCATACTGCAGAGTAGAATAATAAAATTAGTATTGCCGTTTTAGGTCAGCGCCATCTCTTGACCGATAGTGGAACTAATGTTAATTTTTTTTAGAAATTTGATGATTTCTAAAAAAAGTGTGCTATATTGAGACATTGTTTTATTTTTCCTGTAATCTCAAATATAAAAGTGAAGGGGTGACAGACAGACTATTGCCCAGCCCAAACCACTGAACCTAGAGACTTGAAATTCTGTACATAGATACTTTATACAGTTTGAACATCCACTAAAAAGGGATTTTTGGAAATTCCACCCCTAAAGGGTTGAAAAAGGGGTACAAAGTTTGTAAAGAAAAAAAATATTAAATAGACATTTCAACTTGAAACTTCGTAGGAGTACTTCTAAAAATAAATAAGCAAACACGTGTTTCGTGGTTTTCCGCTTTAGGGGGTAAATGGGGTAAAAAAAGCCCAACATCGATATGGGTGTCGTTATCGAGGTTTAATGGGATGTTGATTGATTGCGAAAATATAATTTATTTTTAAGTGTTAGATATTATTCAACCCCTAAAGGGGTTAACGGGGTTCAAACTTTGTATGGAAAAAATATAAAATAGACATTACGAGTTGAAACTTCGTAGGCGTACTTCGATATACAAGTGATCAAACGTGTATTTCGTAAATTTCTGAAAACAACCCCTTAAAGGGTAAATAGGGTCAAAACCCAAACTCGGTAAGGATGTCGTTATTAAGGTTTTATGGGATATCAATTGCGAAAATGGCATTTATTTTGAAGTCCAACTCGGTTCTATGATTCAACCCCTAAGGGTGTGAAATGGGATTCATATTTTGTATGGAAAAATAATATTCAATAGACATTACGACTTGAAACTCATGAGCAGATACTTCTAAAAACAAATAAGCAAACAAATCGATATGTCGATGTTGAGGTTTTATGGGATGTTTATTGAGAAAATGGCATTTATTTTAAGGTCCAACACGACACGGTGGACATTATTCAACACCTAAAGGACTGAAACGGGGGTTTAAATTTTTTATGAAAATATAATACGGGAACGGGAACAGGAATGAGAACGAGAACGTGAACGGGAACTAATAATATTAATAAATGTGAAAGTTTAATGTTTGGATGTCTGTTACTCAATCACGTAAAACCGGCTGAACGGATTTGGAATAGCACACAGATGTTATAGCCATGGATACTTTTTATCTCGGTCAAAGGTTTCATAGCGATTTTCCGAATGTCCACGCGGACAAAGTCGCGGGCAAAAGCTAGTCTTTATATAAACTGCTATCACATAGAATTATTTCAGATTTTTCTCTTTGCAAACTTCGGAGATAAGGGAGAACGGTATTTTTTTACATTTTTCATCATAAGTCGAAAACTATACGGCCTAATAAAAAAAAATTATTAAAAACGTGCAAACAGCGCTCTTTCATATGATACCCCACATGCCCTAGTAGCCCCACTTCAAATTTGTAAGACTCCTTTTCAGTCCCTGTTGTAAAAAATGTATTGATTTTTTATTTATTTCTTACTAGTGGCCGCCCGCGGTTTCACCCGCGTGGTTCTCGTTCCCGTGGGAATAACGGGATCAAAAGTATTCTATGTTTTAATCTAGGCTATCTACTATCTGTGTGCCAAATTTCATCCAAATCCGTTTGGTAGTTTTTGCGTGATTGAGGAACAAACATCCAAACATCCAAACCCACAAACTTTCACATTTATAATATTAGTAGGATTTGCAAAATAGTAGGCCAATTTTATCTTATACCATTCCAAATTATTAGTTGATACCATTAGTAGTTCTCGAGATATCCAGCTGTGACAGACAGACAGACAGACTAAGTCACACCATAAGGGTTCCTTTTTTATCATTTTGGTACGGAACCCTAAAAAGCATTGTGAATGCGCCCAAAAAACATTTAATAATAATAACCTACATAAAAGGATTCTTGTATGCACAACAAAAAGAAACTTATCGAGCAAACTTTAATTTAAAAATTAAACCAAACCATATTGGAATTGAACACGTAACCAAAGAATAGAGAAAAATCTTCATTATTCCTGTGACGCAACCCAACGTAAAACAAATTACGATTGTCTTTGTTTATTGCGCGCTTATTCTCGGCACAATTGTTTAACACAAGAGATTGTAACAGTCTTTCGTCGCGTCTTTTTGTTAAAACCTTCACACATGCACACACTTGGGGCTCCAGACACCCTTTTAATCTCACAAGTATATTGCCACAGAGTAATTTAGATCCTATCAGACTGTTCCATTGAATCTGCCGCGCGAGGGCGGTAAGTGTTGAAAAACGTTCAAAAAACACAAAATCAAAGTCTGAAGTGGATCGAGGGCGTCGCGGTATAAAGAACTTAGTTTGTTTGAAATTTAATGGCAGTTTCCTGTGAACTTTTTGAAGAATTTAATGTGAATAAAGGTTGCTCATATATTTGTTGAAATTTGTTTTAAATTCAATACTTTGAACGTGATACGATTTATATTTCTTACTATTATTGACAAAGTGAACCAAACTGTGAAATTCCTCGGTGATATTCAACTTTCTCCAAACAATTGAATGGTATTCGTTTAAAATCTACAGTTAAATTATTAAACATTGTACAAATAGTAGCTGAAGATAACAATCTTTATGATGATGATGATGAATCCTTTCTCAACTGAAATTCAGACCCGTTTGTAATTCTATTCTATACAAACAGCAACCAACAAGCTCGGTTACCACACTATGTTATATGTTCTCGATCTACTTTAAAATTACCATCTTATATAGATTTAATTTTTTTTAAAGTTTAGCATACTTTAATGAGGATCAGTAACAGGTTTGAATCCTATAGTTTTATTGGTATAATATAAAAACATATTCCTAGCTATGAAACATAGTGAAAGATTTTTTGAAATCCGTTTAGAAATGGTTGAGTTAATAGGGTTTGAAGGAAATGCCAAGCTCAATGCAATATGTGCTTTATTACGTACGACATAAGTTTCGCGTACGTCGCGATGACGTCATATGGACCCCCAAAAAACCAGTGTTTAGCTCGTATCTTCTCAGGTTTAAGAGCTATCGTAAAAATTTCTTCACAGTTAATCATTGTGGTGGCGTAAGCTTTTTGATTAGCTACTATACGAAAATCGTTACTGATTCTCATTATAAACTAATTTATCAATTCATTTCATTAAATTAATTCTATTCAAATAGGTCCACTGCGGATCTGAAAAGGTTTTCAACCCATGTTATTTCCATAAACAAATGCCTACTCCAACTAAAACAAACAAAAGTCGATCGCAGTTCGTGCTGAAACAAAAAAACTCGTCATTGCGAGACGGACGAGTGACGCTTACGGATCAAATTGAATTTGGGAGGTGAGGATTGAAGAGGGTCGAAATGACGGACGCCGACGTGCTGGGCGGCGCAGAGTAAATATAGCTGAAGCAGTAACGCAACTCAATACAAACGTCCGAATTAGCGCACTGGCACGTCACTACGAGAGCACAGAATAGATACAAGTATTACGTACAGAAAAGACACTCTCCGCCCCACCCCAGAAGATCGTATGCCAAACCATAATATGATCGTGTAGTCGTATTTTTCTACTGTCAACTTACTTTGATATTCAAAACAATGCGTCGTAATTTTATTTGCCAAAAAGTTCAAACAAACTGTACGGTAGCCCGCCCTAGACTTACACACACAGTTGCGCGTGTACAAAAACGTCTTACGACTAGGGATGGGTCCAGTGAAAATTTCAATGAAATGAAAATTAAATTTATATGAAATTTATGAAATCTTTCAAAACGGGTTGAAATATTTCACTTTTGAGTGAAATTTATTTCCAGTACTAGAAATCCCTTATTTTCTGAATTAGTTTACTATTTTAACGTATTATATGAAATTTAAAGGCTTAGGTAATTGACCAAGCGAGCGCGAAGCGCGAGCGAAGCGTCTCTGTTTCAGCTTGGGCAACAGTTCTTTCGTATGTCCTTCCTGCTGTCCGTTTGTTCTCCTCTATAGGTTACAGGTCGCATTTCTCAACCGATTCTCGTGAAATTTTGTGAGCAGGAATGATGTTTTTCATAATCTTGAGGTTAAGTTTAGTCAAGCGTCTTAGTTAGTTAAAGTCTGCGTTACTCCTATAGGACACGTGACGTGATAGGTTAGGAATTTAAGACGATACACGACTTTATTTTGGGCTTTAAGCCGAAACACGATTTTATTTTGGGCTTTGACTAAGGCTTCTTGTCAAACCTGAGGTTTGACTAGACAAACCTAGGAGTGCCTGAGCTTCAACGTTTGTCTATAACATAAACATTTTTTTGTAGCCTGTTTTTCGATATTTTTTAAATGGTGGAGATATGTAAAAGAAACATATTTCAGTCCAGTTTTCCGGCACTGTTTGTTCTCCTCTACAAGTCACATTTCTCAACCGATTCTCATGAAATTTTATGGGCAGGTTCGAAAATTATATAGAATTTTATTGTCGAGCCTGTTTTCGAAATTTTTCATGGCGGAGATATGTAAAAGAAACATTTCAGTCCGCCATTCCAGCACTGTTTGTTCTCCTCTACAGACGCATTTCTCAACTGATTCTCGTCAAATTTTGTGGACAGGTTCGAAAATTATATAGAATTTTACTGTCGAGACATTTTTTTAAATTCTTCAAAATGGCGGAGATATATACATATTTTAGTTTGACTTTCTAGTTGTCTGTTCTCCTCTACAGATCCCATTTCTCAACCGATTCTCGTGAAATTTTGCTAGCAGTTCGATAATATTATAGATTTTTTAAGTCGAGCTAGTTGAAATTTATCAATAATATCACCTATTTCCAAAAATAAGTATTCAAAATTAGAAGCGCCATCTAGCTGCGCATAGCTACCAAATAATATACCAAACAGCACGTAACCAAATAATATATCTAACCTACTATGTGCTTTGAAAGACCTCGTGAGCAGTGAGGAAAAAGGGGTTTCGATTGCTCGGCCACGGTGTCGTAGATGAAAAACGACTACGTCAACATTACGAAGGAATACGTAGAAAAGTAACAATTGAAGTCGCAAATTTGTAGGTTCAATATTCAGAAAGTTTAATCATGACCGCGCGGTCGAAACGTGGAGGAAACCGGAACCTCGCAGAATACGTAATAGTACAAGTACCTCGCGGCCACGCAGTTCTCTCAAACGGAGCTTAGTAGAGGTACCATTATTTCGTAGATAATTAAGACAGTATAAGTAAAGCCCTAATGTTTGGACTTTACGAACACGTTTTTCTGTAGGTCGTGAAATCCAAACCTTAGGGCTTTATTTATACTGTCTACTATTTTTACCTAATCGTATCAGGGATTATAAAAGAGAATGGGACCTCTATTAAGCTCCGTTTGAGAGAACTGCGTGGCCGCGCGGTTCTCCACGTTTCGACCGCGCGGTTCTCCACGTTTTGACCGCGCGGCCATAGCATTTAATTTCTGTAGCAGGTCGTGAATTCCAAACATTAGGGCTTTATTTATACTGTCTGTATTTTCTACATAATCGTATCAGCGATTAGCAAAAATAATAGGACCCCTACTAAGCTCCGTTTAAGAGAACTGCGTGACCGCGCGGACTATGGCACGGCCATAGCATTTAAGCTTTGTAGGTCGTGTAATCCAAACATTAGGGTTTTTTTATACTTTCTATATTTTTCTACGAAATCGTATCAGCGATATTGTAGCAAAAAGAATGGGACCCCTAGTAAGCTCCATTTAAGCGAACTGTGTGGCCGCTCGATTCTCCACGTTTCGACTGCGCGGCCACGGTTAAACTTACAATTTTCTGAATATTGGTCCTACTTTGCGACTTTTATTCCTTCGTAATGTTGATGAAGTCGTTTTTCTTCTACGCCATCGTGGCCGAATCGAAACAGACATTGAATATTTTGTTATTAAAAGTTGTAAAATAGCCAAAGCTATTCGTAATTTAAGCCAACTTATTAGTGTATTGTTTTGTTCTATAATTATGTTGATATAATGACAAAATGCATGTAATTTTGTTTTATTTAGGTCAGATGAAACTTAAAAATAAATTTCACTCTAAACTGAAATATTTCAAAGCAAAATGAAATTTATTCTAAATATTTCACAGACCGAAATTTTTCGTGAAATTTACCCAACCCTACTTACGACGTCATCTGTTTATAATGGCGCGGTTGTATGGAGTTTCCGGGGTGTGACGAGAGCTCTAACTCACTCGCTCTAACCTACTCAGAGACGTCAATTAAGTTTAATGCTTCATTAATATTGGTGTCTCTGTTTTTTACCGACTTCAAAAGGAGGGAGGTACTCAATTCGACCCGTTTTTTTTTTTTTTTTTTTTTTTTTTGTTTTTTGTATGTACACCGATTACTCGAAGACGGCTGGACCGATTGAAATGATTCAAACGTTATTACATTAGGTAAACTTCCAAATTGGTCCCATTTTTTAAAATTTTGAAATCGGTTCAGTACTTTTCTAGTAATCTTGAAAAAAGCACGAAAATAGTATGATTTTGTGTGAACTACCTCGATGATCAGTCGTATAACTTCTTTGTTTATGAACTGAATAAGATAATTATTTTTTTGTTGGAAAAGGGATATCTTAAGTGTAGTTCTTTAACCGACTTAAAAAAGGAGGTTCTCAGTTTGACCCGCATGTATGTATGTTTCTCCGCAATTAAGTCACGTTTGGCTGAGCCGATTTTTCTACCTCAATAATATACCTACATTACCTAACACAAAAGGTACCTACACTAAAAATAAAAAAATAAAAAATTGTTTATAAAAACAAAAAACCGACTTCAAAAAACCTACCCCTAAAAAGCATGAAATAATATTCGTAATAATAATAAAACACGTCTATTGAAGTCGGGTGGGGCTTTTAGAATAAAAAAAAGGGATTTGTACTCCAGCCCCACCCGACTTCAATAGACGTGTTTTATTATTACGAATATTATTTCATGCTTTTTAGGGGTAGGTTTTTTGAAGTCGGTTTTTCTACTGTCAACTTACTTTGATATTCAAAACAATGCGTCGTAATTTTATTTGCCAAAAAGTTCAAACAAACTGTACGGTAGCCCGCCCTAGACTTACACACACAGTTGCGCGTGTACAAAAACGTCTTACGACGTCATCTGTTTATAATGGCGCGGTTGTATGGAGTTTCCGGGGTGTGACGAGAGCTCTAACTCACTCGCTCTAACCTACTCAGAGACGTCAATTAAGTTTAATGCTTCATTAATATTGGTGTCTCTGTTTTTTTCACAAATTAGTTGACGTATCTGAGTGCGGCTGTAGGTAAGCAAGGTTCGCAAAGTGGCCCAAGAGTCAGCCAGTCGCGAATACCTCGAGTTGGTCAGTACTGTGTCACCTTTTAAAGGTGTTTGGAGAGACTAATAGACAAGGAGATAAGGAGCACTGCTTTAGTCAGGAATCCCTTAAATCCAAACCAACATGCCTACTCTGCAGGCAAATCAACTGAGTCTGCCCTACATAAGGTGGCTTCTTATATAGAAGGCAATCTCAAACACCAAATATCAACACTAGGCACCTTCATCGACATCGAAGGAGCCTTTGACAAAACCAATTTTACCAGCATAAGCCAGGCCCTCTCTAAACATGGTGTCGATCCCACTATTGCCGGGTGGATTGATAGCATGTTAAGAGACAGAGCTATACAATTTACTGTGAATGGTACTACCAGAGGGGTAGTAGCTAAAGGATGTCCCCAAGGGGGTGTCCTCTCACCTCTCTTATGGAACATTGTGGTAAATGAGCTGATTTGTTGGCTCAACGACCGCTACTTCCTCACAGTAGGCTATGCAGACGACCTGACCATACTCATCAGCGGACGAGTTGAGAGTGTGATATGTGACCAAATGAGGTCCGCATTGAAGGTCGTCGAACAGTGGTGCAATAAACACAATCTAACAGTGAACCCAACAAAGACGGAATTGATCATGTTCACAAACAAACGAAGTCTAGGCAATCTTAAACTTCCTAAACTCTTCAATACCAGTCTGTCCCTGAGCAAGGAAGTCAAGTATCTAGGAGTGATACTAGACAACAAACTCCTCTGGAATAGACATCTCGAAGGAAAGCTAAACAAAGCCACCATCATCTTTTGCCAATGTAAAAGACTACTCGGCAAAAGATGGGGGCTATCACCGAAAATAACTATGTGGCTGTATAAAACTGTTATACGTCCCATTATTACATACGGAGCCGTTGCCGTGGTCCAAAACAGAGCAAAGCACCGTCATCAACAAGCTGCAGAAATTCCAAAGATTGGCATGTTCTGCGATAACCGGCTGCATGCGAACTACCCCCACAGCCGCCCTAGAAGTAGCCCTGGATCTGGCACCCCTGGACCTGTTTATACAACAGGAAGCCTCCATGGCTGCTATAAGGCTTAAACACCTGGGTCTGTGGTACAACCGAGAGGGTCCTCACTCCACATTGTGGAATAATCTAGTGAAACATGAGCCACTAATCGCTGCCCCATGCGACAGGATCCCTAAACAATACATTTTCGAAAAGAAATACCAGATACAGTTACTAGAAAGTGACCGAGATTACTCCGGCATACATGAAGTCCGAATTTATACGGACGGCTCCAAGATGGGGACTGGTACTGGAGCCGGAGTATTCTCACAAGACCTAAATATCAAACTATCACAAGCATTAGGCCAACACAGTTCGATATTTCAATGCGAATGTGTTGCAATAATAAATGCCGCTTCCACGGTCCTGTCTAGAGGTATGAAGGAACTAAACATCCGCATACTGACCGACAGTATGGCCGTCCTAACAGCACTGGAGGCCAACACGATCAACTCCAGTATTGTCTACGAATGCCACCAAGTTTTGGATCGTTTAGCATCCAAAAACAAAGTAATCCTACAATGGATTAAAGGGCATAGTGGATCACACGGGAACGACGCCGCCGATGAGCTGGCTAGAAGGGGATCTTCCACAATAGTGGCAGGACCCATACCCATCCTGCCACTCCCGTTCAGCCAACTGCGCTCATGGGTAAGACAACGTACTCGTGCTGCACATAATACTCGTTGGGTAGATCTAACAAGCTGTAGACAGTCCAAGTTGGCGATGACCTCGGTCTCGCCGCGGTTGACCTGTAGACTGCTCAGCCTTAATCGTCCAGACCTCCGAATAGTTGTAGGTACACTTACAGGTCACCTAGCTTTAAACCGACAACTATTCATCATGAATGCGACAGACAGTCCCCTATGTAGAGGATGCCTGGACGCAGAGGAAACAGCCGCCCACGTAATCCTGGAGTGCGTGGGTTTGGCCACACACCGGGCAGAAATCCTCAAAGACGTGAGGTCGCTCCTAGAAGCCTGTGAACGCCCCAGGAGGCTTCTGCGCTTCTGGAAGGAGCTGGGATGGCTTGACTAGCCACACCATGCTGTGTTCACGCATAACGGACCAAATGGGAGTCTAAATGCGGAGAAAAGAGCCCATCACCAATACCAATACCAAAATACTGTGTCACCCTCGGTCTGCTCACCGCTCTGTCGCGCACTGAGAATGCCAACCCTAGTGCTCCGACATCGTGTCGTTACGAGAAAAGGACTTATTTGAGATGCTTAAGCTCTAGATGTACTGTGGCGGCGGAAGCGGACGAAATAATAACGTGACCGATTCCACTTAATGGGCCCATTCGTGATCAGCTGATGAATGCAGCGGAATGTTTTCCGCTACTTGAAAAATGTTTCGGGGCGTTTACGTCGTAATGGTGAGGTAATGTGTTCTAGACTCTAGTTTTGTTTGAAAGAACGGGACATTTTTACAGACGCATTACCTTTTACGTTTGAGTTTACTGAGGTGTCTGAGTAATGGAAGAAAAAGGAAAAGGAGGAATAGCAATTTTCAAAACAAATAAGCAACAAATAAAGGTGAGTATTTACCTAAGTAAAAATACATTTTGAAAGCCGGCACAAAATCCAAATCCAAATAGACCTCCCCGTGCAATGGTAAATGGAAAATAATCAAATAAAAAAAACTAATCATCCAAAAACTTAATCATTTATACCTGCATACTTACGCCCTTATTGCACGCTGCAAATTCTGCTTTCTTATCGTGTGAGAATTAGTGGCCACCTCTGGTGTTAGAGTTTATCAAGCCGCCTGTAAAGCCTCTAATTTGGCATAGCGACTTATCAGATAACAACAGCAGGGACCGACGGTTTAACGTGCCCTCCGAAGCACGGAAGCGCTCAGTTGTAATGCCACTTAACGGTCACCCATCCGACACCTGGCCGGACCGAGAGTTGCTTAATAAACGTTATCGAGTACGTTCAGACAGTCAAGCTCCGCCATGAGCGCTTCTGATGCATGAGCATTATAGTAAAATTAACTACTTTATACTGATTTCTGTACTAACAAAATCACACCAATTAATTCGAAAGAGTAATCGAAATTCGAAAAAGTACGAAAGAGAAATCTTTGTAGCTTCTGTTTAAAATTGTCCAAAATAAGTGAAATCACTGGGAACGCATCACTACAAAAACAAATAAAAACCCTGCTTTATCGCTGTATCACTATGAAAAGAATGTTTAATCTGCCACGTTTCTCAAAAATATTTGTTTTCTTAAAAGATATACGTTGATATTCCAAATATGTGTGTAGTGACAAGCAATGAAATGTAGACGCCGTAAAACCATGTCACATTATATTATTGAATTCTATAATATATCACAATAACAGATGAGGATTGATCGAATATGACATAGTTCAATTTTGTATAATATTTATTTCATAGCTTACTGTATTTTTGAAGTGAAAACTTCTTTAGCGGCGTTGTACACTTTTTTGCAATGGGGAAAAAATGCTAAACTCGCGTCAGTAAGAATCACGTGACCCTGATCGAAAATTCGGACGGATGTGACGGATGGAGAGTAGACAGCCGGCGGCGGAAGTATCCCCCTCTCTTTCTACGGGGCGCGGTGAAAATGGCGGCGCGTCATTTCAAGACGTAAACACTTGTTGTGTCACCATATCAATGCGCTAATTTTTTAATTCAATGTCAAAACTCTAGATATTCTGTCAAGCTATGGATAAGACTTTCGTACAATACTGTTCTATTCGTAAATTCAAATGCAGAGTAAATTCGTAAGACGGCAATTCGTGCAAAATTATTCCCTAACCATTCCAAAATATCAAAAATGCACAACGTTAATATTCAAGTTTTCACTTCTGCCGGTACTCCCGGAGTGCAACCCGATTTTTTTTTTTGTTTCACTGAAATAAAAAGTACTAAATCAGTTTCTCGTTTCAATAAAGTAATTATAACTGTTGTAAGATTTTTGTGCAGTTTGTACTTTGTAGCAGAGGGCCTACTCCGAAAACTGAAATACTGTAATCGGATAACGTTAATTCCACGTCATGACAGGATTAGCTCCGATCAGCTCAGTACATGAACAATTGTCTTACTATCGCGGTTCTTTTCTCAGCCCCTAATACCCTTAATATTCGACATCAAAAACTATCACTCTGCCTCTTTAGTCGCATCTGTTATACCAAGGTTATACTGACATGAGCTGAGTACAGTACTATAATCGGATATAATAACTAGTAAGTTATCCGATAGTTTTCGATATCGTTGACAGTTTACATAAACCCTTACTTATTTACCGCAAAACGGAGTCCTTTCTAACTGACTCCGACTTTCCAGGGTGTATCCTTACCGATAGCGGAACATCTGCAACTTCTTGGCCTGAATGTGTCATCAAACCTGAATTTTGGCGAGTACATCGACTCGATTGCACAGTGTGCTGTGTCAACTTGGCGTCCTCTCACGGGCTAAGCGGTACTTCTCACCGAACCAGCTGCTTCTGTTGTACAAAGCGCAGATTCGTCCGGTCATGGAGTACTGTTGTCACCTGTGGGATGGTTCTGCTAAATATCAGCTTGAACTTCTTGAATCGATTGAAAACCGTGCCAGGAGGCTAATAGGCAACTCAACATTGGCCACGGCAGAACTTCATAGCCTCAGTCATCGTCGCAAAGTTGCTAGTTTATCGGTTTTTTATAGAATACACTTTGGAGAATGTGCGAGGGAACTGCACAACCTTGTTCCTCCAGCCCCTTTCCACCATCGGGATACCAGACGCAGATTAGCATATCACCCTCATATAGTAGCTACTCCAAGGGTCCGTACCAAGCGCTTTGCCAATACATTTCTTATGCGAGCTGCTAAAGAATGGAATGCGCTACCTGCTCATGTGTTCCTCGATAATTACAACCTTGGTCTTTCAAGGCAAGAGTGAATAGGCATTTCCTGGGCATGCATGCTACACCTTAGACCACATCCTGTTTACCAAGCAAGATGGTGGTCAAATGCCTGCCCAGTCTATATTAAAAAAAAACTTTAAATTTATTCTCGGAGACGTTAACGGACGAAAACGAGTAAAAAAAACTTTTGGCTAATACATATAGAATTCCAAATGAAGAATCGACTTAACGCCTTAAAGCTATCTGGCCAATACAATTCCTCGTGGCAAGTGCTCAGGGAATTCTAATTAAGTTAACTAAGTTTGCAGTCTCATTCAATGCAGAACTTGGCCTTTAGTTCAATGAAAACGAATTTCAATGAAAAAAAATCTACAGCTGGTTCAACAACTTCGCATACATAATTGTTCTCGAAATCGAAGCTGGCAACTGTTTTATATAATCCAAAATTATGAAATTTTAATGTATAATTTTACTCAGTCCTGACCTTATACAGGGTTATTTGTAAAACACCAACTAACTCACAGGAGTAGATTACCGACATCATAAACAACAACGTTTGTTCTACGACTTTTATCATAACTCAATACATTCACCAAAAATGAATTTTCAAGTTTTTATTGTACTGTTCGACACTTTTTACGTCTATGGATGGTGGGCGGGGCGGGCGGATCGCGCGCACCAGGCGCTCCGCGCGCCGCGCGTAGAGTTATGAACATACGAACGGTAAATTAAAAATATATTCTTTTTTGTATGAAAGTAAAATCTAACGAATTTATCAAAAGTTGTAGAACAAATGTTGTTGTTTATGATGTTGGTAATCAGCTCCTGCGAGGTTGTTGGTGTTTTACAAATAACCCTGTATACCTACCTACTTCACCTGAAAATTATAGGTATGTTTATAAAATTAAATGAGTCGTATCTCTTATAGCAATGTCCAATCTACCGCACGTTGGTCTAGCTAGAATCTAGCTGTTAGAATAGATTAATTAATCCTCAGTGATGAGGATTCCGGGTGTAGTGCACTTCCACCTTCGGCCTTATCGTCACTTAACATCAGGTGAGGTGAAGGCCAGGCACTACCCCGTTGATCATTAAAAAAACTACAATACACAATTGTTGTGTATACTTACATATGTAAACATGATAATTTTCTGTGCACGTCATCTTTCGTTATTTCTTGAGTTACATCACTTTGAATCATAAATATACATTATTAAACGCGTAAATACTCACTACTGGTATGAATCAAATGACAGATTATAACATCTATCGTATCATGGCAGCTCGTGGCCTCATTCACTTTGCAGCCATAGATTTATAATAACCTAACTTACACCAACATAAGTTACCAAGGAGTACGCATCGCTACAATTTATATTTCCCCTTCGGCTTATGACGAGACCGAGAAATGAAACTGAGCTGGTTCACGGAGATAAAGAAATTATACCAGTGTGTGAATGGTGTGTTTTATTGCCACCCTTATGATGACGTAGCTACTTACGGCTTTGGACATGCTCAAATGAGCACTGGAATTAGTCATCGGCTTTTTATTGCTTGTGGAGTGTCGCCATTTTTCATAGGTGCTTATGAAAAAATTACTACATGGGTCGGTGGTTCCATTCAGAGTAATTAGGGCATTTTAATATTAATTGAAGGTTTGAATAGAAAGACTAAGAGGAATCCTGGAAATCTAGGAAAAAATAAATGTAGAATAATGGGGCATTCACACGAGTCGATTTCCGAATGTTACAAGCGATTGTCGATAAGCAAGTCTCCTGAAAAATCAACCCGTGTAAATATACATTACTTTTAAAAGACAAAAGAGTTTTTGAAATTATACGTTCGTAAATTCCGAGACACATATGAAAAAAAGACTATCAGTGTATTTCGGCGAAAGTGAGTTTCGAAGCCGTTCCCTTCTTTATTGTAAAAGTTTAATAGAGCTAGGATCCGTAAATGGACCAATCAATTCTTTATTGTACTTTTGCAATCCCCTATTTTAGGAGGGTGGAAAAATAGCACCTATACGCATAAAATTATTAATACAATAGGACTTTGACAATTTACAGGGAAAAATATTACGAATACGAATAACACAACAAATATTACGATACGAGTAGTCGAGGTTTTTTTGGTTTAGTATGTTTTTTTCTTAACTGATAAATAAATAAAGAAGAAATAACATTTTGCCTAAAATATATTAAGGGAAATTTTTATATACAGTGCCTTTGGTCTTAAACTAGCGATAATTTAAAAGCGTGTAATACACCTAATTTTATCGACAAAAACACCCACATGTTGGGGTCTATCCCCACTTCTGTTGGAATGGCCGCCATTTTAAATTTGTTTTTTTATTTTAGATGACCCTGCAGAAAAATAATTATTTCTCCGGATTTAGAAGTTCTATAGTTATAACAAAAATATTTTTTGAAAGCTAATAATATTACCTAGTAATTTAAAAAATAAAATGTGTAAATTTTTTTTGGTTTAAATACGTCATAAAAAATTACTGAAATAAAACTTTATACGAAATTTGTGCATTTTTTTTTACTTTTTATTACATTTCTCAAAAACTAGGACATTAATGTCCACTTTTTTTGCACTATTCAAATACTCAGGAATATTATCTACAAAACGATTTAAAAATTTATTGCTCTAAGTTGCATATTTCGAGAGTTATTTTTGTTTGAACTATGACCCTTACGTAACCAAAAAATGATTATTTTCGAAAATGGACATAATTACAAGCATTTTGAACATATTTTAAATTAAGTTGATAATATTATCTGAATACTAATTTCATCAAATGGTAAAATCTAGTTTTTAGGAATTTTGATTTTTTTTATTTTCGAAAATAACTATTTAGTACTTGTCAGGGGCATATTCAAACAACAATAGCTCTCGAAATATGCAACATGGAGCAATAAATTTTTGAGTCGTTCTGTGGGTAATATCCCTGTGTATTTGAATAATGCAAAAAAAGTGAACATTAATGTCCTAGTTTTTGAGAAATGTAATAAAATGTCAAAAAAATCGCACAAATTACGTATAAAATTTTATTTCAGTAATTTTTTATGACGTATTTAAATCAAAAATTTAAACATTTTATTTTTTAAATTGATAGGTAATATTATTAGCTTTAAAAAAATATTTTTGTTATAACTGTAAAACATCTAAATCCGGAGAAATTAATATTTTTCTGCAGGGTCATCTAAAATAAAAAGTCAACTTTAAAATGGCGGCCATTCCAACAGGAGTGGGGATAGACCCCAACATGCGGATGTTTTTATCGATAAAATTAGGTGTATTACACGCCTTTAAATTATCGCTAGTTCAAGACCAAAGGCACTGTATAAATTGAAAGTAGGAGTATAGTAGAATAAGTAATGCAGTGTTTTATTTCCTGTAAGTCAAACGAAATTAATTTATTCCATACTCTTACTAAACTTGGACACAGTTTATTTGCATGGCCAAACATTTTTAACGAAAATAAAGTTCTTATGTAATACTGCTGCATTTAAAACGTCAAATTCTCACTATTGTATCACGATGAAGAGAACTCACAAAACAGCAGACGGCCAAAAAAAAATTAATGATTCTGAAAAGAAAAAAAGTGCGATCTTAGAAGGAATGAGCTCGCGTCTTTCCGAGTTATAAAAGGTAAAGAAAAAGCCTGCATTTAGTGAATACCCATTCAGGGCAGAGGAAATTCAGACCACTGTAGCCTGGCGCAGCACTTACGAATGCAAGTCCCTTTGAAGGAGCCCGTGGTTTTTTTCGACAATCAGACCTGAGGTGAAATTTTATGTTAAAACTGACTCTTTAAAAGATTCGACGCCGGTTTAGTCTTACTGGCTTATTCATGCCGGCGAGTGTCGCATTTTGAGAGAGTTTCATGTTTTATAAATTCTATATTTTCAACCGTTTGACTTTAAACTCAAGTGTTGCTTTGGGAATCTTAGTAAATAGAAAGTTGAGGAAAATTATTTACGTAATATAGATTTGAATCTGCGATGCAGCGTCTCTACTTACTGATAGACGTATTAATAAAATATATGCATGATTTTATATTTCTAAACCCTTAAAAAACTGTGCTATAAATAATAGGTGCTGTTTTTTTTTATAATTATATCGAAAATCTAATGAAAACCTTTATTTTGTGTATTATTTATTAATCTGCAAGTCTGCAATGTGGTTTGCAATTTACGTTTTAAATTTGTATCATCAAACACAAAATACAAAGGCTAGTAGAACTTTGAAACCAACAAGCATCTCAAAAGCTAAGTTGAACTTACCAACTGAGCTCTTTAAGACCATCGAATACTCTAACAAATTCCAAGATCAAAAAGCCTTCAAGTGGATGCCGGAATTTCCCATTATACCCTCAAAAAGGTGGATGCATATTGCCTTGTGGCCTAAATGCTTTCTAAATGAATTTTATGATTTTCCTTTTCATTGCTTTGTAATACTATACATTTTGCGAGAATTCAAGAATCAGTTTGTCCACTTTGTACTAAATTTTTTAAGACTTAAAAATGTGAGAGAAAAGCTTGATAAAAGTCACAGTTAAGCGATAAGGCAAGGCAGTTCACGAAATCTACACTTTCACTATTCCTTTAGAATATGGTTGATTATTGTATAGCTTTAATTGTCGCTTCGCCATAACTTTTTCGAAATTTAGTACATTTTTATTGATTACTGAAATACTGGATCATTTATTAAACATCTACTCGGCTATTATGTTACATCAATAAAAAAAAGCTATCCTTTTTGCATAAAAAATCATATCACTGTCGTTGAAAATTACGTAATCCGACGATTGGAAGTTGATTTTTATAAGATTTTATGTTTTATTCAGAATGTTAATTACAGAGTTACCAAGCCATTTTTCAATATTCTGTTCGGTTATTTTGTTTAATTGTTTTTTTCAGTCTACAGTAATTTCTGTAAAGTAGAATTTACATCAGTTTTTCACATTGGAAGCTCAAAAATCAATCTTTTCATCAGATCATGAAATATATGCTCCATGAACTTTTTCAAAGTGTATTTTAATATAACATTAATAACTAACGGGATCTCTTGAAATAAAAAAATGAAATAAAAATATAAATAAATTTTCTTAATCCCTACTTTCAAATTAAATGGAAACAAAATTCAAACAAATTTTACCCCCAAATTGTTTACAAGAATTTGGGACGAAAAGCCTTCTTGTTTCTCGTCCAATCCAATTTGTATAACACTTGCAACGGACCTTTTTAATCAGAACAGCTGGAATCCTCTTTTCTGGGCTTAGTTTGCATTAACGACTCGCTTCAATACCGAACAAACAGCTACAGGACGAATTTTTCCATACTGCTTACTTTTTTGCATATTTACACCGTACGTGCATGAATATACATAATAAATTATTCTGCCTAAAATATGTTCTTTCATAAAAGCGTTGATCACGTGCTTTTATTTCTTAAGCCCCTTTGCTGTATAACTAAGTTTTATTGATACTTTATTTGTATTTGACTGTTTTTTTATTAACTAACCATGTTTATTTAAATGTTAGCAACATAGGTATTTTATTTTTAAATATCTTGCATATTTTCAGCGATATAGAGCATCAAACTTTCTAATTAGACAAGGAGAGCACTATAAGCAAGTGACGTCACATATATGCTTGTACCGCCATACTCTCGCCATAGAAAATTTCGTTTTAGAAAGAGATAGCTAGAGTCACAATTAAGTAGCTCATAATTCGCTTGTTAAAATACAGATTGAATTTTGTTTTTCACATTTGTTATTCAATGATGTTATACTGAATGTCATAATTACATATCTACATTTCAACAATAGTCAAATACCCTATTAACTTTACATTTCTCAAACATTGTGGCATCAACTGCCGTCGGTGATGTGTTTTTCTTTTCATTTTATTAATCAGTTAAGTTTTATTTTCGTAGTTTATTGAAAAAGTAATACCCCATTCTTTATTCATAAGACAATGTTACATGTCTGTGTAAATGAGGAGGCTTTAGTGTGCGTTAACTTGATTCCCTCGTTTTCTTGCTGGGAAACGACTAAATTGAGTTTTTGGCGCTTTCTTATTTTTTTCTCAACAAGAAACGTTTACGGCATGTTGTCTTTAACTTAACTAGGTAGTAGGTACTGGTTATAAAATTGCATCTTCAATATTATATGAGCGAAAAAGTGTAAAACGGGGCTCGAAATATTCCTTTTTTTCAGATAATAAATATTTCATTCGATTTGAATCACTATTTCATATGATATTCATAATCTTTTTTGATTTACTAGGTTACCAAAATAGGCCTTAGAAAAAACATTTTGTTTATTGAGAGATACTTATCAACCATTTATTATAAGTATGTAGAAAATAATAAAAGTTTCAAACTTCCATCACAGACGATGAAGTTTTCAAAACTAATTCCACAATGTAGTACAATTCAATTAAAAACAAAACAAGTTAAATCATAACTAAAACAAACCTGCAAATGGCAGCAAACAAAACGGGGTGATATTCGGCAGATCATTATTTTCGAACAAAAAAAATAGGGCGAATTAGTGAAAGGTGGAAATATTGCAACGTCATCCACCTGTCCGATACACGGGCGACGTTCTCGACGAACAAAAAGTTTTCAGAGTAGGGTGTCCAGTTTAAAAAACACGTTCATTATTTTTATTTAACTAGGCTAAAGTAGACAGATCAACGCCTAGCCAAGAGATTAAAGTGGTTATTCGTTAAGTGGTTAAGTTTTGATTGGACAAAATACAAAATGAATAGCGGAATTGATTTGTGGGGTGGCTGGAATATATTCCATATTCTTATTATAATAGGGAACACAACTGACGAACACGCAGCTGACAATTTACGAAAAACCTCAAAAAATCCTTACGTAAGCAGTTATTTATTTTATTGCTACATGTTGAACATAGTAATGAATATGAATCAAAAAGATACAGGGGCCGTACCGGCTAACGAATCGAGCTTCGGAAAATTTGCCGAGTTTCAAATTAAAACAGATAAATCGAGCCCCAATTTGGTCAAAATGGCGAACCCTAATTCATGAAGTCACAGTAACATCCATATCTTCTGAATAACTTCAACAAATAGTACAATACGAAATTCCTTACTTCAATTTATCTTTTTTAATTTGAAACTCGGCAAATTTTCCGAAGCTCGATTCGTTAGCCGGTACGGCCCCAGATGATGAAAGAAAGACTTATAAAAAGTAAAGTAACTACGCAAATGGTGCCGGATTTACTGTAAAAATTTAGTTATATTTTCCAGTCCAGCTTCAAAAGCATAGCACCCCTAGTAACGGATAGCAACATTCAGTGGAATTGGCAATAGCCGCGCGAACGATAGTTCTCCAAAGGGAATCCTCTCGGGATAAAAATTAGATTTGCGAAACTGAAACGTGCCGCCTGCGCGCAAGGAAGATGGCGCAGACCCGAATTACCGCTACATGTAGCCTTGTAGCTTTAGGTATGCGTGGAACCTATGCTTTTGACGGGTTGTGTACAACCCTAACCACCACTGACGCATTTCTTGATGAGCTTTAAGTTATTTTAGTGGACATTACTTTCGTAAAAGTTAGATGCTCATTTGGTTGCTCGTTTGTAGCAATATTTTAGGTACATCTAGCGTATAATACCTTTTTTTTAATTGGTGCAGGCATTTGACCACCATCTTGTTTGGTAAACAGGATGTAATATAAGGTGTAGCACGATTGTTCAGGAATATATTTACGAATATCGTCATTCAGTGTGATCATTTTATTTTTTTGGAAACGCAATTAATTGTAAAAATGTAATATCAAAAACGTCATGAACCAACTCCAATGCTTTCATGAAACATTAACACTTGATTGATGATGATCCAAAAGTATTATCTTTTATAATCATACTTTATTTTTCTCATACTTTTTTATTTTCTTTTATATAAAAACCTATGCAACACTAAAAATTATTTCATGAAACATTAACACTTGATTGATGATGATCCATAAGTATGAATTTTATTTAAAATCATACTTTATTTTTCATAATCATACTTTTTATTTTCTTTTATATAAAAACCTATACAACACTAAAAACGATGACCAATATCCAGAAAGTGAATGTAACGAAAAGACGAAAGCTGATTCCAGCAATCCCATAACATCAACCGTTTATTGTGAAGAAAACATAATGTGTGAATAATACAATCCTATTCAATAACGGGCGTACCTTTTTGTTCGATGTGCCTGAAAATAGAGATCCCTTTAACAAGATTACATTATGGACTGTATATTTGGGTCAACTTCCGTATGGCGTTAGCTTCGTAGCTCCACGAAATAAGAATGTCTTCATTTTTTCGTCCTTAAAGATTCGCCTTTATATCAAAGGTTTTTTATGGCTTTAGTTTTTTCTTTAATAAAAAGTTATTATTTTTTACATTTTAATAATAAGTTAAGTGTTTACATTGACATGTCTGAGTCATGACTTGGCATCAAATATATTATGCTCATACCTTCGCAAACACTATAGCTTCCGCCCGCGACTTCACCCACATGGGATTCCACTTCCCTTGGTAATTTAAAAAAATCCTAATATGCCTATTTCATATTAACTATCTATCAATAGGTATGTGTCAACACAGCCGTACAATAAAGAATCAGACAGTCAATCCTATTTCCTACTAATATTATAAATGTAAAAAAACATAGGATACATAAAAAAACGGATGGCTAGTCAGCTAGACTGACTTGCGAGCAGGAAGTCAGCACTGGGCTGAGTTGATGAAACTTGTATCTACACGAGCCCAGTAGCAAGTCAGCGCTGTACTGTGTTACTGTACTGCTATGTTACTAACCCCGTATAAACCAGGCATAAGTGTAAATTAAACGAGTGCTATTATAGATGAAGGTATAGACAGAGCTAATAAATTGAGCATAATAAAAATAGATAACCAAAACCAATCGCACGAAGACATAACATCAATATTGCCTCAGAATCTCGTTACCTTTACGGAAATAAAGTTGCTTCCGTCGTTTAAGCAAAATCAATGGCCTGAGTTACACGATGTCACTTTTAAACGAAGGTAACATCCAACCTAGTTATATTAACTTATTAAATTGTTATATTATCATTACTTTATCTCATACTTAATGTCTGCTATGAAAATATAAATGACTTTTTAATGACTTCAACAAAGTGTTCTATAGTAAGTTCTTTTTTTACAAAAGAGAAAAATCACAACTTAGTAATTATTTTCTGTCCGTATACCACTGATATTGAAAAAAAATTTTTATATGCAGGTCAATGCCATATACACATTTCTTTTAGAAATAAGAACGACATGAATTCTAATTTTGAATTATTAGGCCACAAAATTCCCCGTGGTACAACCGTTGGCCTAACTGGTAGTTCACTTAGGAAGAGCTAGTGAGAGTATTTAAAATTCATTCTAGATAATAATCATTCTAGATAATAATAATACCTTTATATTAAATCCATATAATAATGTAATACGGTTAGCTTATATTCTACAGCATGCCTCGCTCTTCTATTCATTGCCGTGATTCATTCTCAAATATTTTAATAAAAATACTGCTCAGAAATATATTAAACTGCTATATTAAAGCTTTAGCTGCTTTTAAAAACGTCTTTTTTCTATACATACAGAGTATTTGGTAATAGCTTATAAATTCGAATTTGGTACTTGGGGACCATCAGACTGAACAACTTTTACTGTGGGACCAACTCTGAAATCTCGAAAAAAAACAGCTGCTTCATACAAAAAATAATAACGAAAATATCACAATGTACGAAATATCTAATTTTTTTTCTTGATTTCAGAGTTGGTCCCATAGTAAAAGTTGTTCAGTTTGATGGTCCCTACGTACTATATTGGGTTTCATAAGGCTATTACCAAACACTCTGTTTAAAAAAATAAACCTTATATTTGAGTCGAAATTAAAAGCGGAGGAAAAAAATGTATTTAAGACTAAACATTCCGTTTCAAGACAAAGAAGTTTTATGGTTTGTAAAATATTGGAGGCATAAATAAGGCAGCTGTCCTTTATAACAGCACGTCCACCGCCACCTACAGTCGTATTTTATCACGGATTCTCTTATGCCGTGAAAATAAAAAATGGATATAAAATCGCTAACGCGCTCTTTTGTGCGGGAGTGTAACGTTTAATAGATGTACATATGCGTACACAACTGACAGTATGTATGACTACATAATAATTATGTGGTCATAGAAAAATTCAAGACTACAATATTCATTAATTGATCATAAAAAAGTGTTATTAAAACTTATTACTTTTTGTAATCAATTTGAAAAGTAATACAATTATTATAACTTATTCGTATTACTTTACGGAGTTTTTTTATGCATTTGTATATAGGACTTTTTCGTAGCATGTGTATATTGGACTACAATGCAATAAATTGGTTTAAATTCAATTCAATAAAATCCTATAAATCGGTTGTGTGCAAGCACGCTTATAAAACTGTAACTTTTAACTTTGTAATACGCTCTTCCGCCCACGGAAAATATAATAAACTCAATATTAAAGCTGGTGTTAGTGCATACGAACTTACTTTTATTTACATTCTGTTATATTTTCTCATCAAACATTTGAAGTGAAGCAAATTAAATGGATGAAGTCATGGTAAAAGTTAAGCAAAACAATAAACAAATACTGTAAATCTCAATCGAAGTTTGAGTTGAAAATAAATTGCGAATCGAGGGGGAAATCCCGTTTCGAGTGCTTTTACGGTGCGTCATCGCTCACAAAACTCTTTAGCAACATTAGTTTACTTCAATGCCAATTTTGAAATAATTAAAAGAAGCTATCTAAGTAACTTTCGATCTTATAGAATACACCAGATCATGAGGACTTCGAAACCGAATAAAAATGGAACGGGTGATAGGAAAATATAGACTATTCAGAAGTACTTATAAGTAAGTTTATATTTGAATAAAGCTATTTTTTACTTTTTGACTTTCTTGATTATCTCTTCTTTAAATAAGGACGCTCATTTATTATTAGTTATTTATAAATTGCTAACTCAAAAAAATCAGCAATGCAGAAATGGAGAAAATTATTAATAAAGATTGGCAATTAATATTTAGTATAAACTAGAACATATTGATTTTACCATTATACATATTTTTTGATTTCCAAATAAAAGTTCAATATAATATATCGGTCATAGCAAATATAATTCAAACATAATTTTATTATTCATAATTTTTTTTAAAAGCTATTTGACAGGTCAACTATTGTAAAAGTGGTCGTGGTTCTTTGTGTACCTATTACTGTAGCTATCGATACAAAACACTTATCTTACCACAATCCGAAAACTGTGATTTCCATCGCAAAACGAGAAAGGAAGTGTCCTTGGGACCGAATAGATGGGTCCGCCAATAAAACTTTGCCGCAAAGATTTCGCCGCTCGAAATGAAAAGATATGGACGTAAAATTGCTAACCAACTCCTTACAAAACGCCAACCGTATTGAGACATCGGCGACTAAATGGACCACCCCTAAGTCCTAAGAAAACAGATGAGAATTCGTACAGAATCTTGATTTCGTTTTTGTGTCTGATTTATCCAGGGGTTGATTCAGTCACTTGTCATGATTTTTTCCTCGTTTTGCGCGCCACTTTGGGCATCGCTGGACCTCGTAAAGGCTCTCAATACATATGTAACGTGGCTATGTGTATAGGAAAATGCTTAAGTCATTATTTAGAACTACTAAGCATTATCATAAAATGATTATAAACTAATCAGGTATTTAGAAATAAACAAGCACATGAGACAAGCTTTTTTTTCAGCTCCTGGAGTTGTAATATAAACAATAATTGATTTATAATCTTAGAAGTCTTCGTCATTTACATGACACTGTACAAAGGAGTTGTGTTAGTTACATAAATATTTTTTTCTAAAAGCAAAAGAAATATCCAGCTTCCATGAAATCGAGGAGTCAATCTTGCACGATCTCTTTCTTATTTTATATCTCATCGGAACATAGAATTTGTAGTTAAATTGTAAGCAGACGATACGAACAAAGGCGATCCCATCGTTAACTTCCGACATAAAACCGAGTAGTTAAAGTTACCCATTTGACAAAGTATTGATTACTTTCTATAACAAACAGAATATATAATATTATTATATTACAATTAACCGGGAAAATCCCAGTGTAACAGAAATGGAAAATCGTAATGTAAAAAGGAGGTGTTGGGCAGTACATATTCGTTGTTCTTGTCTTCTGCCGAATGTCCATCAGCCATTTTAATGTCCCCACTGCTGGGGCACAGGCCTTCCTTATGAGTGGATAAGGAGGACGGGCCATAACCCACCACACGGGCCCAATGCGGTTGGTGGGTGTTAACGACTGCAAATGTAGCCGGGACCAACGGCTTAACGTGCCTTTCGAAGCACGGAGGAGCTCGAGATAATAAATTTTTGGTCACCCATCCCATGACCGACCCTTGCGAACGTTGCTTAACCTCCGCAATCGCTGGGCCAGGCGCTAAACCACTGCGCCACCGAGCTCCTCTCTGCCGAATACAAAGTAAAAAAACCGGCCAAGTGCGTGTCGGGCCACGCGCCGTAGGGTTCCGTAGTTACCTTATACTAAGGCTGGCCAATAAAATTTACAGGTAAGCAAAATTTTTTAGACTGTGGCGGTGTCGGGCCACAACTTTTAGGTTTTCATCAGGTGGAAGCGGTGCCATAGTACGCTGGTCAGCCCGCTGATTGCTGGCGGGTAAATTAAAATGCCTTGGCGGGCCACTAGGCCTGGGATTGGCCGGCCTTGCCTTATATCATACCATATATTTAATACCACTATCATTTTTCGTCTGCAAAAATAACTTTGTTTTTCACAGTGTTGGTATGAATGACAAAGTTATATTTGCGGTTTTGGAAAATGTGCTATATCTCGAAAACTAATTACTATATCTCGTCCAAACAAATTTTCATTAAAATTGTTTATTAAGATCTACAGCAAATATTTTTTTAATTTTTCACTCTCTTGTTTCAAAAGTGAAAGGGGGGGGGGGACACACATTTTACCACTTTGGCGGTGTATATCTTTCAAACGGTTAACTTTCAGACAGACAGACATGACGAATCTATAAGGGTTCCGTTTTTTGCCATTTTGGCTACGGAACCCTAAAAAGAACAAAAAGAACTTATCTTTACATCTTGCATGGTAAAACACATAGAGAAGAGGCCTGATTTTCAGCAATAAAATAATTATAAACTATAATAATAATATTTGATTCAGTAATTACCTGTGACATTTTCGTATTCACAAGTTATGCACATTAATTACGACAAGTAACAAGAGTTTTTCCTTTTTTGAGAAAAATTCAAACAATTCACAGCAATACGGTAAAATTTAATGATAACGGAACTTCATTATTTCCCCAAGCTCTATTTAATAAGAAGTTACACGGAAAATACCTTCCACTTATAAGATTTTATTGCATCAATCCGCAGATACGAGCTCGTAAAGTTAATTAACTGCGAGAAGAATACCTCGAAATGCTAGCTTGCGAGTATAAGTTTATTACTTTTTAATTTAGCTAGATTATTGTTGATCGTAGAATGTTAAACTGTTACATGTAGTAAGTTATTTATTTAGGTTCTTAAATAAAATTGAAATCGATAAGAAGATTAGTTGTACTTCTGAAGGTGTCCCCAGAAAAACGTAACCATCAAAAAATCGAAACGGATTTTATGGTGGAACTAGCGGCCGCCCGCGGTTTCACCCGCGTGGTTCCCGTTCCTGTGGGAATATCGGGATAAAAAGTACCCTATGTTTTAACCTAGGTTATTTACTACCTGTGTGCCAAATTTCAACCAAATCCGTTCAGTAGTTTTTACGTGATTGAGGAACAAACATCCAAACCCACAACTTTCACATTTATAATATTAGTAGGATTAGGCTTTATAAGAGTTTCAACGTTTTTAAGGGACCCCTTCTTGACGGATGTCATAGTGCTTTGCATCATGCCTTACTGCAGATTACCTTGTATGTAAAGCGCCAAGTTTATACAGTGTATCACACGAATAACGCATCACCTGTGATATAATTGTAAAAAACCGCCCGTGCGAGTCGGACTCACGCACGAAGGGTTTTGTACCAAAAACGGTAAAAAAAACACGTTTGTTGTATGGAAGCCCACCTTAATATTTATTTAATTCTGTTGTTATAGCGGCAACAGAAATACATCATCTGTGAAATTTTCAACTGTCTACCTGTTGTCGTTATTAATTTCAAGCAAAAAACGGCAAAAAAACACGTTTGTTGTATGGAAGCCCACCTTAATATTTATTTTATTCTGTTTTTGTATTTGTATTTGTTGTTATAGCGACAACAGAAATACATCATCTGTGAAAATTTCAACTATCTAGCTATCACGGTTCATGAGATACAGCCTGGTGACAGACAGACCGACAGACAGACAGACAAACAGACGGACAGCAGAGTCTTAGTAATAGGGTCCCGTTTTTCCCCTCTATTATGTAAAAATACATAATAGAGTGATGATTGACAATGTATATTATGTCAAACATTTCATACGGCATAATTAATTCTTTTTTCATGATCATTTTGTCCTAGTGGAATTCATAATCACAATTATTAAAAAGAAAAAGAAAAGTGACTGCGCCTTAGAGTATAAGCGAACATTCACCAAGAAAAGCGAGTTGTGGCAGAAAAATAATTGCGAACTTTGAGACATAGTTACGATTGTTAAAGCGGAGCATTATCCCCGAGCGTCAAAGCTCCCAGCAAGTTTGACCAAATGACGTTGTCTCTTTAAAAAGTATTTTAATTCGATGAAGAAAGTTCTAGAGTCGACCGCTGGCTGGCAATACGTTCCGGGACGATTTGCATTTTTATGAAAACGTTTTACGTCGAGACCGGGCCCCTTTCACAATGTGCTACGGTGGTGTAAATTTTGATAAGGTCGAATAGTAGAATAGGGGTTCCTACTACCTACTCTTGTTCTGGTTTAGTAATATTTTATTTCTGTGGCCGTAGGCTGAGTGTTATGTTACCTGTAGCCTTTTTTGTTCAAATCTTGCACTCTATATTTTTTGCTGCTTTTTACAGAATAATTTTTTTTACTTTAACATCGTAATGACTTAACATGTTATTTTAGAAATAAATATTTGATTGATCAATGATTTGTTTTATTAACCATTCAAACACCATACATTAATAAATTTTAATATGTCAAACCTTTTATTAGAAAAACATAGGTATAATAAGCGAAAAGTGTTTAAGTTCAGTGTGACACTCCCAAAATATTATAAATCTCACCCTTCCGTACATAAATTAAGTGATAAAGTTAATATAGATTTAATGTCGCGCCTTTCGCAGTGCAGTAGCAAGTGTCCTTGATATATATCGGTCATTAGCAGTTAATGAATAATTTAGCTAACGAGTGAACCCGACTCCTGTTATTGGCTGAATTATTCCCACCTTTCCTGTGTTCAAATAGCATTTCTCGTTAATTGCTGTCCGACTGCTGTTCACTAATTGCTTAAGTTCTGGGATCTCTTGACTCTTCACTTTAAGTGGTGGACTACTATTAAAATAAAAAAAAATCTTAAGATTGTTTTGAACTTTCTTCCTTTCCATATTTTAAACTTCCCAGACTAAGGAAAAATATTTGATGATTACTTTGACTTTGTCTTAAAATGTAATAAGATTATACGATCATATCAAGTTTAGAACTATCGTGACTATCTCGTGCTAGTATTTAGGATGTTATTTGTTATTGGGACAACTTCAATGGACAAAGTATTATTTGCCTATGAATAGAACGTTGTCGCTTCATTGGAAAAGTATTCATATATTAATAATCGATTAATCGGTACAATTTATTATTTCTTCTTTTAAGATTGTCATCTGCATATCTTTGCGGATCACGACCCAGATTGCAAACTGCAGATTTTCAGGAATGTTATCCTGAATCCAGCCGACCTCATTCTTAAGTTTATGCCCAAGTAGTAAAATGTCCAGTAGTGCAGATCCTATAAATTCCACATCGTAAAGTCAGCAAATAGTAACAAGACATTTTTCAAACAGTAAGAATATCAGTCCTAAATCAAGTTAATACTAAATCGGTCAAAACTTCGGAAAATAGGAAGGTGTGAAAATACCTATCATTAGTTACGTACGCGTTTAATTCCTGTTATTTTAACTCAAACAAGTTTTAAAAAACTCAACTTTAATTAAATAACACGAAAGAGACGAGAAATTTAATTTCCAGTCGTTAGGTTAGTTAGGTTTCAATAAAATAACTCCTTTCCCGTGATTAGTAACAAGCTCCCGTTATTAAGGGCCCTATCACATTTTTTCGTCAAAATTTCGATTTTGACGGATTTTAGCACTACAACCTAGAGAAACCTTTGGGTCTACTAAATACATTTATATGTGTTCGCGACAAAAAGTAATATGATGATACACTGGAAAGTTAAAGGGTTAGAAAGGAAAATTAAAGTTGGTGAACGATTTCTTAGAGTCAACTTTGAACATACACAGAAAGAAAAACAAGTACAAATAACAAATAAAAGTGTGAAATTTGATTTTCGTATGAAGTAAAGATATTCTAATATAAATTAAACTTAATAATAATTATGTATCTAGGAGAAATTCACAGTTAATTCTGAGCGTTTTTAGTAGTTTTATGGTTTTTGATTGGGATTTTTTTTCTCATATTCCATACATAATTTCAAAATTCCGAGGCCGCTATGATCTATTCGACTATATAAGAGATAATATTCAATTTTTTTTTATTTCATTTGTTTAGCACAGTAGTTCAATCCATGACCCCAAAAAGTGCCTTCGCGCATTTTATGAAAATCTTTCTCTGCAATTTCGGGTTTAATTATAAAGTTAAGCAAATTTTCAAAAAAGCGAGGCCGCTATGATCTATTCCAATAGCTGTTCTACACTATTCAATAAGTCAAAACTGTTAATGTATTGTTGTTTCTGAGATCGAGAACCCCAAAATTGGCCATTTTACGCAAAAATCACAGTCGAAACGTAATATGCCTCTTAACAAATGCTTTATATCGCGTAACAGTAACAGTACGCGTTATGTAATATCTAATTTTAAGAAACAAATAAATGTTTAAGTATCTATTTATTTACAGACTGGTTGAGCAACAACTATGTGTGTTTTAAAAAATATAATAAACATAGCATTTTATTTGTTTCTTCCATAAATCTATCAAATAGCACGAAATCGCAACAGATTCTTTAAATCCAACCCTCCACACACTACCCATACATTTCCTATAAAACTGATACTCAAACACAAAATTACTTTTTACGATATCCTTATCTATTTAGGAACAAAGGAGGGTAGCAGGAGGAGCGTTTTGAAACTAACCGTGATTTATACCAGGGCCCGAGTTTCGCGGCCCATGTCAAACCTGATTCTGAGAGTTTCAGCCATTAATATTCATTACAAGCCCCAACTTGTTCGCGTTTATTTAATTTTATCAGAAATAGAACACTACTTTACTATCAGAGCTGTTCGCGAGTAGAAACAGTGAGGGAGTGTTGAGCTGTTATCTTTCGCGTGTTAGATAGATGGGTTTTTTTCTAAAAGTTTTTCATACATACCTGCGGCTTTAAATCTCTGGTCTCGACTTTGCATGTTTTTACACGAGCCTTTTTAAGTACTTATCTTTCAAATTTGAGACGTAATGACTTGTTTAAGTTCAAAAAACAAAGCAACCTTAAATTCTTTTCCAAAACTTTCAACAACAAAAAACTAAAAACAATTACACAATTTGAAATAGAAACGGTAATACAGTATTATCTTTGTTTTCCCATTTCAATCCAGTAGTAAAAACACTTCAATCCACTCGGCAAAATATCCGAATCGTGACTTCAACCGCGACCTGGGTATAATGCGGGTCGGTCACTGGCTGCGGTTTCGCTTAGTCTTCAATTTAATTTGATCCGGGTCCCCCCGCTCTCTACAAACCGCAACATGCTATGAGCGCCTTCTTATAAACTCCTTTCAATCCTTCTGCAAGATCGATTGCGATGCTTAGCTGTGTGGCAAAGAGCTTTTATCAAATAATAACAGTTTTTCGTCTACCAGCTTTGAACACATTCTGATCGTTTATTCATAGTATTGTCACGTATTGTTAAGTACATAAAGTAGCATTGGACGTAGACATGAAGTACATACAAATGATTCTTGCTTTTTCAACTTAAACTCGCACTAGTCATATAGTAAATATGTTTATTATCTCTATCTCATCAGATATCTCAACGTATTTATTAAACATTTTAAAATATGTAGATGTGATGGTATATTGGCACTATCCAAACTTATACTCGTATTTCCAATTTTATTACTTACCTCCGCCCGCGACTTCGTCCGAGTGTCCACCGCTTTTAGATTTTAAGTTGGACCCCAAGCCACCAAACTGTGAAAATCCCATCAAAATCCGTTCAGCGGTTTTTTTTGTGTTCCGCACACAAACATGTAAAAAATTACTGTTTTATTATATGTATAGATTCTATTCGTAGAAATCGAACGGATCAAATTATAACTAGGTCTAAAAAGCGAATATACATTTTATTCATATTTTTTGTATTGTTTTCCTCAACAATACATTAAGACGATCTCCATCTATAAGTCTATCACTCTACCTTATGGTATTTTACTAACCTGCATTTCATACCTACTTGGTACATTGGAAAGAGACTATATTATGTCAGAAAAGAATTTGATACTCTTTTTAATTATTATTATTTTGACAAAATAGTTTCTTTCCATTCTTTCGTAGCTGCAGCTTAAGACGACTCTCTTAGCGAGGCAGCATTAAATAAGATTCTGTTTTATGTTGAATCAGCCTTGGCTTCTGTAAAACTATTTCCTATGAACTCTTCAAACAGCCAGGCTTCGTTTCGCAAGTAAGACAAGTATTTACAGAGTAAATATTCTATTTGGGCAAATACGAACTCTTTAAGTCGGTGTTTTTTTTTCAAATAATCAATTCTCGGAAAGGTACATAAAATTAACAAAATATAAATATTATTTTTTAGTAAACCTTTTGTAATAAATAAGCTTACATTATTGTTCCAAAATAACATATTATAACTTTGTTGATTTTAGTTTTTCTCGTATTTATGTAGAGCATTAAAATAATGAATAAAGCATGTGTTCTCGAATGAGAGTCGGTATTTCTCGCTAGGGAAATTAAGGAACATCATCACACGATCAGTCAAGTAAAACTCATAAATTTTGCTCTCATTATTATTTGTGGTTACGTTACGTTACTTTTATAAAATGTAGAATTGTTATTTTTCTTGCCTACTCCGTTATAGATAATAGAAATGGTTGTTCAAAGATGATTAACTTATGGCAAATTTTTTTCAAGATGGCGTTGCTCCTGGTTTATGATGCTATCATATACACACATCAACTTTGTCTAGGGATACCAGGTGTTATTTTCATACAAACGAGGTAACTTTGAAGCCTTGGTTTTCTGCCAGGGATGTACTGTGCTGTAATCTGATGACGGCTATCCAGGGAGTGGATGGAGGAGATTTAGATCGCTATACACACCCAACTCATCTGACCAGCATTCTAAAAACGTAATGGACATGTTTAAAAAAACCGCGACAATAGCATGAAAATGTATGGAAATCCTCAAACTGAGAACTCTAACTCATTAATCTTTTGGAATGCTGATCAGATCAGTTGGGTGTGTATAGCGATCTGAATCTACTCCATTCAGTCCTTGGATGACCATCATCAGATTACAGCACGGTACATCCCTGGCAGGAAACCAAGGCTTCAAAGTTACCTCGTTTGTATGAAAATAACACCTGTATCCCTAGACAAAGTTGATGTGTATAGTACAAAATAGATAACTAAAGCTATAAATTGATGGAACCCAGTTTAATTCTAACACAATCATCTTTATTATCATAAATTGTAAAAAAAAGTTAAAATTATTAACACATTTCCAATAAGTTAATCTTAAGGCCGTTGTATGACCGAAAGTGGCGCCCTCAGAGGTTTTTATTTAATAAGTCATTAATAGAAAAATATTTTAATAATGTCTCTCGTGGAGATTTTAGGGCCCATGGTCTAGTATTTTTAGAAGGTATCACTACATGCCCTCGTAGTCATTCGTAGAAGTAGATAGAAAATGTGTCAAAAACGGCCACTTTTAGCAGTTTTGCTATCTACTTCTACGAACGACTACGAGGGCATGTAGTGATACCTTCTAAAAATACTAGACCATGGGCCCTAAAATCTCCACGAGAGACATTATTAAAATTGTGTATTAGAATTATAATATTAAATAAAATTCACCGCAGCGCCACTTTCGCTCAGGGTACCGCCTTAAGCTGAAAACCGATCAAACTAAAACTATTGTTGCAAATAAAAGCAAATTGTACGTAACAATTCGGAAATAAATAAAACCAACGGCTGTGTTAAAAGTACCTACAAGATAAACTCGTTTGCCATTCAATTCACAGGCAACAGAACACATAGACAGTCTATTTGCATTTTTATTGCTACCGTTTAAAGAAACAACGGTTACGCAGAAACGAATATCGGACAATTGAACGCGTATACGCATTACGTACCGGCATTAGTCACAAATAGCAAAGATAACAAATAAAAATCAAGCTTATACTTAGGTTTTCATTTGTTTTTATTACTTTGTCAAGAATGTTTTAAAAAGTTCCACTCGATACATAAAAACAAATGACTATAAAAGTGAAACGAAATGGAACGCGAATTCATTTTTGAATTTGGAAAGAAAAACAATATTAAGAAAAGTTTAAAAAAGTAGCAATGAGATGAGAATAAAAGAGGGCTGCGCTTAGACTGTTTGACGTCCAAAAAAAACTATACTCAGGCTGGCGTCAGTACAGGACTGTATTAGAGCTAAGATTGTACGGTTTAATAAAGTACTAGTAGGTATATTAACCACATTTCTTTTTGGGTAAATCCACTACGGATAAAAGAAGTTGATATCATTTATTTGCAATAGAGACTAGGTGTTATTTTCTAGTTTCCCCCACATCAATGAGAGCTGTTCACAGTGACTTTTAAAAATTAAAATAGTAACTATTTGCCACACTAGATGGTGTTGATGGACAGAGAAGTATCAATATTGGCTTTTAAAAATAAGCGGCCTGTACCAAAGAGGCAAGTAAGCACTCGCTAGCTGACATCTGCCCAAAGAGAAACATTTTAGGGTTACATAAGTAAAGAAAAACACATTGACACATACATTTTTATCAACGCCATCTATCGAGCCTACAGTTTTATTGTCTTATTGAAAAGCATTCATTGGTTAGAAGGCTAAAATAACGTACCTATCCTTTATGTTATTAAACAGTTTATGGTGATAGTAAGCCCAATTTTTTGAATAATATATTTGAATTACTAAGTAATATAATAATACCTACTACAGTTTTAAGAGTCTACAGCCTATATTAGATTAGAAGCTAATGTTAATCGAAGATTGAATCTCGTATTAAGAAAACGTTATTAAAAGTAAATTTATTTTACTGACGCCTATCTGTGGGTAACCCACAGGCGGCCCTGTACCAGTAAAAGCTAAAAACGGAATGCCGAAAGAAACAATGAAGAATGGCGCGCTACACGTCATAGACAAGTACCATCGTCTGCATCGTGCAACGATCCTTCAAAGGCACCTCTCATCTTAATATCACTGTTTTAGTCTTATTTCATGTGACATTAGCAGCCCTACGAACTACAAGCTAGCTTTGAGTTGAGAGTACTTACCATGTTTAGTTAAAGATGCACTGGTTAGCTATGTGCAGTTGTAGTGAGCTCACGACTACTACATAACTACGGCGAGCTCTACTTTAGAGTTAATAGTTTTTATAAACTCCAGTACTTTTACATCAATTGTAATTCTATGCTGTTCTCTATGAATATGTTAAACTTAATATTTTGAATATGAATGCCGTTTGTAGTCACAACTACAAATAGTTTGCCTTACGGATTATAAACTTATTAAAAAATGTAGAGTTCTAGATTAAGACTTTTGGTAGCAGGTTGATAATTCGTTGATTGTATTATCTAGAATTATCAGAATGTCACTTTGTCTTGATCGCGAGAACAACCATCAATTAATTTAACCATTGACCGGATAGTCATAGCCTCCAGGGTATTAGAGTTGTCCTAATTACCAAATAATTAGTCGTTAACCAAATATTCAGTCAGCTACTAGGTATGTGATTACAATTAGACCGGAAACATAATTAATGTTTAATGTATGGTGATAGCTGGTAGGTGCAAAGAATAAAGAATTATTGTATAATCAATTCTAAAAGATAATTACTAATTACATTTTGTTTATTTTAAGACTAGTTAAATTAAGCAACTGCATGAACAGACCACAACATCAATTTGTGGCCAAACTTCCTTATTAAAACTGATTGTCAACTCAAACATTCCGCGCCGCAATGTAATTATGCTAACAATTTGATATTAACAAGACAAACAAGCGAATCTCGTTAGCTGTGAAATTTGTTCATACAAACTGTTCTCGTTGGAACTTAAAGTTCATTATTGAATAATGTTTTGAACCTACCCGATCAACAGTACAAAAATATGAACGTATCGCTGTTGTTATTAGTTTAAAAAGAAGAAAACTTACTTTCAATCTTTATTTCATCAAAAATCCTAAGTCGAAAAAAACAAAAATGGCTGCGATGAAGATTTAAATTTATTAAAACAAAAAGATTGGCGAGAAAATTGTGATTGTGTGGGTTTTTTACTGGCAAATAATTTCAATTTCAAAATAAAACAACCTAGCCATACGAGAATGGGGAGCTCGGTGGCGCAGTGGTCTAGCGCCTGGCCCAGTGATTAAGCAACGCAACCGAAGTTAAGCAACGTTCGCAAGGGTCGGTATGGGATGGGTGACCAAAAATTTATTATCTCGAGCTCCTCCGTGCTTCGGAAGGCACGTTAAGCCGTTGGTCCCGGCTGCATTTGCAGTCGTTAACACCCACCAATCCGCATTGGGCCCGCGTGGTGGGTTAATGGCCCGTCTTCCTTATCCACCCATAAGGAAGGCCTGTGCCCCAGCAGTGGGGACATTAAAATGGCTGATGATGATGATGATACGAGAATTAAAATTTACTCAAAAATATCTGAATGATCTGAGTTAAACATAGTAAACTTTAAAAGTGTTGGCGTTTTGACAGATTGACCCAGGCAACACTTGTTTCCTAGTAACTGTTGACTGTCAGTTGTGTAAAATTTTTGAAAAAAACTAAAATTATAATATCTGCAAACTACACCATCTTTATTTATTCCACGCTCTGCCTAACTATTATAAGAGGTTATGGCCCTCACAAAATTCTCCATCCCGAAATTAAATGGAATTGAAGATTATTCGTCATGGAAGTTCGCCGTGAAAATGCTTCTATTACGAGAAAAACTTTTCTCATACACGTCGACTACACCAGATGCAAAAGACGCTCCTGGAATCCAGAAAGACGAAGAAGCGCTAGCTACCATATGCCTTCACATCGAGCCGCACCTATACCCATACGTGCAGGAGGCCAAATCAGCGAAGCAAGCATGGGAAGCCCTAGCTGCTGTATTCGAGGACAAGGGATTCAACCGGAAGATAAGTCTTTTGAATTCGCTTTTAGATGAAAGATTGGATAGACGTTCGAATATGCATGAGTACATTGCCGCAATTATGAGTCACACTCAGAAACTGAGAGAGATCGATCATAGCGTTGATGATGAACTAGTAGCTGTTATTCTTCTGAGAGGTCTACCAGATGAGTATAAGCCCATGCGAATGGCTTTGGAACACTCAGGTATGAAGATTACATCACAGAATGTTCGACAGAAGTTGCTACAGGAAGACTCAAGCAAAGGAAGTACATCCAATTCTACGAGCGATGCGGCGTTAGCAGCTAAAGGAAATGCTAAAGATAAAAACAAGAAGCAAAAACCTGTCAAATGTTTTAAATGTGGAGAGAAAGGACATAAGAAACCTCAGTGTCCACTCCTTTCAGGACAGAAGAATGGCGACATCGGTTTAATCACCTCATTAAGCGTTCGTGATACATTCAACTCTGAATCCTGGTATATTGATAGTGGAGCATCAAATCATATGTCATTTCAGAAACATTGGTTTAGAGACATTAAGGTTTATAATGGTGATAATAGCTTTGATGTGACTTGTGCAAACAATGATAAGATTTCAAGCGAGGGAACAGGTAACATTATGGTCAGATTGAAAGGTAAATTGCTGCCTATAAGGGATGTTACGTATGTACCTGGTTTGAGGGTAAATCTTTTGTCTGTATCTAAATTGGTTGAAAGAGGATGGAAAGTAGTTTTTAATGCAGATGGATGTAAACTGTTTCACAAATCGGTAGGTCACATTGCGAGTAAGCTTGTAGCTACTGGAAAATGGTGCATTGCGAGTTTCATTAAGTAAGTTTACTAAGAAACTGTTGGCGGATTTTGGTCTGGCGGATTGCAAACCAGTGAAGACTCCAATGGAGTTAGATCTTCACACGGTGTTGGCTGAAGGGGAAGGAAGTGAAGTGTTGGATCACCCAAACCGGCTCAGATACCAGTCACTGATAGGAGCGCTAAACTATCTTGCATGCAATACTCGCCCAGACATTTCGGCTGCAGTAAGTTTCTTATCTCAATATAATTCGTGTTGTCATCAGGTCCACATGAAAGCGGCCAAGAGGGTACTACGTTACCTTAAGGGAACGACAGATCTCGGCTTGATATTTAAAGCGAGCACGAGTAATTCTGTGAACGTTTCTGGCTACGTAGATGCGGATTGGGGCGGAAACGTGAAAGACAGGAAGTCGTTTTCAGGATACAACTTTAAGGTTGGTGGAAATCCAGTTTCTTGGGTGTGCAAGAAACAAAACTGCGTAGCATTATCGTCTACAGAGGCGGAATATATAGCGCTGTCGGAGGCTTGCAAGCAGGCTACTTACTTGCGAAGTTTTCTTGCTTCTCTTTTACAAGTGTCGGCGCAACCCGTATCTTTGTACGTAGACAACCAGAGTACGATAAAGCTTGCGCAAAACCCAGTTGCACACAGACGGACGAAGCATATCGACATAAGGTTCCATTATGTTCGTCAATGTGTCGAAGACTCAACTGTTCAGTTACAGTATGTGGCTACTGAGGACAACGTAGCTGACGTTCTGACCAAGCCGTTGGGACGCATAAAGTTTGAGAAGTGTGTTTCGGCCTTAGGTCTAGCATAACTTGACTGAGTGTTAGTATGAGTGTTCGGATGTTGTGTTAGCTGTTGTGTGATGCATGAATGATGAGATGATGCTCGTTTGAGGGGAAGTGTTGGCGTTTTGACAGATTGACCCAGGCAACACTTGTTTCCTAGTAACTGTTGACTGTCAGTTGTGTAAAATTTTTGAAAAAAACTAAAATTATAATATCTGCAAACTACACCATCTTTATTTATTCCACGCTCTGCCTAACTATTATAAGAAAAAGTAAGGTTGATATAGTTTTAATCAACGGAAAAGTTTCATCCTCGTAGGTACTAGCAGAAGCAAAAAGCACTGGAAAACGTGGAACGAGATGAAACGTGAAGCTCAAAACTGATCACGATAGATAACTACTGGAACTTTTCCTCGTGTTAGAATTAGAAAACAAGTCCAAACTTTACTATTTTATTTATCACTGATGCAAACACAAACTATTTGACACAAATTGAAAACAAATAAGATACATCATTTGGCACACATTAGAAGTAGAAGTAACTGAATAAGAACCTACTCAAAGTCGCAGCCCAATGTCTAAAAGAGACGAAAATTCCTCAAGTTAGTTTACATTGAGAACCGTGACTTCGAGTATTATAAAGATCCGGTTAGTTTCTTAGATCTTCATGGCAATATCACAGCATATTCACTCAGCGCATCAAAGAGGCGCGGTAACAATTTGGAACTCATTGCAATACTCTGCGCCTTCTTCGGACCGCGAAAGCACCACTAATTTGGCTCCACCACAGAATAGGCCGGTCCTCGAAGCAAATTCGCTGCCAAAAAGTGCTCGGTTTTGGTACTCCTCCCGCCAGTTTACGGCCCGACGCCCTGTAATTGCACACATTATGCTAATATGTGTTTCTATTTTGCTGTAACAGCACATCTGGGGTAACGAGGGATTTTTATTGCTCGTTACTCCCAAGTTTCGAGGCGTTACTTATTAACTAGGTAGTATTTTCTAAGTTATAATGAAAATGTTTGCATTACAATACCGCTCAAGATAATTAGGTACTTGAAAAAACACCTTTTTGGATTGAGGCGTATAGTTTAAAATCGAGAACTTAGATCTACCTCACATTGAAATTGAAAGTATTGAATGATTCCTAACTATATCTTACCTTGATAAAGTAAAGGTATCACCTTCCTCAACAAGTGTAGGCGCCTAACAATGGATTCATGCGCAGTAATAGCCAAGATCGGACACGGAGGAGATAGTATGGAGAGCATCCGAGCTGATCTTCCTGTAGCCGTTAATAGTAAAATGGCCGCTGCTTGACAATTCAACGCTGCTGATGAAGTCGCGATCATTACTGTCATTGGCAGTAATTGAGGTGACTTGAACTGAGAAATATGTAAGTTTATTATTAGAATCTAAAGTAAACATTAAGGTTTTAATCGAAGATTGTTCTTACAGGATACATTAAAATGAAACATACGAGGATAGGTAATTAACCAACAAAACGTATATCACGTCAGGAAATCTAATTTTTTCTTGAACTAATCACATAATAGAAGTGTAAAAGTTGTTCCATAAACAGGCTCAAAACGTTAATCAATAAGCTTAAATTTTATTTTAATAAAGCTTTTTAAAAAACGTTATTTTTAAAAACTTACTCTCATTCTTAACATACTGCGCCACGTTTTGAGATCACGCGTCTTTTCAACCACATCAAGTGCTTCTACCACATCAATTATAACATCTTTCCATTTTTCCATCGGAGTAAGGTTTCCTGCTACCACTACACCATCCATAACATTGTTCACTATTTCACTAGCGACTGACAAAACTTTGTGTCTGCTGTCGAAAAGACGAATTTCTTCGAATATATTTGTTTTTGAAAAAAACAGCGGCTTTTCATACTAAAAGTAAAAAATCTGAATTATAAATCACCATCAAATATAACACAAATGACTTTGAGACTTATTTTATTAGAAAAATGTACCTTTTTGCATAAACATGCTATTTGAGGAGAGATCACTCGAGAGAAGTCCGAAAATTCAAACACGATACCATCTGAAATCTATTTATCAATACTGAATTTCTAAAATCTGTGTTGTTCGGTTAATTTATCATATTTTGCCTTAAGTAAAAATTTTACTTGAATCAAATCCATTAACTCGATGAGCCTTTTCTTATTCTCGCCTGAGAGCCATAGAAGGATAGGCATTAAAGATTTCATATGTGCCACCTTATATTCCGTTACTTGGTCTTCATTAATTACATCTTTCAATATTATGAAATCAACCTTGTAAAGACATTATTTGTATTAAAAGCATACGTGCCAAATCACTAACACTTAACAAAAAAATATAAAGTTTATTTAGATTATAATAAAAACGTATGCACAATTTAAAAAAAATATACTATACTAGAAGACAGTATTCATGAAATCAGTTTTAGTTTTATAGAATTTAGTAAAATTTTATTTAAAATCTGGTAAAAATGATCCACTTTTGGAAACGTGCATTGCTTCTGAATAACACTAACCTACTTCGTGAAATGGTGGTTTCTACGCCAAATGACGGTCTTAACCCATTGAGATATGCAGTCGGGACCAAAACGGCTTATCGCGCCTTTCAAACCTTAACCTATCTATACAGTTACTTCTGGTTTTTAAGCAGTGTATACCTCGTTATAGTATAGAATGTTGACACTTTTACGTCCAATAATAACTCCCAATATAAAATGAAGTAAGTAAACAAATTAAATGAGACTCTGTTTCTCGAGTAAATAAATAAATTAAATTAAATTAAAATTAAATTAAATTAAAAATTAAATATTTTCTATGATTTCTTTGTAAAAATGTATCCTGTTAGAAAAAAAAATAAGTAAAAGAGAATAAATAATAAAGAGCCGCTTCCCCAAAAGCCACTCCGGAAAATAAAATCAAAATGTGTCTTACTTATTTTGGCAAAGTGAGTTTTTGTTCTGTACGAGTACTTTCTCATTTCTAGTGATGATTTTTTTCACACCATAATAGAACGTTGGTCATCGACGCCAAATAGAGTAGATATTGTGACCGTGTTATTTATTATACATCTAAATATATAATTTTTGGGTGTTATAAAAATTGCATTGATCATACACAATATAGTTAATCAATCACGTACTCTTTCGTCCACTTCTATAGGCTCATTGACTGACATAGTGATGGATAGCGCCACCGACCTATAGCACTGAGGGGGGTACATTTTAGGCATTTGTACAGCTTCATATATTGCTTCCTTAAGTTGTTTGTACAAATCTTCACTCTGCAGAGTCCGGTCAACATTGAATATGTTCACTCCGGTACAGATTAGGCGGTAAATGTCGAAAGCATCGAAATCATTTTGACCTAAAATTATAAACCATTTATTTTAATTAATAGATTCATACATATCATACCAATCAATTGGCTTAAGCTTGCACCTATTAAGGCCTTAACATGCCTCAATCCGAGCGGGTCGATCCGTGATGGTGTGAAATCGAACGTAACTCTACTCACTTTGGGTTCAAATCAGAGCGCGTTCCAACGCGGCGGTTGCGTTGAGAACTAGCACCGAATTCTCAATTTTTACATGTTTTTATTAAATTTCTTTGCTTTCAAGTTAGTTAGAAAAAATCTGTTCAATTAAGATTGAAGGTATTAACATCGCCGATTTTTATGTGTTGGTTTTAACATAAACGAATGTTTTGTTTCCGAGAAATTTTGCAAATAGGACCAGTAACAGGGTCCACGGAATATTTTTTTACATCAAAGGTAGTAACATTTTTACAAATGCTTTCAATTAAATCTATTGGGTATTATTCCAAGTACATTATATATTTTTTCTACGATAGCTTCACGCGCGTAATCTTTCAATAATTTGAATTGAATATTGTAATTTGACCCTTCTTAGCGCCTTAAGAATCTAAATAACAGATAGAATACTTTTCTGATAGATATCTTTCATAATCATCATCATCATTTTTTAATGTCCCCAATGCTGGGCATAATATGCCTTATAATTATAAAATTAAAACCTACATCACGCAGGGTAGGACTATATGGATTGGTATAAGGTGGGACTAAATAACTTGACATGCCTTCAGAAGCATAAAAGAGTTTAAGATAATAAATTAAATCTTTAGTACAGTTAGCAATACGTCAGGTTATAAAAAACTGTCTAAAATCTGCAATTTATTTTAAACTTTTAATGGATTCGTATTTAAGTAGGTATACAATTTTTGAATTTGATTGATTACCCTGTCGTGATAGCCCAACGTGCAGTTTACTGTACATCAAGAATAAAATACTTACTTAAATCAAACATAATATTTACTGATTGAAACATCCTGTCGCTTAAACAAGTGTACTTATCGCAGACCTAGAAATAAAATTAGGTTATTTAATGAGAGAAAATAATAAAAACCAGCCAAGTGCAAATCGGACTCGCGCACGAAGAGTGCCCTTAAATAAACCCCTTAAATAAACCCCTTAAATATTTATTTTATTCCGTTTTTGGTATTTTTTTGTATTAGTTATTCTGTGGTTATAGTGTCAACTGTCTAGCTATCACGGTTCATGAGATACAGACTGGTGGCAGACAGAGAAACAGACAGACAGCGGAGTCTTAGTAATAAGACCTTTACCCTTTGGGTAAGGAACCCTAAATAAAAACCATTGAATGTTTTAAACTAAAGTATCTATTATGTGTTAAATTTACCGGCTTGCCGCTTTTTCACCTCACCTCCTCAGACCTCAAAATAACAAAGATTAAAACTTACCGCTTTTCCTGAATTATCCATAGCAGTTCTATCTACAAACCAAACCATTTTTTACTTTAAAATATTCAAAACTAGTTATTGCTTTACCTACTGTCTCGTTTTCAGTTGTCAAAGATCGTGGCCTCATAGATACTCAGTATAGAGATACTAAGTAATAAATAATGAGGATGATACAAAAATTTGTCCCATTAATTTATCAGTAGTTATAAAATATAAAAAAAAAATATGACTCAGGTACTCCCGACGGGATCGAGATCACATCAGGATCGAATAAACGTCAAAAATCTGTTATATTGGTACATTCATTGAAAACTGTAACGTTTTGAAGTTTACTCGATTCGAACTCGATCTCGACCCCGTTGGAAGAAACACCCCTTTCAAAGGACTATAATATTCAACAAAAACACCTTTATTTACAGTCAGTCCAAAACTGTTGTAAAATATATTATAAGTTAATAAAATAAGTAGATTACAGGCGAACGCAGAAAGTTAGCATTTACATTGTCGAGGATTGTTTAATCATTCAAGGCGATGTAAATTGCTTCCCGCACAAGGCTTGTGAAGTGCTTTTCTCAAGAAATGCGAGGAAATAAAATTTTATTTAAATTTTTAATTTGTTCGTGACACGAACTTGGCCATGTGAAACGAACAGCCATGTAGCTATAAAATTTGATCCACTGAAAATTCACACGAGAAATCAAAGAGATTTTTTTACAGATTAAAATACGTCGTTTTGTATCGCAAGAAGCGCTCTGAAGTTGGTCACTTCTGTTGGACATTTATTGAAATTATTATTTTCCGCACTGAATATTAAATTTAGAACGTGATGAACCAGACCACCACGTATATATGTGGAACCTCCCGCATTCTTTTTTCAAACTTAGTAACAATATTTCACAGCAAAGGTGAGAAAAAAATCATTCATACTTAAAAGTATATTTCTCACTGCTGTACACTAATGGGCAACTTCGATAACTCGACCTCAACATAATGTTTAAGACACGACATTTTAACTCATAAAATGTGGCTACATCCATCGTGTAGAGAGCACTTCAATTTATGTGCGTAATTAAGTGGAGTTTGCGTTCGGGCCCGGCGCTCGGCACTTTCCAGCGGTAAATGAAATTTACGTACGCCTCCACCTTTCGAACGTATCTTGAGATAGTGGCGCAAAACAAGAGCGTTCTATCAGGTTCTGTGTAAGGCTAAGTTCATATGAACGCGCGGTGCCACGCGTCGTCGCGCGGTAGGAGCATAGCATTCACATGATAGCGTGCACGCGCGACAGTAGGCATCAACATCACTGAGAATGGATGTGGATGAAGCTACTAAATTAACAAAATACTTTATTTAAAAATATTTTACAAAATATTTTAAATGAGGATAAATTAGCTTGGCAAGAAAAAAATGGTATGATAAAAAGTTATATAGATTTTAATCTTTGTCACTGTATACACATTTGTGTCAGAACAATTATTTTAACAAAATATCCTACTAATATTATAAATGTAAAAGTTTGTGGGTTTGGATGTTTGGATGTTTGTTTCTCAATCACGCAAAAACTACTGAACGGATTTGATTGAAATTTGGCACACAGATAGCCTAGATTAAAACATAGAATACTTTATATCCCGATATTATTACGGGAACGGGAACGAGGAGGGTGAAACCGCGGGCGGCCGCTAGTGTTTAATAATTATAATAATAATCTTTATTTTCAGACAAACGTCCATATTACACAAAAACATACATACACGTCAAATACAAAAATATACAATACAAAACAAAAAAAGATAAAGAAGACATTTATACGTTAAATACCATTAAAAACATTTAACGTTGTTACCTTTAGGTAGCTATTTTAAGCCATCTGTGCGTATGTCGACGTCTGCATAAGTCTATCTGACAGGCTTTTAATAATAGTATTTTTAGACGAGCCAACTCTGGACATAAATGATGCGACACGCTTCCTCGTTGACTCGGGCCTCCATGAACATTTCAGAGGCGCTGCACCACTGCTTTAACCCCATTGAATTGCGAAAGACGTTATTATACTCTACTCCCATGCCGTAATGTGCTTTCTTCGTGTAATTCGTCCAAAGTTAGCACGTGTAAAACACCTAACAGGACGTCTGAAGTAGGGTAACCCTCACGTCAAACGAAGCTTTGCAAAATTTGCGGGCAAGCATATTCCCTACCTACATACAGAGCCCTTCGTTGCCTTTCAATGTCGGCATCATCTTTTAACTCCGATGTGATGTGTCCGAGGTACTTGAACGAGCTAACCGTTTTCAGCACTAACCCGTTAAGCTCAAGACTGGGAAAATTACCTGGTAGTCCAATAAAACTAGCTTTATCGGGACATAATAAGATAACTGAAATTTTCTTTTTCTATGTCATAAATTAGTGTTAGTTATAATTAAAATAAAAGGAATTAAACATTTAGAAACTTCGCATAAAACTAAAAAAAAATTAACTACTGAGAAATACATTAATATTATAACGTAAAAAATAAATATTTAATTTTTGTCTAAAATGTCTAAAAAGACGCATCATAGCTTAATGAGATACAAGACCATTTTGGCTTATCTAGATATTGAGATCAGATGAATACTGTAAAAAAACGAACATGCTAATTTGGATTCATTTTAATTTTGCTATTAGGTGATAGCATTTTAATGCACCATAAAATTATACTAACAAAATATTTGGTTCCCTATTTTGCTTTTAGGAAAAAGCTAGGTAATGTACGAAATCTCATGATTTTTATATGAAACGGTTACCACCCCGGATTTTTTACATCACATATCTAATTAATATTTGACACTTAATATCAATATCCGATAAACTAATAAAAACAACGAGTTTATTAATTATGTCCAGATAAAGCTAGTTTTATTGGACTATGGACCCCATACCCGGCCTAAAAATAACCATTTCTGTTTTTATAACATTGTACGTTATGTTTAGCAGCATAAACTTCACAGATGTTAATACATAAGTTTTCTAAGACCTTTGATCGAGGGGCTGAGCAGCACCATGTCCGTCCAACTTCAGGCCGACAGCTGTACGACTCAACTCCACGATCAAGTCATTTACGTCGAGGTTAAATAGGTCAGGGGAAGTTAGTCCACCCTGTCTCACACCACATGGAAGGCTGTAGTAGCTGGACAACGATTTACCCCACCTGAAGTTGTTGCTTTGATTGCGATACCAAAACGCAAGCAAGTCAACCACCTCATGAGCAGTACTAGTGTTGCGCACTTTTTCCCACAGCAAATTATAGTCTAAGGTGTCAAATGCCTTACTTAAATCTAAAAAATGAATCAAGCAAAAGGTCACAAACAAGGTCACAAATAATTATTTAGCTGTACTACTCAAACCTCTTTACTGTTCAGCCATCCGCTCCTAACTTGTCCCACAAACTAAGGCTTTTAGTCTAGAAACGTAAGAGAAAAGGGTGCCCGAGACGCTGACTCCGCTCGGTTACATTAATAACATTTAGTTCCCCAAAAAATGATAACTCCCCCATCAGATTAGGCCGGCGGTTAGATGGTGATTCCTTAATTATTCAAATTTAACCGCCCTTATGACCGGTTTGGTTTGTGTGATAAAATTCTATGTTATTTTTGAATGTTGGTGACAGATATACCATCTTTGAGTGATTCGTGTAGTTACTTGTACCATTTAATAATTAAAATTCTGCTTATTTAGATCAAAGGATCAAATACACGCTAAAATTTTAATCATTTGGTTCCCGCAGTGGGGTGGTTCCATTCATGAACACAAGCATCTTTTACTATGGGGCCAACTCTGATATCGGAAAAAAAAATAAGCTGTCGAGTAGGTTTGCGCTTTTGTATGAAATCACCGACATTTTTTTCGCGATATCAGAGTTGGCCCCATAGTAAAAGTAGGTAGACATGGACACTAAATTTTATTTGCAGGTTTCGATTTTAGGTATGTATTTTAATGTTTATCCTTCCACTTTCATCCTGAAAACTTAAAATAAGTACTTAATTTCTTTCCAAAACATTTTATACATAACTAGCATTGCATTTGAAATATTAAAATTCGTCACTGCTATCTTGAAAATTTAAATTGGTTTTTCCAAGACGTTTCGCTCATAGCTAATTTGTTAAGCAGCAATTGTTAGAGGCCCGCCAAGATCGAGTGTTCGCCGTTAATATTGCATAAGGAGCACCGGCCATGTTATAATGAAGTGAAATATTCATCAGACGCCGTCTGGAGACCTAGCTGCCGTTGCCTCCCGAACTGTAGGCGCGGATATATTCTGTATTATGTTAATGTTTTGACGACCTCCGTGGTCGAGTGATTTAAACCCCTTTTTGATCCCTGTCTGGGTCTAGATGTAGAAAAACCGGCCAAGTGCGAGTCGGACTCGCGCACGAAGGGTTCCGTACCAAAAAACGGCAAAAAAATTACGTTTGTTATATGGGAGCCCCCCTTAAATATTAATTTTATACTGTTTTTAGTATTTGTTGTTATAGCGGCAACAGAAATACATCATCTGTGAAAATTTCAACTTTCTAGCTATCATGGTTCATGAGATACAGCCTGGTGACAAACAGACAGACAGACAGACAGACTGACGGACAGCGGAGTCTTACTAATAGGGTCCCGTTTTTACCCTTTGGGTACGGAACCCTAAAAACCATTCCTATATTCTTTTACAAATGTCTGTCTGTCTTTATTTTTTTACAAATGCTTGAATTTTAGGATCAAATTAATAATGTTGTCTTATATTAATATTTATTAAAACTGGGCATCCTATTGATTTAAAAAGAATGTACCTATGTCCTTTTCTCGACACAGATTTTGAAGTTTAAAAAAAACTAGTGTTAAAAATCAATTCAATGATTTTTGTAAGAAAGAGGATGCCTTTAGAGTACAGTATAGAATAAAAGATCAAAAGTTAACAAATAATACGAGTATTAGGGGTCCTAATAATAATGCTTATTCTCGTATTTTTCTGATACTTAGTTAATTTAGTTGTAGATCCAAAAAATTATATTCGCATTGAAAGCTTACTGCAATCACATACTTGTATAAATACTCGTACTTGTGGCCAAATTAATATGTTTTGGAATGTTCGACAATTTCTAGAATCAGGCTGCAGCAGACTTTCGTCGCTGAATTTTTGAGAGCCCCGTGTGAGTCGGAGCGCATATTTCGGATGAAAATCTGCGGTGGGGCTCCGAGGAAAAAAGAAAACTCATTTACGTAACAAATTTTTAATCTCTTACGTTTCGTCGCGTCAACGCGCGGCGCCTCGTAATACTCAGTGTTGTATTGTCTTGTTCTGACTTTTTTAGACTTTTTATTACATTACGTTTTTAGCCCATGGAGTTCCAGAAATTTCAAACTAAAATGAGACTTTTTAATTCCCTTAAAACCTACCATTAATAAATTTGGTAGCTTTCAATCTTATTATTATTCCTACACACAGGGAGTGCAAAATAATTTTATTAATGCTAAGATGCATTAATAAAATTATTTAACAAGCAACAAATCATTTAACAATTTCTAACAAGTCTACGACAATAAAAATTGCTACCTATTTAGATACATATAAGTTAAATAATTCTAAATTAAAATTAATAATGTGGTATTTACACGACTCGACTTGGAAGCCAACTTGGCAGGCGACCATAGTCAATTAGCACTTTTTATCAATAATCACTTGTAAAATCGAATCGCCACCTCATTGAAATTAGGTTTGCGATTAGATTTTACAAGCGATTGTCGATAAAAAGCACTAATTGACTAAAGTCGCCTGACAAGTTGCCCCATATAAATGCCCTATTAGTAAGGCTACAACAGAAAAACACATCATTAATAATGAAATTGTTCAGAACTGATCCATTTACCGTGATAAAACAAACAGAAGTAAAAAACACTTTTTATTGTTTTTCAAAAAAAGGTGTTTAACTGTCATTTTAGAATTCCAACAAAATCAGCACAAAAGTTCTTGCATAATATTTATTAAATGATCAAACGAACTTACCTTGAATTTGAACTTACCAGCCCCCAATCGATTAATGTCGCATAGTCTTGTAAAGGCTTATTTTTGCCATATCGCACCGTTGTCATCGTCGTCGTGTCCTTGCAGTTTATATGACATTAATGACATACGATATATCTATATATAAACTAGAAACATTTATAGATTCTACTACAGAATAACGTCTACGTAATCTGTAAAGTGTTTTATTTCTAATGAACTGTACGCTCGGCAACCTTAGAAGTCTACGTAAGTTAAATAATCAAGTTAAAAAAACTCAACTTCCAACCATTGTGCGTAACAAAGCTTTGCTTCACGGTGTAGGTATTTTTATCTAAATGTGGATTCCTTTTTAGGGTTCTACAAGATTACTTATTAAACGGATTACCCAAGTCGGGGTACGACGCCATCTTCAAAACCCATTCAAGTCACAGACGGTCGATGAATTTTTGAGAGGCTCGCCCGCCGTGTGAGGAGACTGAAAGCGTTTTTTTTTAGAAAAGGAACGGTTGATAATGAGGGCGGCATGTGTGTAATGAAACGTCAAATCCGAGTGAATGCATTGTTAATGAAATATTGTTGTACTAGGCAATAGTAGGCAATGGAATATGAAAAGTTATAATTTGAATGTGCAAAGATAAAATTATTTGTTTATTTGTTTATTTTATTGGAAAACCAACAGCAACAAGGTAAGCTACAATATGTTAGACAAAAAGCCAATTTCAAGTTTTCACTTAAAGCAATTAATTAATACAATTGGGGTGTGAACAATATGTATGTTACAGCGTAATTATGAAGTTGCTAACGCAAAAAATCTATAATCAGAAACTATTCGAAAATTTTCGGGTTAGACACTGCTTAGTCTTAGGCCCGTATTTATAAACCGCTCTCAACTTTGAGAGCTATCTTGAGATCATACTCGAGATGCTGTTCTAATTAATAGATCATACTTAAGTACAGGTTTAAGTTCGTGGTATCAACTGAGATCACTCATATTAATAAACAACACTTTGCACTTGAGATCACTCTTGAGATGATGATTGAGAGCCTGTTCGCCAAGTGCTGCAAAACCGTGACTTGAGAGCGTGCGCGCGCTGGATAGTTATTTTATTTTGAACTGCTACGTATGTTTTTGTACCTATGTACGTGGATAAAATTATATAGTATCAAAATCTAATAAACGGAGTTAATCATTATGATGATATTGATTACGATATAACATAAATTACGAAATGTATTAGTCATAATAACATACAATATCCCGCCAATTTTGTCCGTTTCTTTAATCATGAAACAGAAAAGGCAAAGGCACATTTGCATCATACAGCCACGAAATACATAATCCAAGACTTCAGTCTTCTTGAACTGACGTAGTAATATAAAGATATATTTTATTTATGTGTAAATAAAGTAATATAAATAAATATTTAATTTTACCACTTGTCTAAAATGTTTGCACTAATTTATGAGAGTGCAATTATAAAACTATTTTCTTTTTGTAATTTGAGCAAACTATTCTACACAGCTTAAACGAAACGTTAATCATTCAATCTTAATTCAAAAGTGTCATCTTAATATATAAAATCGTAAACTGAATGACTGAATGACTGACTGACTGACTGACTGACTGATCTATCAACGCACAGCCCAAACCGCTGGACCTAGAGACTTGAAATTTTGCACAAAGATACCTTATACAGTGTAGGCATCCACTAAGGAAGGATTTTTGAAAATTCTATCCCTAAGGGGATGAAATAAGGGATGAAAGTTTGTATATTCGGTTTATAAATACGGGCCTTAGACACGCCACTTGTTCAGATCTAAGGCCCGTATTTTTAAACCGCTCTCAATACCGATCTCAGCTGATACGCTCTCAAAATGTGAGCAGCATCTTAAGTTGGGTATTAATTAATAGTCAGATATCAAGAGCGTATCAAATGAGATCGATCTCAGCTCTTAAGATCAATCTTAAGAGCAGTATCTTAAGTTCACGGTGGTTTTTATACAGTAACATGACACTTTTGAATTAAGATTGAATGATTAACGTTTCGTTTAAGCTGTGTAGAATAATTAGCTTAAATTACAAAAAATAATTATTTTATAACTGTACTCTCATAAATTAGTGCAAAACTTTTTAGACAAGTGGTTAAGAGCGTGCAGTCTGCACACCAGCGCCGCCATTGGAAATAAAATCATAGTGCTTAAATAAAAAAGAAATTATGAATTATCTCTCTGGAGTGCACTCCGAACAAGCTTTGCGCTACTTTTTATCACTTAAGCAATATTTTCTAGCCTGTTGTTTAGTTATATGGACTTTTATTGCGAAAAGAGGCCACTTTTAACAATAAAAGTCAATTAAACTAAATGACAGGCTAGAAAATATTGCTTAAGTGATAAAAAGTACCGCAAAGCTTGTTCGGAGTGCACTCCAGAGAGATAATTTACAAAATTGTTTTTATTTAAGCACTATGATTTTTTTTCTAATGGCGGCGCTAGTGTGCAGACTGCGCAGCCTTAAATGTAATATTTATTTATATTAGTTTATTTATACATAGGTAAATAAAATATCACGTTATTTTACTACGTCAGTTCAAGAAGACTGAAGTGTTGGATTATGTATTCTGTGGCTGTATGCTTTTCTATTTCATGATAAAAAAAACGGAAAAAATTGGCGGGATATTGTAATTGTTATTATAACTAATACATTTCGTAATGTATGTAATATCGTAATCAATCTCATCATAATTATTAACTTCCTTTATTAGATTTTGAAAATCTATAGTTTTTTTCCACGTACAAAAGTACAAACACATACGTAGCAGTTCCAAATAAAATGACATCCCTCTTTTTTTGCATCGGGGTTAATAACTATCCCGCGCACGCACGCTCTCAAGTCACGGTTTTGCAGCACTTGGCGAACAGGCTCTCAATCATCATCTCAAGAGTGATCTCAAGTGCAGAGTTTTGTTTATTAATATGAGTGATCTCAGTTGATACCACGAACTCAAACCTGTACTTAAGTATGATCTATTAATTAGAACAGCATCTCGAGTATGATCTCAAGATTGCTCTCAACGTTGAGAGCGTTTTATAAATACGGGCCTTAGTTAAGTTCCTTGCACGCCTCATTCACCAGTATACTCGCTCGCAATACATACGTATTCTGTCTGTAATTTGTCAATGCGGATGGTATAGATATTGGCGGATTAAACCTTAGAGACGCTAAATAAACTACTTATTCCTGCAAACAAAAAGTTGTGGAATAGTCGTTGCTAAAAGTATTTATACTATTATAATAAGTAAGAACTAACATTATTATGTTCATAAAAAACTTTAAAGAAGCAGTAAGTAAGTAACAAAATAACAATCTTTCAAGTTCAAAATGCTAATGCTACTTTACACGCACGCTTTACTTATCCGGAACTCCAAAAAATATTTTAATTAGTGTAAGTGAACTTTATTGTGAATCTCAAAATTCTTACTTCAGCACATAGGTAATTAAACTCGATGATCACCACAAACGTTAATATCACGGCTCACATCAAAACCAAAGACAAACAAAACGTCATGCGTCTTCTCTATAATTCCGTGTATGAGCTCGACAAAGCTGACTTGAAATTAATTACAGACATACATATTATAAAATTAATTATACTTATGTCGACCAAACTATAAAGGTTGACATTTGACAAGCGGTTTTCTACAGCAAAGTTTTGTTTTAATTACGAAGATACTTACGGCAAATAATGTTGTCTAATACTTGTATGTAAAGTTGTATCTAAAGAGCAATACTAAGTTTATATTACTTCAGTTATTACTGTTTACTTTGCAAAGCTTAGTCACATTTTTTTAAACCTCTGGGTACTCATTTCACACGTTTTTTTTTACATTTAATGGGCTTACTCTTGGCCACATTCGAGAACCATAAGGCTAAGAAGAAGCCGAAGATGAAGCGAGCTTGCCCAGAAGCCTATTCACTCGTGCCTTAAATATCGCTGGGTTATATTCTTTCCTTGGACGAGATTCTTTCGGGAATACAGACGCAAGTAGGGAATTCCACTCCTTGGCTGTGCACATTAAGAAGGAAGATGAAAAACGCTTCATGCGCATGCATGGAATGTCAACCAAATAGGGGTGAAACCCCCCTGTGCGTCTGGATGTCCGATGGTAGAACGGGGATGGCGGAATGAGCTCATGAAGCTCAAGAGCACACTCTCCGAAATATAGTCTGTAGAACACCGCCAGACAAGCTACTTCACGGCGGTGGGAAAGATTGTGAAGCTTGGTTTGTAATAGCGCACTATCCCCTATGAGTTTTCTGGCTCTGCGTTCAACCGAGTCGAGTGCGGCTAGCTGGTACTTTGCGGACCCATCCCACAGGTGGCAGCAATATTCCATTCACGACCGGACTTGCGCTTTGTAAAGAGTTAGAAGCTGTCCCGGCGTGAAATATCGCTTAACCTTGTTCAAGATGCCTAGTTTTTTGGCCGCAGTTTGAGCCTTCGACTCGATTGTGTCACCAAAGTTGAGATCGGAAGTCAACTTTATGCCAAGGAGATCGAGATTGTCGGTGACAGGTATAGTTACACCTCGGAAAGTAGGAGTCAAGTTCAGAGGACTCTTCTTTGCAGTGAATAGACATGCCTGCGTTTTGGTGGCGTTAAAAGTGACCAAATTGTTGTCGCCCCATTGGGAGACAAGACTCAAAGTCGTGTTCTTCCACTCCACCATGGCCTCTCTCAAGGAACCAATTTCTTCCCTGCTGGCCTTTGCATTGGACAAATACCTCTCCGCAACCGTGCTGTCGTCTGCATACCCAACAATTCCGGGCATGAGCAGATCGTTGATGTGCAGCAAAAAAGCGTTGCGGAAAGAACGGATCCTTGAGGAACTCCAGCTTCTATAGCCATTAGGTCAGAGGAGCAGCCATCAATAACCACTCTTTTCGACGTTCGCTCAAGAAATCCGAAATCCAACTGCAAAAGTCAGCAGGTAAAACATACGCTGGAAGTTTGCTCAGCAAACTAGCTAATAACAGTCACATACAAATACGTACTAAATTCCTTCTGTTTACTTTTGTGTTTTGCTGCTTTGGTACTTCCACGGCGATGTATAGGGTACTTAAGTTTATATTTTTGCAAAGTACAATACGATATTATCTTTAATGAAATTCTCAAAAAACCCACTAGTCAATATTTCAATGACTCCGTTTGCCAATGGGTGACACTTGTACAGTAAAGTGAAGCCAATTAGCAGCTGTCTGAAACACAGTAGCTCTCCATCGAATATGACGTCACGCCGAAACAATACCCGTGGCAATCGTTTTCGGAAAAAAATAACGATAAGCTCGCTGAGTGTCAACAGAGGTACGAGAGGAGGTGTCGACACTGAGTACAGTTTGGTGATGTAAATCTAGCTATATTGTTATAATATATAATACTAGTCCCCCAACAAAAATGTAAACAAAGAAATGTCACTGTCAAACTGACCTTGATAGTTAGGTACTTTTTCAGAAATAAGCCTTTGGTCACTTTTTATTTATTCTTATGCTTATACCTTTAAACGAACAATTCTTGTATATTTATTTATATATTTTTATAGGTATGTATATTTTGTGATCTCAGAAACGGCTCTAACGATTTCGATAAAATTTGGTATATGGGGGTTTTCGGGGGTAAATAATAGATCTAGATTAGTTTTATGTTTTGGAAAACGTATGTTTTCGAGTTTTCATGCGTTTTTCTTCCGACGCAGAATATGGTCGCTAATTTCGTCCTACCGACCACTGTCCGTCTAGTCCAGCGAGTTAAGACGCGGACGGCAAGAAACGAGTGTTACGGGTTCGAGTTCCACTCGGTGACTTACTTTTGTTTTTTTTTTATATGTTCAAGTTTTTTTTTTATTTCTATTGTTTTTAGACAAGTTTAAAAAAATGTAGAATAATGTTTGAGATAACAATGTAGATTATCATCTAAAACCACCATATTACAATAAATAGTAAAAACTTAGCAAAGCTCGGTCAACCAGATATATTACCTTTTTAATTTATTTCATACTTTTTTGAGTCATAATAAGTATTATGTCATTCAGAGTAATTTTGAAGTAGGATTAGTGTTTCATCTACATACTTGTAAAATCTCCGTAAACAGAGAAATAGGGTGTCCCTTGACTCGCATAAAGTCATTGGTCCTAATTTCATTTGGCCGAATTTCTTTGGCCTAAACTCCTTAGGTACAATTATTGTTTGGCCTAATAGACTTTTTCGCATTTTTGTCGTTTCGCCTAAACGTTAAAATCCCTAATTATCAAAACCACTAATGTTAATTGTCCTAAAATTTATTAGCATACATATCTTTTGACATAACAATGACTACGTCGAAGTATAGTTAACCCTAACATTGTCTTGTAAACATAATTTTTGGCATAATAATATTGTATTGCATACAAGTTAGTGACAGAAACAAATCGTCAAAAAACGGGCCTGAGGCCCCCCGCTGTAAAGAAAAACTTTTAATGCGAACACCATTACATTAGGTTAGGTTAGTGTTTTGAACACTTCCATAATGTTTGTATGCATGTTGCATGCATGCATGCTTGCATGATTGTATGCATGAATGCATGCTTTTTCTTGCATGCTTGCTCACTTATATGCATGCATGCTTGCTCACTTGCATGCCTGTATGCTTGCTTGCATGTTTGCTTGCAAAATGCTTGCCGGGAGCTGCAGGGAGGCCTGAGGCCCCCCGCTATAAAGAAAAAACTCTTAATACGAAGACCAATTGGTTAGGTTAGGTTAGTGTTTTGACCACTTGCAGCGGAGCTCCATAATGCTTGCATGCATGCTTGCTTGCATGCTGCATGCTTATTTGCATGCTTGTATTGTCATGTTTGCTTGTGTGCATACTTGCTTGTTTGTTTGTATGCGTGCATGCTTGCTCACTTATATGCTTGCATTCTTGAGTGTAAAAAAATATAAGATAGGTAATTAAAAGACAACGACAGGTTTATCTGCTCATTCTTTATTTTTAATTTACAAAAACATAATTTTTAGTGTTTCATATTCTAAATCATGTGCAATTGTTATTAATTGTTGGTAAAATCGTACAAAAGTGTTTAATTAAATTGCGTTATTTTCAATTTACAAGTAGTAAACAAAACGGATTAAGAACGGTTATCCCTATAATGATCAAGGGAAGTGAACACGGCGAAAAAATTATTAGCCGTTACACAATTGTGCGAATAGTTATTTAGTACTTTTAAACATTAAGGATTATGAATAGTTATGCTTAATGATGAATTTGGGAAGTAAACATGCGGCGAAAAAATTTTAGGCGAAGTGAAAATGGGCCAAAGAAATTTAGGTCAAATGAAAATTGTGCAAAAAGTTTTTAGGCCAATAATTAGTGTGCCAAACAGTTAGGACAAAAAAAAATTAGGCATTCCAATATATACCCAGAGAAATAACATTAACTAAACTTTTCTGTAATAATCATTCGATTTTTACTGACATAATTTTTATCACGTCACGACCTCAATAATTATAGTTCAGTAGTTATTGTATCATGGACCTCATACTCATTAAGGCTGGATAAAACGCAGGGCGTTGCAATACAATCCTCTTAGTTAACTTTCGTCATTTTACAAAGCGGCTCAAATTCTTTGGACGGGGATCCCTTGTTTTCGCATAATGGTTTTATACCTAATTTAATTTAGCATAACGGATTTGGCATATTTTTTTTTGTCATAATAATACTTTGGCATAATTGTTTTTTGGCATACTAATTATATACGCATACTAATAATTTAGACTAATTTGTTTTCGCATAACGTTATTAGGCATATTGTCTATTCGCCTAATATTATTTAAACATAAAAATAAAAAACAATAAGAATAAATATTTTAAGTACTTTCTTGCAAAAGTATTAGAATGCCGAAATTCATCACATACGACCGAAATATCAAACACCTATTTTCAAAATACCGAAAATCCTAAATATCGATATCCGATAGACCGTAACTCAAAAGATCGATTATTAAATGACCGATAGTTCGAAATCCCGAAAGTCGAAATGCCGACAGTTCAAAATCCCGAAAGTCTGTTAAGGTCTATTAGGTGCGACGACGAGCGAGCGTAGCGAGCGAGGAGGAGGTTAAGTTTCATTGCGACCTACAACGCACGAGCCGAGCGAGCAAAACGAGCGTGCCGCGGCAGCGGCCGGCGAAGTGCCAGAACCGACCTGCTGGTATGTAACCCTCAATTAACCTTCAGTTTTTTAAGCTTCGGGATTTAGTATTTTAGTTAAAATATCCTTTCGTGATTTTAAACGTACGGCCAAACAACCGTTCGACCATTTGATTTTCGGTGTTTCGTCCATGGGTCTTGTAAAATTCGGTCTTTTCAACTTCGGCATTGTAAATACAATACCTCTAGCCATGCATGTGAATGTGACAAACAATATTTATATTTATTTTCGTGTAAATTTTTAGCAATAGCTTTTAAATGTGTAAGATTCGAAGTGTATTAATTTTTTTGTTTATAAAAATATACGTTAATTACATTATGCGTGTTTAAATTTATGCTAAAGAATATTATGCTTAAACATGATTATGCTTAAATTAGTTATGCCTAAAAAAATTATGCATAATCTGTTATGACTAAGTAATATTATGCGAAAACATCATTCGGAGAAATCATATTATGCTATGACATATTATGCCTTAAAATTTTATGCAAATACATAGGGAACCTTTTGGACAATGTTAAACGCAGTGAGTTAAGGTACCTACCAACGATGACGATATGAGGGTGCAGAATATTAATGTTTTTTTTGTTTAGTAACTTACAGACTAATCCTGCTTAATTTGAATTTAGCATATTATATACTTTGGTATAACCATTTTAATTACCTTTATTTCCAATTTGCTGGTTAGAAACTTTAAAAATTATATAGCTGTTTCATCTTAATCAATTGTTAAAATATCTGGAAAGATATTTCAATTGAATGTCGAGGTAATTCCTCACATTGGTGAAATAACGCTGGCTTACAGCGTAAGAGTTTAGGATATACTAGGAAAAATTCGACGATGTCACTAGTGACTCGGTAGCTCAGCGGTCAGAGCATTGGACCGGATATCCAAAGGTCGCGGGTTCGATTCCCGTCTGAGTATTGATCTGGTGCGAGTCGTATTTTTTCTAGTATATTATTTAGTATTGTTTAAAAATAGCATTGTAAATGCAAAAATCTCAAATTTAAAAATTATGTAGCTATTTCATCTTAATCAATTGTTAAAATATCTGGAAAGATATTTCAATTGAATGTCGAGGTAATTCCTCACATTGGTGAAATAACGCTGGCTTACAGCGTAAGAGTTTAGGATATACTAGGAAAAATTCGACGATGTCACTAGTGACTCGGTAGCTCAGCGGTCAGAGCATTGGACCGGATATCCAAAGGTCGCGGGTTCGATTCCCGTCTGAGTATTGATCTGGTGCGAGTCGTATTTTTTCTAGTATATTATTTAGTATATACACTTGTAATAAAAAAAGGTGTATAACAAAAGCACAGAATAGATTATAAAGATAGATAGAAGTACTTGCGGAACTATGGAGTCATTTAATCACGTCGTATTTCAGTTACTAGTTAATAATGAAAATAAATGTACGTAAATACAAGGATTTAGCTCTAAAATTGACTGAAGCCTAAAACCAATAGCTTACCAAAAACCATTTGAAAAAGTCCGCGTTTCAATTTGCCTAAATTTAAGTATTTTCGCCTTCCGGCACGTTTTGACAAAGCTTCAAAGGAGATCGTTACTTCTTAAGTGTCGCCTAATTACGCTCCTCAGTGTTTTCTAATTAGAAAACACGTAAAACTTAACGATACTCCGTAATTAATTTGAATTACAAAGAACAGGACTTTATTCGCTATTGTAAGTTGCCTTCAAATTTTACTTTAAATTTTGTTAACATTTTTAAAAGGTAAGGGTAAAAAGATTGACGTATTATGGATCACCAGAGATATAGTTCGTATGCAGGACTTCCATGTACTATAGTAATATTAATTACTAATTATTTTACCGATTCATTGCGATTGTCGTCACCGATGCATTACGTTACGATTATTGTTTTTTTGACAGCAGGATATTCTGTCTATAATACTCTATAAACGTATCCTGAGCCAGTAAAAAAGTTAGGTGTATGTAAAGGTAATAATCCTTTGCCTGCCAGCTCCCGAGAAGACTGAAGTCTTGGCTGTATGGTGCAAATTCAAACCCTACTGTTAATAAAATAAAATTGGCAAGTGTGAGTAAGTATTCTTATTTTTCTGTGAGCATCTCATAGGTTGAAAAAAGTGATGTTAGTTTCATAAAGTAGCAGATACAATGATAGTGACACTGCTCATTAAAAATTACAAGCAGACGCCACTTGAAGATTAAAATTTAAGGAAAGCTTCAATTAAAGAGTTCGTGAGCATACCTGTGTTGGATTTTTTGAGGACATATAACAACGTCTAAGGACGTCTGCATGCAAATCCAGGTGGGCAAGCAGGCTTTGCTGAGGCCGAGGAGGGCTCTAGAAACATTTTCTTTTTATTTAGACCCTTCACGTTCCTACCCAGCCCGACCGAGAGGGACGTATAAACTCGTTAGTGAATTTAGTATGTTTCTATCTACTTTCGGTTGGCGGATTAGGGTTGAGTAAAATATTCGTACGTGCTTTGAAGACATCTTCACATTCAATTTTACATCGAAAAAAAGCCTTTTATTAATATATTATCCTTCTTATCCACCCATAAGGAAGGCCTGTGCCCCATCAGTGGGGACATTAAAATGGCTGATAGACATTAATATATTCCACTGTAAAGTCTTTACCTGTGGTGCGGCCTTCTCTTGCAACTTAACTATTGTAGGTACAAGAACTGCTAAGAGATTCATTTTGACAGGCATGTGGTCAATCGAGAAAACAATAGGCCAAGATAATTTGAGTGTCGCGTCCCTACGCAGAATGAAGTATTGAAGATTTCCAACATTTTTTCATTTTACACTTTATTGTCTATCTATCTATCGATTGTTCCATGTAGAGATATACTTAACGTCAGAACGATATCATGCGGCGTTTGATTTGAAAAATTTATGCACCCGCCGTATACTCAACACCTAACTCACTCGATAAGTCGAACCCGAATCAAATTCGCACACGAGTGACTTTCAAATATAAAATCCCTCGCTTTTTTTGCAGTGGCTTTGAGGGCTGAATCGATATGCGTTGAAATGTACCAACGCTATCTATTTGACGTAGATCGGAGTTTGTGATCGTGTATGGAAAAATATTTTTTATTGATTGACAGCACTGCGAAACTAACGCTGCTAATCTTTTTCCGCTGGTATAATGGTGTTTGACAATTTTTTCCTCATTCGCAACTGGTTACAAACCTACAGTTTCGTATGCGGCCAAAGGGACAATAGCTTGCCACCATACACATTTTTTTAAACGTTTTCGAGGAAAAATAGTCAATTCATCATTTCCAGTAAATAAATTATAAGTATTGGTAGTATTTAAAAGTCCATTAAGTTATCTTCAAAATGTTACCAACTTTTTTTCCATCAATCAATTCGATTCTGAATTAACGAGGGAGATTCCATATTTTTACTCATAATAGTGTATTATGGAAGCCAAATAGTACTCCTGTAATACTGTGTAGGTATGTATAGAATAATGTGAAATTTTTGTTTCAGTGTATTAGTTCATTATAGTACATACTTAATTAATCCAAAACTTAGCTCATGTTACCAGCTAAAGACAATGCTGTACAGGATGTGATGCACCGGATACAAGCCAGTAATCAATGGGGCGAAGTATCGTCAAGATGGAGTTAAAACAGAGCTCCCTTTATATTGGGAAAGGTCGAGCACCCTACACCGGGAGCCAGCCCTCAAGCTCCCTAAGGACAGGTTTCGGCACGTTCACATTATACGCACTGTGCTTACTTACGTCTAATTTAATTTCGTACAGCTTTAGTACTAGACTAGAGGTATGTGGGTAATTAACTGATCACTACTACACACACTGCGCCGTTTGATTTCGTCTAATTCAATTTTGTACAACCATTGAGGGGTTGGTTAATTAATTACTACCATACATTGACGTTTTAAGAATCGATTTGTTTTATACGTTCATTTATATTCTTAATCGATTTGGTAAAACTTTGGTACATGAATAATAAATAGCCCCGTGAGTTATTAGCCCTTCGGGATAATTTGAAGAAAAACATTCTTACTTATGTTTGAACCAACGCAAAGCTAATAATTGCAGATGTCACTGCGTACGCTTGTTTTTAAGACAGTAGACGTTCAGAACAAAATGTATGGGAAAATAGGTATTGATTTTGTGGTATTTTTTTACCGAATAGACCCATTGACCCAAAATGGATATAAAAGACTATTCTACAATGCAAATGCTAAATTAAGACATTTTTATTCTTACAGAATTTACCATTTTTTTCTATATCCAGATTTTTGGAAATTTGCAAGTGCCAACATTTTTAAAGCCACAACACAAAATTCAATCATTTTAAAGCTAAAAAAACTTTTTTTTAAGTAAAAGTCTTTTGTTTTCATAGCTCTCGTGGAACAAGCGTACGCAGCGCCATTTTGACAGTTGCCTTCCCCATTGAAGTCCCTTGTTCCTCGGAGATAACCGTGGCCAGATAACTGGTTATCTTATAACTTATAACTTTGGTTTTACCTAAAAAAATCGGGTTGCACTTCGGGAGTGCCGGCAGAAGTGAAAACTTGAATATTAACGTTGTTAACTATGGTTAAGGAATAATTTTGCACGAACTGCTGTCTTACGAATTTACTCTGCATTTGAATTTACGAATACAGAACAGTATTGTACGAAAGTCTTATCCATAGCTTGACAGAAAATCTGGAGTTTTGACATTGAATAAAAAAATTTGCACGTTGCTATGGATACACAAGTGTTTACGTCTTGAAATGACGCGCCGCCATTTTCACCGCGCCCCGTAGAAAGAGAGGGAGATACTTCCGCCGCCGGATGTCTACTCTCCATCCGTCACATCCGTCTTACGAATTTTCGATCAGGGTCACGTGATTCTTACTGACGCGAGTTTAGCATTTTTTCCCCATTACAAAAAGGCGTACAACGCCGCTAAAGAAGTTAACAGCAATTTTAATATAGTGTCAAGATTATGTGCAAAAATACTAATTATGAGTCCTTGTTAGTGTCGCCTATGTGTACGCAAACCACGTCTGCTGACGTCGGCCTCTTGCCAAACTCGAGCGACAGGGGCGTCTCTGCTTTGTCAAAAGCGACTCACTGATACACGGATCCTAATTATACAACGCGTCTGCCCAAACCTTGCATGTCGCTCTATGATAATGGCATTTACATCAAACATGAAAGGAACGCGGTCCCATATTTAAGAACTTCTGAGCGCTCTTTAGGACGTCTCGGCATTTGTAATGTGACAGTAAGAACAGTCCTAAAACAACAAAACATGTATACCTACATCATTCGATAGGTAAGTATCTCTCTTTTTTTGTTTGACTTATTGTCTTTGAAAAAACAGAGCCCATCTTCAAATCGCAACACAATTTGTTGGTACAACATTCTCTTAAAAACACTATGTGTATGATCTCTCACTGCTAGTGAGTTATGCTATAAAAGAGAACAAAATATTTCGAACACAATTTTACAAACAACTGAAAATCCAGCCATGTAAGCACATTGTATAAGACACTTCTACACTGGATTATAAAAGGTGGAAAATGAAAAATTAAGAGAATATATACTATTTATTTATTCAAAGGCACAATTGCAGTTAATAATACTAATTCATTGTAATAATCGCGAAAAAAAGCTTTACTTTTTGCTTTACTTACAAAAGATTTACATTGACAAATTACAATATGGACTGACAGATGTCAAATGTGATCTATTAAATTGGCCCTAGTTTTTATACGTATTAGCTTTTATACCTTATGAGGTCATATATCGCCAAAATTACGTATCAAACAGATCAAACTCATGTTATGTTTGTGCAACGAACAAAAGAACAACGAAAAAAATCAATCAACAACTTTCATAAACTTCATCCCTAAAGTTCCCAACACGCCCGATCAGGCATTCTGAGTAATTAATTTTAGCTTCTGAAGAAATAAACAAGCTAATAAGCATGACTGGTAAAACATTGAATAATTGATACGGAAGCTGTGTTTAGAGCGCTTCGTGCCGTCGCTCTGTTACTTATCTGTTCTTTAGTTAGATAATTGGATCAAAATCTATTGTGTTGGGTGAGTCTACGGCTACAAAGAGCGGCAAACTTTTCAAATTAACATACTTTTGGATGGAACGCACGAGCATTTTAAAAGGGCAATCAAGGCTATTTGCTACTTTTCATGAAATGTCACTTAAGCCACAGTAATATTAAAAGATTTCTTACATAAAAAATAATCACGAAAAAATATAAAAACAAAAACTGTAGGTAAGATAATTAGAGTGTTTTTATCGTATTTATTTATTCAATAATTGTCATTGTGTTTTGAACAAAGCTTTTCTGAAGGACTCTCTGAATTGTTAATAGATGAAAATTTTACCATTTTCCTGTTTGTATCTATTAATATATATTTTGCAACTAACCGTCGGCTTCTGAGTTGAGAAATTGAAGATGAGCACTAGTATGCATGAGTATCATATTAAGAAACTGCTGTCAGATACGATTTATTATAATTTGTACTTCGAGACATTGCATTCGGCATGGGTTCATTTTATATAAGACGTAATTTGTAAGTTGTGTGTTAATTTACGTTCGATAGTCTTAACAACCGTGTGTATGCTATTCTTAAGGAAAGTTGTCTTACAGCCGCCTATTGTGGAGCCAGTGAATTATCTCGATGAGGACTAATTAAATTTCTTTGCGTCTTGCTATGCGGGAACCGTCTCAACTGAAATCGGTAATTCACTGAACGAATAGCCCTGTTTGTTTGTACAAACGGTCTTTTGTTAAGTTGTCAAATAAAGCACGTTTTCATATAAAATTAGTTTTGTCTAATCAGATAAATCAAATTAACGATTTGAAAATGCTTAACATCTTAAGAATAGTTTTTTAATTTTAAGTACTTGAGAATGTACCTTAAATAACGTAACGTAATGGTAAACCTGTCAACATTTCCTACGTCTGAAAATAAAGTAGTTCATGAAAATAAGCATTACAGATATTACACAATCATAAATTTTTGATTGTGTAATATCTGTAACGCTTATTTATATAATATATCGTATTATTTTATAAAAAATATGAGAACTTAATTTATTTATAAATTAAGCAACAAAATGATAATGATGACTTACATTTCTAGATTGGAATTATTTTTTATTTAAAGGCTGTAAGCAGAGTCACGTTTCAAACGGGTTCCGCACTCCAGTCACGAGTTTAACTTATAACTCATCGCTCCCCCAAGTAACCCTCTTAATTACTATTGTATAGATAACAGTTTCAGGATAAATAAAACAAGAAGCTATAAAAAAAGTTCTTCATCATCGTATATCATTAGGAATGGTCAAAGTATTATTATTATTAATTAAATAATCAAAGGTGACTATTTGATCCAAAATTATTTGCTGAGTGGTAAGTTTCAAATTAAATATGAACTAGTCACTTTTTTCCGAAAATATGAATACAGTTTAGAGGTAGACCAGAATCTCATGAAACGGAATTGAAATTATTTTTACTAAAAACACTTGATGGTTGCATTACAAAAGTAGTTAACTGATGTCATACAATAACACTAATGATAAAGAAAGTAATTTTATGATTTTCTTGACAGACTGTATGCAACAACCAAGTGTTTTTAGTAAAAATAATTTCACTTCCGTTTCATGAGATTCTGGTCTACCTCTAGTACCCCAAGTTCAAAGTATTTTTTTGGAAAACTGTAACAAGTTCGTCTTTTTCCCCTGTGCTAACATATGTAAACGGCATATTAATTTATCATAGGCATTAGGCATAGAGAAAACCATATTCATTGTCTAACTTTTTTCTATACAAAGGCTGGCATTTGTTACGTTGGCTTTGTATTATGAATATAATATGAGATATGTATCAAGATATGACATGTGTATATTTCTATGATCCGACAGCCTTTAAACACAATATAAAGTCCGTGCGTATTCTAGACCCTATATTATGTCATTTAATTTTTGAAGTGAAAACTTCTTTAGCGGCGTTGTACGCTTTTTTGTAATGGGGAAAAAATACTAAACTCACGTCAGTAAGAATCACGTGACCCTGATCAAAAATTCGTAAGATGGATGTGAGGATGGCGAGCAGACAGCCGGCGGCGGAAGTATGGTGAAGTGGTGAAAATGGCGGCACGTCATTTCAAGACGTAAACACCTGTGTCACCATAGCAACACGCTAATTTTTTAATTCAATGTCAAAACTCTAGATTTTCTGTCAAGCTATGCATAAGACTTTCGCACAATACTGCTCTGTACTCGTAAATTCAAATGCAGAGTAAATTCGTAAGACGGCAATCCGTGCAAAATTATTCCTTAACAATTCCAAAATATCAAAAATGCACATCGTTAATATTCAAGTTTTTACTTCTGCCGGCACTCCCGGAGTGCAACCCGATTTTTTTTTTATTACAAACGTACTAACATTTCTTTTTCATCGTATCGTCGCACACCAGACGATATGGCCGACGCATCTTTAAAGAAGTCTCGGCATTAATAAATATAATTAAGCTTTATTTACATTAATTAATAGGTTGACACTTTTTTTCATAAGCTGAAACTAATTTTAACAAGAATCTCTCGATAAGAAAAAAGTGCTAGTCTTTAAATACAGTTCCGTGACTCAGTATTTAGCTTCGCTAAGGAACTTTGAAATGGGGATGTTGGGAATCGCAAAATTGTCATGTCACCGTTGCCTTTCTGCCACAGAGTAAAAAGTTATTTTTCCCACAATTTAGATTTCACCAGTAGGCCAGGAAAAAAGAATAGATCCTTCGCCAATCTTTGAATCTTTTGTGGTGGGTGACGTCTTCTAATATTACCATTTAAACAAGTTTTATGTAAATTTTGTCTTGCCGACCGAGGAGACTTTATTTTCGAATGAAATTTCAGATGCGATTTTTTGTAAGTCTAAAGGCAAAAGTTACATTTTTGATACAAACTCAAAGGGGTTGGATGTTTTTTCTATAGAATTTTTAAAACGTTTCATAATTTACAGTTATTAAATGAAGTTTTGTTTAAAGACGTTTTTGCTTTTTATTAATTTTATCAATAAAATGATTGATACTTAGAATAATAACACCTAGAAGACGAGTCGTTGTATTTAAAGTGAGGTAATTAAAAAATTAAGCCAAAATGGTTTAGTTTTCAGATTTATATCCTTCATACGTTACCTAATCGTAACTAAATTCCAATAAAATTGTGACTAATTCCCTAAAGGTAGGTAAATTGAAACTCTTTCGTTCTTATAAGTACGATAAGGTAACGTATGAAAGATAATCTAAAATAATAAAATCTGAAACAGCTACTTTGGCTCAGTTAAATTTGCCTCACTTTTGACAGTGTGCTTTGTAGGGAACTATCGTTCTAGGTTGTTAAGATTTTATGGATTGATAATATTAATTTGCTAATTATTGAGATACCTTTTCTAAGTACTTAGCTTCACTGTGGTTTGCTCCAGACATAGACTAGCTTATTTATTACCTCCAGACGTGACATTTCACATACATTTTAGTACCTACTCGGTATTCCGAATTGCGACCATAAAGTTTGGTAATTATTAAACCGAAATCTCAGCATGTAAACACAACGTTGTGAATCGATACACATGAATTTGCTACAAAGTTATTTATTGTTATTTAGTAGAAAGTTTCTAAACGAAGGAGTATGAACCGAATACCTATTTTATATTTATTAATTTAACATTTTAGCTATACAACAATAGTCTATAGTAATAAGTATCTTTAACGAATCAAATAAATACCTAATAGTCCCTCAAACAAAGAGAAACATTCAATATTTAATTATTAAAAACTTTAACAATGACGATATTTGGAATTTAACGATTAAAAATAGTATATCACCACACTCCATATTATAAAACAAAGTCCTCCACTGCGTCTGTCTGTCTGTTCACGATAAACTGAAAAACTACCGTACGGATTTTCATGCGGTTTTCACAAATAGATAGAGTGATTCATGAGGATGGTTTATGAATATTTTTAGTGAAGGTTTTTTTTAATTGGTTAAAATATAACGATTTGTTGGAAGTGACGGAAAAAATCAAGCCACCTTACCTGGGAGCTTTAATCGAAAACGCTGCCTAATCCTTTTGAGATGTAACAAAACAAATTATTAGGTTACTTTATAAATTACTTTAATTATTTTATATAATGATCATATTATTATTTAATTTACCAAATGAGTTATTATAATAAAAAGTAATTTTGGTCATGAGTCTATAATATTGTCTGAAGTTCTTTAAATCTGCCATGGCACTAATCACATATATTTATCTTTGTGATAATCGCCCCACTAATTATTTTTAAAATATCAATATTTATTATTATTAATTTGTCAGATTCTTAAAAATATTGTTATAGTAAACTACTTCTAAAAATAATTAAAAAGGAATAAATTAGGCTCTAAATATTTCCGCAACATGGCGGTAGTGTCACATGGATAAGGAGGTTGGGCCATAACCCACCACGTGGGACCAATGCGGATTGGTGGATGTTAACGACTGCAAATGCAGCCGGGACCATCGGCTCAAAATGCCTTCCGAAGCACGGAGGAGCTCGAAATAAACGTAAATGCCGCGTGATAGGGGTCAATGAGTAAAAATAAGCAGGGGTTGCATTTCAGCAAACCACAGAGTAAATTTTAACCATCAGCGCGTTTCTCACACCGATGACGGGACTTGAAAGGGACGGAAATAGACTTTCGGATGAATGGAGGTGACGACTGGAAGGTATTTGTTTTCTTTTTGGGTGTTTTTGGAAGGTCAAAATTGGCAAAAGAGAAGGAACCAGAGCGGAGCGAGGACGGATCGCTAGTAAATAATAATTACACATTATAGTAAAAAAAAATCTTTGTTGATTGTTGCTGGAACAGACAATTGAAATGGCAAATTGAAATATACAAACGCTTGCTTCTATATTTATAATGTGCAAGATAAATCCATTAAACACAACGGTAGGTTATTATTAAGAAAGCCTATTGTTTATTCATTCTTTCTCGCTGCCGCCAGTATTTTTAGTTTAATGTAATAACCAACTGTCATACCTCCATAGCTGTAAAGAACATAATTATGGAACCAAAAATAGTAAAAGAATACTCGTTTTATATATATTATTCTAACATAAGATTTTGTTTTGACTGTTAGTTGTATTTGTATACTTTACCAACGTCAGATGTAGAATTCTTAAAATTGTTAGGTATAATCTTAGAGCAAAGCGGCTTCTATACCGGAACGGAAGCCGCGTTGCTCTAAGGTATAATGGTCATACAATATTTGTTTATATTGATTTATTTCAATCCCACATTTCAATCCAAGGTATGATTCCGATCTCGGCAGCAAGCAGCAGTGCTGCCTGCCGCGCCCATCGTAATGATCCCCGCGGCTGCGTGTCGCTTGTCTGCTGCTAATGACCAATCTGTATGTGATACTTACTGTATCTGATTTGATCGTCTAGTGATTTATATGATTATAATATCCCAAAATATAACTCAACTTAAACCAAGTGTACATTTTAACAATTTCGTCTGGGATTGTTAATGTTGTATGCCTTTAGATAATAAAGCTTGAGGTGTGATAATAATTTTTCGATTAATAAAAGATTACAATGATTTTAATACACGTTTGGATTCAATCTTGATATGAGCGTCTATTCAGGTGCGATCCTGCTTCCCTATACTGTGTTTTGACATCATCGTTAGACGTGTGTCAATTATTCGCTGTCTTATTAACCCTTTTTTATTATTAATTTTATGGGAGAGAAAAAAATTCTCTCCTTCTTTTTGAAAACAGATGGCCATCTTTAGGGTTAGATCAGCTTTTAGCGCTTTCAATATATATCCTATGCTATTTCTACGTTGACCACAATGAAAGTCACGCTCTGTACCATTTGAATCCAAACATCGTGTCCACTCTAATTTAAAATAAACTAAATGAATACTAGTTATTACTTTATGAATCACAACCTCTAGCCTAAATTCTTTTACAAGGACAAAGATTTATGACAACGTCATAATTATTCGTATTGAATGAATGGCATTTCATCTAGATTGTGCTCTAAATGAGAGTCTTATCAAAGCTGAATTTGGTATCAATTAACAGGGCTATCAATTTAAAACCAATAAAATTCTAAGTTCTGTTCGAAAGAACTGTGATAGCTTTTACTCTATCTATAAACATGTACCAAGTATTTTTCAAGTGTCATGACACTGTAAATCAAATTCAAAGTAAGGAATCTAATTTTGTCCATTACCCAACAGACAAAATAAAGTATCAATCATCGAAGACGACACAAGCATTAATTAAATGATATTTATAAAAGGTATTAAACTCTATCTCTGGAAAATAGTTATTGCAAATAATTCTTCAGTGAAAAAGGGGTGCCTATAAATGGGAAAATAAATATGAATACAGAATAATTGTTGAGTCATTTATTATTGGCAATGTTTGTTTTGGTATTTGTTTGATTATTTGTGTGTTCAAGAAAGTTACTTTAATTAGTTTTGATTTAGTTAATTTGACTGTTAAGTTATTTTAATTATTTAATAAAAGGGTTTAATTTAGAGGTTTTGATTATTTTTGAAATTATCGGATTATTATGGATTATTATAAATATGTTTTAATTTGAAATTGTTTTGATTGTCTGATCAATTTAAAAGGAATGATTTAGTTATTTGAACAATTAATAAAATGGCTCTAATAAAAACTTTTATCGAAACTGAATTTGTTTAATTCCCACGCTAGAAGGTAATTAAACCTTCGCACTGCTCACTACAGCTTTTGAATCGAGGAAAGCGCGCGAAGTCACAAAAAACCTCGTTTCAGCTGATAAAACTACTAATTTAAACAATAAACATGAGTACAAAGAAGTGAAATATAACATAGCGTATCTATTTTAGACCTTTAGTTATGTGAGATCGATGCACATCAATTTAATAATTTATTAATTTAACACAAGTTATAAATGAGAAGTCTAAAATAGATATGTGTTTTATACATAATTCTTATTTCTATTTACTTAACTTATCTTTCTGCAGTAAGGAGCTCCTTGTGAATTCAACAATGAGACTTTAGTTAATTTATTAATATGGATGCAAACTATTTGAAATTTATAATTCGAAGGGACGCTTTATTTCTCACAACAATTTATATAATCGATCCAAAAGACGTCTGCACTCCACACTCGCCCTTCGTTAATCCCCCGATTTTTACAAATTATCTATACAATGTTTGACAACAAAAGAATTACAACTACTTTATTCTAATACGCTCTTCCTGTTATGAAGATAGAGTCCAATTTCTTCTTAACTCGCTTTCGATGCACATTGTAAACCACATCCTTTCAATGCGCCGGGGCAATATCATATCATCCTTCGTCGTATTCTGCATTTGTTCCCGTTTCAATTGCCACCCAATGTGTAGCGTTACTTGTCCAAAATATGCCTCGAATTGTTTCCAACATTCAATTTAGAATGCCTTCAGTCATCATCTGATTAAACCTGAAAACTAAAAGGTATTTGCGTAGAAACTGCATTTTTAGATTTCGAAAATAACTAAGGAGATGTGGGATTATCTCCCTAGTCTTTATCCATCAAAACTTAAGGTCCAGATTTGTTTAGCGAACGAAGTTCAGTTATCACATTTCATTTCCGTGTAAATATTCCTTTTTTTATTTTCGTTTGGGTCAGCGATGCGCGTCACAAGCAAATGTTGCAAAAACTATACTTGCAGAAAAAACTTATCTTCCATTTCAAAGATGTGGAATATTTTTTTTAACGATATTTACGAACTAAAATGTCAAACTTGTAGAAAATTTATTGTCTTTTCAAGTGTCAAAAGGAATTTGTTCTACTTCACATTTACGACGAATCTCCGAGACGTTTAAACGATAAACACATGTTGAAATGTTTAGCGATGTTTTCAGAACTATAGATTTTTTTCTTGTCGTGTATGGCCTATGGTCCATTACACCATTCCGAGCAAGGCAGCAATGTACTACTGTTATGATTTTTACCCATGGTCTGCCGTGGCGGCAAGGCGACGCTGGCGCGGCAGCACTGCTGCGCGACAGTGTCACCAGCTTAGAATGTAATCTCATATAAACCTATAGAGATTGTATGGGGACCAGTAATGCTGCGGCAACACTGCTGCTAGCTGCCGAGATCGGAATTATACCTTTACAGCTATAATTACAAGATAGTCCCAATTCGATAGTGTCGCTGTATGACATAGATGTAATAATGGTAATAATTTTAAGTAGACTTTTATACTACTTGTCTTTTTGGGTTAAATTATTAAAACCTTTTTTCAGCCTGTCGATTCCGTAACCAAACCCGAACTTCACTTCAAATCTCATTTCACTGCGCGGGAATTTCAAATCATAAATGAGATAATGAAAGGCTGTTTTCAGAAATGATTTTTAGTTAGCTATGGTAGCTACCTAAAACATTATATTCAGCTCATTTCTAATAACAAATTCACGCAAATTCAAGTGAGGTTCAAAGTGAAATGCGAGTTTGGTTACAAAATCGACAGGCAGATCTCTAAATAAACAAAAAATACTCTATTTTCTAAACAATAACTCCTCTGTTTAGCAGCAATAGCTCAGTGTATGCGTATATAATGGAATTCTCAGATTTACTGCTGAGCAGTTAAACTTTTTGCTATACCGTTGAAGTTTTGTTTTACGCGTGAAGTTTTTATTGGCGTTACGAGTTGCTGCGACTCGGGTAACGACGCCCGCCAAAAACGATTCGTGAAAATGGTTTTTTGGGCTTTGATAGGCATTAGTACGTGCGCAGCTAATAGGGCCTTTTTTCGTATTTGAAAATATCATTAAAAAACCGCTGTGTAGCTTTGAGTTGAAGGTTGTATTGTAGAATTATAAAGATTGTGATAGAGAAAGCTGGGGTAAAAAAATAAACGCGTAATATGATAGAATAGAATAGCTTCAACTTTTTACATTTAGGGATGCTGTGTAAGGCGACAAGGACTTAGACGTAGTCATTTAACATCTCCATGCACTAAAAAATGGTCTAATAAAAAGAGATCGAAACTTATCTTATTATTGACCGAACGACCACGCGAGCGAAGAGTCTTTCTTTCAGCTTGGGCAAAAATGCTTTCGTATGTCCGGCTGTCCTGCTGTCCAGCTATCTGTTTGTTCTCCTCTACAGGTCGCATTTCTCAACTGATTCTCGTGAAATTTTGTGAGCAGGTTTGATAATTATATTGATTTTTTTGTCAATTCATTTTTTCGAAACTTTTCAAAATGGCGGAGATATAGGGAAAATCATAATTATTTCAGCCATTACGAAAAATTTCAGAAACACGAGGTCATTAAACCTTTAGAACAAAGTATTTATACTTGTACATATTATAAAAGTTCCTCCGTCATTAATGAGTTATACAAGTTTATAAACAAATAAGATTCGGAAAAACTTCAATTAACTTCTCATTACGAAAGGTACTAGCAATAAAAGCAAAATTCCCAGTCAAGAATCAAACGTATCTCAACATCTAGATAAAGAAGATTGAAAACGAAAACAGATAAACGAAGGCTCCATTACGGAGATAAAGTTAAAGACCTCGATAGCACTCAGTGTCTCTCAAACTGTGCCGATATCGCGAGTTTTAACAACGAAAAGGCAATACTTACTCGAATTGCTCGAAGGAAATAGGAAAACGTCTGTAGCGAGCTCTTCCCTAATTGCAACGTAGAAACTAATAAGAATGGCGGTAAGAAAAATAAGTACCACCACTACGCTTTTTTACTGCAACGTGAAATTAGCAACGCTACTGTTTTGAAATTGTATCTGGTTCGAGCGAAATTCACTCCGAAACGGTATTATGTTCTCTTACTTAAACGCTGTTAAAGATAGTGCACGACCATTAAACAGTGAGTAAATTGATTATACTAAAACGCAGTCTGCATTGGACTTAAAAGAAAAGAACTAATGTGTAACAATTTGAGTTTATGGAACAGATAAAGGTGAACTTAAAGTGCACCTCATAGTTATTGAACAGTCCAGACTGTAAAATATTTCTCACAAAAGTTCGAATATATACCGAACCAGTCGGTCACGTTTTACTCATTTACTCTACTTCGTAACATTTAAGCTCTCATTTCTTTTTCCTGAAATGAGAAACGAAAACCAAACTCAGAATTAAAAGGAATAAAACAGTTACAGCCAAGCTTAACTTTTTAAATGGCGGCCGAAGCGATCTCAAGTGATTTATAGAGCCAGTGGCCTATCTGAGAGGAACTATTTAAATGAGAGTGTTGTCCTCCGATAGCCCTCTTGGTGGGGGAGCGCGACCCATTATCAATTGAATTATTAACTGGAGCAGAAAGTGCGGGAATGAGGAAATGGCGATTCGGAGTACCTACGTGCAGTTTGTTTGGTGGGTTTATTAAATGTTTAGTGAGGTCTGAAAAAAAGATCCCTAGTTACACATATATTTATTTTTAAGGAACCTTGGACGGTTTTAGACCTTTCATACATTGGATTTTCATTAAGCAGGACTTTAACTGAAAACTTTGCTTTCCGTGACAATAAAAAAATACAGAAATTGAAACAATATTCAGCTCATAATTGAGTTCGTCTTCGAAAACAAAAAACATTACACTTCTAATCGAGTTTGTTATTGAAGTGATTAAGGTAGTAGTTACCTTAGCTTAAAGGGGTAAGAAGATGAGGGTCGGTATAATAACGCAAAGTTATATAATAACCACCTTTAAGTTCTCATACTGTTAACAATGAGCCATTTTCACATATTGAAATTCAAACACCTACAGTCAAGGTCGTGTCTAATCACCACAACCACTTTTTTATTAAATATTCAGCCTCAATCAAGGCTACCTAATTCAAAAAATATTCAATCTAGGCTTGCAAGAACTTGTAAAGGACAAAACTATTCTCAAAGTTACAGTAACTGTATTTTTTCATTAAAGAGTGACGATGAAGCAGAAACCATTAGGTCAATTTCACTAAAACATTAATTGTCATTGATTAAAACAGTGCATAACCCAATAAATGTGAATTAATGTGAATTTATTAATACTATAACTAAAGACGCATCTCCTCTCATGTTCCGTATGAATTATACTATTTAAATTGTATTTTTTATAATAATTTCTTCTGCTTGATAAATAGGCGGCGCACCTAGCAAGCCGCGAACGGGCATAAATTTCAAGACGTAAACTGAGCCAGATGTTCCGTTGTTTTGGGGAAATAAATACGGATTAGACGAGGCAGCGTAAAGCGGCGTACACACGGCGCTTGAATTATTGATCGGCTCAAGATAATGAGGAGAGGTACGGCTTTATACTTAATATAATTCTTTTCGTTCCATGATTTTCCGACATTTAATATTAAAAGGAAAATAAAATTAAGTTTCTTAAATACAAAAATCATTAATACGAAAAAAAAAATCTTAAAACTTTATTAAGGATCACAAAAATATAGGAAAGAAAACATGTTCTGTATGTTATTAAACAAAAACAACTAAATGAACGTTATCTCGCAAAATAAACACCACAGTCGCTACGAACCAGTGCTACGCGCTACGGAGCTACGTGCCAAATAGATTTATTGCTACGCCGTAGACCCGTTGCGGTCTGGGACTTGTAATTAATAAAATTACCTAGCTCTGTTTCGACACCGTCGAATAATCCACTATAATGTTCAATTGAAAGTGTTTTAAATTGCATCAGCTTAACTGTGCATAAATATATTTTTCAAATGCTTTGGCTCACAATAATAAAATAATTTTAGCATTTAGTTATTACCTCATAAAATGCAGCAAAATCCAAAAGTTAAGGATTTTTAACGGCTTCGACGTCTCACGGCTGTGACTCACGTCGACTTTTCTAGGTAAAGTAATTATAAGCTAGTTAGTATTTGTAACCTGAAACTTAATTTAAAACGCTGAACCCCGTGGACACCTTGAATGCATATTAAATCAGCCAATCCTGAGACGCCAGCCGAAACAGTAAGGACTGGATGTGGTAGATATAAGAAATTGTCAAAAAGACGTTCCGAGTAGCTCCGAATAAGTACGATGCAGAATGAACTCAATCGATTGAGTTGAGCAGAACTGTTGTTTGCATTACATTAAATTTACGATTAAGTTTGTTAGAAAATTTCAAAAAGTTAAGATTTTATTTTAATTACTTAGGGCCTTAATGATTCAATTACTAGTGACCTGTAGAGACTCCGTTTTTAGTATTATCCCCGATTCTAGGCTACACACTGTATAAAAGAAGACTGAGTGACTGACTGACATATCAACGCACCACCCAAACGCTGGGTCTATAGATACCAAATTTGGCACGTAGGTTTCTTATGAGGTCTAGAGGTGCACTAAGAAAGGATTTTTAAATTTCGAAGGGGGTAAAAAAGGGGATGCAAGTTTGTATGAAAGTCCCTCCTCAGTCCGAAGCTAGGATCTTCAAATTTTGTGTTTAAGCTGACGATTGAAAATTAATATATACGTATCTCAGTTTTATGAAAATTCTACCCCCGAAGGGGTGAAAAGGGGGATGGAGTTGTGTATCGAAAATTGTTCATTTTCGAAGTAAAAATCGCTAAATTTTTTATTATGACTTATGGATTGAAATCTAACACAACGTATATTGCTATTGTTAGTATTTCTACCCCTGTGGGGGTGAACTGGTTAAATTAACCTAAAAATTGATATGAATGTCGTTATTGGGGTTTTATGGGATGATTGCGAAAATGACATATATTTTGAAGTACAACACGGTGGCCTGAATCATGGCCACCGTGTTGGACTTCAAAATAAATAAACCCCGACTGACCCGTGGTCACACCGTTTTACCACACCAGTGTGACTACGGGCAATTTTTTTTACCCGTGGTCAAATACTCACCCTATTCAATCCCTATAGGAGTCAAGAAGGGGTTAAAATTTACTAAGGAAAAAAAGAGAGGGAGAGAGGAACGAGAACAGGAACGGGAACGGGAACCAAATTTTGAATACTATAAACTAGCTTCGTCCGCAAGATATTTAGAAAAGGCTGCTCGCTTGGTGGGGACCTACTTAATCACGTAAGAACAGCTGACCGATAGATTCCCTAATTTTCTCGAATATCCACGCGGGTGAAGTCGCGGGCGGAAGCTAGTATACGTATAAACAGTTGGTGGGTATGAATCGGAACCTTTTCCAAATCCAACAGGTGTGCCTCAGGGCTCCCATTTAGGGCCTATATTCTTTAATCTTTTCATAAATGATGTCGCAGCATGTTTTAAAAATTGCAAGGTTTATTTGTACGCTGACGATCTCAAACTAATGAGGCCAATTAAGGAAAGTCACGATGTGAGATTATTACAAGATGACCTGTACAGATTAGACATTTGGTGTGTAGAAAACAAGATGGTGTTGAATGTCGATAAATGTTGCTATATCCGGTTTACTCGAAATCACCACGTTTTGTCTGATGTTTACACTATATCCAATCAGGTCATTCGGGAAGTTCAGAGTGTTCGAGATCTAGGCGTCATACTAGATAAAAAATTAAGCTTCAAGGATCATTATGATCATATAGTCTCTAAAGCACTTAAATGTCTGGGGTTCATTATTAGAAACACTAAATATTTTAGGAACGTTAATTCTATAATAACACTGTACTATAGCCTTGTCAGATCTACCCTAGAGTATTGTAGTGCGGTGTGGCACCCATTCTACGAAGTTCATTCCAATAAAATAGAACGCGTGCAAAAGAAGTTCCTGTATCACCTGTCGTACAAAGTTAATATGGCGAAAAAACTTCACAGCTATTCAGACCGCTTAAAACACTTTAAATTAATATCACTGAAAAATCGTCGTAAAATCCTAGACCTAACTTTTCTCCATAAGCTAGTCAATGGTAATATAAGTTGTCCCCAACTGCTAAAAAAAACTAACTTTCAATATCACTCGCAAGCTACCTCGTTTATCTAGATATTCATTGTTCTCTCCTAAGCGTTTCAAAACTAACCTAGGCCTTAACTCTCCTCTTTATAGGTTACAGTCGCAGTATAATACTGTTAGTAAAAATAAGGTGGTGGATTTATTTAAGTTACGATTACCTGCATTTAAAAAGGAATTATTAATGTCACTTGGCACTTAAAGTGTCGCACAAATCTCCATTGTTATGTTTTTTTTCATTCTGTTTTCTTTACAATCATTAAAATAATATTAGTAATTTAGGTAAGTAAGTATAATTAATTTAACTTAGGGGATGCTTCCTGCTCCCAAACGATTCTGATTCAGTTAATGCTTTCCGTGGCAGCCTATAATTAAGTCAACACCATGTATAATCATTAAACATGTAATGTACTTTTTAGCATGTAAGGGTGTATGTACTTGTTGGTTGTCCAAATAAATGAAATAAAAATGAAATAAATGAAATAAAATAATTAGAAGGACGTTTGTAGAAATATGTCCCAGATTATTTTGTAACTGTTTGGAAAACTGTAAATAGTAATTTAAATAGCAAGCCCAGTCCAGAAAACAACGCTAAATCTATGTTTAGTTAGAAGACCCTCTTTGCATCGTGAATAGCTTCAGCTATCTTGTATTTAAGCTAGGCAGACTTCCGCTCTGATTAACCTTTGCTGTTGAATGGCAATTTGGCAATTGATATTATATTCTTACATAATAAATTACATTTGATTATCTTTTTCCACATTTCATTACTTGCAAAATCGCTTTGTGTGTCTATTAAAGATAACTAATCTAAAACAGAATCTTTCTCAATCTTTACCACTGTTCTCCCCTCGCCTTAACAAAAACTCCAAAAATGTGTCAACTCATTAAAGTGGATACTTTTTCTCTGGCTATAATAAACTAATTATTTTGAAATAATTCACACATAATTATACCCACGCACAAAAGGGGCTATAAAACAAAAACAAAAGACAAACACGATCATATGCAAACGGTAATTAATTAAATACACACACCCGCATGTCACTCTCGCAAGTTGATATTTGTTCCTCGCTGATTACGTAGTCGCTGCTCTGTTTGCTCGGCCTGAACAATCGCGCAATAACTTGGGGGTTGATGACCTTCAGCTATTATCTCAAAGGTACATTCATATAATATGGGAATGTATAACGAGGCTTTTTAAACTTAAGAGTAGAAATGGCTTTACTTTACCACTTACCTACTGCTCAGAGAGATATAATAAAATGTTTAATGATCGCAAACAATTTTACTATTTTATCATGTGTAAATGAATGATATTTTGGTCTTAGAGCTATTAAACTATTAATTCCAAGTGTTGATTTACATAAATGTTACTAATTTCGAATTTTCGATTTAATGCTGAAAGCAAACTACTGTACCCGAATACTCATTCCAACATTCCAAATTCAAATCTCACAAAGAAAAGTTGTAAATTAACAGTATTTTAATTATCTTCATTATTTATACGTTTAACAAACGCAGCCACCTCTATAATGCACATTTTATCCGTTCAAAGTTAACGTATCTACCCAAAAACAAGACAAAGGATTAAAGATGAAAGATTACAGAACCTTTGTTTGATGCCCTTAAATTTGATTAGCTGTGCAAACTATGTGCATGAGACCAGAAAACCCTTTGGAGTTTAATCAAAGGGCCAATTTGTCTTGTAATTCATGGGTGTAAAGTTGGACCCTTTAACGAACATACCGCAACAGTTTTAAAAGCTTAACTGCTTATTTACGACATAATTTATAGGTGTGGCGGTGATTTAATACAAAAAAAAATATGATTGAGTTTAAAAGGCAGGACGTGTACCTAAGTATTGTTCAATGTAATAAAAATACCTAAGATCAATCAAACTTATATTTGTCCCGGTTGGTTATCTAGCTTTAAAATTCTAGTTTTAAAGTTAATAAAAAAGTAAGAGTTATTAATATTAGTCGAACTAAATGCAATTAATTCGCTATTATTGTACCATAATAAATATACATTATTAACTACAACAAAATAAAATAATATTTTCCTATTTCATAAATCTACATGTTGGCATGAGAAGACAATATTTTTACAATCAAGTCTAATGTATTACTTTGAGAGATATTATCTATTATTACAAAGTGCTATAAGTTATTCAACTATCAAAATTGAATACTAGGTATTATTAAAATGGACTGTACTGAATTTTTTGAGTTCTTAATAGAGAACAAAAAACTGGAATTAATAAAATAAGAGCAACCGGAGTGAATTTTCTTTTTACTTTTCCAGCTCCCAGTCGAAGTTCGAAAGAGGTCCGCACACGAGTTACTTAACCGCAGTCTCACGTACTGGCTTCGGAAAATAAATCCCGCCGCCACTGAGGAACTAATGCTTCGGAAATTGTGACGAACGAGAGGATTATTATTCGTTAGGACAAGATAAAACTCTACAGCAACAAAATGATTTTACAGAAAGTTGTTATTTATCAATTTCTGAGAACTTTAAACTTGAAAACATACCTATTGGTTTCTAAAAATGATTTTCTTTAAAGCAAGAATGATTTCACATACAAACATGAATTGCACGAAAGTAAAAAGATGACATAATATTCTTTTTTAGGGTTCCGTACCAAAATGGTAAAAAAGGAACCCTGATGGTGTGACTCAGTCTGTTTGTCTGTCTGTCACAGCTGGATGTCTCGAGAACTACTAATGGTATCAACTTAAAATTTAGAATAGTTTGAGATGAGATTTGCCCAACTATTTTGCAAATATGAAATAAATAAAAAAAAATATCTTTTTACAACAGGGACTGAAAAGGGGTCTTAAAAATTTGAAGTGGGACTACTAGGGCATGTGGGATATCATGTGAAAGAGCGTCGTTTGCACGTTTTCAATCATTTTTAGGGTTCCGTACCAAAATGGTAAAAAAGGAACCCTTATGGTGTGACTCAGTCTGTCTGTCTGTCACAGCTGGATATCTCGAGAACTACTAATGGTATCAACTTGAAATGTGGAATGGTTTAAGATGACATTTGCCCAACTATTTTGCAAATAAGAAATAAATAAAAAAAAAACAATATTTTTTTTACAACAGGGACTGAAAAGGGGTCTTCAAAATTTTAAGTGGGGCTACTAGGGCATGTGGGGTATCGTATAAAAGAGCGCCATTTGCACGTTTTTAATATATTTTTTTTGTTTTAGGCCACATAGCTTTCGACTTATGATGAAAAATGTAAATAAAAGATCGTTCCCCCTCTCCTCCCTTATCTCCGAAGTTTACAATGAGAAAAATCTGAAATAATTCTTTGTGATAACAGTTTATATAAAGATTACAGGAAAAATAAAACGATGTCTAAATATAGCACACTTTTTTAGAAATTATCAAATTTCTAAAAAAGTTAACATTAGTTCAACTATCGGTCAAGAGATAGCGCTGACTTAAACCTGCAATACTAATTTTATTATTCTACTCTGCAGTGTGGTTTAATGGTGCAATTATGATGGTAGGGAACCCTCGGTGCGCGAGTCCGACTCGCTCTTGACCGGTTTTTCATTTTAACGTCTCAAGTATTTTTACTCTATTTTTTATAAAGTGAATTTTGAACTTTAAAAAATATCAGCTTGAAGTCGGGTCCGACAATAGTACCTACACCAAACTTAGTTCTTCCAGAACTACAAACCAAACAATAAATTAAATGCCCAAGCATGCGACACAAGCGCCACAGACTTGGAAGCCACAAATTGCAAGGAAACTTACCTTCAGTGGTCCCCAACTTGAGTCGTAGTTTGCTTAAAGCCGGCTTCTGAACTGCATCAAGCTTAGAAGGCTTCCACGGTGATCGGCAAACGTAAATAGGTGGGTACCTTACCTATTGCATTTGGCAACTAGAAGGTAATTAACAAAGGTTTTGGTCAGAAGACTACGGAAATTAAAAAGCTGGTCCTTAACTCCACTTATTGTACATTAATATTACTATGATGAGGATTCATAGTGCCCGCGGACGTACAGGGTCCCACAAACCAATCAAAACGAACCAATCACAGAACTTTATTTCAACGCAGTGCGTTCGCCTAGCCAAGGGTCGTCTGAGTGTTATTTGTTAATACGGGTGGATGATTTTTAGCTTTGCTTACCAATTAATCGTTTGCAGTCGTAAAAACTGTAGCAAAACAAACGAAAGACGCGTCACTGTCCATTGCAGCGGCATTTGACGAATGCATGCAACGCAAGCACAGACCTTAAGTACTTGTTGTATGGTCTATGAACGCAAGGAACATGCAACCTACATTTTTATAACAGGCGTCATTCGTCATTCATTCTACAAAATTTTAATTTTTTCTTAGTAGCATCGCGAAAGCACCTTTTTGGGTTGGGTAAATATCAGGGAAAATACCAAATGAAGATGTGATTATAGCATACCACTATAATGGAAGACGACAAACCAGAGGTAGATTTTATTGACTTCATCGGAAGTAAAAATATTTTTTGTCTAACTTCACTTCAAGCTCTACTAGGAAGTATCAGTAAGGATATAGCTCAATAAACAAAATTGGCTGCTGAGGCTCGCATTTTGCAAAATAAACACGCGTTTGCGTCTCTTAATATGCTTGATTAGTGATAGTGACCTGCGCGTCATGACGAATATGCAAGACGAATGCATGACGCCGTGAACACAGTTTCGTTTGTTACTACGCAAGATGCAAGCAATCGGTAAATGACAACAGCGTGCATATGATGTGCAGTCTATATGGACAGTAGGTCTAAGAACGTAGTCGAACTTGCTAAATGCTATATTATCTTTTCTTAACTAAATACTTCTGAATATATCAAAAAGTCTAAAATATGGTTAAGGTAATTATTTCTGATCTAATATAGAAAAACATGCAAACTAGGAAATTATGTACAAAACTCAAAACATTTAGCGCAATATGGTTCTCGTGAGTATTTTAAACAACAAAATCTAACCCCTACACGGGAGGCATCGCCAGTAATAAGTCGAGAGCACGTTTTATATTGCCCGCATGCAGCCAGAGATGGCACTCTATTTGTGTCACTTAGAACACTGACGGGCAACCAAGAGTGCTGCAAGAGTGGATAAGTTCGAACAATTTAAGTACAATAACTTCGCAACAGTAGTTTAAAGTAAACAATGTCCCCGTGTTTGTTAGGATACCTGTATTAATAAAAGTTATTTACATTTGGCGTTAGCATTCTTGAGCAGTCGCCCGAATAAAAAGGAACATCTCGTACCTAATAGTTTTCATACAACAATTTATGAGAAAATATACTACCTATCCATAAACACCAATATTTTTTTCTAAATAATAAAACTTTTCTTATCCAGTTTTTATTTCTCACTCAAGTTTGACACAGCATTGAATGCCACAGAGTGTCTGAAGGCTAATTACTCAGGTGAGCTAAGTAGACGATGGCAGGTAACTTTAGAGCAATTCTTATCGCACACCGAGCAAACTTATTTATACATAGCCTTGGTGCACAGCAGGTTTCTCTCATGAATAATTCACGGATCCCGAATAAACAGATACTAACGATACTTATATGGCTGCGGTATAATTCTATGCAGTGGCATGCCGCAGTGAACATTGCACATTGGTATCATTTGGACACATTGCCTTCACTTTCATGGTTCTTTCCTATTCAAATTCTAGTTTTACGAAAGCATTTTAACCAACCCAGAAAAGTGCACAATATATCTTGTTTAAAAAGTTATTGTGCAATTGGTGTTTAAGAAAATAAAATTATATACAAATCTGATTTCCTTTGTATAATAACACAACATACAACTTTATGTCTTGTATAACCAATAGAATTGAATAGGGAATGTCCGAAAAAAATAAAATTGGCTGTATATTTTTTATAGGTAGGAATAAGCTCCCTTAGTAAAAGAAAAAAAGTTTTAGAATTTTCGGTTACTTAAAACTTAAAAAAAAAAGTTTCTTGGCCATCACAAATGTACGAAAGTAACAGCAGAATGTAAATTATACCTTTGCCACCACCTGCCACAACCACAACATAGCATTAAAAAAAGTTTTGACATTTTGTATTGAAACTTTTTTTTAATACTATGTTGTGGTTGTGACAAGTGGTGGCAAAGGTATAATTTCCATTCTGCTGTTACTTTCGTACATTTGTGAAGTCGAAGAGACTTTAATTTTTAAAAAAGTTTTACACAACCGAAAAATCTGAAACTTTTTTCTATTACTAAGGGAGCTTATTCCTACCTATAAAAAATATTCAGCCAATTTGATTTTTTTCGGACATTCCCCATTGAGATAATGTTGAAAAGTCGTAGTCTTTAGCAAAGGTAGTTAGTGCTAAGAGTATTAATGACTGAATAAATGAATGAATAATCAAAGTACTTTTATGAGGCGTAATGTAACTAACTCAAAAGGAGCTACAAATCGTAAGTTAGTCGCAATGGTGAAAGGAAAAGCGTACGAAACAAACATCTTTATGAGCCGATTGTTGAGGAAAAACTTGTGCACATCTGTAAAAGCGCAAAACATTCTTTATGCGTCCCAGTAGGTCGATACGGGATGCTTAGAAAGTGAATTATCCACCGGGGAGAGTGGGCAAATAGAACCACCCAAATAAATAGGGCTAACAACGTACACGTAGGCAATCATTTCGTTAAGAAAGTACGAGTCGACTTATTTCTCCAGGGTGTGAGGGAGCAAGGAAGTTGGCCAACAAATCACTATTATGTCAACTTGCAGTGGACTTTGTAGTGTGGGCAGTAAATCGTATCGCACTTGTTAGCTTTATTTAGGTTTTCCTGCTTTATGGAGGCTTTGGGAGTTACTATAACTCTCCCAGAATTGATATCCTATCAATGTTGTTTTTGTTGGAACGGATTACACCAGACGTTGACTGGTAAAATATTGTCGACTAAAATGTTCCTCTTTTGACTTCATATTTTAAGAATCTTTATTCCACCTCCACTTAAAATATATGTTTGAGTAATTTAATGAAGACAGTATATTTCGTTGAAATTTTTTATTGTTTGTCCAATACTGGGGACATATTACAAAAATAACGAACGCAATTGCGTAACGCAGTCACTTGGCCACGATAGTCGTCCGCAGTTCGTTGGATGTAGTTATAACATACTATTATATATTTTGAATTTGGATACCGTAGCTAATAGATTACTGAACGAACGATGTCGGATATGCTACAGAGAAACTGTCAAACTCACGCAATCACTTCGCAATATTGCATACGAAAGTGATTTGTAATAGGAAACAATCAAAACGAAGCACGAACGCAGCTGCGTGTATCGCATTAAACTTTTCGTAATAGATCCCCTGCAATCAGAACTAGCACAAATGCTCATACACTCTTTAAGGCTCATATATATCTCAAAGCATGAATATCCACCTTTTTAAATGCGTTTTTCTCCATCAATATTACAGATATGGCTTTCAAAAAAATATATGTAAAACTACATTATATATCAGAGGGCACTGTTGTTTTACATTTTTATTATTTTATTATATGTATTATATGTATATTATCCTAAACCTACATCCATTGCAATTTTTAAATCCATTTCGCTCGGTTAATATAAGTCGAAAATTGTTATTTTTTCTTTGTTAATATTCTACAAAAAAAGACGCAGGGCATGGTTGTTTTAGATTTTTGATTAGTAGCCAAAAATAATTTCAATATTGTTATATTCCATTTCGCGCACGGTCACATGTCGTCGCGCCATTTTCTCGTCTAAAAAATCAGTGGGGGAGGAGGCGTATTGCTGAATGGACCTGTGTCGCGTTGCGCAATTTTTTGACGTTTGCAATTGACAAATATTACATTAAAGTGCCACAGAGTGCGCAATTCTCCAGTATGCCAATTAGATAATAGTACCCCTAATAACAGCCCTTGCGTTTTGTCGATTATAACATTTATATTAGTCTAATAATTATTTATGTTAAAAAAACATGACATCGAGCAATTTGTCACCAATGTTGCAGGAAGGGCGAGAAACCCTAATTTCGGCGTTCTTTGTTTTAACATTAGCCAATTTGTTCCCTAATTCCAACCAGGTACGTGATGTTAAAAAATAAAACAACCATGTTTGTATGAAATTAATTTTGTAACTATCAATAATGATAAACACTTAAAGGCTCTAAAATTATGATTCCCTCAACAACTCTTCACATTGATGAGATAACGCTGGCTTACAGCGAAAACGTAAAAAGTACTAGAAAATTTCGCCACTCCCACTAGCAACTCGGTAGCATAATTGGTCAGTGCATTGGGCCGTAATCCCAAGGGTGCGGGTTCAAGTCTCGTCTGAGCTGCTACGGGTGAGTCGTTTTTTTCTAGTATTTTTTCTATTAAATTTATTAGCTTAAGTCTTTGAAATTTATACATCTCTTGTAAATATTAAACAACTTAGAATATAAATATATGAAAAATGGCATAACAAAAAAAATACCGCAAAAAGATTTTGGTTTAATATACAACGTGTTACAAAATAACCTCTAAATGCCGCATATGGTAGATAAAGACCATCAAACTGAATAATTTTCACTATGGCACCAACTCTGAAATCGCGAAAAAAAACGACTGTTTCATACATTTTAATATTTACATTATTAATTTTTGTATGAAACAGCTGATTTTTTTTCGCGCATTAGTTTGGAGTTTTTAACATTGAAAATGTTTTTTCGTTCGCTCCAGTAGGTCCCTGAAATTTTCGCTGAAAGTGCGACTCAGCCTTGATACCGTGATATAAGGGCTCAAAAGACGCGAAATTTAAAGTGCCTTAAGAAGATGTGAAAAATATTTTGAAAGAGTCAAAAACTTTTTTGGAATTCGAAAAAAACCGACTTTTTTCGACCGAAAAATTGGGTCTTTTTACAGAAAATTTCCGATATCTGGAGAACGGGGCCGAATTTCAAAAATATGAAAAAAAGCACCTTGCTATCGAACGAAGGAACGAAGAAAAAGTGAAATTCAATAAACAAATATATAAAAACATTATCAAAATAATATTTCGGAACAGCCTGTATATTGCCGTAAAGTTTTGATGACCGGCTGATGTTAGGTTCAAATATATTTCTAATATAAGTTCCTCATTTGCAGGACAAATATCTTAGGAATTGCACATTATTTACCTGGCTGTATTTAGGCCATTGGGTGCAGGATTAGTAATTCTAGGTTAATAGCACTACAAATTTCAACCTTAAGACGAGCAAATTAAGATGAATTTAATTTGTTAAACGAAAGTTAAATACCCATAATATATCAAGCTCGTGGCTGATTAAAGGAATTTATGGAAAATAACCGACCAAATTCCAGCCCCCCCCCCCCCCCCCCTAATTTTTCCGACATTACTAAATTTAATTACAAATAAGTAGGTAATCTTAAAACGTTATGAATTTGATCTATTACTAGTTTTATTAAAACCATAAAAATAACATCTTGCCTTCGTAAACAGACTTCCCAAAGTTTGCTTGCGTTGATCGTTCTCTAATGCTGTTTATCGAATACAACCACTCTGTACCTGAGTACAGAGTTTCGCAAAGACTGATCTTTGTGAAAACTAATGCTCGTTGAGTAAATTTTAGGTGGCGTGACGGGGTAATATTGATGTTCAAACGTAGAGATTAACGTGAGACGAAGATGGCCGACACCTACACAGTTACACATTACCGGTTTTGATTCACTATTACTGTTTTTACATTTGCAGCATTGTTTCCCATTTGGTAAAGTAGATTCTAGGCATGATGTCAAGATTTTATTAACATACCTACTCTACTTATATAAAATGTTTATGTTTTAGAATTTTTAATGTTTAGGCCACAGACATAAGGGATGTATTATCCTGAATCGACTTTAGGTAAACCTCACATTATGCATTTCAACTATTACCTATATATTATGAGCTTAGGTATTTTGTGCATTATTTTTCAAATTAGGTTTTTCGCCATAGATGTTATTACCTTAGATCACTCTAATATAATATGTAACCGATTAGAAAAAAGAAACCTTATTTAAAAAAAATAAAAAGGCTGGTATTAAGGAAGAGGCTGTAATTAGATTACATAGTTCTTTATTTACTAGGCCATCTATACTTATTTCTTTTCTGTGGCCGAGACGCGCGATTATCCGCGATACGTGTAAGCTCAAGGCATCTCAAGGTCATTCAGCAAGGTCATTGATATTGATAAGAGCCTTAAGAAGGTACCTACCTATATAAAAAATTGTAGGTACTTACATTGCTCGCGTTGCAATAACGCAAATTGTTAGAATAATAAGAAAGATATTTCCTATTCCTCGCTCTCTCTATCTCTCTCTACTTCTGTTTCTAATGACATTTTGCCATAATCATAATCAATTTACAACTTACAGCATAGTGTCGTTTATAACAACCACTAAGCTTATCTCCAAAGTATTTCAGCTTTGGGAAAGTTCTGGAAAGTTTTAATCGAACTAATTTTGCTCAGGTTTCTCAGTAAAGCACTTCTGCCGCTGGACATACATGCTAAACTGCTGTAATATGCTTAAGTGCAGTCAGCGTCAATACGTCACGTTACGCAAAACTGACAAAAATCTGCTTTTTATTTCGACCTTAATGTATTCACATTTAAGTATAAAATTGATTGAATTTGATTACCCTGTCATGTGAGCCCAGCGTACCGTGGACTGTACACCACGTCTCAAATAGTTTCTAGCGAACCACTTCAAACTCCTTGTTAGTGAAAAGTTGGTAAGAAAACTCTATTTGGTATTTTACTTCAGCCAACCATTATTTTTAATACAAAATACTTAGGCTATGGCCCCGGTTAAAGAGTAAAAAAATTGAATGCCAAGCCGAGTTTGAAAAACTTGGTAAGTTTCCGAGAGGACCAGTAAAATATTAATAAAATGCTGCTTTAAATTCTTAAGCTTTGCTAACTGAAATTGAAGGGTCTTTTTTATTTTTATTTAAATTCTTATCATAAACATCTTAAAAATATGTTCTAATAAAAATAGTTTATTCAAAACGTGTACTATTTCATCTTCATTTTACCTGTTGTCAATGAGAGCTTTTCAAAGTGATAGATTAGTGTAGTCAAATTAGAAAAAGATTGGAAGTGATTCGTGTAGTTGTAATTTTTATGGAATCATTAGAAGACATAAATATGAGTTTCCTCTGAGTTTGCACAATTCCTGTCATGTACGGAACATCGATTAATGTTAGGTATTAACATTAAAGTCCCAATATTTTTTTAAATATAATACCTAAAACAACAACTTCATTTCATGTTTTGTTACAATTTTAATTACCTATCATTGCATACATAGCTTGCTTAAATCAGATAAATAGTTACCGAGATAACTGACAAAATCTAAACCTAAGGAGCGTTACCTTTTTGACGTCGTGGGTACTTATTCCACTACTTTCGCCTTGCGCGAGTTTTACTGATCATCAAATCACTTTTTGTCACCCACTAAAGTAGTGGAACAAGTACCTACGACGTCACAAAAACAGCACCACCTAGATTTAGATTTTGTCAATTATCTCGGTAACTTTTTATCTGATTTAAGCAAACAAGGTATGCAATGATAGGTAATTAAAATTGTAACAAAACACGGAAAAAAACTGTTGTTGTAGGTATTATATTTAAAAAATATTGGGACTTTAATGTTAATACCTAACATTAAACAATGTTCTGTACATAACAGGAATGGTGCAAACTCAGAAGAAACTTATATTCATGTCTTCAAATGATTCCATAAAAATTACTACTTCACGAATTACTTCGGATCTTTTTACAAATTCGACCTAATTTGACTACACTAGATGGCGTTAATGCAAATAGGAGAGTCAAAATTGGCTTTTAAAAATAAACGGCCTTTACCAAAGAGGAAAGTAAGCGCTCGCTGGCTGACGTCTGCCCAAAGAGAAACATTTTAGGGTTACATCGGCTAACCTACGTGTGTACTTTTCGAAGCTTAGTAAAAAAAATTACATTGACACATACATTTTTATCAACGCCATCTATCGAGCCTACCGTTTTTTGTCATTTTAAAAAGCCCTCATTAGCCCAAAAACAGAAGCACATTTCAACCAGAATCCTTTAACTCTGATATACGGTCATCTCTCTGTCCACACAGAAATATCGCTTACTCTTTCGGAAAATAAAATCGCTTAGAAACAAAAGAGTCGAAAGGTTTGCTTGAGCAAACAAAATGGAACAATCGGATGGATCATCGACAGCGGGATTAGCAAACAACACCTATCCGCTTCAGTCTGTGCGTGTGGACACTGCACTCCACCTCTTTTATCAGATATCCGCAAAAATCTTGTGTATGGGATCCCTAGTTCGCTTTTTGAAATGAAGTTGGAGTTCTAATAAGGACTCACATGTGAGCGTCTAGTGCCGTCAAACTTGGTCAACATTTTTTCAGTGTTTTCTTATAATCTTCTGTAACAATCCCATTTTAAAACAGTTAGAAAGAACGAAAGGCCGTTGTACTAGCAAAACGTGGTTTTTAGTAGGTTTTCATTCTCTATCTCCTTTTTATTTAATGAATATTAAAACAAAGTAAATATACCATAAGAATTTTTAACATTTTGCCTATCGATTCCACGATTAACATTTGTTATAAATATTTTACATTATGTTAATAGTTACTCAATAAAATATGAGACTTAATATAAAAAGCGCCTATCAGTATTATTGTAAGTATTATAATATCCCGAACATTATAATATAGCAATGTTTTATATGTATATATTATTTTACTACACCTTGGCGATGTTACGTGTCGGAAGCTATACACACCGTTAATTTTTAAGTACTTATATCTAAAAATGAAATAGGGATATCAGACCACGTGTAAAATAATCGAATATCTGAATATCGTTTATATTCAGACACGCAGTTAAAAGTTATAAATTAATCGTTTGAAAATATCGGAAAAAAATCTTGAATAATCGGCGTGTGCGTACATTCATTCTTTCCATGATTTACATAGTCTCAGTTGATTACGCGCGTGTAATTCTATGAATGAATTCTAAATCCAGAAATCAGTAAAATTTTGTAACATAAACAAACCTCAATATCATGACCAATTATTAAATATTGAAACTTTTAACTCTACATACTTGATTAGAATAGGGAAGAGATACACTCATGAAATTTTTAGATATACTTAAAAATTAACCGTGTATAAGAGACGACGTAACGGCATTATAACTCGGGCACGATCCGCGCATCTCGTTGTAATTGTCCATTAGAAGCAAGGCGACCAATTACGCCTCCATTAGGCGGGAATCTCCCTAATGGCAATTCAGTCACTGGAGACTGCGACGGTGTTGCCAGCCTTAAACAACTATTAAAATTGATAGTTCGGGCAAAATTTGGAATAGTTTTGTAGTTTTTATTGTAATTAAACGTGTTAAAAGATTTTTAAGCTATCCTTACCGTTTAAGCTAATGCATTAACAGCAACAGTATTAGCCTAGGAACTATTTTATATTTTTGGGGCCAAATTGTTGTAAACAGTCTTTAATAAATTAAAGAAAATCGCGCACTGTATGTGAAGAAATAATATTTAAAGCATTTTTGCCCTTTTTAAGGAGCTAATATTATAGTTTTGTATTTATTTATTTTTAATTACGCTGTCATAATAATTGGTGGATTATTATTGAATTATTTTATAAACTAGCTAATCTTACTTCTGACGGAAAAAATACTGTTATGAATAATGTTGAATCTTCATACAGCGAAATAGTTTGATTCTCGGGCTATATTAAAACTCTTCATACTACGGTTTTCGTAGCATGCTACGACTATCCGTAGCGATAGACATTCAATTCTTGAATACGAATCGGTGCAAATACTTTTATTGTCATATGGAATCATGGTGCAACAATAAAATTATAGACCGCCGGCCAAGAGGCTAATTTTCAATCTATCGCATGACCAGACCACATTGGCAAGATAGCCATTAGCTTGGTGTTTTCAAATATCATCGTCTGAGTTGCGAAGTAGGAAGCTTCTAGGAGATATATTATGTCTCCCTGAACATATGGCCTCTCATACAATGATCCACGATCGCAAAAAATAATCGATCGCATATTGATCTAAATGGTAAACAGGGTCGTAGGTGGCATCATTACAAAGATGCTAGACATCGGTTTGGTTAGTTTTCAGGAAGCGTGCGCGTGACCAGGGTAGAAACATAAAGCCTTTTTTCTGGAAAATAATCGACTACATATTGGCATGTAATTACATTCTGGGGTTGGGGCAGGTCCCTGGCGTATATAAACCATAGTCTTACGTCGCTTTCAGAGGTCAAGGCAGGTAAGTACATATGCTCTTGTGAGCTTTGTTCTTTATTCGATCGATATGAAAACACAAAAATAGTTCAGATAATGATGCTACCTATGACCCTGTTCACCATTTTAACTAATAATAACTAAACCTTGTTTTGATTTCTCATTTTTAGGGTTCCGTACCAAAATGGTAAAAAAGGAACCCTTATGGTGTGACTCAGTCTGTCTGTCTGTCACAGCTGGATATCTCGAGAACTACTAATGGTATCAACTTGAAATTTGGAATAGTTTAAGATGACATTTGCCCAATTATTTTGCAAATAAGAAAGAAATAAAAAAAAAAATTTTACAACAAGGACTGAAAAGGGGTCTTAAAAATTTGAAGTGAGGTGACTAGGGCATGTGGGGTATCATATGAAAGAGCGCTATTTGCACATTTTAAAACATTTTTTTTTCTTAAGCAGTTTTCGACTTATGATGAAAAATGTAAAAAAAAATACCGTTAAGGGGGGGGGGGCCTTATCTCCGAAGTTTGCAAAGAGAAAAATCTGAAATAATTCTATGTGATAGTAGTTTATGTAAAGATTACAGGAAAAATAAAACGATGTCTCAATATAACACACTTTTTTAGAAATTCAAAAGCAAACAAAAATTCTTTAGTTACTCACTACCAGTCAACAAATGGCGCTGACCTAAGAATGCTGACCTAAGAAAATAAAATAGTTAGCTATCGGTCAAGAGATGGCGCAACCTAATACTACAATAATAATTGGTGGCTGGTTCTAATATAATCTAATAATAAAAAAAAACCTACTATTTGCCGTACGAATAAATGAAGAATAAGTTACTATTTAGTAATATAGTAGTTTGCAATGTGGAGTGGCTGAAACGTTTTTCAGTCACCATAAGCAGCTGTGATTAAGATTTGTAAATTAACTGTCCGCCTGTTCGCCCTTCCACCACCTGTCTGCCGTTTATCCTACTTTTTTAAAGACAGTACTAAAGTAACATATCCAAATATATTTATGATTGTACGGAACCCTCGGTGCGCGAGTCCGACTCGCTCTTGACCGGTTTTTTTTTTATTGCAATCATTTTACTTTCTATAGTCAATAGTTTTGTAAGTAAAAGCCTATGAAAAGCTTTTGGACATTAGTTTTCAATTCAGTGCCGTAGGATGGGTAGCCTAAGTATGTCATGCTCTCTTTAATAATTTCTGCGGTGGTGCCGTGTGGGGCGGGTCGTAACGTTCCCTCAAATATGGCTGAGCGAAGCGATGGCTGGTTCATGCGTCATGCTCGTGAACGGGTGCTGCCAGTGGGAATGGGTCTACTTCTGAGTAACTATCTTAATGCATATTGAATTGTAAGAATTGCGTTTTTATTTTTTTTGTACCTTGTATCAAGTGTTTTTACATACTGAGCTGCACTTTCAAGTAGCAGACAGAATAGACCGGGCGGCCACCGCACGGTTACCTACCCCATCGAGTTACTGGATATTACCACCTTCCACGAAAAGTAGACCTTAAATAGGTAAGAAAAATGTTGGTCTGCCGGGGCTCAACCTGGAGGAAGCTTGGTGGTGCAAAGCTGTGCTACCTACTTTTGACCATCATTTTACCTCATGTGGTTACTGAACAAAACCTTTTCGTTGCTTTTAGTCTCTATTAGTAGAGTTTAAATAATTATGTCTGCCGAGCGAATTCTTGGAGGGTTCCGCAGTCCAACCATTTTTAGGGGCCGCATGGGGGTGCTATTTTACCTCATCGAGTTACTGGATGAAACCAAGTTCTCCTAGTAGCTAAGATGATCCCCTTTAAATATTTATTGGTCTGCCAGTTCGCAACCTGGCAGTTTTTGCAGTCCAACCAAATAACTACATAGTATAAAACAAAATCGCTTCCCGCTGTCTGTCCCTATGTATGCTTAGGTCTTTTAAACTACGCAACGGATTTTGATGCATTACATACATTGTGCATGCATGTGATATAGATTAATAAATCTATATCACATGCATGCACAATGTATTTATGGTACTTAATTGGATAAGGATTAATGTTGTATTGCTTAAAATAGCTTCGTAAATAAGCCATTATTTCTCATAAAAAGAAAGGATAAAAATGGTTATTGTGGGTTATCCCTAAGGGGTAGACATATAGCATTGAAGACGTTTTTGTGGACCTTTTTAAGGTGGACAATACTGTAGTACATTTGTTTGATCTATCTCGTAGGATTCAGCCAGAGTTTGCAATGAAAGAGCAAAAAAATGTGTTTATTTACGGAACACATTAGAAACCTTTAAAATTATCAGTGTTTCTCTACTATATTATGCAAGTATTATACATATAAACCTTCCTCTTGAATTATTCTATCTATAAAAAAAACCGCTAAGGCTATATTTAGCCTTAATATCAACACTGCACCCGTGCGAAGCCAGGGTGAGTCGCCAGTTTAATATAGTTTGATTTTAATTTTTCTGTCTATGGACGAAATTTTTGTTTTTTATTTATTTGGTTGATTTCTGTTTACCTATTATTTTCAAACTGAAATATAAAATACAATTAGTTTATGTTATGCGAAAAACTATTCATTTTGTACTTACCGTAAAATGGGGGTATTTTGACATTACGGGGTTGGTTACATTGATAACAACTATCAATTTAAAAATCTCTTATTTCTTGGTTTCTGAACATATCTGAACAGTTTTTTTATGGCGTTGGCAGCACTATACTGCGAAAAGCAAATGGCGCCCATACCATTAAATGTCTGCATGTGTTTTTGTTAAAACATTTTTTTTAGCAGTGCACTTGTGACAAGCTATTTTCAAGGCAAGAAAACTCTTAGAACCTTAGAACAACCCCATTACAGTTTTTTTACCCCCAGCAGAAGTCGCATGTTGGCGGTACCCGTGTTGCGGATATCCGCATAGAATGCGTAGCTCCGCATACTTTAATATTCCTCCTCCGTCGAGTGAGCAAACGCCATACAAAAATAGTATAAAAATGCCGAGTTGCATTATATAAAAGAACAAAAACGATATCCACAAATATCATTTAGCAAACGGGTGCAATATCAGAGGCAAGCATTTTAAAATTTCTTTTGATTTTAATAAAAAAATCAACAGATTTTCCTTTTAAATTTAAAACCCATAATAATAGAATGAAATCGAACGTTACTCTACTCACTTTGGGTTCAAATCAGTGCGCGATCCAACGCGGCGGTTGCGTTGAGATCTAAGCACCGAATTCTCAATTTTTACATGTTTTTATTACTTTTCTTCGCTTTCAAGTTAGTTAAAAAAAATCTGTTCAATTAAGATTGAAGGTATTAACATCGCCGATTTTTATGGTTGGTTTAAAGATAAACGTATGTTCTGTTTCCGATAAATTAAGCAAATAAGACCAGATACGGGGTCCACGGAATATTTTTTTACATCAAAGTTGGTAACATTTTTATAAATGCCCTCAATTAAATCTATTATGTATTATTTCAAGTACATTATATATTTTTTCCATGATATCTTCACGCGCGTAATATTTCAATAATTTGAATTGAATATTGGGATCACAGAGAAAATAATGGGATTTGACCCATCTTAAGGCCTTAAATATCCAACTTTATGCACTGTACATTAAATATCCAACTTTATGCTTTATGCTCCAACATTATGATCCATATTCCATCGCACTATTTTGACATATTCTAGAAGTTTCTTACACATTCAAATATAGAATAGCTGAAATGATACTCAATAGGGGGGATCGAAAAAAGTTTAGACTGTGAAGAGTTGAAAGTAATATCACCACAGCAAAAATTTGATGAGTAAATAATAAACGTATAAATAACACATGATTTAATACATTCACCACTGAAAACACGTAAAAACAGCGCGAAATTTTAGTAAACTTAATACATAGATAGTACGTTCCAGGCGAGTGCGGGTAGCTAGCATTTAAGAATCTTGTAATGGATGGTTTGAAGCCCGAGCCGCAGGCATGATCACCAATTTACCATGTAAATGTGGAACCACTTGCATTCTTTTTTTTATAAAAAACAATTAAATTATTTCAGAGCATAAGTGAGAAGAGATACGTTTCATTTCTCGTACTTGGAAAGTGATGTTTATTCAAATCGAACAGAGCGTGTGGAAAACACGGCTTTTCACACTAGGGCTGAAAATAATTAAAATTGAGCTTGACGGCGGCTGGCCGCGGCGAGTTCTATATGAAAAATAAACCTCTAAATAATGTACTAGAAAAAAAATTACTCGTCACCAGGATTGTCTTTGGCGCGGAACTCGCGACCAGTCCAATGACTTCGTCGTGGGTTCGATTTATATCTGATATATTTTTAGTATTGTACAAAAATAGCATTGTGAATGCTAAAATGTCAATTAAGAAAAAACAAATAAAAAATTGTAAAAAATGAAAATTTTCATTTCCTTTAGGCGCAGTTGGTCCAATTCGCAATTGGTACAATTCGCAGTTTCGGGTTAGGTTCGGAATAATCGTAACAAGTACTTAGTGATAGGACACTACGATATTCTAAAAGCCCTAGTCCAGTAGGACCACGAGTATGTATGTACATGATAATAGTCAGCAATGACCAGCACAAGTTTTAAATAAATCAGCAGTTGCTGATCAAATATTTTTTGCTGGCCAAATAATTATACTGTTGTCTTTTTTAGCGAGTGATTCTAATATACACTCTCCCTTCCTAATCCAATAAAATCGTTTGGGGGCTCGACGAAAAAATATCCCTCGATCCACCAGTTGAAAAAACTGTTTTTCGATGTATATTTTCTGACAGGGGGGGGGGGTGCAAGCGCACCCCTTGCGCCCCTGTGAAATGATCCGGTGGACCACGGCTAAGAAGAGAGCGAAAGAGACAGAGCCGAGTTAAAAATGAGACGAGTTGGGAAAGTGACAAGTTTAAGAAAGAAACCAACTAAGAAAGAGCCGAGGTAAAAATTAGGCGAGATGGGAAAGTGTCAAGTTTAAGAAAATTACGAAGTCGTCCAGAGGGGAATTGATTATAACAAAAGACTGATTGAATTTTTGAAATTGTATGTTTCTAGTATTTTTTTTTTAAATACGTTGTTTTTTCATCTGTGTTATAAAACGTGTGAACACTGATTCTCATTAAGTTTTTTTTTATTAATCTGATAATTTCTGTGGTGATTGGTCATTTCTGTGTTTATGATTTTTAAGTTTTTGGGTTTTTTGAATTAATTGTTGATTTTTGAGTTGTGTTTCTATATTTTTGTATGAACCTTAAATGAAGTTAAAATTAATACATTGGTATAAAATATAGAAAGTTTTTTTTTTTTTTCATGCTAGAATAGAATGTCCCATTATAATATTTCCATAATTATTGTTTGTTATATCTAAAAGTATACACTCTAAGGAATGTGAAGCACAAGGGTTTTTGTTGATTTCGTACCTACTTTAAAGGTTTAAAAACAATCATTGATCAGAGGACGGGTTTACTTTGATCAATAAATCAATGTGGGGTGACATTATTTTTATGATGAAAATTAAAGACTAAAAATAGACTGCTTTGTCATAACTGATTAAGATTTAGTTCTAACAATACTCTATTCAATAAACAATTCGTATCATTGATCAAAATAACCCCATTATATATGAATAGCTTTAGCGCGAAATCCTGCGGGCCAGTTTTTATTTTTATTATATTTATATTAAAGGGTTAAACATAATAAAAAAAACTTTCAAACCCCGTTATAAAATATACGGTGATCCTTTGATCACCCTATATTCAGCCTCAAAATCAGTTTAAATTTAATAAGCTGAATTTTTATTTCTTTGAAATGGATGGTTAAAAAATATAGTTTTCATTTTATTCTAAAAATATGTAAAAACCGATACTATTCTTACTTAACCTCATTTTTTTTCGTTTTTAGCAAGTTTGTTTTTGATAAAATATAGCTATTTGAATTTCAAAAGTGATCTAAGTATCCCCTACCTTGCAGTACTTTCCTATTTTAGATTAAGTAATAACAATAATCGTTTCGTAAGAAATTAAAACATTGTGTTGTGTTGTGTGTGACTTGTTTTTTTTTTGACCCTGTACATAGTCCATAACATAAGTATGTATAATATACTTCAGCATGTAAATAAATACCTACATAAATCAATACAAAGAAACAAGCAAGCAAGTAAAATTTCGTCTGTAGACTGAACATTTAACATTTAAATAACAATAAATTTGGTTGGACTGCAAAAACTGCCAGGTTGCGAACTTTAAAGGCATCATTTTAGATGCTAGGAGAACTTACAAACTATATTAAACTGGCGACTCACCCTGCCTTCGCACGGGTGCAGTGCTGATACTAAGGCTATATTAATCTATATCACATGCATACACAATGTATTTAAGGTACTTAATTGGATAAGGATTAATGTTGTATTGCATATATTAGCTTCGTAAATCAGCCCTTATTTCTCATAAAAAGAAAGGATAAAAATGGTTATTGTGGGTTATCCCTAAGGGGTAGACATATAGCATTGAAGACGTTTTTGTGGACCTTTTTAAGGTGGACAATACTGTAGTACATATTTTGTTTGATCTGTCTCGTAGGATTCAGCCAGAGTTTGCAATGGAAGCGCAAAAAAATGTGTTTATTTACGGAACACATTAGAAACCTTTAAAATTATCAGTGTTTCTCCACTATATTATGCAAGTATTATACATATAAACCTTCCTCTTGAATTATTTTATCTATAAAAAAAACCGCATCAAAATCCGTTGCGTAGTTGAAAAGACCTAAGCATACATAGGGACAGACAGCGGGAAGCGATTTTGTTTTATACTATGTAGTTATTTGGTTGGACTGCAAAAACTGCCAGGTTGCGAACTGGCAGACCAATTAATATTTAAAGGGGATCATCTTAGCTACTAGGAGAACTTGGTTTTATCCAGTAACTCGATGAGGTAAAATAGCACCCCCATGCGGCCCCTAAAAATGGTTGGACTGCGGAACCCTCCAAGAATTCGCTCGGCAGACATAATTATTTAAACTCTACTAATAGAGACTAAAAGCAACGAAAAGGTTTTGTTCAGTAACCACATGAGGTAAAATGATGGTCAAAAGTAGGTAGCACAGCTTTGCACCACCAAGCTTCCTCCAGGTTGAGCCCCGGCAGACCAACATTTTTCTTACCTATTTAAGGTCTACTTTTCGTGGAAGGTGGTAATATCCAGTAACTCGATGGGGTAGGTAACCGTGCGGTGGCCGCCCGGTCTAGAAGTGTTTTCTCAACTAGTTGAAAGTTAGTTACTCTCATAATTACCTATCCAATATGTAATAGGTAATTAATTTCCACCTACCCATGGCGTGTAAACTTTTGATAATTATTGTGATGGAAAATGACTTCACTTTGAATGTGGAGGTCATTTTTCAATGTTGACGACTGTATGTAATATACAGTGAGAAAAAAGCAGCCCTTGACGAGTTTCTTGCCGATTTTTCTCGTTACAAGGTCTCCCGCTTAGGGTTTGCGAACCGTAGCTTCTATGACATTCACAAGTGCTTGTATCAGCCTAGACTGATTAAATTAATTTGAATTTTGAATTTATATTAAGATGCGATCGATTTATTTTTGCGATTGGTGACAATGTGTGGCATATCTCCCAGAAGCTTCCTACTTCGCAACCCAGACGATGGTATTTGATGACACCTAGCTAATGGCTATCTTGCCAATGTGGTCTGGTCCTAATATGCGATAGATTGAAAATAAGCCTCTTGGCCGGCTAATAAGGTTTTAGTTCAAATCCTTTGTATGCCCGTGGGTTGAAAAGAACCTTATTTTTCCTTGGAGAACCTAACAAATCTCTGATAGATAATTTGATGAAAGCTAATCTATCATAAATATCAAATCAGCTTTAAATGACGATTTAAAAGTCATCAACCCAGTTTAATCAGCAAGAGTCGAAGTTCGCAAGTTGAAAACATCTAACTGTGCGCCATATTGTTCGCAACTCCCCTTTGTAGCAACCCTTTGCTATGCACCGCCGCTTTGTTGTCCTCTATTATGCAACAACAACATTACAACAAAGTTGCGTCGACTGCCATCTACATATCAATTATGCTCAATCAGAGATAATTCGACAGACGTATGCGAAAAAGCCAATGTCCTAAATTTGTTAAACTGCGCATAACACATATACGCATAAACATAAGTCTGAAAAGTGAAGTAAGTTACTTACATTAAAATAATATGGGCCAACATTTTTACTGTTTATATTAAAAATATTATCGTAGCATTTGAAAGTGAATCTACATATAAGAATAAGACGTATCCTACGACTATTTTATGCATTGTTAGAAACTACAGGCATGCTATGCTCATCAGGAATCATTTATTTTTCATAAAAAAGTCTTCACATTAGAATAAATGAATTTGATTAGTTCATGCTGGAAAACGAAATATTCTCTACAAGATTTAAGTCATCGTTACAGCTTTGAAACCCATTAAATTACATGTTTTTTTTTTTTATTATGTTCGGAATACCAACAGCAGTTATACATTGTATGGAGACAATTTCTTAAATCTACTTAGCTATTAACAGGTATTCGCATATGGATTTTGTTATCATAAATAATAACAAAACAAATTCTACAGATCATATTTTTGTTTCATTTAATAGTACACACAAAAGTGACAGCTCACAGGCTGATTTTCATGAAGCGAGATAGCTACAATAAAAGAAACTGCGTGGAAACGAGATAACGGACTCATTAACGCCATTATTTTGATGTCCTACTTAAGTAACACAGGTATCTGCTTATAGTTAAAAACGCACAAAATAATGTTTTCTCTTTTATTTGTTTCGCAATGTAGAAGTAGGCTTTTTTAAAGCTGATCGGTAAGTAATTTTGGTTTATTTATTATAATAATATACCTAACCCCGTTTTAAATCAGTTTAAAATACCTATTTATAATATATTTTGTTTAGAGGTAAGTACTAAATACACACAAACTAAAAAAATGTATGTGTGGTCATCAACTAACAAATAAGTTAAAGCAAAATAAAGATGACATTTCTTGGTATTTTCTCCACTCATACTGTTGACCAAACTTCCAATAAATTGGCGAAGAAACTTAGCACTTTCGGGCCGACTGTCAATTAACGCCCTTTTCGAGGTGTAATAACTCTCGTAAGTCCTTTACAGGCTGCTAAGTGAGGAGTATTTCCAGCTATATTCAAACATAGTATATAAAAACAAACACAAGGCATTTAAAGTGACATAATTAATCATCCAAATGTTTTATACAACTTAAGGGTGCCCGCATAACCGGTCAGTAGAGATCAGTACCGATCGGTACAGGTAAAGTAGCCCCACACTTTACTATGGGAGGCGGCATAAAGAAAACAGGTTGTCTGTCGGTGTTGCAAACATAAAGGATACAGGTTTTCCGATCCTAATATGTCGGTACCGGTTTGCGCCGCGGATGTTTGCGCAAACCGGTACCGACAACATGTTTTCTTTATGCGGCCTCCTGTAGAAAAATATGGGCCTACTTTACCTTTACCGATCGGTACAGACCTGTAACGACCAGTACCGACCTGTAACCTGCTTTGTTAAGGCACAATAAGAAAAAAAAAATAGAGATACTAGTGGACCCTGTAAACTTCGTACCACCTACAAGGGTATTATAATATGATTATCATTTTTAGTGCTAAAACCTCTATTTAACTCTTAAGGCTGGTTTACATTATCTTAGTCTTTAGTAGAGTGCTTTAGGAGAGTGCTTTAGTGGAAACATGTAAACGGTCGTCTTATGACTAAAGAGAGTAACGTTCTAGTAGCCTTTCTACTCGCTTTCCAGTAGCACCCCCTGCGCGCCCGCTCACCCCCCGCGTGATATTTTACTCGCACTCGCACTGGAAATCGACATTTTAGTAGCGTCTTTAGTAGAGTGCATTTGCCCGTGAACGCGTGACGTGTAATTGAATTAAATAATAGGTATTAGGTATGGCGAAAATGACACTCTACTGGAAGCGTGTAAACGGTCACTGGAAAGGCACCAAAACTACTAAAGCACTCGCATTCGAATCTACTCGCACGCTACTAAGCACTCTACTAAATACTAAGATAATGTAAACCAGCCTTATGAACAAAGAAAAAAAATCTCCATGTTCTGTGATTTACACTATGGCTCCGTGAGCTGTAGACCTCGCGTTAAAAGGTAGCTCAAATTGTACATATTTAAAAACAAATAATTGGCCGAGCGAGCTCAAAGCGCAAGCGAAGCGTCTCTGCTTCAGTTTGGGGAAAAAAATTCATTCGTATATGTCCTTCCTTCCGGCTGTCCTTCCAACTGACCTTTCGGCTGTCCGTTTGTTCTCCTCTACAGGTCACATTTCTCAACCGATTCTTTTGAAATTTTGTAAGCAGGTTTGTTATAGTCGAGCCAGTATTCCGAAATTTTTCGAAATGGCGGAGATATGTAAAAAAAACATATTTAAGCAGTTTAGAAAAATGATCAAAAGTGTAACAAAACTTTTTTGTCAGCGGTGCAAACTAAACTTTGTTTTTTTATTTTTAGAAGACTCAAAAGTTCATTAATCAAAACCATAAACTTAATATTCTTTTATGAATAAAAACATTTCTGACCAATATTTGAAATTCGAACGTTAATAAGGTTGTGACTTTGTGACAGCACTGCGTATTCTTTATTAGTTGAAAAAACTAATATCTATTCTGTGTTATTTGTTTTTAAATACCATAGACATGAAAATTTTTCGATATGGAATATTAAGTTTATGTTAAAAACATACAATTTGAGCGGAACGGAATTTAAGATTCTTGGAGATAATTATCCTTATTCTTGGATAAATTATATGGTATGTTTGGTTTGAAATCGATGACTAAAATAATAACTTTGTGTATCGATTATATTGTATTTATAACAATTAATGGATTTAATCAAACTGTCACTATTGATTGGAACAACACTCGATAGAATAAAACTGTATGGAAATTCAAGAACCTTATATTCATTGAATATAAGGTTCTTGTGGAAACCAGATCCCATAGACAACAAGCATATACATACATACAAGACGTATTATATCATTGAAATACATAGATTTAGTATATTAGTTGAAATAAGAGCCAAAGAGGGACCCAATCGCGCTAATTTTCAACGATAAAATCAAAAGTAAATCGAATACTTTTTAGTTTCGTTTACAAAAAATACTAGCTTTGATTTTCTTAAAAATATTGAAAGCTATGCCTAGGGAACTTGCATGCCAATTTTGGACAATTTAAATGAAATTAAAAGCTAAACCAAAATTTTGTTTTTATCGTTCAAAATTAGCTCGATTAGGCCCCAGGACAAATCCAACAAAAACATAGAGTTTTGCTGCGTCTACCAGCTTTATTTATACAACATTATTTTTTGTACATACCAAGGCCGAAACACGGGTCATATATTTTGATTTTCAGAATCTGTATAAAAAAAAGATAATGATAAATTAAAAACTCACAAAGTTACTAGCTTTTTGTGTTGTCCCGTTAGTAGGGTGTGCGTTAATATTATGGTTTTGTAAATATTATTTAGTTAAAATATAACAAGACTAGCGGCCGCCCGTGGTTTTACCCACGTGGTTCCCGTTCCCGTGAAAATATCGGGATAAAATGTATTCTATGTTTTAATCTAGGCTATCTACTATCTGTGTACCAAATTCAAGCCAAATCCGTTCAGTAGTTTTTGCGTGATTGAGGAACAAACATCCAAACATCTAAACATCCAAAACCAGAAACTTTCACATTTATAATATTAGTAGGAAGTAGGATTTAAAAAAAAGATTTCATTTCACCCCTCGTTCATCCTTACTAATTTCAAGGCCTACAGCAAAATTTGTTTTTAAAGAAAACTGATTGCAATAATATTGGGCTCCTGGAAACATCGTTATTGGAGATTCTTGGACTCCTGCTTATAAAAAGGGATCGTCTTATCTCTTTTAAATTAAAATATTGAGTCCGTTTTTATCGGTTTCCTTTGAAAACGTAGGCTGCATTTCCTTTTAAGGAATCTTGATTTAGAAAACATAACAGAGATAGCTACCTACGTAAGCAATAATAATTATGAAAAAGATATATTTTAACCACTTCTGTGGTCTAGTGGTGCGCCCACCCGTGTAAGTAGCGTAGGAAATGAAGCGATCTTTTGTATGGAGACCCTAACATTTAATCTTCAGTCGATGAAACTTTGCAGGGATGTTATTACATGAATACCTATGTATAAAATATCCAAAAACAAAAAAAAAATATTTGTATAATTTAAAAAATATGTTGCCATAGAAATAGAATGTCAAAGAACCACAAAGTCAATAAACAGGTGATCCGAAAACGAATCAATACATTTTATATGAGATACGTAAAATATGACTTAGATTCATAAAATATGACTATATTATGGCAAAGGAAATTAATAAACTATGTTCCATACTGTTTTCTTTGTCGATAAACGAATAAATGTAGCGAAATTTGGTTTTAGAGAAATGTGTGGCAATATCTTATTTACCTTTGAAAAGTGTGATTACTTGGATTGTTTATTTTAGTCACATCACAATTACTTAGAGTACAAGACACCATAGCTCCACGATACCTTTATTTTAAATTCTAATTAAGATTAAAAAATATTTTAAACAAACTGTGATTGCTCATTTGCTAAGCGGGACGCTAGGGGCTCTTACGGTAAAAAATGTTGGCACATGTCACTTGATCCTTTGTCTCTTTTTAATATAGACCGTGTCCGTATGATGTTAACTTCTCTTTTCCACGCTTTGTTGGTCTTCTTGAGCGCAGCGAAAATTTTTCTATGTCTATGTATGTTGCATTTATGATACTTCATCATACTGTTAGGTTTCATCTACTGAGGATTTACTGTGGGGGTCCACTACCTTCCTTTCCTACACTAAAGACGCAGGGGTCCCGGGTTCGATTCCCAGGGGGGGTACAATTTGTGCCCGGTTGGGTTGGTGGTAGGGCTTATTTCAAGTCCGCCTGGCTAGCTACCACCATCTTACATCTTAAGTCTGACGCCATAACAACTTAAAAAATGTTGTGTGCCCGCAGTTAGAGATAAGATGTCCAGTGATGAGGATTCCGGGTGTAGTGCGCTTCCACCTTCGGCCTTATCGTCATTTAATAACAGGTGAGGTAAAGGCCAAGCATTACCCATTGTGCAAAAAAAAAGAAATTGTTTACTGTTTAATTTCAATGGTACCTATCGGTAATATATGCAATAAATGTTAAAATTACATTTTGATTTACTGACAAAGACAAAGAGTCCACGCTTCGGCACCTGCGCCCGCGCTTCTGACAAAGTATTGTTTCCTTCTTCGCGCTGCTGACAAACCTTATCCTTTTTCCAAACGGTCATTTTGGGACCTGTGTCCGTTCTAATCCTAATCTTATCCTTTTTCCAAACACTTTTATGTAAAAATGTCCAACAACTCTCCGACCAGAAAAACATTAGAAAAGTTAGAAAATCACAAAAGCTCGTGTCGTGTCCGGCCCCTCTTCTTCCATAATTTATGGGTTTATTCCTCATGGAATAGACGGTTTGATGTCACCGAGATCACAGGCAATACTTGGTGCCAAGGGAAAACCTACAGATGAATATAAAAACCCCATACTACATAACATAATCTATGTTTACCAAAATTTAACTGCGTAGAACGATTAAATTCATTTTTAAATAAAATCTTATCCTACCTTTTTTGTTGCAATTTAACACCCAAGAATTTATTATTTCCAAAAAAAACTCACATTCTTTTTTAGTTATATAAAAGAACACCTAATTAGTTATTTTTATTCTAAAGTAAAAAATATATAACGTAATATATAACATTATTTTTTAAAGTTAAATAAATACAACTGTAGGCACAATAGAGTTACAAGAAGCATTACTTGTAAACATCTCTTGGAATTATTTTTGTAAACACGAAAAACCTGATATTATATTTAAAACGAAATGGTTTTTCCTCACAAGTTAAATAAGACTAACAATCCTCACAAAACTTTTAATAGAAAAATCTTTGAAAAAGAAACAAAGATTACATTCGTTTATACTTCAAAAGCAACAAACGATTCCTTAAAGCTGGCAACTTCAACCGAAAGAAAAATAAACAGATCCGTCTTATTTCCCTCGCCTCCAGCGAAAATAAATCGCGAGATACAAGAGACGTCGCGCGCACCAGCTAACTCAAAATCAACATTGTCCCTCTGTTTGTCCATTAGCCCCGCGAACAAGGCAAATACTACGAATACGAATACAGCTTCGTTATTTCTTGGGATTTTTTCGTCACTTTTATTAATAAATTATTATCACAGAAACATATTTCATTTTTGTAAAGTACGAACTCGGACATTGTGTTTGGTTTAGAATTTGTTTCTACAGGGTTTTTGGTAATAACCTTATAAAGCCGAATTTGGTGGATATGGTACCATGGAAACCCCGGAAAATTATTATAAAGCCTGACCACCAACCATTCCTACCAACTCTTTCAAAATAATTATGCTATACTTTAAAAACTTATCTCATGACAAAGCATAAAGTTAATATGCTAGCTAAGGGCCTATTTCGTAATGTGAAAGGTTCTGAGCAAGAACTTTAAAATCATTCGAATTATTTGAATTTCTTGGTTCTTCTTCTTCTTATCGAATGAGGAATAGTGGCCACCTCTGGTGTTAGAGTTTATCAAGCCGCCTGTAAGCAGTGTTTCTTTCAAACGAAATTCTCTGGGGTGGCAATTATAAGGTTCGGGGGAGCTCGTCCGTCCATCACTACACTAGTTTGTCCGTCTACACACAGCAAATTTTTCTCCGGGGGGGCACTAAAGCTGCTCCGGGGGGGGGGGGGTGCCCCCCCGGAGTAGTACCTGAAAGAAACACTGCCTGTAAGGCCTCTAATTTGGCTTAACGACTGTTATCAGTTGATAACAGCCGGGACCTACGGTTTAACGTGTCCTCCGAAGCACGGAAGCGCTCAGTTTTAATGCCACTTAACAGTCACCCATCCGACACCTGGCCGGACCGAGCGTTGCTTAACAATCGTGATCGAGTACGATCAGTCTGTCGAGTTCCGCCATGAGCGCTTCAAGTTCCATCATGAGCGCTCCAGTTCTTGTATTATTGGTTCTGAGTATTATCTATGTTAGGAGTAGCTTACTTGACAAATGATTTGACAGTTGTGATCATCGAGATGTTGTAATCAAGGAGTTTAATGTACTAAATTGCTTCTTGACTAAATTCATGGTTGTAATCATAATAGTACATTATGATATAAGTGCGGTACGTTGAAAATTACAGCCGAGGCGATATTGCTAGCCCGAGCCGTAGGCGAGGGCTACAAGAAAGCAGAGGCTGTAATTATCAAAGCGCACGTATGTCATACGGCGTTTTATAACATATTTGCGAGGAAATAAATAAAACTCGGACTTTGCACCTTTGCTTGTTTTCCATATGATTAAATTTTGATACGCTTGTAAGTATCTTATCGGTCAATTTTTCGGGCAAGAGGGTTAGAGTAGCCTTTTTCGCTGCCTCTGAGACTTCTGGCGGTGTTGAATTAATAAATTCATCAGTACTTGACGACATTTTCAAATAAAAACAATACAGCAAAAAAAAAAAATTAGCAATGCGCGCGCATCAGCGCTTTTTTTAAGGCAAAGGCATAAAAACAGCCAGTATTACTAATAAAGTAAATTAATATTTTTGTGTTTTTGTTACAGATAAATAGTTGTAATTTATTGTCAACATTAATTAAATTGAATAATTAAATGTTTATTTATTATATTTTATCTCCCAAAGTTAATTTTATCCATAAAATGTTGACCTCTTTTCTGACATAAAAACTCTTTGCTAAGATTTAAAAAAGTACCGTTCGTTTTAGACGAAGTATCTTGATAAACCGTGCGGTAATGTAAAGTAAAACGCACGGTTTATCAAGGAAACCGTGCGTTTTACTTTACATTACCGCACAAGTTCGTAATTAGATACAATACGATATTAAAATTGGTGTAATAAGAGACCCTTTACGAGCAAATATGTTATAAAGTTTATTATACATAGCGGGTTCCGCCAGGTAATATCAACTTTATGGTTGTGATATGAAAAATATGCATGGATTTAATTATCTGTCAAGTAAGCTACTCAGACAGAACAGCGCAGCGAAAATTTTTCTAAGTCTATGCTCAGAACTTTCGTTTTGATTGAGAATAAACGGAAGATTTTTTTTTTACTCTGTGCTCATACTTCCAAAGACTTTTTAGAATATGAATTTAAGATTCTTGGAGAATACCAAGGAAATTATAAGTACTTTTGTCTTCGGTACTTATAATTTCCTTGGAGAATACATCAAGCCACATCAAGTTATTTATACAAAACTGTCAAAAATCTCCAATGATGTTTTAGAAGCTTAAACATTTCGTCTTTAAGTTTAAAATTGATTGAGGAAAGACAAACCCAGCGTGCTGTTGACTGTACCAATCAAAAACACGTCAATTTTGACTTAAAACTTACACTATGATTATTATTTACCTATGTCAGATCAATGAACTACATTTGCTAGGTAGATTATATTTTAGATAAATATTCGAAGATTGTGTTTTCTACCTACTAAAGATATATTGAATATATTTTATAATTCCTTTTAATCCATTATGGGAGATAGAAAAGATGCAAGTTTAAACACTGATAATAAATCTGATCCATCATATATGCTGAAACCCGTTGATAAATTGCGAAGATCTATTGTAATGGCCTCACAATGTGCGTAAAAAGAATTTTTATTCATGCATTAATCTTCTTGTCAGTGCAAATAAAATATTAATGTATTTCATTAGTTTTAAGAGCGCCTACATAGTGCCACCATTGGAAAAAAATCATAGTGCTTAAATTAAGACGAAATTGTGAATTATCTCGCTGTAGTGCACTCCAAAGAAGCTTTGTGATACGTTTTTATCGTTTAAACAATATTTTCTGGCCTGTCGTTAAGTTTAATGGAGTGTTTTTGCTAAAAGTGGACTTTTGTGAGATGACAAGATGACAAAGACTATGCGCGCTCTTCATAGTAAATTATTAATTTGTTTGTTTCTTTAACAATTTTTAATACATCGTCGTTGAATGAGAATTTATTATATTCCATGTATAGTATTGTATCATGGGCATAAATAATAAGGGTTTTCACTGAAGTACATTTGGCGCTTTCTGGGGCTTCAGCTTGCTATTTCTCATTCTGCTCAATATTTATCTCGCTCTCTTTGATTTAGCAAACGCGTTTCCTTCCAAGACTATTCTTGACAGTGGTTTTTTGCTTCTGAAACCTTATTCCTTCTTTCAAATCAGCTAGCTCTAATATAACACCGGTTGACATGCAAAAGATGTTGGAATTTGGAATTAACGCACTCAAAATAAACATGCCCTTCACAACTAAAGGAGACAAGATGCGTTTACTCGCCATGCTGGACAAGGCCTGTGTGAAATGCAGCAAGAAGAATGGAGTACCTGACTGGCCTGTTGCAAGCTGTATTGAATTGAAGACTTGTGTCGTCAGAACTGGTCTTTTAACATCGGTATGTTTTAAACATACCGCCAGCCCGCCAGCACTTTAGTATAATTTATTACGCATTATTTTAATACAGAATCAAGTATCTGTAAATCAGGAAAAATAAAAATAAAATGTTGACTTTGAACAGAGGGTCTATTACAAAAAAGCATCGCGATAAGCGTACGATGTTTGTCCCACTCCGTGGCACTATTAACTCACGAATAAGGTTCAATATCAAGTAAATCGAACAATTAATTGTGTCCGACTTTCGTGATTTTTTTTTTATAAGCCCTCTGGTCTCAGAATTTGATGGATAGGACCGCTTAAGTATGTTCCATGTCACCTCAATATTTACTTTCAAATAGTATTTTTACTGACTGGTTTTATTTTTATCGTATTATAACGCTAAAGTGTTCAGTCAGTTACTTCTGATAAATAGAGTCACAGCTTAACATTTTACAAAACTAATACATACCTAATACACTACATGTTCATAATATTTCAAATCATTATTTTTCTTACTAATGTTTAAATGCTAATAAACTCAGTTTGTTCAAAGGCTGAAGATACTATACCTATACATGAAGGGTCACGCATTATACTGACCAACAATCCAGCTGATTATCACTCATGTAATGAAAAAAAGATTTACGTTGATAACGCAAGCTTGACTACTGAAGCCAAAGTTGGAACTGAAATATCTATCGGTGAAGGAGAAATTATTCTTAAATGCACTGAAATAATTGACAACAAATCCATCCGGTGTATTGTATCACATGGAGGCCAACTATTTGACTTGGATTTCGTATCTATGAGAGGAACAAAACGAGAAAGACCAACTCTGCGCAGCTCTGATTTCGAAATAATAAAGTTTGCTTTGGATTTTCAGGTGTCGTTTGGTTGATTTAAGTTATGTTATTAATTAGGGACCAGTCCCCGTATTACAACCTCTTAAAACTTGCCAGTTTTCTGACTGGCTATCGATCCGTATCTTTTATTTGCTATACAGCAAAAGAGAGAGAACTATAGCAATTCATAAACCTGGCAAGTTTTAAGAAGTTGTAATACCCCCTTGGTAAATATAACAGCCCCCCTACTCAAATGGCCAACATTCTATACGTTGGAACTATAGGTACATAAAGCTTAAATATGAACAATAGACGATTAAATCATATCACAAACTCATGTAAATCATAAACTTTGATGTATTGTATAGAATTGAGAAGCTTACGGCACGTAATTTTATAGTTTACTGTTTATTTTAAAGCTTTAATATTAAGCGTTGTGTTCAAACGCATATTTGAGTAGGGGGGACAGTAATCACCTTAAAAGGGACTATGGATGAACCAAAAATAACAAAATTGAGTATCAAAACTTAAGCAAATAGGTATTTCAATGATATATTTCAGGACGACCCAAACTTTACGACATAGTTTTTAATTTTCAAACTTGAAAATTGACAAGTTGATTATTTTTAGGTGGATATGCTTATAATAAATTATGTGCAACACGCAGAAACGCTTATACATATCAAAAAGTTTATTGGTAATAAAGTGAAGAGACCATATCTTTTAAGTGGTATATGCACACAAAAGGGATTGGATAACATTGACGACATTATGGAGGTAGGTACACTTAAATAAATATTTCGTCTTTATACTACGTAACACTCACTAGCGTAGCGGTATTACTGCTGTGTGTGACCGGTAAGTATTGTAAGAGAAAAACAACGAAGATATAATAATATATGAACCCGAAGCTGAATAATGTTTGAAATATTAGTTTCAATATCCTTTATTGCCCGTGGTACTACCAGTGCCTTTATGTAGATAGTAGAACGTTAGTAGTATTAAAATAGTTGGTTAAATAATATGCACGCTATTATAATATGTCCACTCCAGTTTCTCTTTTCTTTGCAATATGTATTCTAATTTAATTAGAACGAATAAAGGTATGGGTAACGGTTACAGTAAACATGTTAATTAGACACACAATCGGTGCGAACCAAACCGTTCCCTCACTCACTACATCGTTCAACCAATGAACCCGTGAGATTTTGCTCCCAAACCTACTTAATTTATTTTCCTAGTAGATACTAAACCACCACCTACAATGGTTACTCACATGAACATTAGTAGACATGAGGGAGTGTTACACGTTTCACTTAGGTGTCGAACAAGGGTCGGAGTAACGGAACACAACCCCTAATGTTCAACAGCATTGATTTCATTACTGTTCTATTCCTGTTTATATGCCTTATTATTAGTTTTTACAATGTTGCCTCTTTTGTCAAAATAACAGATTACAACAAACATTTTGTTTAGTTTCATTGGTATCAGTATAAAAATAAAAAAATCATATTGTTTTAGCATTTGAATCAGGTTTTGATTCGTTGAGAGCTAGAAAAATACGCTTAGTTTTTTAAATTTTATCACAATTGATGTTACATGGATTTTTCACAGGAATCTGATGCTATTGTGCTGTGTAGAGAGTTCTTACCGTTTGAATTGGATGCATCCAAACGGTTTAGGATGTGTCGCATACAAAAGTGGCTAGGTGCAAAGTGTCAGTCGGTAAGCAAATCGAATAGTTATCTCACGGTCACAGTTTTCTTATTTTATTAGGTATTAATACAAAAATAATTTCTCCTTAGTTTGGAAAACCATTTTTCTTGTCTGGTAACGTACTTGAAGATACCTTAACATGTGGCAAATATACAGGTCGTGAAGTGTCCGATATATCGAATGCTCTATTTGATGGTGTTTGTGGATTTATCCTGAGAGCTAGTTCAGAAATCGATAATGTTCTAGCTGCTGTTGAAAATATCAATAAAATTTGCCAAAGCATAGAACCCTACATTGAATCTAAAGTCCGATTTTACCGGGTCATTGACGAGGTAAGTCAAATAATGGTTTTAGAGCATTTAAAAACGCAATGTGCAATATCAAGCATATTATTTTTTATCATGTAAGATCAGTACCTTGATTACGTAAGTCTGTTGCTAACAATTCTTGATCAAAATCGATTAAAAGCGCAGTTACATTGCCGCTTTAAGTAAGATAGTTCTCACATTGTTTCTTACTAAAGCAGTAATGTAACTGCGATTTCTGTCAGAGTTGATTGCAACAAAGTTACAAAATTATGAGGCTGATAAGTAATGAAATCTCTCTCAAAAAAATATATTTTTAAACCTTATCATATCGTGTATGAAATAAATAAATTAAACAAATATTAAAAACACGACTGCCCTGCCAAAAGCGAACTAAGAAGTCAAACAACAAGTGTCATTGCAGTCGGGGGACCTTATTATGGAACAATTTTTGATCACAGAGGTCCCCCGACTGCAATGACACTTATTTTTTAACTTTTTAGTTTGCTTTTGGCAGGGCAGTCGTGTTTTTAATATTTTTTTAATTTATTTATTTTTATTTCACACATTTTAGTGAGATATTATATTGTTTTGGAATGTGCTCATCAAGGCCTTTCATTTGATGGCCATGTTGTAATAATAGAAGAAAAAAAATTTTATATCACATTTGAAAATGGCGACGTACATTCGATATATTGTTTTTTTTTTTTTAATACAGCCAGTGTCACTCGGAATGCTGTAAGGATTCTAACGATACTAGGGTATCGTTAGAATCCTTACAAATTAGTTCAGGCATTTAGAAGTAATGGTGGAATAAAGAAACTCACATACCCACAAACATACATGAACCCTGAACATGTGTTCATACACTCTTTTTGCTTTGGGCAGTCATGTAAAAAATGAGTCTGGCTCATATTTTATTTGAATTCTCATATTTTTTTTTGTTCATTTCTCAATCATGCGATTGGAAAAGCTCCTTATCCTGCCGAAATCTATGAGAATAATCCCCTTATGTAACTTTCCTTTGTAGATCAAAATGCCCTTGAACGCCGCAGAGGCTGCCATGCTCTCATGCGTGGCCGTTGCGTACCAATGCGGTGCGCGCGCTATAGTAATACCAACGGTAACAGGTATGGGTAGCAGTTACAATATATCTTTTAAAGCAAACATTTTGATGAGATTTCTTACATTCAAGCTTATACAATCAAAGTTGTATTTTTTAAAAGTTCATTATGTTAGGTAAGGTTAGTATTGCGACCAAAGGCGCGGAGCCGAGCGAGCGGAGCAAGCAGCGAAGCGCTAGTAACGACGTTTTCGTAAAATTTACTTTCAGTATACTTAGGTCTTTAACTTAATTTTTTATGAAGCCTTGGCTCTCCACTTTAAACGAATTGTTCCCCGGACTGCAATGACACTTGTTATTTAACTTTTTAGTTAATTTTTAGTAGGGCAATCGTGTTTTCAATATTTTTAACGCTTCAACGCCCGGAAAATGAAAGATAATAGATTTTCTATTGTTATCCGGCCGATTTCGGCCGCGCGGACATTAAAGAATTAATATTTTTTAATTAATAATCTAAACAGGGATCACCGTCCGACAACTTTTGCGCATGTGTCCGCCTTGCATCGTCATCACTGTTACCACGCAATCTAACGTCAACAGGCTGCTGCAGTCCTGTAAATCTGTAAAACCCCTGCTTTATGTCGGTAAGGTTCTTCAATGTGGTTTTTATTGTTTATTAGGGTCAGTGCTTGGCTATCCAGGAATCCTTAACCATTGGGGAACTAGCTATCTTACCTCTAACCCCTGGAACACAACAATGTTAATAGGTCAGGCAGATAAGCTGGTGGTAGCTAGCCAAGCGGGCTTGAAACAAGCCCTACGACCAACCAAACCGAGTACAAAGTACCCCCCTCCTGAAAATCGAACCAAGAACGTCCACGTTACCCCTGGTTGGCCTCACAGACCGTTTACATAATCATTCTTGGTACAGTAATATTGTACCTAGCTTGATCCACGTAGGTACATAATATTCACTGACCGTATATTTTTAGGGTTCCGTACCAAAATGGTAAAAAAGGAACCCTTATGGTGTGACTCAGTCTGTCTGTCTGTCACAGCTGGATATCTCGAGAACTACTAATGGTATCAACTTGAAATTTGGAATTTGGAATATTTAGAAATTTGAAATGACATTTGCCCAACTATTTTGCAAATATGAAATAAATAAAAACATAAATATTTTACAACAGGGACTGAAAAGAGGTCTTAAAATTTTTAAATAGGGCTACTTAGGGCATGTGGGGTATCATATGAAAGAGCGTCGTTTGCACGTTTTCAAACATTTTTTCTTTTTTCTTATGCGGCAAAGTTTTAGACTTATGATGAAAAATGTAAAAAAAATACCATTCCCCCCTTATCTCCGAAGTTTGCAAAGAGAAAAATCTGAAATAATTCTATGTGATAGCAGTTTATATAAAGATTATAGGAAAAATAAAACGATGTCTCAATATAGCACACTTTTTTAGAAACTATAAATTTCTAAAAAGTTAACATTAGTTTCACTATCAGTCAAGAGATGGCGCTGACCTAAAACTGCAATACTAATTTTATTATTCTACTCTGCAGTGTGGTTTGATGGTGCAATTATGAGGGTACGGAACCCTCGGTGCGCGAGTCCGACTTGCTCTTGACCGGTTTTTTATTTTAACTACATTTACCTATAAAATTAAGTTTTTGTTCCTGATGGTAGTATTTAGCAGTGAATTTTATACTAAACTCAATAACAATGAACTGATGTTTTTGCAAAGTCATATCATAAGATCAAAATTATCATTAATTAAAAATTTAGCAAGATGGTTTTAGTCACTATGCGAGCCAAATAAGAATAGTACTGTCAAAACAGCCATATTTGTTTGCGTTTCGCTTCCATTTCAGGGTATAGGATGTGCAAGAAAAGGAACAAAGATCAAGAATGCCGTTTGACAGTACTATTTTTATTTGGCTCTCATAGTATCAATTAATGCCCCGAACACACATCAGATGATGTGAATTTTGTTAATTTTTATTTTCTGATCTGTAGAATTTTATTTTATCTAAGAACTTGAATAATTGAATTACTCTTGAATTAATCTCTACCATCTTCCAAGGAAATGTTCCAACCAAATTCCACCTGAATGTGGAAGCTAAGATCAGCTTCGCAGTCAATTTTGCGGTGTATCAGAAATGGGTGGACCAAGGTGATGTGTACGTAAGCCTACAGAGGGGCACAGAGGAGAGTTCCTTCAACGATACGGTTCGCATCTGGCCAGTTACTGAGTATAAGAAGCCCGTTGTCGAGTAAGTGTTGTGCCGCAGTTACACATTCGCGCGAGTAGTGGCGAGGTGATCAGGCAAATAGCGACCTCGCATTTGTAGACATAGCTTGATTCGCCACTAGCGTGCTCGCGTTGTGAGCGGCATTTCGGGCGAATAACGAATCTATGTCTACACATGCAATGTCGCTATTCACCTGATCGCCTCGCCATTCGTCTCGCCACTCGCGCGAATGTGTACTTGTAGCATCAAACTTCATCATAAGATTCTCCCAAATTCCGATTGGTGCTCGAACCTTATCTTTTACTTTTTTATTTTTTGGTTTTTATAAATAAAAATAATCTAAAGGTATAATATGACGATACTCCGCTTAACAAGTCTGTGCACGGCATTAGAGATCTGCACAACAAATCATGTAAATAAATAGTAGCGACTGCCTGCAACATTTACGAGTTTCCATCTCCTATTTCACTTTGACATGTATTTTTTTTAATATTCTGCCCTTTTTCTATGATCTAATCTATCTTTAAACTTGAATTCATTAAAATTTATCCATTGGTTCTGGCGTGAGAACTTTGAAAATGTATATAAAGATATTAGAATTGTATTATTTCCCTGCCGTTATCGAGTTAGGAATAACCTCTCTCATCAACTTTTATAACTCATTCGTTTAATTTGTTCCAGATGTCATTTCTACAGCGACGACGATTCAGATGAATCAGTGTACTCCTCGAATAGTAAAAAAATAGTTCATTCCTGGAAATAATCCATACTTCATTTAGACTTAAAACTTAAATATAATTAATGAAATAAATCAAGCACTGTACTTCGTATGTAACATAAAGGCACTTTCATTTTCATCTTATTAAAAAAACCGGCCAAGTGCGTGTCGGGCCACGCGCCATAGGGTTCCGTAGTTACCTTATACCATACCATATTTAATACCAACTATCATTTTTCGTCTGCAAAAATAACTTTATTTTTCACAGTGTTGGTATGAATGACAAAGTTATATTTGCGGTTTTGGAAAATGTGCTATATCTCGAAAACTAATTACTACATCTCGTTTAAACTAATTTTGGTTGAAAGTGTTTATTAAGATCTACAGCATATATTTTTTTTAGATTTTTCACTCTCTTATTTCAAAAGTTAAAGGGGGGGGACACACATTTTACCACTTTGGCGGTGAATATCTTTCAAACGGTTGACTTTGAGAAAAATTGTCTTAGGAACCTTAATGTCATTTTTAAAGACCTATCTATAAACACCCAACACGTGTTGGTTTGAAGAAAAATTTTTTTTTTCAGTTACAGTTCCATGTATGGAGAGCCCCCCCTTAATCTTTTATTTTTCTTATTTTTGTATTAAATTCGTTAAGCGGTTAACAGAATACATCTACCTACCAAGTTTCAACTGTGTAGTCTTAATACTTTTGGAATAAAGTGGCTGTGACATACGGACAGACAGACAGACAGATGTCTGTCTGAGACATGACGAATCTATAAGGGTTCCGTTTTTTGACATTTAGGCTACGGAACCCTAAAAAGGACCTCTGATTTTAAGCAACATTAAAAAGACACAGATACTTACTGAATGCATTCATAAACTTAAAGTAAAATTGATTTTTCTACCTATTGTCAGTACAGAGAACATGGTCCATGGTCAATAAAATAATGCTCGTAGGTAATAAATGCTTAACTATTCTTCTAGTTCAGGGATGGCGAACCTATACGTATCAACGTGCCATTTTTCTAAAAAATGTTTAATGGGGTCATAGACGTGTAATTAAATATTTTTTACTTTATGATTATTGGGAAAATAATAATAATATTATCAACTCAAAACTTTTTATTTAGGTAAGTACTACAAATTCGTAATTTTTTCGTAGTTCATAATGAATTTTGTAATCGGTGACGTGCCCAAAATATTGTTGTACTAGTTCATCGAAATATGTGGGCCCTAGACCTTACTCGCACTTTGCTGGAAAAAAAGTATTAAAAGCAAAAAAAAATGGGACTCCACGGAACAATTTTAGTCCCTTTTTGTATGGGGACTGTCAAGTGTTAATATTGTACCCACCCTAGCCGCGGTTGGACTGAATACATACAAAGTTGAGCTTCAAATATTGGACGTTAAGAATAATTTGTATTGTGGAATTTCTAGGCATAACTTGGAAGTAATATTGCAAAACTTCGGTCCACCAATCGCAACTTGGATATGTCAGACGTTTACAATTGACTAAATTTTTCTTCGTCTTCGATTTTCATCTTATCTGTTATACAAACGTAATATCACTCTTCTTGTGATGTTATCCGGATTAAGACAGTACCTATTTGTTTTAAAAAATCAAAATACCAAACCAAATCAAATTTAATGCTATTGTTTTGTATAAAGATTCAATTGGCATTAGTATTTTGTATTTTTTTCTTTTACAACCCTAGACAAATATTGTCTTAATCCGAATGATATCACAAAAAGAGTTAACTATGCTCAAATCGTACATCATTTTGCATTCACTGTTCGCTAGCCGCTTAAAGCAATATCATCATCATACAACATTTTAATCTCTTGTATACTATGATAACGTCTCTATAGGTATGGTGCTTTTCTTTATCAGAATCAACATATATTGAATAGTGCACAGAAGAAGCAACATGTTAATCGTACACAGAAGTTTAAAATAAAAGCAACCATATTAGTGTACGCAGCACAACTACAAGCATACACATGCGCAAGCCCTTTGCACAGGGGGCCTATTACGAAAATAACGTACGCAATTGCGTAACGCAGTCACTTTGCCACGATAGTCATCCGCAGTTCGCTTGGTTGTAGTTATAACAAACATTTTGTATTTGGCTATCGTAGTCCATAGACTACTAAATGAACAATGTCGGATACGCTAGAGAAAAGCTGTCAAACTCACGCAATCACTACGCAATATCGCATACGAAAGTGATTTGTAATAGGAAACAATCAAAACGAAGTACGGATGCAGCTGCGTGTATCGCATTAAACTTTTCGTAATAGACCCCCTGAACATACATCTAGATATGTGATCACATCACATATTAGATTTTATCTACATTTACTGAAGCGAATAGCGAAATAAGTACCTACCTACCTACATGTAATGAATAACCTGTTAAAACAACCAAAAGATATTAACAAACAGTGACATTTTACACTTAACCAACCGTAAAATGTGTCTCTGAAATAAAGCTACATCAAGAGGACTCACATTATCCTCGCGGATGTCCAAATTTTTCTGTGTTTTTCATTTATCTCATTCGCAAACCCCGTTTTGATCCCCTAATGGTTTTCCCACTGATAAAACTTGGCTTTGTTTATTTTTGCGGGCTTTATTTATTTTTGTCGGTGTTGTTAGCGACAGCTGTGCGCTTGTTTATCATTCAGCTTACCCTGATCGGGATTCTTGCCTCCATTTTGTAATTCACCTGACTCCGCTTAGCGGCAGAGGGTAATCCGCTGTGGATCCCGTTAATTCGGGAATTGGGGAATCGTAACAGGCTTCATTTGATAAATGCTTGAAGGCAGAGAGAGGCGCCTGGAGAATACGCAGTTGTCTCCAAAATAATTTGACAGTGCAGCGAAGCGCGAGCGAAGTGTAAATTGGGCAAAAATTATTTTGTATATCCTTCCGGCTGTCCTGCTGTCCGTTTGTTCCCATATATTTTGATCTTTTATTATTATTATAGCCTTTTATTTTCCTTAATAAAAAACATACATTTCATTTCAATTAGAATGTGATAATAATTATTATATGATTAAATTGCTTGCTTTACTAATATTAATTGATTCCAATTCAACAAATAAAAAAAATAACAAATCATTAAAATTAAATAATTAAATTGTTTAGGTAAAATTCATTAAAATTAAATAGAAAAACCAATTAGTATTAAATAAATAAATTAAAATAATATATTAAGGACCCCTTATTGGGTGAAGGCCTCCTCCATTTCACTCCAAGTCTTCCTGTCTTTCGCTTTTGTTTCCCAGTCCTTGCCGGCCACCTCAATTATCTCATCCAACCATCGCTCCTTTGGTCTACCTCTCTTTCTTTTGTGTGGTGGCCCTTTCCATGTTGTTACTCTGTATGTCCATTTACCTTTGTCCATTCGTGCAATATGACCGGCCCACTTCCATTTTAGTTTTTTACAATGTTTTAAGGCATCGATTACATTTGTGAATTTTCTTATGTCTGTGTTCCTTTTTCTGTCTTTTCTTTTTATATTTAATATACTACGTTCCATAGACCTTTGACAAACTTGTATTTTATTTATTGTCTGGTTATTGAATATCCAGCGGGCTGATTATCTAATTAGAAACCACCTAGCGACCGGTTGCAGTTCATTGATGATAGTGATCCATTGCTACTTCTTTTTGGATTAAAAAAAAACATACCAAAGAAAAGTAGCAATGTATGTGGAATGAAACCGGTCGCTAAATAGTTTCTTTTTAGATAATCAAGGTGCAGGTTTGGCTGCCATAGGTGAGACATGGCAGTAGACATGAATCTAGAACTTTCTTTTTGAGTCTTATAGGAAGATTTGATTTCAAAATATCTTTGTGCGCCCAAAATTTATTCCAAGTGATGTTTGTACGTCTGCTTAGATCATTTTGGTGTCTTATTGAAGAAAAAGATACTTGTTTTCCCAGGTACACGTACTCTTGAACATAGTCTAATACAGTGTTTCCGACTTTAATTGGTTTTGTTAAGTGGTTGGTCATGACTTTGGTCTTAGTGGTGTTAAGTTCCAGGCCGATTGTTTTACTCGCTTTATGCAGTTCATTAACCATGGTTTCTAATTGAGTTGCTGTTTCAGAGAAAATCACAATATCGTCAGCAAATCGTAAGTGGCTAAGATATTTTCCACTAACATTGATACCTTTTCTTTCCCAGTTAAGGCCACTCATTATGCTTTGGAGCACAGCGATGAAGATTTTTGGTGAGAGTGGGTCTCCCTGTCTAACGCCTCTACATATGTTTATATCAGGGCCTCGTTTTTCTAATTTTACACGACTTACGCTTTTACTATATATATCTTTTATAATTTCTATGACTTCAGATGGCACTTCGCACTCATATAGAGCTTTCCACATACTGTTATGACATATAGAGTCGAAAGCCTTTGCGTAGTCTATAAATGCTAGGTAGAGTGGGGTGTTATGTTCGGTGAATTTTTCTATAACCAATTCTAAGGTGTGGATGTGATCCATCGTGGAATAGTTCTTTCTGAAACCTGCTTGCTCTGGTGGTTGGAATTTTTCTATATAGACTGCCAAGCGTTCTTCTAAGCACGAAGCAAAAAGTTTATAAATATTTGGCTGTAAACTAATTGGTCGATAGTTTCCAATGTCGGCGGGATCTCCTTTTTTATAAAGTAGGATTATGTCTGATTCGGCCCATTCTTTTGGTATTACTCTTTCATTTAAAATTTTGTTAAACAAGGCTGTTATGTACGGTACCAAAAGAGTTTTGCCTGTCGTTAGTGCTTCGTTTGGGATGCCATCTGGTCCATTGCTTTTGTCAGGCTTTAAGCGTTCTAGTCTTTTCATTACCTCAGAAGTAGAGAATTGGTCAACAGTTGTAGAGACTTGGTAGAGCGATTGATTTTCTTGTGTTGTGGTTTTCGACGAGTATAGATTCTTGTAAAATTCTGTTGCTATTTCAATTATTTTTGGTCTTGAAAACGTCTTGTGACCAGTAGAGCATTCTTTAAGACAAGGAATCCACTCTTTGGTATTGTTCAGTGCTTTCATTCCCTTTTTCAGACTACCTGATGTGTTAAGATGTGTTTCAATTGTTTTTATCTTATGTTCTGTACGTTCTCTTTTCATTACTTTATAAATATTTTTGTAGAGGTAGGTGCGTTCGTTTTTTTCTTCAATGTTTAAGTTTTTTTTCTTTTGTAATTCATTTCTTCTTGCAATAAGATTTTTTATATGGTCAGATGTTGTGTCACGCCTGGTTGGTTTTATAGCTCTAACAGAGTCTAGGCTATTTAATATCGATTTCTTAATCTTAGTGTAGGCAGACTCTACATTTTCATTCTCTTCCATGCTTATTATGCTAATATTTGCAGTTAGGGCTTTTGTATACTGTTCTTTTTCGTCGATATTTTTTAGTTTATTATTGTTTTTTCTAAATTTTGCTCTACTTTTCTCCACTAGTGTCATATTTAGGGTAATTCTAATGAGACGGTGATCACTTGGATACGACAGTTTTGATATTACTTCAAAATTTGTGACTTTTTTCATATTATTTGTTAACACATAATCTATTTGACTCTTTCTCTTTTTTGGTGAGAGCCATGTCCACATGTTTTTTGTTCTCTTTTTAAATTTGCTGTTTACTATATAAAAGTTGTTTTCCCAACAAAACTGAAGCAATGTTTCACCTCTTTTGTCTCTATTTCCATAGCAATAATTGCCCAGTATTCTTTCCTCACCTGTTACACGTTGACCAACGCGGGCATTGAAATCGCCTAAAATAATTTTATGGTTGTTATATTTACAGTGAAGCTGCTGGAGATGATTATAGAAATTTCCGATTTCGGAATCGCTTGCGTTAATGGTTGGTGCGTGAACCTGTATGATTGTGAGCAAGGAGTTTTTAAACTTGAGATTCAAAATACAAATCCGTTCAGATATTCCGATAAAACTTTCAATATATTGCTTGTGTTTCTTTTTTATGAGAAAACCGACGCCGTATTGACCTTTCGTCTCACCATAGTAACAGAAAATATGTTCATGATCTTCAATGATGTTATATCCAGTTCTTCTTATTTCTGACAAGCCAATAATATCGTATCTCATATCAGAAACAGCTTCTTTAAAGTTTTGTAGTCGTTCATCAGACAAAAGTGATCTAGTATTGTAAGTGCATATATGTAGTCTTTGGGAGGGAGTTGGAGGGTTGTAGTCTGTGTGCCCCGCGGTGACAAGCCGTACTGGGAGATTAAGAGGGCCTGCCTTTGATTGCTATTCTTTGGCTTGGTTAGAGTTTGGAGTTGGAGAGGTCAGAGTTGGTTTTTTAAAAACAAAATTGCTCATGTTATTTGTTTTGTTGATTTTTGTAGGTTGTTTTTTATTCTGTGTCCCATTAGAAGTATTACGTGTTTTGATTTCGGGTGATTCTGACAGGTTTCTTTTTTTGTTATAAGTTTTTGTTGGTTGAGCAGCTTGGTTATCGTTATTTAGTATTATAAGTTTATCGTACTTTAGGAATGCCTTTTTTCCTTGCTCTCTTTCTTTTTCTAGTTCTATTTGCAGTTCTTTACGCTTATTTCGTACTTCTAATGGAAAATCTTCTTTGATGTAATAAGGTGTCTTATCTAAGTTTTTCTTATTTTTTTGTATAAGTATTTTAACTCCCATCGTTAGAAGTGTTACAGCAATCGGTCTGACTCTATCACTCTTTTTACCAACTCTTCTTACAAACTCGATATTATTATTGTCACAATTTACTTTTATATCATTATTGATTATATTGAGTATTTTTCTTTCTAAATCATGGTAGCTCTTTTCATTTTCTTCGACTCCAAAAAATAACAAATTTTTTCTTCTTGAAATTTTTTCTAAGTTTTCTATCGATTTTTTCTGTAATTCTAATTTTTCTTCAATAATCTCATTTTTCATTTCTATGTTTTTAAATTTCTCGTTGATATTGTTATTGATAGTGTTTTTTATATCTTCTTTTATTTCTAACATTTCTGTTTTTTGTTGCCTCATTTCTTCTTGTATACTTCTTAGCATATTTTTAATTTCATCCATTTTGCTGAAACCACGCCCTCTAATGGCAAGCAATGGAAGCAGCTATTAGTTTGTAATGTGTTGCAGTATAGATAGCATGCGATGAGCTGCTTTGCTCGATAATCTAATTACGATATTCTTTTGAGTGCAGCTGCTGCTAGATGGCGTAATCACAGTCTATTGTTGATGTTATTAGTCGCACTTAATAGATGGCGCTAGTTGCTTAGATGATTTAGCAATTTTTGAGGTTGTTAATTTTTACAATTTTTCTGTTTTAACGTTAATAACAGTATTTTCACTAATCGCCAAACTGTGATCACGATTTGCACTACATATTTTGATAAGATTATGCGTAATTTCACCGGGCAGCGTCACTTTTTGTTTTTATTGGTAGTTTCAGTTGTTTCAATAATTTACACTTTTATTTTTAGGTTTAGTTCTTCGTTATTATTTCAAACACTTTCTTAACCACTTTTGTACACTGTTGTTAAGTTGTTTTAGTATTTACTTTACGATTCTTAATTTAAAATGAATTTATTTAAGGAGCCGATGTTTACTGTGGCACAGTAGCGCCCTCTCCTTATATTTTGATCTATTCGATTTTAAATTTTCTATGGAACAGCTGATTTTGTTGGCGATTTCAATGTTGGATAGTAAGCTCCACGAGGAGTAAATTTTGTTCTGTGATAGTAAGAGTTGTTTGTATACATGAGTACATTGACCCCTTAAAATTTTGTGCACTATTTAAGAAGGATCTTATATATAGACACAGACATGAAAAAAAAATTTATTTAACTGGACTGGCCGTCTGTATGATTTGAGAGCTAAGTTTTTGTGCCTATTTGAAACGCCACTAGCGTGCGTCTAAAGAACTAATTTTGACGTACAATATGAAACTAGTTGCCGTGATGGTCTCTCCAGACTTCAAACTTTAGTACCATGTCCCGCACGCTATGCTCACGCTACGTCCTACAGCGCCAAAATGGCGGAAATCAAATAGGCACAAAAACTGTTTGACATAAGCCTGTCCAGTGTAAATATATGCATGTCAGTGTATATAGAGGTCAGTGGAAACAAAACTTTTTTGTTAGCGGTGTAAAGGAAATTATGTTTTTTTTTTTATTTTTAGATTAGAAGCACTGACATGAAATTTTTTTTTTGTCTTATATGCAGATCAGTGGATTAGAAGCACTGACATGAAAAATTTGTGATTAAAAGACTCAAAAGTTATCAATAAAAACATTTCTGGCCAATATTCGATATTCAGTCTGCGACAGCTGTATGTGGCTGTATGAACTCTTTCATAAATTGATTGTTTCGTAGTGATTTGTGATCATGCTTATTTTTAACAAATAAAAAATATCTATTTTGTTTTAAAAATAAGTTGGTAATGCTTCCAGACCACGCCACAGTCTAATCATAAACTGTGGCATCAAGGTGGCATTTATATTACACAGAGCAATTTATTTTGTCTTTGTCTTACCTATATACCTACGTAGTATTTGTTGTATGGTCTGTGGTCTTAGTATTCTAGCCAGATTATAGCATTCTAGCACTACTCTATTCTATGTGTTTCGTAAGCGTAATAATTTAATTCTCTTTGTGTTTTCGCGTCAATCTATTTAAAAAAATCTCTATGGCGTCAATCAAACGTCAGCTTTTAACCATCTTTTCACTCTTATTTTCGCGTTTTTATCAAAGTGTATTTGATTGTAGTTTTCTCTATACAGGATTTCGTTTTATTTAGTTGTAGACACTTATAATTTCCTACGCTTATTTATTTTTTAGCATAATAATAACAATTAAGAATGGTGTGGCCCACAGAACATGATGAAAAATTGGGTGAAGTGAGTACAGAAATTATCTTTAAATAATTCCTAAAATAATAATAAAATCCCTAATATTATACTGTATTATGTTCTATTAAGTGAAATTCAATGGATCTATGAGTAAGGTAAGTTTAAAAATACAAATTGCAAAAACTGAAACACTTTTATTTTAATGTAATGAAATCAACACCGGAAATGGGTATAAACTTTGAAATAAGTCGCCTTGATAGGGGGTTGCGGGTTGTGGGGGGGGAGGGGGGAGGGGGGGACCCCCCTCCCTTGATTCCCCCCGCCGGAGACGCATAGTTTGGAAGAAAAAAAAAACAGGCAACTCCTTTCAAAATCCAACCCTAAACTGAAATAAGTCGCCTTGATAGAGGTTAGGGGGGGAAGGGGGGGGGGGGAGGGGAGAGGAATGGGGGTCCCCTCCCTTGATTACCCCCGCCAGAGACGCATAATTTCGAAGGAAAAAAAAGTATTTTTAACCAATAATATTGTTATTTTCACAATTTATTTCCGAACGTCTCCGGCGCTGCGGGAAGTGCAGCCCCTCCGCCCTTGCGTAACAAATCGCAGGCACTCCATGCTCGCCTACGCAGCTTCGCCTTTTTGGTCGCCTTCGGCGACCAGCCTCAGCCGCTTCGGCTCACATGGTGCCTGCGATTTGTTACAGCGGGCGAGGGCTGCTCTCCCTCCGCGCCTCCGGGCTTTTATATACACTCTAGGGGTAGGGCAGACTAGTACCACGTGGAGTCGGGGTAGACTAATTCGGTTCTGTCACTAACTATGACCTAATCAACACTATTCAGAGTAAACAACATTTTTTATAATATTAAGTTTTATTATATACATATTTTATACACTTAATGCACTCCAAAAAGGGGTCTTTTTTTATTTTTTGTTACACTTCTACGCCATAACTATTCATGAACTGCATCTCCGAAATGTTCCGTATTGTTATAGTTTTCCTTTTTTTTCTTTAGTTCTTTAGTTCTGTAGTTTTCGATTAGTATCTGTCAATGTCAATTTCACGACATCAAAATGGCGGCAATGCGTTCGGATACACACTAAATTTAACTTTAGCGCTAAGAAATTTCAATTTTTGAAAATTAATTAAAAATATTTAAACATGATTCCGGCAAACAAATTTGCTTTTAGACAATCCAGGGGTACCCCAAGAACCCCCCCAAAGTAACGGTTATCCCAAAATCAGGCGACCGATTTCAAAGTCCAACCCCGGAAATGGAATAGAACTGAAAACTAAAAACCATTTAACATACATTAAATTTTATTATGTGCTTACTGAAAACATTCCCATGGAATCGGATGACACTGTATGCTTCCATTCAAGCTTACGCGCTTACTGACTAATTACCAAAGTACTTTCAATAAAACCACGCTATGACCATCAGCCATTTTAATGTCCCCCCTGCTGGGACACAGGCCTTCCTTATGGGTGAATAAGGAGAATGGGCCATAACCCACCACGCGGGCCCAATGCTGGTTGGTGGGTTCGAATGCAAATTCAGTCGGGATCAACGGCTTTACGTGCCTTCCGAGTTCCGAAGCACGGAGGAGCTCGAGATAGTACATTTTTGGTCAACCATGCCATGACCAACCCTTGCGAAAGTTGCTTAACCTCCGCAATCACTGGGCCAGGCGCTAAATCACTGCCCCATCGAGCTCCTAAAACCGCGCTAGTATCCGTTAAAAAGTGTTTTATTCACACTGTAAGCTTCTGTTTCAGTATGACGCAATGGAGCTACCGGGTCAACAGCTGACCGCAACAAACGCGCCTACGCCCCTGGACCATGTCCTCAACTTGGACATCAAAGCCCCACCAGGATGTCAAAGGCTTACCTCCATCATAGCGACGATAGGTGAGTTGCAAGAAGGTAGTGTATACGATTGATTTTATGATTTTTTCGTGTAATCTGCCAAATCGATATCGCTCCTGCGCACGTCGTTTTCTCATTGTTAACTCGCTTTAAAAATGTAGCCCCTTAATTAAGCTCTTTTCATTGCTGACTGTACCAACTTCGCTTGCCCACTCGGTGCTAGTTATGCGTAGGGCAGCGGTTTCTATGCAACCTACAGCTACAAAATAGAGATTATATTTTGCGCAACAGCTACAGTAAATCGAACGACAAGAGTCGTCCGATTTATTTTATATTTGTTCCGTATCATGGCATCTGGCTGCTGGAGTCGCTTTCCTTAGAAACTGTTATTTCTGTAGCTGTAGCGGCTGTAGTCGCAGTAGACGTCGAGGGCCACGAAAGGCCACGAATCAAATTAAAGACCGCTATTCTGTAAATCTCAGAGTGTGTCGAAACCGCTGCCTAAAGCTGCATTCATTTTCTACCAGTACATAACGTGGTTGAAAAAGTTACCACAATCTTTTAGTCTTTCCATAGTGTATTTATTTTTTCATCACAGGCAAATCAAGCAATGATATCGAGGTAATGGAAAATTTGATAGCCTCCGGAATGAATATAGCTCTCCTCAACATGTCCTTTGGCACACGAGAAGATCACGTGGAAACTATCAAGATGCTGCGTCAAGCTGCCATGAACTACAGCGCACGTGCCGGGAGGAATTATCCTTTAGGCATTGCAATGCAAATACCTGGACGGAAGATAAGGACTGGGCGAATAGCCGATGTATTTTATTTACAATATAAAAAAAAATGATTGAGGTGTATTGTTTAAGAAGACTAATAATTATTATTTAAAAAAACCTACTTTACTATGATAAAGTTATTTATTATGTATTTATGTGATATTATGATAGTATAAGATAACATTGATACCTACTTTGAATATAGTTAAATCGTGGCCGCAGAAATAAATCATAACAGAACAAAGATATGGGCGGGTCACGCGTACCCCAAAATTTGCAATATATCTAATGCATGATTTCTCGAACGGCGACCGCTCTTGTCATAATCGTGATTCATATCATACACATCAGTATATTTTTTTCTGAAATCATCATTTTGACAAAAATTAACATGTAAGATACTAGCTTCCGCCCGCGACTTCGTCTGCGTGGAAAGTTTTTTGATATCCCTCGGGAACATAACTTTTTATCGGGATGAAAGGTACATTATGTCCTTCTCTGTACCCCTAACAACGTGTATGCAAAATTTCATGATGATCGGTTCAGTAGTTAAGACGTGAAGGCGTAACAAACAAACAAACAAACAAACGGACTTTCGCATTTATAATATTAGTAAGGATAGGTACCATGGGCAACAGCGTCGCTTAACCACTGCTAAGGTTAAAATCGCTTGCACGCCGCGCCCGCTGTCACATACGTTTAGTTCGTGCAGGGGCGATACGCGCGCACACGAATTTTGTTGCAAACTGGTTAAGCGACGCTGTTGCCCATAGTACCTTACAAAATATGTCTCGTCAAACTTAGGTATTTCTTGATAAATTCATTTCTGTAGCCGTGGTCATTTCTGTTAAACTGAATTTCAAAACAAATCCCAATGTGTCCATTTTGCTTTCCAGAGTTATGGAGAAACCGTCGAGTTGAAAACAAATGACGTTGTCAGACTCACTACAGATGAAACTTATAAAGACAGGTGTTCGACATACACGGTCTACGTTGACTTCATGTACTTCGCTGACCAGATGAATAAGGGCAACGTGGTCCTTCTTGACAATGAATCTATCATGTTGAAGGTGGAAATGATTTCGGCTACGACCTTGACGTGTAAGATTGAAAGAGGCGGATTTTTAGGGTCATTCAAAGATGTGTTCGTTCCCAATGTTACGTTCGACATGGCTAATTTTACGGATAAGGATAAACTGGATGTAGAAATGGCAGTCAAGAATCAGGTATTTTCAAACACTTATATTTAATTATAAATATGCACTCGATAGTATTCACTTCACAGTCGCACACAGTAAAAGATATAAGATTTTTTTGTTATCAATAAGTAGATGTTATTTTCGCAGGTGGATTTTATCTTTGCACAGTTCGTCAATTCAGCACAGACTATTCTAGAACTTCGAGAAATGTTGGGAGAAAAAGGAAAAAAAATGTCCATTATAGCCAACATACAAACCAATGCAGGACTTAAAAACTTTGATGAAATTATTAATGTTAGTGTTTGCAGCTCTAATAAGTAACAGTGGTTTCATTCCAAGCTTGTATATTAAAATTGGTTTTTAATTTATTAATACAGGTAGCCAATGGTGTAGTCATAACGAGGCAAGAATTAGGGTCGGATGTAACACCAAAAAAATTGGTCATAGCTCAAAAGAATATGATAGCTCGTGCAAACAAGGTACCTGCAATTGTACATACATAGACATACCTTTTTTCCGCAGATTTCAAGCTGAAGTTTGCTTTCTGTGCTACCATGATTGTGATGTGTTAATAGAACTGACAAAATTTAAAGTGTCAATTGTAACTTACGTCTATATAGGTAACCATCTGATGCCTACATTAGGGACACCATAAAGCTCATTACGACTTGCGCAGAGTGATAAACACCAGTTTACGTTTCTATGTATTTTGTTTTCCGATACGCATTTAAGCCTTCTAATAATAATAATTTTATAACAATAATAGGAAGTTTTTGATGCAGAGTATAGAAAAGCGTTTTAAAACTTACCCTGCTTTCTTTTCTTTTCAAAATTAATGATATGTGTAGCGTTTTTTTAGAAAGTGCTCACGAAATTGTTTCAAACTAAAACCTTAAAAAAAACCGGCCAAGTGCGTGTCGGGCCACGCGCAGTAGGGTTCCGTAGTTACATTATACCATACCATATTTTAATACCGCTATCATTTTTCACCTGAAAAAATAACTTTGTTTTTTACAGTGTTTGTATGAACGACAAAGTTATATTTGCAGTTTTAGAAAATGTACTATATTTCGAAAACTTTTTACTGTATCTCGTTCAGACCAATTTTGGTTGAAAGTGTTTACTAAGATCTCATATATTTTTTTTTATTTTTCACTCTCTTACTTTAAAAGTTAAAGGGGGGGGGCACACATTTTACCACTTTGGCAGTATATATCTTTCAAACGGTTGACTTTGTGAAAAAATTGTCTTAGAAACCTCAATGTCATTTTTAAAGACCTATCTATAAACACCCCGCAAGTATTGGTTTGATGAAAAAAAATCTTTTCTGTTTCAGTTCCTTGTATGGAGATGCCCCCCCTTAATCTTTTATTTTTTTTTTATTTTTGTAAGGAAATCGTAAAGCGGTTTACAGAATACATCTACCTACCAAGTTTCAACTATGTAGTCTTAATACCTTCGGAATAAAGTGGCTGTGACATACGGACGGACAGACAGACAGACAGACAGACAGACATGACGAATCTATAAGGGTTCCGTTTTTTTGCCATTTTGGCTACGGAACCCTAAAAAAGATTTGAGACTTGTTACTTTCTTTTCAGGCCAACATCCCAGTCCTTATAAGTGCCCAACTTTTAAGCAGCATGCGTTACAAGAGGATCCCACTAAGAGCTGAATTGTTGGACATTAGTAACTGCATACTAGATGGCGCTGATGGGCTTCTACTCACAGCTGAAACGGCAGTAGGGTTATACCCTGAAGAAACAGTAGCGTGCTTAGCTAACACCTGTAAAGAAGCTGAAGCTTGTGTGTGGTCGAAGCAGCTATTTCAGGACTTGGTAGAAAAGGTAGTATTTTTTCAGATATTTTTTTCAGTAAATAGGCATTTCACTGCAGAGGCAGAAATATTGCCTGGTCCGAAATTGGATTAAAAACAAAGTAAATACTCATAGGTAGGTGTCTAAATCTTTTTATGGATACTTTCACCAAAACCAGTCAAGAAATTGTGTGTGCTAGCTACTAGGGCTAAAGAAGATCGGACATAATAAAAATTAAATAAAAGAAATATATTAAAAACACGACTGCCCTGCCAAAAACGAACTAAAAAGTTAAATAACAAGTGTCATTGCAGTCGGGGGACCGTTTTGTGGTACAATTTTTAATCAAAGAGGTCCCCTGACTGCAATGACACTTGTTATTTAACTTTTTAGTTCGTTTTGGCAGGGCAGGTCAGTCGTGTTTTTTTTTCACACATTTTAGTGATAAATTATATAGTGTTGAAATGTGCTCATTGAGCCCTTTCATTTGATGCCCATATTGTAATAATTGAAGAAAAACAATTTTTTCTCATTTGAAAATGGCGTCGTGCAGTCGCCATATTGACTTTTTTCCAATACCCACAAACATGCATGAACCCTGAATACATATACACTCTTTTTTGGGCAGTCGTGTAAAAATAAACAATATTTTCAACACACTTGCTCGTAAAGTGAGCCCTCATACATCGCTTTTAGGGCCATAAACCGAACTATAACAAACGCGTGCAATAATATATAAAACACTAGTTGGTTATAGAATTATCCCTACAAAGTTAAATAGGTACCTTACTGCAAGTTCTATGCGAGTAAACAGAGCATTTTCAATTTAACCGGGTAATACAGTTATTTTTTTAGTAACAACAAAGAGTTTTATGCCGCTGAAAATTCATTTGCATTTTTGGAATAAATAAATGTGTAGGTCCTTAATTAAGTCAAACAAATATTTATTTTTATCAAATTATTCCTAATTTACAATATTTTGTTATAAAATATTAAAATATTAGCATTTTATCACTTAAATTTATTATTTTGAAGTAGGCTGTATGCTCACTAACCCCTTTGTTCGCAAAATATTCTTGCATTGGGCGTGTGAAAAAAACAAAAAAAACCTGCGCGCCTTCTCTCAGCATGATTATCATTTTGTTTTTGTCGTATTTGTTGGTTTTTTCCTCGCAAATGTGTTGAAAAACGTCGTATGAAACTCGTGAGCTCTTACTTATTGCACACTCGGCTGAGTTACGCCCTCGCCTGCGGCTCGGGCTGCAACCCACAGCCTTGTGTGCATTAAGCAACCTAAGCTAACTTGTATCATAATGTACTATTTGTTTATAGACACCGCTCCCTTGCGACCAAGTGACTGGTTCTGCCTTAGCTGCAGTACTGGCTGCGCAAAGAGTGATAGCTGCAGCGATCATAGTGATAACAACAACAGGAGTATCCGCACAAGTGGTCGCTAAGTATCGACCAAGGTGCCCAATATTGGCAGTTACTAGATACGCTCCAATAGCCAGGAAGTTGCACTTATGGAGGGGAATCATCCCTATTGTTTATGAAGGTAGAAATCTTCTTATAATTTATTACATTATTTTTAAAAGATACCAAAATCTCACGTAAGCGGATGTCCTGTCCACACTGAGCGTGATCTCACGATGGCGCATACAACAGAAGCAATCATTATGCCTCAACACACGCTTCTTTAATTTGTGACCAAACAATTTACTTTTGTGACTTAATAACATCTTTAATGGGCTTTCATAATACAGCGCCTATATAATTTTTTTTAAGAAATCAATAGTCCACTTTCCACTAAGCTCCGATTTTTTTTCAAGTTTCAAAACAAGACAGTAACTTTCCAATTTTCCAACTTTACGGTCAATTAAGGTTTAAGGTTGGTTATATGTATTTTTGATGAAGAAAGTAGTGTCTTCTTTTTATGTGCATAATATTTCAAATCGTCTATATCGCAGCACACGCCTTAACATTATCTCTTTAAATGACAAACCAAATGTGGCACTTAAATTATTGAATATATTTATTTATTTTTTATTTATTTATTTAATCTTTATTGCATATGTATAAAATACAGCAAATGGCGGACTTAATGCTAAAAAGGCATTCTCTCCCAGTCAACCAGAGAGGATGTGATAGTTAAAATGTGCAGGCAATAAAGCGAATTGATAAATATGAATAATAATAATATTCAAATTATATATAAGTACTATAACATAGATTAAATATATATTATAATATAAATACATATATATATACATACATATGCAATACATATATTTCATTAATATAGAGGTAGTTTATTATGTCGTTTGTACTGTGACAAAAATACGCCCACAACAATCGCCATCCATAATATACACACAGCACATCATTGGTAGATAACATTAATTTCCTATACTATACACGTTTTCAGCTTCACCAGATACAGATTGGCAGATTGATCTCGACAAAAGGGTATATTTCGTCATCAAATGGGCGATGGCCACTGGCTTCGTGAGGGTCGGAGATCCTCTGGTCGTGGTCTCTGGCTGGAAACAGGGTTCTGGTTTCACGAACACCATGCGGGTGATCTACGCAGCCGCTGATACAACCATCGGTTGATAAATCTTGCTACTTATATTATTCTCTTTAATCGTATTTAACTTAGTTTAATGGTTAAAATAATATATTTTTGGACTAACAAATCATCTTTTTCCTTAAACAGATTTTATCTAAAAAAGAACTACCTATTCCCAAAATAGTAACTATTATTCCCAATATTCTTACCATATAATTGGCAGTACCTACTTCTAAGAAAAACTGTTATGTTATGTATGACATGTAGGTGTAAGTAATAAAATAATACATTCAATGCTAAGAAAATACTTAATTATAAGCACAGAGGAAATAATCACTACGTTTTACCTATAAGTAATACGATTCAAATTGTGTCAATGACCTAAATAGACAAAGATATTGATAAATCTACGTTTAATAACGTCCCTTTAATCTTTATTTAATTTTGAATAAAGACAAAATTAATGCTTAAGACTCATCAATTTCAATTAATAAAAATTATAATTTCGTTAAAATTTCAAAATTAAACTGCCCGAGATATTAACCGTGGTCGCTTGAACCTCTCATTAGACAAAAATGTTACCTTTTGCAATCACAATTATTTCAAATTCCGTCATCTCGACGAGAATCGAATTAAGTATACAAATAGGCGGAAGCGTCCTTGTCGCAAAAGCCGAGAATCCAGCAGGACAAATTGTGCGTAATCTCCTAGAGTCCCCCACAAAAAGGTGAGCGCCTCCATTATGAATAACTTCCACCGCCCTCATCTAATTTAACTTGTAAACATTACAATTTAGGCTTCCATCTCGACTTGATGCCTTCAAAAGTGCTATCCACCTTTATTCCCGAAATTTTTACTTTTCTCTTTTTATTTTCTTGTTGTTCTTCCTTTGTACGATGTAGTGTCTTGTTTCCCGCAGTATCTTAAACTTTTTACTTTCATTCAGGTTCGGAGTTTTGTGCTTACTCATTATTACTTACAACATTGTTACGTTATTTACTATACTTGAAAATTAATAAGTCGTCCTTAGCCGGCTAAACTGCTATATAGTCCCATTATAGAGGTAATGATTTCAGATAATTTTATGAATATTTATTTAGCATAGGTATTCCATTTTATGATATTGTACTTTTCTAATTTATTTGTCTAAATCAGCTGCTAAATTACCTTCTTTTAGGACTCCCAAAATGTTTATTCTTACTAAAACCAACGACTAACAAAGGCATCGCAAGACATTTTCTCATTCATACTCAACCGAAGCTGAATCACAGCCGTGATGAAGCAACCTGCTGCATATTTTAACCTAAAGTTGAACCATTAAATTGGATTCAGTAGCAGCATAGTCGGCGCAAATTGCCTTGTTCCTGCAGCTTTGACAATGCGATGGCATTCGTCCACTGAACGAGGCACCTACTACTGTTACCAAATATAACGGTTATTGAGGTATCATCCGACTTTGGATTTGTTGGCAGACAAATCCAATCAATTAAGTAGTTATCAAACTTTTCAACCAGCAAATGCATACCCACCATAGTTATATTTTATACGTGATGTGAAACATACAACAAATCTTTTTAAGGTAATTTACGACAAATTAGCCAGCTAAAAAAACTCTTCTACTGAATAATTCTTCGTAATCATCTGTGAGCAACGCTCGATTATTGAAAGGCCATATTAGATTTTTGACCTCACTTCAAGACGTTCTTAGGAACAAGTTTTTAAGAATTCACAATTTAAAGTCTACAAATGAAATGCTACTCCAGCACAAGTGACATTTCAGTATACATGGTTAAGACTTATATCTCCTTATCTCACGGCTCAGAACAGAACACTGTTTCAAGCATGAACACTGAGCTGAAAGCAGCATATGCATGGACGAATAATTGCGATGCCCGGGCGATATCGTGTGCCCAGTTTACCGCAGTATTGGGAGATACAATTGTCGGAATAGTGTTACTGGATCATACTAATGTATGTATGCATCTATTTCATCATGTAGTAAATATTATATTACGTTAAAATCTAATTTTGCTCTTTTACTAATAAAGAACTGCAACCCACCCGTTTTATGAGTGTGTAACTATAACTGTGATAAAGGAGTATAGATCGCGTATATTAAATTAAAAATTAAAATTGTTTATTTCAAGCAAATTAGCCCATATTACATACAAAACAAAAAAAAAATCATAGAGCACAACAAAAGATTCGTCACTTTAATATTTGCTGTTAGGCAACACATGCACCATACAGCAATGACGCATATACTGGCAGTCAAATCTGCTCGCGAACACGCTCAAGATGCTGTTAGAGCTGGCCCGAGTCCTGCGCACCAGGGATGTACACCGTTTCCGCATAATGGTGTAGAAACAGTCGACCTGTGCATCGGCGAACATCCCTGACGCGCTGCAGAATCGGGGCAGCCCCATCAGCACCCTGAACGCGTTGTTATACTGAACACGTAGGGCGCTGTACTGTTTTTGCGTATGATTTACCCAAAGGCTGCTCGTGTAGAAATTGGTACAGTATGCCCGAAAAAGGGTTCGTTTAACTTCTGCCGAGCTACGAGCAAACCTTCGGGCTACCATGTTCGCTCTTACAGACAGCGCCCTACGCGCTCTTTCTATGTCAACATCATCGTTCAAGTCGGAGGTAATGATATGTATAGAGGCGTATAGCACGGAATTGTCAAAATTTGTTTATTAGTCAAGCTTTCGCTGTATCATCCGTATACATCGCGGGTAAATGTTTATTAGTAAGGCAGTTAGTGTTTAATTTGCTGTCCAACACAATTTAAATCTTTGTCCAGCCAACGTGAAGAATTTTAAAGAAACATTCTACTTCTAAACTCGCAAAGCTCGAACAGTTTTGTTACTTCTTTTCGCGTTACGTATTCATTAATTGTAGTATTAAAATGTTTAATATTTCTTAAAACATTGAAAATTTTAAATAAAATAATTACACTCTTACCAATGTCTTTTGAAAGTAACGCGGTAGTGTTAACTCAGATTTTAAAGAATTCTTACTTATCCTTACTTAATATTATAAATGTGAAAGTCCGTTTGTTTGTTTGTTACGCCTTCATGTCTTAACTACTGAACTGATCATCATGAAATTTTGCATACACGTTTTTAGGGGTACAGAGAAAGACATAGGGTACCTTTCATCCCGAAACAAGGTACTGTTCCCGAGGGATAGAGAAATAACTGTCCACGCAGACAAAGTCGCGGGTGGTCGCTAGTTTATTATAAAAGATTCTTTTCTACAAAAAACTTAGAATTTCGCTCAAACCGTTTCATAAGTTCTGCTGTCCCATGGCTGTCCCGATGTCCGACATAGAGCTGGCGACACTAACGGCCGTTGCGAGTAATTGCGTCCGTTTCAGACGATATGGCCCGGGACTGACCTTTGTTAAAAGTTACCTGGCGAGAGATACGTCTGTCCTCACTAAAGTATGTCTGGTGCTCGTCTAAAATCGTCAGCTAATTTAAAAAGGGGTAGCAGAGTAATGAGAAAGGTGTTTTGTTTGATAACTGCTCATTTTTATAAGATGCATTCAAACACGTAATTAGAGCTATATTTTAATGTCAAGGTGGTAACTACGAAAAAGAAAAGAGACTATGAAATACTATTATTAGTAACTGCTTATTAAATCGTGCTGCTGCAAAAGTTACAGATACAGTGCAGTGATAGCAACCTCCAGAAGACGCCAGTGATTTTATTAATAATATTTTTTACAAACTAAATAAGATTACAAAAAAAGAATCGCGAAGTCAACAAAAAAAATATTTTTATTTTGAGTCTGTTAATTAATGGATATTTTCTGATTGTCTACATCTAAAAGTAACTAAATACGGCATTTTTAACAAATAAAGTTTGCTTTTGTGTATTATACAATTCTCAGCGTGGTACTTAGGAGAAAAAACCGGCCAAGTGCGTGTCGGGCCACGCGCCATAGGGTTCCGTAGTTACCTTATACCATACCATATTTAATACCACCTATAATTTTTCGTCTGCAAAAATAACTTTATTTTTCACAGTGTTGGTATGAATGACAAAGTTATATTTGCGGTTTTGGAAAATGTGCTATATCTCAAAAACTAATTACTATATCTCGTTCAAACTAATTTTGGTTGAAAGTGTTTATTAAGATCTACAGCATATATTTTTTTTAGATTTTTCACTCTCTTATTTCAAAAGTTAAAAGGGGGGGGGGGGACACACATTTTACCACTTTGGCGGTGAATATCTTTCAAACGGTTAACTTTGAGAGAAAGTTGTCTTAGAAACCTCAATGTCATTTTTAAAGACCTATCTATAGACACCTAACACATGTTGGTTTGAAGAAAAAATTTTTTTTCAGTTTCAGTTCCATGTATGGGGAGCCCCCCCCTTAATCTTTTATTTTTCTTATTTTTGTATTAAATTCGTTAAGCGGTTAACAGAATACATCTACCTACCAAGTTTCAACTGTGTAGTCTTAATACTTTCGGAATAAAGTGGCTGTGACATACGGACAGACAGACAGACAGACATGACGAATCTATAAGGGTTCCGTTTTTTGCCATTTAGGCTACGGAACCCTAAAAAGAGCATATAAGTTTGCAATATACCAAGAATATGAAAGGAGCACACTGATCACATCAATGATTGCTATTTTTGAATAGTTAATCCATCTAAGTGTTAGACGCCATACATAGCCCTCTGGTTACTGAATCTTTTTGGAATTTTTGCGTATCTAGATCTAGCATCAACGTCTATTTCAGTCCAGTACCCCACAGTACACTTTCACAGGAATGTTCTCGTCCAAAGCTGGAAGAACAGCAATTGCTAACTAGAATATGCATTCAGAAGAGTAAGGGGAGTGTTTTCACTAAGATGTGACGTTATCAAGGACAAATATTCATTTAGGGTCTAATACGAGAAAGTTCTTATTTACATAGAAGATATACCAAAAATAACATTTTTTAAAGCTTTTTGTATTTTTTTGTATCTGAAGGTTTACTTTTATTGTATTTTGTAATCAAAAGTGATAAAAATAATTTGTTTTCCTTTTATACATAATTGAAATTAAAAAAATAGTGATTTTCCTTAAAATTTTATATTTCCTTCTGGTTGCTACAAAAGCAAACTTTATTATAAAACAATATTATTTCTTTCATAAATTATGCGTAAGTAATCAAAATCAGACATATAGAAATCAGACTCAAAATTCGTGTTGACTAATCTGACGATATTCGTCATTACATTTATTTAATTTTGGGCCTGGTAGGTCGCTGTGGTGCGCGTCAAACTCCGACCTTAAACTAAATTATTAAACACTCTAATTAATGCACATTTTTTGTGGGTCTTTCTCGTCGGAAATCCATGAAAATTTCAAATTCAACCAAAAAAAGCTATCTCGGGATCGCTCTATAAACAAAGTCTGCAAGAGAGAATTTAAAAACAAAGCAAACGGAATTTTTCAGCGACGGTTGTAAGCCCATGGAACGTCACCAAATACCTTTTGACTGTGGTGCTTACTCGTGGGGGTCTGTTGGACATTTGTGGACAAAGTGAACATATCTGTAAGGCGGTTCATCAAGTTTTAGAGTGATTAAAAAACATTTTATTTCATTTTCTTACAAGGAAAGTTTAAACTACCAATTTAAATAACACCACCAATTTAATTCATTCTTTATAAAGGGAAATTATTTCTTTTGTATGACAGAGGGCATTAAAATAGTGGGCAACAATGCGAATAAAAATATTTGAATATTTCTTTGTTGAGTCACGATGCTTTTACTGACGCTTTAAAAATATTCAGCGTGGTATCAAATTGTAATATCACTATAAACATTTAATGCTACCCTACCTCAAAAGTTAAATTTGAAAAATAATCAATTGGCACTGTACTGGAAAAGCTTTGGTACCTAATTAACAAAGCTCTCAACAACATATTGAAATACTTACTTATAAAAGTTTTGTGTGCATTTATTTTGGTGGTAACTTGACGTTTAGTGCCAAGACTAAACTATTTGTCTTTGTGTGGCAAATAACAATACAAACAAATTGTAAATAACATTTAATGATTAATGTTTGTTTCTTTAAGATTCTGCAAAGAATGCTCTGCAGCTTAGTTTGTAAAAGAAACTCGGCTTGCGAAATCGAGCTACGTGAAAGTCTAGCTTTCAGCTTAAGCACGTTTTCACTGTTTGTTGCCAAAAACACACCGCAACAATAATGTTGTCATCTAGCTTGGTATATCCCACTGAACATAACTTGTTAGCTACAATAATTGGTACGCGCAAGTTCCGCAAACTTGTGAACAGTGTGTTCGTAGTGTAAGTACGAGAGGTTACATAAATTCAATTTGGCCACCTCTGAGCTGCAAATTGGCCCGCCGGCCAACGACCAACGAAGTGGAGTTAACCCTTTGATGCCGATCGGTATTGCCGGCCGTTCCGTCAACCACTCCGTGACGCTACTTCGAATAGCTCTGCAGCTATCCTATCACGTGTTTAAAGTAAAATGAGCTTTTAAAGATTTCCTATTCTCTCTCGTTCTTGCTCTAGATTTCTGAGGAGCTTCAAATGACATAATATATTATTCTCGCTGATAATTCTGTATTTTTATTTAAAACTTCATAAAACTTTTTGACTTAAGAAAATTTACTATTTTCAAAATTTTCCGACACAGGAATGAATTGATTTAAAAGTATTTCATACAGTGCTATTAAAGAAATTTTATATCTAAGTACTATTGACTGAAAAAAATCTAAAATTATTTATAACCAGCTGTAATAACTGTTTTCATAAAATTTTCGTGAAAACTTGTGAACGATTACCGGCTATTCCTCGCAGCGTCGAAATGAAAACAAATGAAATATGAATATTGTATATTCAGACAAAATGAACAGAGAATAATTTCCCCGGAGTCTATTTGCATCATAATGTGACTGTTTCGCAGTGACTGAGGCTTGTCAGGCGACAAGCAATATTCCTATGTAACCTAGTTAGCGCGCTGCTGTAGGTCGTGAACTAACGTTTCTAAGGAGCCCCTAATGATTGCATCGGCAATGCAATCAACATACTGTGCTCTGCCTATACATCCATTGTATTTGTTTATTTTGAGATTGTTTTAATAAAAAAGTGAATTATTCCACTTTCTCAAGTGTCCCCACTGGTGTGAATAAAAGTATCAATAAAAAGGGAAAATATAGAAGTAACATTATCCATCGACTGTACAATATCTGCCGTAAAGAAGCGAACAAGGGCACCAGTGGCAACGCTTGGTGGGAAAAGAGGAATAATCCAAAAATGGTATAAAAAAGTAGGATATTTCTTGCATATCAGCCATTTATTATCGACCCCCACTGCTGATTCACAGGCCGTCTTTATAAGAAGGACGAGCCGCCACGCGGCGGGTCCAATGCGGATTGGGTTTCTTTTTTATATGAACTCTATTTTGATTCACAGGAAAATTCTAATAAAAAATCACGATGCTCAAATTCTCTAAAAAGACAAAATTCACAACTGGCTTTTACAAAAGCCTTCGTAACGCCCAATAACCGGTGTGAAGCTGAAAATGCCTCGAAGGCGCGTTTCCACGTGTAGTGCCGCTCGGCCCCGACGCCGCGATGATAGGGCACATTCCCTCTGATGGCGGCCGTCCACTTGATGCTCCTTATAACTCCCTTTTGTCCCTATCCTTTTTGCACCTCACTTAACAAGTGAATGATGCGTACGTCTTATATCAAGTTAGACTGCCCTTGGAACGAAAATTAGAATTGCGTTCATGTAATACTTTCTCGGTACCGCATAGTAGAACCAATTACGGAAAAAACCGATATATACTAAGAGCTATGAAAAATTATAATGCGAATTTTAGTGATATAGATATATTTAATACAAAATTTGCTAAATTTAAAAATGAAACTTTTAAAATCTGTATGAACAAATTACAACCTTAATGTGTTAAATTGAAACCATTTTCGATAAATTGTCATGAGATTATGTTAAATAATAAATATGCTGTATTGTAAACTTTTATAGATTAATACCAGTAAATTACACCCTTAATAATTTGTCATTTAAAAATTTAACTTTTTTGTTGTAATATCTTTACTTAATAATTTCTTACATCTATTTGCCTACATAATTTGTCTGTTCAACGTAATGTACAATTTAGTGGTGGAAACTCTTTTGGCTAATGTACTGAAATTATGTTTTACTATTACTATGTACTATTTAAAGCTGTATGTTTCCCTAAGTAATAAAAAATTAAAAAAAAATAACGTAAAAATTATATTACTTATACCGAAAATACAAAAGCTGTATTTTTTAGATTCTTGGACTTGTGCGGTGGTAGAAATTAATCTTTAAAGTTGTTTATGACAATTCATCATAATTTCGAATACCTGCTCAGTCAGAGGTAGGGTTGCCAACCCTACTATATAATATAGTATCCTACTATATTAAGGGCTCGCCTAATATATTTTTTGAAAAATATATAGTAGGCAAAGCTACTATATTTTTTCAGGTGAAAAAATTAAACAAAAGCACCAAAAAAAAACATATACCTATGCACATAGTAATTGCATAGTAATTTTTGTGATTAACTACTTGTTTAAACACTTGTGTTTATGGTTGTTGATTAAATTATGAAAATGTAAGAATGAAAAATGCAACTTCTTTAAAATCCTCCATACTAAACAATAAACTACTATATTTTTTGGACTTTTTCGCCATCTACTACACGTAGTAATCTACACTATTTTTACACGTACCAAATAATCTTGAAACTACTATATTTGATGCAAAAAAAGTTGGCAACCCTAGTCAGAGGTAGTAATTTTCCGTCACTTTATACTTATCCAAAAACTATCAGTTTAAAAAAAACGTACTGACCTAGGGTCATAAGTTTACCTGTGCTGTTTCTGAGGTATACATATCGGTGGTTTATCAGAGGTTTAACTTAATCGGAGGGGTCCATTCCGTACATTATCGGTTTAAAGTAATTTTAGTCAGATAATGTGGACTCCTCCATAAAGTACCTCAGAAACCGGTAGGTTAATCCATTCCAAATTATTACAAACTACAAGTTTCGAAAGATACAGCTAACTATAAGTTAGGTAGTTGTTAAGTAGGTACTTATGCCACAGAATATATAATCTTATGCCTAACAGCTCTAATACAACCCGCAACTTGACTTGTTAAATAAATGCTCGTGATTAATCGTTAGCTGTAATTGGATTAATAAATTAGGAAGTTGGTCTTTAGGTCTTTAATAAATGAGATAACTTAATGTCTGAATGGAGATTTATCCGAACGAATGAGCGGAATGAAAATTTGTGCGTTAACTGAAGATCTTTAGCGAGTTAAATAAATAACTTTACTTCTTTGTTGTTAAATCACATTACTCAATATCTATAATGATTATGAAGGGGAACGCAAGAATGAAGGGGACAAATACATACTTATCAAAAATGAAAATACTCTTCTACAACTTCGGGCCTCCATTGAAAGGGAAAATCACGGAAATTAACTATGTTTATTTAGTTTTTACAGTTATGTTAACTTATTTTTACTCTTTTTTCCAACACACAAAACACTCACACTTACAAAATAACCCTAGTATTAATACAGAAACATTTAACACACAACACACTGACACACCTACACTATTAAACACCTCAATTATATCAAAAATAAAACACAACAGGAACCTAACATATTTACCTAAAACCAATTTGCCTGATTGTTACTTTTTTAAGAAAAACATGACTAGAACCTACTGTTTAATTTACTACTATAATGGCTGGTCAGCTTAATCTCATAAGCGATATAGACAATACAGATATACATTTTAGTATTAAACATAACAAACCTGAAAAGTGCATTGATAACATTGGGAGCACTGAACACAAATTAACCATAATACATCAAAACATACGAAGTATCCAAAAAAACTTTGCTAATTTCGAATTTTTTTTATCACGCTTGAAGTTTGATCCGGACTTGCTAATATTGACAGAATGCAGACTAAATGAAAATACTCCAGTACTGAATCTTAACAACTACGAATGTTTTTATTCACAGCGATATCTCAACCAAAATGATGGTATCGTAATATTTCACAAGAGCAAACTCCAAGTCTCGATTGAAGAACCACACTTCCTAGATGCTAACCGCCTAGTGATACGGATAGGACAGGAGTTCACGATAAGTGGTATTTACAGGTCGCCATCTGTCTATAACGTACATAACTTTAGTACTTCCTTAGAGAAGATTATGCAGTTAAGTGATACTCGATCGTGTGCTATAATAGGTGACATTAACATAGATATTAAAATTGACACTGCAGACAAACGTGCAAACGACTATCTGGACCTAACTGGCCAATACGGCTTCTATCCCGCGCACTTTTACCCTACACATGACCGTTCTTGCCTGGATCACGTTTTATTGAAAACGGATGTCTCAGACCAAGTAATAGTATGTGACGCGGGAATAACTGACCATGACACTCTAGTTATTGCACTAAATAAAACGACCTCCTGCACTGTCGCTCATCTGCACGAAACAAAACAGACTACTAAAATTGACTATCCTGGTCTTACAAAAGACATTGAAAGTATTAACTGGAATACCATTTACCAGCATAATGATGTATCGGAGGCTCTGGCGGAGTTCACTGAAATTTTGAGCTCTAGGATTCAATTACGTTCAAAAAAAGTAAGTTTCCGTAACTCAAAAGACATAAGAAAACCCTGGATATCTGAAAATTTACTAAAATGCATTCGGAAAAGAGACATATTACACCAAGAAGCAAAAAAGAAAGAAAACAGAAATGATTTGAATATACAGCTGAAATACAAAAATTACAGAAACTGCTGCAATAATACTATACAGAACCTAAAAAATGCACATGAAAGAGAACTCTTAGATCGCGCAAAGGGAGACAGTAAAAAGACATGGACTGCTGTTAAAAGTATATGTAATCTCAAAAGAAAAGACTCGTCAAGTGCTAATTTGCTTTGCGCACAACAAGAACCTGTACACTCACTGAACGCGGTAAACAACTATTTCTGCACCGTAGGTGACAAACTAGCAGAACAAACAATAGCGGAACTAGGAAAACCAGAGTCTGAACTTGTCGATATGAACCATACCCTTGATGTTAGTAATCCATCCCCTAGCGACTCCTTTTACATTGTGCCGACAGATGAAGTAGAAATTAATAAAATAATTTCTCACTTGAAAAGCGACTTAACTCCTGGTTGGGACAACATTAATAACCGAGTTCTTAAGAATGCCAAACACTGCCTTGCACCTCCCATAGCTTTCTTATGTAACCTTAGTCTGCGATCAGGAAAGGTGCCCTCTGGAATGAAAATTGCAAATGTGTGCCCAATTTACAAGTCTGGAGAAAAACATCTTGCAACGAACTATAGGCCGATATCTCTGCTAACTGCAATATCAAAAATACTGGAGAAAGTGATGAACTTCAGACTCTTAAAATACCTTTAAGACAGGAAAGTACTGAGCACAAATCAATATGGCTTTCGCAATAACAGATCGACGGAGGATGCAGTAACTAATCTAGTTGATTCTATTTTAAATAAACTGGATAATGGTTACAGATTTGTTGGCGTCTTCCTCGATCTTGCGAAAGCCTTCGACACCGTCTCAAGGCCCATATTACTTAAAAAAATGGAATGTCTTGGTATTCGTGGCACGGCACTTGATTGGTTTAATTCATATCTCACTGATCGCAGACAAAGGGTACGAATTGGTGACCACTACAGTGACTACGCTGGTACCAGTTTTGGAGTTCCTCAAGGTAGTGTGCTTGGCCCGACTCTGTTCATTATATATATTAACGGTCTCTGTGCGCTGAAGTTGAATAATGCTGCAATATTTGCCTACGCAGACGATACTGCAATTATTTTTCACGGTAACACTTGGCAAGAATCACATACCGCTGCAGAATCAGGCATGAAAGCAATTGCTAACTGGTTAAACCATAACTTGCTTTCTCTAAACATGGGAAAAACTAAAGTTATCAACTTCTCTATCACCAAACGCACGGCCGCTCCACATCACATCCCAATAAAACTCCACAAGTGTAGGGATGTGCACACAGATCTATGTAACTGTCCAGCTTTCGAAGTGACGAGCAACATAAAGTATCTGGGTGTTTATATTGATCAACATCTGAGATGGACTAAACAGAATGATTACTTATGTTCCCGGGAAAGAAAACTAATGCACATTTTCAAAAAATTACGATCTGTTGCGGATGTCAACTTGCTGAAAATGTTGTATTTTGCTCTTTGCCAATCAGTCTTGAGCTATTGTATAGTAACATGGGGAGCAGCTTGTAAGACTCATCTTATAAAAGCCGAACGGGTGCAAAGAGCTACCCTGAAAGTACTATATCAGAAGCGAATGCGATATTGTACTGACACACTTTACAAAGAAACTGGTATGTTGAGAGTGCGACAGCTATATGTCATGGCTGTTACGCTAAAATTTCATAAAACGTCACCGTTTACTGTATGTAAAAGTCAACGGTCACAGAGGAAAATAAGATGGAAAAAAGAGACGTGCAGGACAACATTTGGAAGAAGATCATTTCTGTTCATGGGGCCACACATTTATAATAAGATCAATGACTTACTGGATGTGATTCAGTTATCGAGAAGTAAGTGTAAAGCGGTACTGAGCAAATGGCTTCTGAGCTTAGGTTACACGCAGACCGAACATATTATATCTATTTAAAAAGGTTCCTAAATCAAAACACATCTAACACTACACACATGCACATAAATACACACAATCAACACACACACACACACACACACACACACACACACACACACACACACACACACACACACACACACACACACACACACACACACACACACACACACACACACACACACACACACACACACACACACACACACACAGACACAAACACATAATATGCAAACATAATGGTTTTTGCTAATAGTATTTAGTATTTAATTGTATTTTTTTTTCATCTCTCTTGCTTGCTATTGTCATAATAAGTAATAATTGAGTACAAATACATACGTTATAATCATAATCCATGTAAACCTAATCTGTACGAAAGAGACTGGTTCCTGCGACACAGGGAATCCTAGTGTAGGAACCAGTGCCCTACTTAGCTGTGTAAAAATAGTTTTGGCCAATAAAGATTATTATTATTATTATTATTATGATAAAAAAATTAATACAATACAACTATTTAATTACTATGAGATACCTACGTATACTTATGTATGTATAGTATGAATTATTTACTGTAAATAAAATGAAATTTTGTTCTTCGTTTATATTGCAGATATAATGTTCTCAGTCCTCTTCCTGATGAACTTTGTGTTTTATCTGTAATACTGTGAAAGTACACTAGATTTGCCCACAGTTATAAATTATAAAGATAATTATTTAAGACATTATGAAAAATTACTATGAAAAATTAATTTAAGTGTTGATGACAAAATTATCTATGATATGTAGTTCTTTCTGTTGGGGGACACGATATTGTTTAGGTTATGGCAGAATACCAGAGGCTGTGGGTTTCCCGCGGTCACTGAGCCATAAACCTTTTTGTCAAATTGTAAAATATTTAACCATTGCATGTATACTTTTGATTTGAGACAAATAAATAATTTTATTATTATTATTATTATTTACTTAGGCCACACCTACACCAAGTTATCTAGCGGACGTGGCAGTCATAAATATAGCCTCGCAAAGATCAAGTTCCTTTTCCTATCAAACACGTAAAAAAGCTTTCCCGCCAGTGTGTCCCAAGGCTTACACATTTTGTATTCATTTTTTGTATGTACGGTACGCGTGAATCGAGCGTTGCCTAATGAGGCACGTTACGATATTCATTTCATCATGCCTTTGAGCACAGCTTCGTTAGTCAGCGATATGTAGACTAGGTACGTGTGTATACGATATATACGAGGCCATTTTTCACGAAGAAAAATACCAGCTGCATCGTTAATATTTCACACGGCATTTAAGTTTTAAATTAAGTACGATGATTGAACTTTGTAGCAAGTAGGCGTGTTCGTATGACATGACAATGACTCATCAGAAAAGCAAAACTAACCGGTTTATATAGACAACTTCGATTTCATGTGAGCATAAACGAATTCTGTTCAGACTTTATGCTATTCAATTGAGTACAACTAGTACTTACTTGCTGTACTATTTTTAGCCTAAATGGCTGCCTTATCGTTTTTTTTTTTTTTTTTGGTAACGATAACATATTTTTAGCCTGCTTATAAAAAGAACGCAACCACTTCACGCAAACAGACTGACATTTAGCATCAGAGAGGGTTCTCCATAATGTGATTCCTGTGATCCTAGATTCAGCCACTTACGCGATCGTTACGAAATTTGTCATGACCTCCTGGAATACAATCTGAAGTTTACTTTACGAGTACTAAAGTTACTTCAATACTCTCGGATCAAGATGTTTTTCTGCGACGAAATATCTAGAATTTATTGGAATTTGCTCTCATCCACGAAATATCTAGACAGGCAATACGCAAACAAACTAAAGCAAATATTTACACTTGTGTCCGTTGCAGAAGCTATTCTACAAAACGTTTCAAAGCTAATGTTGTAAAACGATTATTGACATCCAATGAACAGCGGAAACGTTATTTATTACATCACTGTTGACAAATCGATTGCTAAAATTTATAATCAAAACTACTTTTCAGATCATTATTACAAAAACCTCATTATCTACTGTGAAATCACCATACACTCACATACTCCTGAACTATTCTTCGTTATTTTAAAGCCTGTAGCTCGGTAGTAATCAAATAAAACAACAGTATTTGATTCCCGTGCAAAAACACTTCGCAAATGAGCATAGTGGAAAAATCGATGGCAAAAAACAAAGCAAGCCAAAGACTATTACGACACTAATGAGGCCATCTACTTTCTTTAACTTTCATCCTCCACAAAAGGCCACCACCACAAAAAATACTCAATTAGTGTTCAACAAAACGTCCTTACTAATTAACTTGATCGAGCTCCTTTATTTCAAAGTCAGTTTTGCATTTCTATAGCGTCTTGTAAACTTTGTCGCCAGACTAAGTTTTAATCCTTAAACTAATGCATCGGCCACGGGCCACCATCTAATAGTAATAGTATAGTATTTTAATTATCTGTGGTAATAATTTGTGATAGTGGGCGTCGTACGGCTGATGATGAAATGATTACTAACCTCAACACATCATCATTACAATATCAAATCACTATAAGCAACACCAAATTATAATTTAGGTGCCGTTGCTTCTTTTACATAATCTTCTTCCTTCTAAAGCACTGGGAAAACTAAGTAGCAACATTAGACTATGATATTGCTATTTAGTAAAGAAAATGCATAGTAGACACTACCGACTTTTTGTGACTTATTCTGTCTTTTCTCAATCAGCCACAATAAAGCAACCCTAACCTGCCACAATCAAATAAAGTGAGTGAGACTACCATATCTTTTACAATTCGCTGCTTAATCACTCGATCACACGAGTGCTTAAATAAGTCGTTTTCCTTATAAGATAACGCTGCACAAATCCCCATCCAACTCAACTCAAACCGCTGTCAGCGCGAAAAAAAATCCTAAGCATTCCAGCGAACTAATCCGGGCTGGTGTTACAAAATGAATAGAGGCTCGATCGCCGAGGCTGGGCCGTAGTACAAAACAAGATTGGAAAATGGGCGGTTTGTTTTCGGGTCGGATCCCAGCATTGCAATCCGGGATGTGGACAAATTCAATTTTCCCCTAGCCGATAACGGGAACAATAACCCGACAGCCTCTCACTAAGAATCGCGGGATTTTATAAACTGCTCTCGTTTGTAGACGTGGAGAGGAAAACGGTTAATTTTGCCTAAAGTATTTTTTGTTATGTGAAAGAAACTTTATTTGTCCGTCTGTTTGCTACTTTTTCACGCTTATAAGCTTAAGGTATATACTTAAGGTAAATATTCCCCATATTTTCAAGGTAGGTCGGAATGCATTTACTTTCAAGGAGGCTTAGACACTCAGAAGTTTTAACCCACTAAAAACATTTTCATGTATAGTGTTGCCAAGACTCCATATGGCTTGCACTGTCAAAAAGTCCTCATGTAGAGCCAAGCTTCTAACTCTACGCGCCCTAATTTCAAAACCTCTTCACCTTAATCAAAATATGTGGCTTGACCATTTCGCTACATGGAAAAATGTATTCAGTCTCCAACAATAATATTTCTTGTAACGAAACGGCCAAGCCACATAATTTGACTAAAGAGTTTTTTGAAGTTAGGGCTTGTAGAGTTAGGGCGCGTAGAGTTAGAAGCCTGACTCTACATGAGGTCTGATAACTTTTTGACAGTGCAAGCCATATGGAGTCTTGGCAACACTATACATGAAAATGTTTTTGGTGGGATTTCATTTCTTTTTGTTAGTAACTTTCCATAAACCGGAAAAGCAAGGTGGGGCCAGAATTGTGGTCTAAAATCGTGTAAAATTCGATCAACATCAACCAGCGTACTTGTACTATTATTTATTTTCATTTATGCTGTGATATTATTTTACTCTTTGATATGATATTATTTTAGAATGTGATAGTGCAAAGAGCAAAAAAGAGTCTGCTTACCTATAAGGTTTGCGCCATGAAAAAAGTAGTTTTGAAATGAACACCATTTCTTTTTTATGAATATTTTTTTCCGTTGCTTTAAGAGTGATTTACCAAGTCTTACAAATAATTACTAAATATTTAAAGATTTTTCATATACTACATATGTCTCATTTTTCAGACCTCTAGCATCAAAATTTGCGGAAGACTCATACAAACTTCCATCCCCTAGTTTAAGGGGTTGGGGGGTAAAAGTTCCAAGTTTTAGATTTTTTTTTGTTTGTGTACTAAAACTAGCTTACATACCAAATTTCAGCTTTCTAGGACTTCAGCAATACCCTAAGAATTTTGATGATTATATCAGTTAGTTTTGACGAAATCGGGTTTTTTAGATCTCAATAAAATCTTTCGTCTTACAAAAGATAAGGTTTATATATTAAGTCCTATTTGATTTCACATCACATAGGTACCTACCTATCACATTGGATGTCTTGAACTCGTGGACCCGTAAATGACCGTGATCTTAATCTATCTCTTTGATCTTTCTAATCACAGATAAGTAATATAATACTATGTTTCCAACGTATATTGACTCTATCTAATCTCTCTCTCTGAAATAGTGTTTTATATAAACGTACATTCAATGCCCACAATATTACCTTTTAAAATGTTAATATGAATTTTCCCATAGAAATAGAATGTCAAAGAACAACAAAGTCAATAAACAGGTGATCCGAAAACGAATCAATACATTTTATATGAGATACGTAAAATATGACTTAGATTCATAAAATATGACTATATTATGGCAAAGGAAGTTAATAAACTATGTTCCATACTGTTTTCTTTGTCGATAAACGAATAAATGTAGCGAAATTTGGTTTTAAAGAAATGTGTGGCAATATCTTATTTACCTCTGAAAAGTGTGATTATTTGGATTGTTTCTTTTTGTCGCATCACAATTACTTAGAGCAGAAGACACCATAGCTCCACGATACCTTTATTTTAAATTCTAATTAAGATTAAAAAATATTTTAAACAAACTGTGATTGCTCATTTGCTAGGCGGGACGCTAGGGGCTCTTACTGTAAAAAATGTTGGCATATGTCACTTGATCCTTTGTCTCTTTTTTACATAGACCGTGTCCGTATGATGTTAACTTCTCTTTTCCACGCTTTGTTGGTCTTCTTGAGCGCAGAGAAAATTTTTCTATGTCTATGAATTTTCCACTCTTCAGCCACTATTCGACTTAATAAGTTTTTACTTGCGTGCGTTAAAAAGGGATTGGCCTCTTTCTTAAAACGTTAAAATCTAATGTAGAGTTAGGAATGGGAAATATTTTTTTTTTTATTTAATAACGGTTATTTCCGCTTGTTTTTAAGATTCGGCCACCTCATAATTACTAATTATCAAGCAAACAACCTTAATAAACTAATTTCCCCTTTAGTGATGATCCGGGTTTTCTTTGATATAAGATTAAAAAGTGTTTTACCAACCGTTAGTAGCACACGAAATACTTTTCCACTTTTTCTAATACAATATTAAGAATTTTTTATAATCAGTAGAATGAAGCAAAAATAATGAGTAAGTATAATGAAAAATATATTTTTCTACAATTCAATAAACTTCAATTAAAACTTTGAAAATAGGTGCTTGCTTGCTTTTGTAACCTACCTACTTTTTGAACCTGAAAAACGCAAGAACTATCATTCTGTAGCAAAATGCACATAAATGCTGCATATTACTTACAGCTAGTGCTATTATTTGTTCTGTAATATTACCTACTTACTTAGGTATTCGTGTTTAAAAGGTTTTTTTACTCACTTAGGTTACACCCAGTTAATTACATCCAGTCTCAATAGCAACTGTTCATTGATTCAGACAAACTAAAATTTTCCATAAATGAAAAGTTTCAGAATTCGTTGGACACTTCGGGACCATATCACACTACTATTGCGCTTGTTTAATGAGTTGCTAGTTGCTACGTGCAACGCTACAATACGTGAAATACGTTACAACTGGTGTGATAAGGTACTAAATTGTTCAGTTGCTTGTGAAGCCGACTTTACCAGCGACCACCAACAGTGACAGTGAGGTCCGCTAATAAACCGGACACTCAAAGTTCAGTTAATTGCATCCAGTGTTTCGTCAGCACAGCTCTCTTCGTCGACCTAGGTACTTGTATACCGAAGTTATACTGTGGTTAACTTGAATTCGGGTTAGAGGGGTTGTACACGAGTTAAGAATTTGTTTTTCAAGTTTGAGATTTTTCGCAGTAACGGGTTTTGAAAATCATTTAGATTTACACATAACCTACACATGGAAACGAATATTTATTATAGGCAAGTGATGCTCGCCCTTTATCATCAGAAAGTTGACAAGGTAAAATTAGCGCTATCGCACACAGGCAACTTAGTCTCCCAGCAACTGTTTTGTCTCTCACATCAAGTCCACGGGTTTATATGGAAGCGCGCACACGAAGCGACACGGTCGTCTGCAACTTTTCATACAAATCACGTGAGAGACAAAAAAGGTGCGGAGACAAAAGTTGCCCGTGTGCGATAGCGCTTATATTACACCATAATATTTTTAACTCGGTGGAGTTACATACCTATAAAGAAATCAATCCTGAAATAACACAACTCGTAAACACAATCAGACAATCTCTCCCTTGCACGCTCCCGAGAATCTTTTCACATCTGTAAGTTACCACATCCCGGGCTATTGGTGTTTAGATAGATCCCCTAACATAAACTAGTTGCGTCGGTGCTCTCAGAGAGTTAGTGGAACTTTTAATAGTGTTCCTGTCCCTAGAGTAGTGCCACGCCGAAGTACAGTGGCAGTTATCTACCAAGTTATTACACAAATACTTGCCAACTCAACTGAGACGAGGTATAAAATGTCGTGTAGAATTTTCGCCATGAAACTTCTCAGCATAGACGTGAATTTAGTCTTCTTAAATGCTAATGCTTTGCAGTTTTCCCCTAAAAAATCATATACTTAGGTACCTACTGTGGAAATAGGTCGCATGTAATATGCTTATTGATTTAAGAAAAATGACAAGAATATTCAAATGTGACTGTTGTTTTTGGCTGTCACAAAAAGGCTTCTGTCCTGATAAAACCTGAAGAAATGTTGTGCTAAAATAATAAACGGTTGACGAAGAAAAACCTATTTTTCTGTTCCACTGGAGCTCTGCTTCCTGCCCCCCTACACCTACAACTACATACATGTTGAAAGGTTCGCTTTCAAAGGACATGTATCCATCGTAGGTACTTCGAGATTATTCGGAAGAGGCTCTTAGATGAGATAAAACTTTTGAAGGACGATTTTTTGGAGAATTCGCGTCTAAAATGACGCTCGACGTTCTCTTAGTAATCGAGGAAAATTCTGAAAATAATCTTTTGAAGAATTATAGATTATGATAATAATTATCTAAAGCTACGTTTTCTAGGTTTTATGCATAGACTTATTATATTACTAGCGTAAGGACCCGGTCAAAGTCACTATGAAATGACGCCAGTTGGTTGGCCCTAAAAATACACTTTTAGGGCCAACGCATTTCAGTCATACGCGGGAGACTATGGCAGACAGATGGTGGTTGACGTAACATAAAAATGCCGAATTGTGCATTTGAAGATTGCAAAAAACATGATGCAAAGGTTAAAAATTTCATGGAATATCGTATCATCGGTTAGTAGCTTTACATTATTTTTATTACGTGTCTTACAATTTTAATAAAGTATAAAAGATTTTACTATTACTAGTTATTGTTCGAGGCACTAGAGATGGGTCATCATGACTCAAATGAACTAATTCACTTGAGTCCATATAAGATCTTTAGTTCATTTAGTTCCATAGCTAATTAACTCCAAGAACGAGAGTAAACGGTAAGGATAGATTACGAACACTACGTACCGAAATGTCTCCTATGAAACATATTCGCTGCAAAAATATTTTTATTAAGTATCTACACTTAACACTACATTACATTTCAATTCAAATAATTACAGATTGCCTAATGATCTAGTGTGTAAAGAAATATGGAGTCGCATTATTCCAAAATAACGAAAAGAGCCCTATTTCAAGCCTCCTAAAAACGCAAGAATATTTTCTGCTAATTTTTATGACACAGATGTCAAAAGCTGGACTACGGAAGCTGAAAGCAATGGCAATACCGCGAATTGAGATTGAAATATTTACTGAATTCACGCGTATAACAAAATAACTAAACTCAGAAAATGAAACTCCTGCCTCCCATAATTATGCAGTACTAGCAGCCCCGCGAATCCGTCTGCGTGGAAAGTTTTTTGCTCTCCCTCAGAAAAATACTTTTTTGGGATGAAATGTACCGTCTTTCTCCTGACAATGTGTATGTAAAATTTTATGATGATCGGTTCAGTAGTTAAGGCGTGGAGGCGTAACAGACAAACAAACAGACTTTCACATTTATAATATTATAGTAAGGATATGCAGTATAGTGACCGGCCGCAGCTTTGCTTTAAGATTTATTCCTTGTGTAAAAACCTAGGATAAAATAATCACTGTTGTATCTCTGACATATTAAACAGACTATATTTATAATAAGATTAGTAATTTAGGTAAGTAGGTATAATCAATCTAATTTAGGGGATGCTTCCTGCCCTCAACCCAACGATAATAAATCAGTTAATGCTTTCCGTGGCAACCTATAATTAAGTCAACACCATGTAATCATCAAATAAATAATGTAATTTTTAGCATGTAAGGGTGTATATACTTGATGGTTGTCCAATTAAAAAAAAAAAAAAAATCAACTAGCGACCCGCTCTCGCTTCGCTTCAGTGTAATTTATAGATTTTATACATAAAGATTAATCAATAAAAAGTTTTTTATACATACCTTTAAAAAAACCTTAGGTAGGTACCTATATTGATGCTTAAATTTTAAGAGAAATTTGCATGTAAATAATCAAATTTGACAATGTCATTATTTAGTTGGATAAGGATTGTGATACGAATGCATCATCTTCCAATCAATAATTATTACTTTTATAGAAAAAAAAATATACTGTGGGTTCGTTTCATTATTCCAATTTTCATAGGGATCTCTATTTTTTTTAATAAAATACTGCTAATGTTACTCGCTGATAAAAGCTTTCAATATGTGAAAGAATTTTAAAATCTGATCAGTTTTAAGTTTATGCATTACAAACAATCAAAATAACAGACAAATCGTTTCTCTTTATATTTAATAATAAATCTCTTTATATTCAATAATTTATAGTTTATAATATTAGTTTAGTGTAGCTGAGAATAATCACAAAAATATCTAATTTGAAATAAATATGATTGAGATTTTGTTATGTTTACTTTTTATTTACGGCCTTAATACCATCGAAAAACTGATATAATTACAAAAATAAAAATAATTAAAAAATAGTTAAAAGTTCTAGCGACCTAAAGATGAGTGATCTAGTTTTTAACTCCAATTGAACTAAATCGTTCACTTCAGTAATCTTTTTTGCCCACCTCTAATACCGCAGTAGTTCGAGTAGGTTCTAAAAGATGTCGCTGATTTTGCTGGTATGAAGGAATTATAAAGCAAAACATTCGGATGGGCGCATCCTTCCTTTTGAAATCAATGGTTTTATGATAATTTATCCGTGGTGCGGTTGTCTCCACAAATGAATCGGTTATTTGACTAACCCCTCATGTCCATTGAAACTAACTTTACAGGAGATTATTTTTTTTTAATTTCTGAATATTTTAGTTGGATATCGTTTAGCGTCAAATTATAAAAATATACACATTGGTAATTCAAGAATATATCAGACACAAAAATACGAATAGGCTAAAGATAAAAAAATTAAAAACAAACTTCAAGGACATGAGGAGTTACTCAAATACAAGTAAGAGAAGAAATATTTAACCTTAAATTATGTCTTATTCAAATTAAGTATTATTTTACATTTAAAATTTGTCTCATCATCATCATTGTCAGTAGGTACAATCTGGTACATGGAGGCCCCTTGAATAATAAAAGTCTTAAATTTCCTAAGTTTGCGGTTGGTAAGGTTCAAATTTATTTAAATCGTATTTTTTTTTAAATTAATTGTAATTTAATCAGTCCTGTGTACTAATGTTATCGAAAAAGTTGCAATAGTGCTGGGTGGAACTCGGTGCCAAGCTAAATTGTATGTTTATTTGAAAGGCATTAAAATTCTCTCAAGTCTCATCTTACACAACCCTTGAAAAAAAAGAACTCTTTATAATAGTGAAATAGCATGTATGTTTTTTATGATAAAGTTTCGTTTTTATTCAGGAGGTAAGTACGGACGGAGAATAAAAATGAAATTTCTTAAATTTCAAGAAATAACACATTTTTAAGTATAAATTAGGCCAGCATGATGTTCCATGTTTATTATAGTAGGTAACCCCTCATGTCCCTGAACTTGAGGGCTTATTCAAGTAAAGCCAAATTATGACACTCGAAATTTCTATGAGGAGATGAATTTGAAGAATTTCTTTTTAATACCTACGATGATGTGTAGCACAAAAAAAATTAATTTAAAAAAATTAAAAACCCGCCTGCCTAAAAAGACAAGTCAACTGAAAAGTTAGAAACTAGATAAAATATTAAAGGCATAGTACATTATGAGACAAGTTAGCTTAGGTTGGTCATTGCACACAAGGCTGTGGGTTGCAGCCCGAGCCGCAGGCGAGGGCGTAACTCAGCCGAGTGTGCAATGAGTAAAAGCTCACGAGTTTCATACGACGTTTTTCAACACATTTGCGAGGAAAATACAAAGTAATTTACCACACAGCAACAAATACGACAAAAACAAAATATGACAATTATGGGAAAAGGCGCCTAAGTTTTTTTTTTTGTTTTTTTCACACGCCCAATGCAAGAATATTTTTGCGAACAAAGGGGTGAGTGAGCATACAGCCTACTTCAAAACTATAATTTTAAGTGATAAAATGCAAATATTTTAATATTTTATAACAAAATATTATGAATTATGAATAATTTTATAATAATAAATATTTGTTTGACTTAATTAAAGACTTACACATTTATTTATTTAAAAAATGAATATGAATTTTCAGCGGCATAAAACCCCTTTGTTGATACTAAAAAAAATTACTGTATAACCCAGTTAAATTGGGAATGCTCTGTTTACTCGCATAGAACTTGCAGTAAGGTACTAATTTAACTTTGTAGGGATAATTCTATAACAACCTAGTGTTTTATATATTATTGCACGCGTTTGTTATAGCTCGGTTATGGCCCTAAAAGCGATGTATTAGGGCTCACTTTACGAGCAAGTGTGTTGAAAACATTATAACATGCAGTCGGAGGCATGCATAAAGAAAGTGACATTATGAATGATTTGAGTTATTTTTTTTTTCTTTTTATATGCCTCCGACTGCATGTTATAATGTTGCCTTTAATATTTAATCTTGTTTCCATCTTTTCAGTTGACTTGTCTTTTTAGGCAGGCGGGTTTTTAATTGTTTTAATTTTTTTTTATTTATTTATTTTTAGTTATTATTTATATGATATACCTTTTTGAAATCCTTATAATAAGCCCTTTAATTTGACACCCATATTGCAGTATTCTAAAAAAAATGTTTTTTTCCACCACGTATAATAGCACCGTACAGCCGCCATGTTGGTTTTTTTATAACGCCACCTTCTTAAGAACACTTGGGCTGACGAGACAAATCTAACGATATGTTAATCATGGAAATCTGTTCAGCCGTTTGAAAGATATGAGATAATAAAGAATATTACATACAAACTTACAAGATACGCGCGAAAAACATAACCCTCTTGCAGTCGCGTAAAAAGCGAAATCACCCAAAAAGTGGACTTGAGGGGTTAGTCAAATAACCGTTTCAAATAGTCTTCCACACTCCACAATTGAGATGTTTCCATTTTTTAGAAGGTCCCTTAAATCCTTAAATCGAAAACCATTTCGAGGTTTTTTCAATTTCTGACACCATACATATTTTTTCGGGGTTTTTGATCAATATTATATAACCCTAAAAATCCCTGTATCATCAAGATAAAGGAATATTCAAAATTACACTCCTTTGCGTAAAAATAAGCATCGTCAAAACATTCACCATTCTATAAATACTTTCAAAAGAAATCCAATAGGTACCTGGGAAAAGTCTCTATCCACATTATTTGCAACATTCGGTAATTTTTTTCCCACGGAAAGTTCTGTATTCGACGAATCGGGAACACCCGCGAGACTTCGTATCCTTAAATTTCCGATGAAAACAAAGAATCGGTGAATATAGGATCGCGAGAGCGGGCGAATGAAAATTTACATCCTAATTTCCCTTGCGACTTCCACGAGTCTATTCGTCAGTGGTATCAAAATCGGAGCTAGCGTCTTCCGGAATCTACGTGCAGTACTGCATCACACACAGACATGGAAAATCTACAATCATGCACTTATTTTTTTTATATACTTAGTAGTATCGGGTAACAAAAGAATCCTATTTTGGGTATAAAAATACTGAGTATAACGTACTGCTGCTTAGAGCAACGCGGCTTCCGTACGACACTGCTTCCGGAAGCTTTAGTAACTGAAATACAGTGAAGTGGGCGACGGACTGAGGGCGACTACAGATGCCGGCATATAAGATGGCAAGAGAAAAATGAGACAAAAGATGCGCCGAGTTTAGTGTTTGTGGCTACTGCGCATCTTTTGTCTCGTTTTTATTTTATCTTGCCAAGTTACGTACCGGGCAGTTTACAAAAATTGAAAATGGGTGACTTTAAAATACAAATTGAGTAACGGGCGACCAAATTTCTATTTGGGCGACAACCGTAAGGCCCACAAAATATTTAAAATTTGTCATATTTTATTTATAAAAGGTGACTATTAACCTAATAGAGGTGACAAAAATACCATGTTGGGCAGCTTAAATCAGTTATATTAGTTACCTACTTGGTATAATAGTCACCCATTCAGTATTTTTGTCACTCATTTAAATTATTTATCTCCCACATGTAGTTGCTCGTTTTAGGTATTTCTTGTATTGTACTTAATCCACAGATTGTCCCCCGTTTAGTTATTTTGTTGCCAACAAAATAAACCGGTGGCGGGTAAACCCGCGATACTTCACTAAATACTAAAGTAGGTACTAAATACTAAAGTATTTAGGTAAGTAGGTATCCCATTACCAGTCGCTCTTTATTATTTCCAGTCACCTAATTAAAAATATCCCGTAGTACCTATATTTCGTTCCAGCTGCTAGTTGCTTTGCTGTTTTCAAAGCCTATTCGGAATCATTAGTTTAGTTAGTTGGACATTATAACGAGAGCAAATTAAAGTGTGGCAGAAGGAATCGAAAGCTGAAATGTGGGTAGGTAGGTACCTAAGTAGCTACCTACCGATATAGTTTTTGACCATCAGCCATTTTTTTAATGTCCCCACTGCTGGGGCACATGGCTTCCTTATGGGTGGATAAGGAGGATGGGCCATTACCCACCACGCGGGCCCAATGCGGATTGGTGGGTGTTAACGACTGCAAATGCACCCGGGACCAACGGCTTAACGTGCCTTCCGAAGCACGAAGAAGCTCGAGATAATAAATTTTTGGTCACCCATCCTATCCTTCCTATGCCGTGGTACCATTAAACAGTACCATTGATGGTACCTACTATGGCAATTATTTTTTGCCACGTACCGTACCTATGTACCACGGAAATCCATAGGTACAAGGCTTGTGCAGTGCGCGCCTAAATCCGACTATAGTGAGCAGAATTATACAATCTATATTATAACTACACGAAAACACATTATAGTGGAGTTCATAAAAACCACTAATTGCGGCAGTCTGGTAAACTGAGCCTTCAGTACACGGCCGTCTCGCCAGTAGTGGTCCTTGAGCCGCTGAATTCGTCACCTGTTGGAAATAATTAGGCAAAAAAATCAGCGCGAAAACAAAAATCCGTGCGGTAACGTTCAACAGCCAGGCTTCTGTTACCTACTCGACGGGAAATTCGAATTCCCCAGACGCGAGATTTTCGGTTGGTGGATCATTGATTTCATTTTTAGTACCTACCACTACCATAGAATAGAATAGAACAAGTAGTAGGTAGCCTACTTACGTCGCGTCGGGTCATGCGTGTCGGTAAGTTTGTTTTTTACCTGACTACGGGTCGAAGCCAAAACGGAGGGTATATGATTTTGACCTGTATGTATGTATATGTTACCGGCAATATATGAAATGCAGGCATTGTATACAATTCCTAGGTATTGTATACAATACATAATACATCGGCCAATTTAACTTTGTCCGGGGACCGCGGTCCACCGCCGCAAATACCACCCAGCCCAGAGGTCCGCGCAAATACCACCCAGCCCAGAGGAAGATCTTTCACTTTGGCCTTCCTACTAGTGGCCACCTTCTCTCCATACATTGGCGGATCCAGGGGGGGGGCCAAGGGGGCCATGGCCCCCCCCACGAAGCCAATTACCTTTGCGGATAACATTGAACTTGCATTAAAAAAATGTTTTTAAAGTCTAATTGTAGGTAGTGTCAGTGCCTCTATCTGTATTTTTTTAAATCATAAAACGTGGCCCGAGTAGGGTTATCTAACAGACATTTGGCGCATTTGACAAGCATTTTACGGTTTCAAGGCTTGCGGCTGGAGCAAAGCAGAAACAGGCATTTTTGTTTAGTGAGTCTCGCTGTGAAATCTTGCGTACATGCTCCAATCACGCAAACCTTGCTGCGCAAGCTACCCGTCTGCCCGGATGAAACCACATATTGCAAGATTAGTGGATAGAAATGGCACAGCGCGGGCTCCGTTTTTTACTGTAAACAGGCAAGATTAATTGATGAAACTAACTAAAAATCGCGCTGCGCGGCCGTTTTTTACTAAAGACAGTCAAACGTACAAGATTAACGGATGAAACTGACTAAAAATGGCGCTGCGCGACAGTTTTTTTTTCAGTTTTTTTTTTACTAAATACAGACAAGATTAGTGGATGAAACTGACTAAAAATCGCGCTGCGCGGCCGCTTTATTTACTATATACAAGCAAGAGTACAAGTATAACAGTTGTAACTGACTAAAAATGTTTTTTTTACAAAAGACTGACAAGATTGGTGGATGATACTGACTAAAAGTGGAGCTGCCGTATCTTTTACTATAGATAGACAGACAAGATTAGTGGATAAAACAGACTAAAATTCGCCCTGCGCGGCTTTTTTTTTACTACGGACAGGCAAGAGTACAAGTATAACGCATGAAACTAACTAAAAATGGCGCTGCGCGGCCGCTTTTTTTACTATATACAAGCAAGAGTACAAGTATAACAGTTGTAACTGACTAAAAATGGTTCTTTTACAAAAGACTGACAAGATTGGTGGATGATACTGACTAAAAGTGGAGCTGCTGTATCTTTTACTATAGATAGACAGACAAGATTAGTGGATAAAACAGACTAAAATTCGCGCTGCGCGGCTTTTTTTTTACTACGGACAGGCAAGAGTACAAGTATAACGGATGAAACTAACTAAAAATGGCGCTGCGCGGCCGTTTTTTTACTAAAGACAGATAAGATTAGTGAATGAAACTGCCTAAAATTGAGCTGCGCCGCCATTTTTTTTTTTACTAAAGACAGGCAAGAGTACAAGACTAGTGGATAAAACTGACTAAAATCGGCCGATTTATTTCCTATAGACAAGCATTTTTCTGAAAAATTTGGCGTTTTGTGCATCCTAAGGCATCCTCCCTTACATAGATATCTATGTAAGGTAACCCTAGACCCTTCCTAGAGCCGAGGCTCCGAGGGCCCCCCCCAAACTTGAATCCTGGATCCGCCCCTGTCTCCATACCCTACTACATTTCCTACACATTCATTCATTATATTCATTAGAGGTACTAGACCACAAGAGCAAAATAGTACCCAATTTTTGACTGCAGTTGCAGCCTTGCAGCAGATTACTTTGGCAGATTACTGTCAATGTAATCGCATTGTTGTTGAAACACGTAGGTAGTGATTATTTCCTATGTGGTTGAAACATTCAACAAGAATGCAAGGTAGGCAACTGAAGATACGGCTGTTTGGTTGTAGATTCCTTTGCTTTTGTATTAAAGAAAAGGATAAAAAACAAAACGTCATCACGGGGTGCATTCCCATAAACATAATATTCCACTGGAATAGACGAACAGAGTTCGCTTGGCTGCAACACCAAAAGTGACATGAGCCAGTGTGTGAAAATTGTAAACGTGTGCGTGAATTTTAGAGATGCCTTGAAGTCCATTTTAGGTTGTCGATAACCTTAATGTATTATTGCTCTAATAAGTAAAACACAAACAAAATTTTGAACAATTTTATTTAAAAAAAATCTTAAAGTCTCCTTTAAGGGCTCCCAGTCTATTCTATTTATGACATTTATCCAGTAACTTAATCACTGGATTTTCAGGAAACCTGGAAATATTGTTAAATTAGTACTTAAGTAGGTATAATTTACCATTTGAAAACTGTCGGTTAAAAGCAGCTTTAGATAAAACTATCAGTGTTCACAAAGACAAACAAAGTTATATGGGAAATCATCGACATGAGTATCGATATCAATAATATTTGATCAATCTCTACGCCTTATTTTGTCAAGTTCACGGACATAATATCTTTATATCTAACACATAATATTTACAAATCAGCCTTTATTTAGAAAATAGGCGGATAATAGCATGATATTAGTGTATTACTTAGTGTGTTTGGGAATATATTCAACTAAAATATGAAATATGAAAATGGTACTTGTACAATCTTATTTACCTGTGAAATGAGTGTTTATTTGGGTTTTTATTGTAAATAACATTACAATTTAACACAGAACACGACACCATTATAGATTTATGTAGTTATAAGAGCCAAATCGACCCGATCGCGATCAAAATCACATAATAATCGAATGGACGCTTTTCCCCAAGATGATAAAAGATGATAAATGAAGTCAAACTAGGTTCTGCTGTCATTTTCTTTTAACTCTTTCTCACACATCGCATAAGCCGTAAGAATCGGTTTCTCACTCGCACCATAGTCCGTCTACTTGAGCGTAGCGAAAAATTTTCTATGTCTATGTGCATTCCATAAGGCTAAGTCTTTCGAAAAAAAAGCGCGGGAACGTTTGACGGGATTGACGGTCTTTTCAAACAAATAAAACTAAAAAATATTTAATTGTTGCAATTTGTATATAATTTGTATAAAAAAGGTGTAAATAATCAATATTTCATTGTTGTAAATAAAATAAAACTGTAAATATGGGGAAGAAGAGTGGGCGAAAACGAAAGAAAAAACTTGAAGACGGGAGTGGAGGCGAAGGTGGAGAGTCCGACTTCAGTGATACCTGCTCCACGAAGTCCCTGGAAGAAAAAATGGAAGAGGATAAGTACAAAGATTTTAGAATCCCAAATTATGTTCGGTTTTATCCAGAACAAGGCGGCAATTTCGAATATGTTGTATTCATAGAGAGTACGAAAAGTGACCAACCTATAGGCAACCGTGACATGATGTCATTGGCTAATTGTTTAAAGAGATACAACAAGGGCGTCAAACAATTGCAAAGAATTAACAAACACAAGATTGGAGTAATTTTTGAGCGGCCAGGCCTGGCTAATGCGGCACTACAAAATAAAAAATTTTTGGACGCTTACAGTTTGGCTGCCAGCATCCCTGCGGCGGCCAGCGAGGTAACAGGAGTAATTACACATGTACCAATAGATTTATCAAATGAAATGATTTACTCCGCACTGACTACAACCAAAAATATTGTGAGTATTAGGCGATTCATGAGAAGGTCAAAGATGGATAATGGGCTAATCAAATTAGAACCCACAAAAACAGTTTCAATTACTTTTTCGTGCCCGGTGCTTCCTGAAAGCGTCGATCTCAACAGCTGGCGCTTCGAGCTGCGTCCTTACATTCCTCCAGTGAAGCAGTGCCTCAAATGCTTGAGGTATGGGCATATTGCCAAATATTGCAAGAACTCCGAACGCTGCTCCATATGTGGTGAGTCTCATAATTTTAAATTCTGCTTGAAATCATCTGAAGAAGCCATCTGTTGTCACTGCAAGGGAAATCATGTTGCCATCTCATCACAATGTCCTGTTAAGAAAGAGAAAATACAATTAAATAGAGAAAAAGCTCAAAGCAAAACATATTCTGCTGTATTAAACGAGAAGTCATTCCCTCCTCTGAAACAAAATCCCATTGAAATGCTAGCTTCACTCCTGAATTCTGATCAAATACTGAATATGGTTGTTGAGTCTGTTGTTAAATTGATAACAATGAATAAAACTAATGATACAATTATTTCCACTCAGAGTATTAAAGATACTCTCTTAGAAACAATTAAAAAAAATAAGAAATAAATTATTTAATTTTTTTATGGATATTTTAAGAATAGTTCAATGGAATGCTCAGAGTTTACCTGCACATAAATATTTATTATTAAATTTTTTGCAAGAGTATCAGATTCATGTAGCTTTAGTATGTGAAACATGGCTAAAGCCTCACATTCGTTTTAATATGAAAGGTTATAATATAATTAGATTAGATTCTGGTACAAGACATAATGGTGTAGCCATTTTAGTTCATAATAGTTTACAATTTGCTAAAATAGACACTTCTTTTGATGATTCAATTCAAAATATAGCTGTGCGATTGCAGTATGGCAACAAAGAAATTTCGCTTATGTCCTTGTATAGTCCTGGTAATTGTGATGTTTCATTTTCTAAAATAAAACTTAATAATTTAATTTCTAATTTACCGGGCCCTTTGTTGATTGCCGGCGATTTTAACGCACGGCACACAGCATGGGGTTGTAGTAATATTGATACACGTGGTCGTGATATTCTTGAAAGCATCGACGACAATAACTTGGTTCTTCTGAATGATGGTCAGTTGACAACTGTTGGTTCTAGTAGATGGCAAAGGAATGCTTTGGATCTTACTATGGTATCACCTTCTCTGGCATTGCAATGTGAGTGGTCGGTCCATGACGACCCTATGGGCAGCTATCATTTACCTGTAATTATAAACATCACTATTAGTAATAATAATAATGATTCATCTGATTATCTTACACCTCCTACTTCTTACAATTTTCGTTTAGTAGACTGGCAAAAATATAGCAAAAACGTTGATTACTTATTACAAAATTTTTACATTGATCAAACTAATCCATTAAAATGTTATTCTGATTTGGTTGCGTTATTAGATCTTGCATTGCAGCAGTCAGCTATTATCAGCAATAGGTCTTTCTCTGTTGACCAATCAAATCAATCGGTTAGGAAATTTCAGTCCAGAATCCGCAAAAAACGTATACCACTACCATGGTGGAATAAAAATTGTGCAAAAGCAGTAGAAGATTGTAAAAAGGCATATATTGAGTTTAAAAACAGTCTTACAGAAGAAAGTTTTCTTAAGTTTAAAAGGCTACAAGCTGTTAAAAAAATTGTTTTAAAAAAAGAAAGAAACTTAAGTTGGCTTTCATTATGTCAGTCACTAAATAGATCTACACCCATATCTAAAATCTGGAGGATTGCTAAGAGGTTTAATGGTCAACCTGTTTCTTTTAAAAATGTTTATACAGATTGGATTCCAGAATTTCTTAAAAAATATACACCAGATACTGTTGAGGCCCCTTTACAATATGTAAATAGTATTAATCCTGTACGTAATAGTAATTATTTATTAGCACCATTTAATTTTCAAGAATTTAAAAATGCAATTTTTTCACGACGAGATACAGCACATGGCCTCGATGGTATTCCTTATAAAATGTTAAAACATACTACAGATAATGCCAAAAATATCATTTTGAAAGTTTATAATTTGTTGTGGTCTACCTCTGCCATACCTCTGGATTGGAAAAAGGATTGTCTGGTTCCTATTCTAAAACCGAACAAAGATAAAACCAAAGCAAATTCATATCGGCCAATAGCTTTAACATCATGCATGGGAAAAGTGTTTGAACAACTTCTTAAACAAAGGCTTGAATTCTTCATTGAAAGTAATCATCTTTTACCTTCAAATCAGTTTGGTTTTCGTAGGGGTAGATCCTCTAGAGAGAGTATAGCACATCTTCAACTTGATATTTTTGATTCTCTCAAACAAGATAATGTTCTTATTGGTGTCTTCTTCGATGTCGTTGGTGCTTTTAATAATGTGAATCACCATATTTTAGCTGGTGAACTTCTTTCTCTTGGTATTCCTGAAAAATTGGTTAGTTGGATTTTTGAATTTTTGCATGGTCGTGAGGTTTATGTGAAATCAAATAATCAGTTAATTGGACCAAGATATTCATACAGGGGTGTGTGTCAAGGGGGCATATTATCCCCATTGATATATATACTATATGTACATAAATTGAACTACATATTAGGTCCACAAGTAAAAAATTTGCAATTTGCTGATGACTTAGTTATTTACTTCTCTGGATCTGATATTCGACAAGTATCCTCTATAGTTAATTCTGCTCTTAAAAAATTAAATAATTATTTCAGTTACCTAAACTTAGATGTAAGTCCAGAAAAGTCTAAAGTTGTTGTGTTTGGTGAATGTGATTTTGATGTTGATATTGTAATATAATAATATTAGTCTGCCATTGGAAAGTGAAGTCAAGTTCTTGGGTGTCATATTTGCTAATAACCTTTCTTGGAATAAATATATAGAATATTTGCTGGGTAAAGCCTATAAGGCATTCAATGTCATTAAAAGTTTATCAAAAATTGATCCTAAAATTCTATTAATGTTGTATAAATCAATTGTGAGGAGTCATTTTGAATATGGCTTTTTTTGTTTTGGGTCTGATCCCAAATTAGTAAAAAAATTAGATATCCTGCAGAATCATAATCTGAGATGCATTACTGGTGCTATGAAGACTACTCCCATTAACTCTTTGCAGGTGGAATGCAATATACCTCCACTTCAATTCAGATTCAAATTTTTAAAATCAAAGTTTTTGTTAAAACTACTTTCACTGTCTACTCATCACCTACTCAGAAAAATTGAATTTCTCTATACAACATATTCTCCTTTGAATGTACCCCGAATCCCCTATCTGTTTCATGACTTCTCGGATATCGTAGAGTTCAATCAGCAGTATAACATTCATAAAACTGAGAATAATTGGATATGTTACACAGGATCTTATGATACACATTTTTGTGACCTGAATATCCACATTCACCCTGATTTAAAGAATAAAGAAGAAGTATATGAAATTACTGATAATTTCCCTCAGCATAGACATATCTATACAGATGGTTCCAAAAATAATGATAATGTTTCGATGGCTGTTTACATACCTTATTTGAAAACGGGTCATGGAATTAAACTCCCGGGCCAAATGAGCATATTTTCCGCGGAGTGTCTTGCTATTCTTGCTGCGCTACAGTTTATTGAGGAGAACACCCAAGAATGCACTCAATGGTTAGTCCTAACAGACAGCATGAGCTGTCTCAAAGCTTTGCAAAATACCAGATTTGATACCGGATGTAACTATATTCTACAAGATATTAAAACAACCTACTTCAAGCTCAAAAGTAATAATATTGATATAGTTTTTATGTGGGTTCCGTCGCATATTGGAGTATCTGGAAACGAAAGTGCCGATAAGTTAGCTAGAGCCATTACAAATGACGCCGCAAATGTCAACATTGACATTAAAAATGTTGCTATACCGTACTCTGATTTACTACCAAGACTTAAACTTTTGTCAAAACAAGACTGGTCCACTCATTGGCAAGAAACTCTAACAGTAAAAGGAACTTGGTATGCGAAGATTAATAATGTTCTTGGCTGTCGTCCTTGGTTCACAAAATCAGCAGAATACCATAGCAGAAAGTTTTATACCATCCTAACACGCCTGAGATTTGGACACTGTCGATTTAACTCACATTTACATAGAATGCGTATTATCACATCTCCAACATGCACTGAATGCAATTTAGGTGTGGATCAGACTCTTAATCATATATTTTTTGATTGCCCTGCTTACAACATTCAGAGATTAGTCCTGGTGGACAGATTATTAGAAATATATAAGACATCTAATAGCATCCCGCGCGACATTCAAGACATTCTCACAAATCCTGAAACTTATAAGGATTTATACAACTTTGTTGTATCATCGGATTTGGAACTATAAACATGGATAAGACTTTGAAGATTTATATCACACTGAAGATGACAAGGAAAATGGAATAGGAAGTGGCTACGGCCTTATATAACCCGGACACAGAAAAAGAAAATTGAAGAAGTGGCTTTGGCCTTACATTACCTGGACACGGAGAAAATAATAATTAAAGAAGTGGCTTTGGCCTTACAAAACTCAATTACAGAAAAATGAAATCTAGAGGCTGGAATTCTTGTAGTTGAAATTATTTTAAATAAGACAATGGCTGTATGGCTCTGCCTTTGCCTTTCCCAACTGACGGGAAGAAGATATTAAAAAAAAATCCATAAGGCTAATCGCTAAGTCATCGGTCGCCATAGAATACATTTTAACCATAGAAAGTAAAAAAAAAAATGAGGACTTTTCACACTGACAAAACACTGTAGGCTTGATAGATGGCGTTGATAAAAATGGGTGTCAATGTGATTTTTTTACTAAGCTTCGAAGAGTATCAAGTATCAACACCATCTAGCGAATCAAATAGTTATTATTTTTAGGCTTTTAAGAGTATCAACACCATCTAGTGAGGTGAATAGTTACTATTTTTATTTTATAAGGCTGGCCACAATCCACATACAGACGGAATCCCGATTCTGAATTCTGAATGGAATTTCGATAATATATGAAGATTCCGTACGGAAAAATCCAGCATGTGTGTAGCAGCACGCGTAGCATGACCAACATCGAGATAAGATTCGTTCGACTCACAGAACAATGGCTTGTCTACACCGAAATGTCACTTTTGTCGGGTTGAGATCGAGATACTCATGCTCGCATTTGACAACTAGTAGACTCGTATTGTTCTTTGTCGTGGCCTAATGTCAAAAGTCGACAAACACGAGTTTTTCTCTTCAACTGACGTTAATTTGACAGTTGAATCAGAGAAACTTGTCTACCACCCTTTGAGTAGTCGAGAAGATCGAGAGAGAGTTCACAGACTAATAAGAAGGTTCGAAATAGTTTTCTACGTATTTTATTTTATATGAATCTAAATTTCGCAATAAAAATTGTCCGTGCTTATATTTTATTCCTTAAAAACTTAAATTAAAATTATTTTCATACGTTAATTTCAATATTTCGTAATTTTCTCGTCATTTTACACAGACTACTAAATTAACAACTTCGTTAGTAGCCTGTGTTATCTTTTTAAAATACTCTAAATAAAAGAAAGGCAAACGAATTTATATCCATACAGCTATATTTAATTAGTTTTAAGAGTTTAGCGTTGTGAAATCTATAAAAAGGAACGGTGCTTTATGAGAAATAAAGTAATTATTTTCTACTGGCAATATTATTCTTCTCGAGCTCGAGAGAGCTTGTCTACGGAAGAGAACGCTTTCTTGAGTGCCTCTTTATCTTAGAACTTATAAAAAAATGAGAATCATGTTTAAACTGAATTATTTCGGATCTTTTTAGATAATTTTGACGTTTATTGGTGTTGAAATAAAAAGATTACTTTAAAATTGATGATCAAACGAACTTACCTGTACGTGAAGTTCGATCATAATTATACGAGGTGGTCGTCCGAAGATATTATTAATATTCACACTTGTAGTATCGCTCGTATGTGTTACCACTTAGCACAGTAGTTTAGATAATTAAAAAGAAAACTGCCCTTCCGGTTGCAGTCATTTCCTGTCAAATGTCAGATCTATTATCGATTTCGTTTTCCCGCCAACAGCTCCCGCGCCTTCTGTGACGTTTAGTGCAAAGTCGTCATTTAGTTTAGAGATAATCTTAATATAAAATAATAATAATTGATATTTTTCGCATGGGTGATTATTGTTACTAAGGTAACCAATGAGACTAGGGTGGGTGGGACTACGTACTAATATCTTCGGACGACCACCTCGTATAATTATGATCGAACTTCACGTACAGGTAAGTTCGTTTGATCATCAATTATACTTCGGTGTTCGTCCGAAGATATTATTAATATTCACACTTGTAGATGTTTAGAGAAACAAGAAGGTCTAGAAGAAAAATATCAATAATTGAATCAAGTTTTTTATTAAATCTGACTAACAGAATAATACTCTTTTACCATAAATAATTCATATAAGGAACTTAATCATATATAATTAATCATGTAAATAACATTTATTTTAAGACATACAGATTGATCTAGCAAAATCAAAACTATTGTTATTGTCAACAATCAACCTATTATAATATTTTGCAAATATTGTGGAGTTACCAGACCATCCTGCTGTATTACGAATGAGATCCACATTGACACCTCGGCTATAGGCTCGAGAGGTTGCCGCGTGGCGAGTGCTGTGTCCGGTGAATATGGACACGTCGACCCCACTATCGTGCAATGTACATTTTAGCCAGCGACTTATCGACTGTGACGTAACCGCCTTATGTGGTTTTCGAAATGAAATGAACAATTTATCTGATTTCCTAAGAGTTTTTGTTCTCTCTATATATGAAATTAAAGCTTTAGCGGGGCATATTTCTGGTTTTTCGATAAAAAAGGGCAAATGTAACAGTGGTTGTGCAAAACCAGGTCGGGATGTTTTAATAAGATCAGTAATTCTGATTACAATGTGATTTTCATAAATAATTATATTCTTTAAATACATTTTGGATATAGTTTGGACTCTATGTGCAGTGACTAAAGCAATTAAAGTGGAGCACTTTTTCGTTAATTGTTCTAATGATATTTGCTCATTAGGAAATAATGAACCTAAATAGTCCAAAACTACATTGACATCCCATGTCACATTATATTTTGGTAATGAAGGTCTGAGCCTGTAAACTCCCTTGCAAAACCTCGATATTAAATCATTATTCATAATATTATGACCAATTATCAATGACAATGCAGATCTATAGCTGTTAATTGTACAATATTTCATACCATTATCATAAATTTCAGAAAAAAAATTCAAAATTGAAGTTATGGAAGGTTGATATAAATCTACCTTATTTATATGTGAGTAAGAAAACCATTTCTTAAAGCACACATTATATTGTTTAATCGTGTTGTCTGAGAGGGAAGCTATGATAATATCTATTGCTGCTATTGGTACACCTTTCTTTATCATCGCTGTGCGGATAATACTGCAGCAACCAGGGTAGTTGTGGAGTGGATCTGCCGCTCGCTAGAATGGGGAATAATGAATTCACATGAATGCAACTCTAATACATGAGAAACTATCAGACTTGAAAACAAAGGGTACCATGGTTGTGACGGCCATGCTGGTACTATCATTATACCCTTTGCTTTGTCATTAATAATTTTTCTTAACGCTCTTAATACACATGAAACTGGTGGAAAAGCATAAAAGTAACAATCAGACCAATTTATTGTAAATGCGTCTACTACAAATGCTTCGGGATCCAAATTCCACGATGCATATTTATTACATTTTTTGTTTATTCGGTCGGCAAACAAATCTATCTCGGGTAAACCAAAAGCAGATACAATTTTTTGGAATCCTACATCTAATATTTCCCATTCCGCATCTGGATGGCTTCGTCGAGATTCTCTATCCGCAACTACATTATCAGCTGATTTTATATAGCAAGCCGTAACAAATATTTTCCGTTCCTCACACCAATTCCATATATCTCGAGTTATCTGAGTAAGATGGGGAAATTGTATACCGCCCATGCGGTTGATATAACTTACTGCAGTTGTATTATCTACCCTCAAAAGAATCTGGCAATTAAAACAATCTTTAGCAAATAGTTTTAAGGAAAAATATGCAGCTAACAGTTCTAAATAATTTATATGCATTTGTTTTTCTGCCTTTGACCATGTACTGCTTGCCGATTCACCTCCACAAGCCGCGCCCCACCCCGTTGTTGAGGCGTCAGAAAAAATCTCTCGGCAGTAAAAATCATCTTTAATTCTGTGTACAGAATTACTGATGACTCCTAACCACCATTGAATATCTGGCAATACATTGCCTGGTATGTTCATGTAACTGTCATAATTGTCAGAATTATTTTTTAAATTAATAAATTTACACCTTTCTAAATCTTTCGTATGCATCCATCCATACTCTATGGCTGGACATGCAGACACTAATAGGCCAACAAGCTGAGCGAATCTTCTAATCTTACATCTTCTTATAGTTAAAAAGCTGATTAGTTCTCTTTTAATACGAATTTGTTTCTCTTGTGGGAGGCTTAAATGCCAATATTTAGAATCAACAATGAAACCTAAGTACTTGCAATTCTGTGAGGGTGTCATACAACTTTTATTAGTATTTATAATAAACCCCAAAGCTTTAAGTAATTGTTCTGTTGTTTTAACATTAAGGCTACATTTTTCATATGTCTCACCCATTAGGAAAATGTCATCTAAATAATAAGAAGATATGTAACCACATGTTCTTAATAACTTTAATACTGGTTTCATCAATTTTGTGAAAATGTATGGAGCAGTACATAACCCAAAGGGTAAAACTTTAAACTCATACATCTTTTGGGAATGTTGAGAACCTATACTAAATCTTAAGTATTTACAAGAATTAGGATCCATTTTAACTAACATATAGGCATCTTTTAAATCCAACGTTGCCATATAACTATCTCTCGAAATCAATTTCAAAACTGTTCGAATATCTTCCATTTTGAAATGGCTAGTATTTATAAATTTATTTAAATCTTTTAAATTTAAAATGAATCTCATCGTACCATCAGACTTTGGGATTAGAAAAACTCGTGATACAAATTGATCTGGACAAGGATCACATTCTGCTATTGCACCTATCGACAACAATCGTCGTATAGCGATATCAAAATGTTTTTGTTCAGCTTCCGAGGTAAATATCGTAACATTAGGATGTGATTGAACAACAGGTTTGTTAAACTGAATTTTATAGCCTTGAACCCATGATAAGACCATATGATCTTTGGTGATCATTGACCATTGATCACTAAAGAGACTTAAACGTCCTGCGTAGCTCACCTCATCGTTAGCAGTTAGCGCCCGCGAGTTTGTCGCGGCCGATGCGACGACCCGCTCGAATAATTCCTTTGCGGCCTCGTTGGCGGCGGCGGCGGCGGCGGGTGTTGCCGATGCTGGTAGCTGCTCGCGGCTGGAGGCGGTGCCTGCGGCGGCGGCTGGCGACGAGGCGCCGACTGAGCGGGTGCCAGCCTGCGTGTCCCGCTCGTCGTCTTCCAGTTTAAATTCTTGGAGCTAGAATCAGGCTTTTTCGACTGGAACTTTAATTCAGCACTGGATTTGCTAACGGCTTTCACGTTTTTGATCGTTTCGCCGAAATTATCACCAAATAGATGTTTTCCAATCTTTGTATTAGATATTTGTTCCTTAAGCTCCTTTTTAACATAAGATAAAGCCAAGGTCTTGCGAGTAGTAGAGTTAATATACTGGATGTCACACAAGAGACGGGTAGCATCGACAAGTTGTTGTAAGAGCTCATGATCAGGTTCATTTGAATTTATTTGAGTAGTGATAGCCTTACTTAAACAAGATATAACTGTCGCAACACTCTTTTGGCGACTTTCTATTGCTTTATCACGTTTTAAATTAACCTCTGATAATGTTGCTTTTACTTCAGCATTCATAATGGGTGCTGCTATCAATTGACAGTTTTCCGGTACCAGGTACCGTTTTTCAAATTCTTTGCGCTCTTCTTTTTTAAGCCCGGAAGTTAGAATATGTTGTAACCTATTCGCAAGATCGGTACTTATAGCTGGGCCATACTCCACAATTGCAGTGGGATCAATACCTAAGATATTTATGATATCTGCACTCAAACCTGGGACATTCTGGGCTTCAACTTGCGTCACAGCTCCTTGATCCGTCTGCATCTGCGGTACAGTCACGGGAAGAACCAGAGCCGTCGAAGGTTGTGGCGATGCCGGTACTTGTTGGGATGGCACTACTTCCTCTTGAGTTACTTCTTGCAGCACGGGAACCGCCGGTGAAACTGGTATTGGAGTTTCCTCATGTTCGGTTAAGGCTCGGCCTGTGATATAATTACAATACCATAAATCGTCTATACAAAGTAATACTTGAACCAATGTTCATGTGACGACATAGTCCTACTGACTATTCAAACTTGAATGTTACAAAAAGTCGTCGATTTTTACAATGAAATAGCCCAGCTGACTATACTTATCAGATGTAATAATATAGATATAGACTTGAACAAAGTTAATGCAATGACATAGTCCTACAGACTATTCAGAATGTAATAAACTTTATTGTTTTATTAAGGAAAATATCTATGCACTGAAATAGTCGTACAGACTTTATCGAGTGCAATAGAACAAAGTTCATGCGGCGACATAGTCCTACAGACTATTCTAAAGGCATAAACTTTATATCCATCTATGCAACGAAGCAGCCCTTCAGACTAAATCGATTGCAATAGAAAGCTAACTAATGCGGCGACATAGTCGTACAGACTATTCGGCACGCATTAAGCTTTATTTCTTGAAAATTCAAAGTACTAACCGTAAAAAATTTCTTGTGACGGTCTTGAATCGGATGAACTTGACGATGAATCACTCGACGATGGTGAAGGAAGCCGTCGACGATGGCGCGAACGATGACGTTTATTACGTTTCATTTCTTCTTCTAAATACTTTAGTCTTTTAACAATATAATCTAAGGAATCTCCTTCACTCTTACGCTTTGACATCTTTATAACGTTCACTTGGAAAAAATGTGCACTAGTGGCGAAGCACAAAAAGCGTATGACGACTTTGCACTAAACGTCACAGAAGGCGCGGGAGCTGTTGGCGGGAAAACGAAATCGATAATAGATCTGACATTTGACAGGAAATGACTGCAACCGGAAGGGCAGTTTTCTTTTTAATTATCTAAACTACTGTGCTAAGTGGTAACACATACGAGCGATACTACAAGTGTGAATATTAATAATATCTTCGGACGAACACCGAAGTATAATTCACTTTTTTTTATTAAAAGACATTAAAAGGTTTCGAAATTCTGAGAACGAGTCCCACCTGTCTGTCAAACTGTGCTCAGCACGCGTAGCATGAGCACACGGGACTCTTGTCTACGAAGACTTGTCGTCTCGACCTTCTCGATTGCTGAGCACAGTTTGACAGACAGGTGGGACTCGTTCTCAGAATTTCGAAACCTTTTAATGTCTTTTAATAAAAAAAGTGAAATTTAAAGGTAATCTTTTTATTTCAACACCAATAAACGTCAAAATTATCTAAAATGATCCGAAATAATTTAGTTTAAACATGATTCTCATTTTTTTATATGTTCTAAGATAAAGAGGCACTCAAGAAAGCGTTCTCTTCCGTAGACAAGCTCTCTCGAGCTCGAGAAGAATAATATTGCCAGTAGAAAATAATTACTTTATTTCTCATAAAGCACCGTTCCTTTCTATAGATTTCACAACGCTAAACTCTTAAAACTAATTAAATATAGCTGTATGGATATAAATTCGTTTGCCTTTCTTTTATTGAGAGTATTTTGAAAAGATAACACAGACTACTAACGAAATTGTTAATTTAGTAATCTGTGTAAAATGACGAGAAAATTACGAAATATTGAAATCAACGTATGAAAATAATTTTAATTTTAAGTTTTTAAGGAATAAGATATAAGCACGGATAATTTAGATTTATTTTTATTGCGAAATTTAGTTTCATATAAAATAAAATACGTAGAAAACTATTTCGAATCTTCTTATTAGTCTGTGATTCTCTCTCGACCTTCTCGACTACTCAAACGGTGGTAGACAAGTTTCTCTGATTCAACTGTCAAATTAATGTCAGTTGAAGAGAAAAGCTCATGTTTGTCGACTTTTGACATTAGGCCACGACAAAGAACAATACGAGTCTACTAGTTGTAAATGCGAGCATGAGTATCTCGATCTCAACCCGACAAAAGTGACATTTCGGTGTAGACAAGCCATTGTTCTCTGAGTCGAATCCTATCTCGATGTTGGTCATGCTACGCGTGCTGCAATCGAGAAGATCGAGACGACAAGTCTTCGTAGACAAGAGTCCCGTTTGCTCATGCTACGCGTGCTGGCCCATAGATTTTGTATGCATTTGCTGCGTTCGGAATCACGTATGTACGACAGGCTGATTATCTAATTAGAAACCACCTAGCAACCGGTCCCATTTGACAGATGAATGTGATACATTGCTACTTCTTTTTGGGGTAAATAAATCATACCAAAGAAAAGTAGCAATGTATCACATTCATCTGTGAACTGCAACCGGTCGCTAGGTGGTTTTTAATTAGATAATCAGCCTGCCGAATTCCGTAACGGGATTCCGTCTGTGTGTGGCCAGCCTAAATGTCACTTTGAAAAGCCCTCATTGAAAACAAATTACTTAAATGGTAAAAATGTTTACTGTGATGACCGATGACTTAGCGGTTGTTCTGGACTAGAATGCATTCATTATTCCAATGTCAATGTGACAGTGACAGTGACATTTAGACATGGTTGTAACAGGGTAAATTGCCTACCTGTTACAACTGTTCCTGTTACACTAAAATAACAGTTCCAACACCCTGTTACAAAAATAACAGTCGTAACAATAAGCTTCCATTGTTCCTCCTGTTCCGTCCGTGGAACAAGCGCTTCTTTACTCTAACCTTAGGACTACAATTACATAAAGAAAAGAGACGAAGCTTGTTGTTTTTATCTATAATGATCATAAACTGTTATTTTTTTCTGTTAAGCAAGACTAAACTTTATTAAAATTATGTAAAATCTAATCTTATAAAATATGTTTTCCATTACGGCAGTTACGGCACACATGCGACATCTTGTTTGTAATTGAGTGAACCATCATGTCACCTAATGAAGTTGCTTTCAGTATTACTTTCACTAAGCATTTTACTTAAATTGCGATAGATGGCAGTAATTATCATAAATTTACTAAATAAGTTCAAATAATAAAAAGAAAAATAGATTGTTGTTAAAAACGTGCATGCGATTTTCGACCATATTGACGTTGGAAAGTCAGTAAGGTCGAAAATCGCTTGCACCCGTGTTTTTTAACTAATGATCACTAGTCAAATGTTTTCCTACCTTCTCTACATCATTTTGTTCTTCCGGTCATTGCCTGTGCACCAGCAGTGGAGACATAATTAATGGTGATGATGAAATACCAGGTGAATTAAGTCTACTGCAGGAAAATTTTCAAGGAAATTTTTACTACAAAAAACCCCCAATCTGGGAACCCTGATCTTTCCCTTAACTCCCTGGCAGCACTAGATGTCCCATTTCCTATCCGCATATCCTAATTTGCTTTAAGAATGCATCCATTCCACGTAAATAATAAAGTGCTTAAACATCCTTATATTTAGAATATTATATTTAGAATCTCAATAAAATTAAAATAGTTTTATTTAATTCAGCCTATTTACCTACCTTTTAACATAACATTGGCAAAACAGCCAAACTCTATTGCCACAAAAAACAAAAAATGCCATAAGCAAACACAGGAACAGATGACACGACTAATTTACAAAGTCGAATGTATTTTTGATATGGTCGGTTTATATAACAGATAAAAATTACAAGCTTTGTCTCTTTTCTTTCCATATATGTTAGAGTAAGAAAGCGCTTGTTCCACGTAACAGGCGAAACAGTGGCAACAGGTTGTTTTGTTACTCTGATAACAGCTCGGTACAGGGAACAGTAAAGACGGCGGAGAACAGTCTGTTTCGCCTGTTCCTTTGAACAACAGTTATTTCATAGCGCTCGTAACAGGGCGAAACAGTTACATTTAATTATCTGTTATTTTTAACTGTTACAATAAATACGCCTCACGTCTAGTGACATTAACTAGGTAGGTAAACAAATTGCAACAAATAAGCGGAATGGAATGGTGTTATTTTTATTCATTTCATTTCTGTAAATTGTAATTTTTACGGATTTGTTTGTGTGATTTTTAACTGATTTACAACAAACGCATGTTTGAATCACGTTGTTATTGATTGAATAAGTAGATTCAGTCAAAATGGACCAAGATATTGCTAAAAAGCTCTTTGTCGAGGGAGGTACATTCGTATTTCTCGGTGTGCCTGAAGAAACGCAATTTGGTATTGATATGCAATGTTGGAACACCGAAGAAGATTTTCGTGGCATAAAAATGATCCCCCCTGGTCTGCACTACATTCATTATTCAGTAGTGAGCAAAGGCACTGGAGACATATCCCCAAGGTACCTATGTCCGATTCATTGATCGGTAACTGCCGACTGTTAGTGTTTCGTTGAGAAAACATTTACCTGTATATTGCAGAATAGTGTACTTTTAAAATCCTGGGACTTTATTTTTCAACTCAAAATCTATCGCGATCGCTTTTAAATTGGCAATCGTGTACATCCATCACTGGGCCTCAAAAACAGTCTGTCACAGTGCATTGTAATGCCACAGCAATGGATGTAGCATTCATGCCAAATTGAAAGCTATTGTGATAGATTTTAAGTTAGACAATTAAGTGGCTGGCTGGTATGGTCATGTTTATGGGCGATTTCAAATTTCTGTACACCTTAGATTTTTTTTATTTTTTTTTTTTATGTAAAGTTTAGAACTATTTTACAATCGCACTATGAATAGCACATTCTAGATTTTAATATAATTAGAAATTAATCACATAATACCGTGTATTTTTGCTTTTATTGTACAAAATAGTAAGAGGTGTCGAGATTTGACGTCAGTTTTGTTACTATATAAAAAGGTAATAAATAAATTAAAACTGCGAGCATTGAACAATATTTATTAAATTTTATGAAAAAACAGCAAAATATCAAAGGAATGGCAGCATGAAGTTGTGTGCAATTTAAAAACGACTACCACTTTTTCAAAATATTAACTAAGTTTTGTTACCATGGAGCCAAAAAAACATTCATTTTTGAGTTTTTTAATTATTGAGAGATCACAAGAGCTCTAAACAACCAAAATATTGAAGAATCATAAATTCTTTTGGTATTTTTGTATTAATAATACCTGATATTTTTTTTAAAATAGATAAAATATTAAAATAATCGTCCAAGTTTTATGGGACAGTAACAAAAGTGACTCTTGAAATATTATTAGGCTGAGTGCACATAATTCTTCTTAAAATTTAAAATTACAAATTAAATATTTAGCCAACTACGTCACACACATATCACGAGCGTGCTTTCTTTGTACTTATTACCATTAATATAATCTTCTATGAACTATGAATTCTTAATCTCTACTAATTTCAGTCTTTGCGTTTATAATCAACAGTCTTCATTAACTAGGCACTTAACTTTTTAGTTTAACATGTTATTGTACGTATTATCACATAATATTTGAGCATAATCAGCATATCACAATGCTTACCTTACTTATATTTAACAAAACTACTACGGCTCCTCACTATCTTACTTGTTTTTACCCGGTATAAACGTATATAATATTATCTTACTTTACATAAAAATGTAATATGTTTTTATATTATAATATTTCTTGCAAAATAAAAATATTCAAAACCAATTGACAAATGTACTAAACCTAATTTTCAATATAAACAAGAAAAGGGCATAACGAATTCCAACATCAATCTTCTACAAAGATTATATAAAATTAAGTAATACTTAATAGAAATACAATTAACAAAAAAAAAACAGTTAACAGCTAGCTATATTCCATATGAACTCGGCTTAAGATGTCAGTTTTGTTACTTTTTTGGTCAGGCCTATATGTTACCGCATTTCAAGTAACAAAATTGACGTAACATTTTACAGTTATAATTATTGAAAAAATAAACTATAAAATACTCGCTTTATTTAGCGACCAATGAAACTGTTGTTTTGTTTCAAATAATTATGCTCTACGTTTCTTGTAAAAAAATATGTATTATATAGATAAATAGAATTAAATAATGGTAACTTACCTTGACTAAATAATATGGATCTCCTGCGCCCAGCACAGAACAACCGTTCGCTTTCACAGTTTTTTTGACACTGCTACTTTTTTTATGGCGGCTTCAAAATGGTTGCCTTGTGTATTGCCATATTAAAATTTAGAAGTCCCCACGTGTTATTTAAGGACTTGAAAAATGGGTAACAAACCTTGACATGTCAGGGTGACTCAAATATCGACTTTTGTTATATATTTGTTTTTTAATAAAAAATATTAATTTATGAGGGCAATAGCATCGGTTTTTCAATCGTTTAAAAAGATATATTTAAAATTCTTAAAATACCACTGTACCCTGTTATGTTACGAAACATGAGTTTTATTAAATTTCGTTACCGTTGAATGAGATGGGACATGTGAAATTAAGTGGTACTTTATGTTTTTAAATTTATTTTAAAAATAAGTGTTAATTATTTAGTCATACAAATTACATATTTTAAAAGTTTACAAATATATTTATTTACAGGAAAATGTTTTTTAGTCAAACTTTTTGAAATATTTACGTAAAAAAATAAAATATTTATGGGACACGCTAAATTGGGGGGGTGTTAAGAATTTTGAAATCGCCCTTATGTGTAGCTCTCTGTTATTTAGTTGGTTTACTAAGTTTCTTTCTTTTCTTTCTGTTATATTTTATTTATACAAAGTTCGACCTCATATTACTTTACAGGTCGGGATTCATGCATGTCTTCAATCAAAAAGAGTTTCTTGTTAAGATGTGGGATAAGAAAACTGAAGACATGAGTAAAGATGAAATATGTGATGAGAGCATTCAGCGCCTGAAAGATAATCTGCTCAACCTTGACAGACATTTGGCTCCTTATCCTTATGAAATTTGGGAAAAATGGAAGGTGCTCTCATCCCACATCACAGGTAAAAAGAAAAAAAATACCAAACTATGCCCCTTTGGTAATTTTTGAAACCAAGTTTCAAGGGATTAGATATTCAACATATCTGAATCCGATAAGTTTTAGTCATTTATAATTCTCAATAATAATATTTTAGGTGAACTAGCTGAGAAGTTATCACCGGAAACCGGTGTCATCAGAGCTGCAGTTGAACTGTTGTCCATGACAGATGCTGAGAGACCCAGGGGAGTTAAAGTGCAAGAGTCTATAGAAAGTCAAGGTAAAGAAGAAAATGTAGAGGAATCCCCACCTGAAGAAGTGCTGGGAGACAACGCTAGTCCAGGTTCATCCGATGCAAAAAAAGCAAAACGAATAACTCGGGAAGATAAGGAGAATGCTATGTTACCAGATTTAAAGCCAGCTCCAGGTAAAATTTAATTATTGGTCTTGCTAAAGCAAATTATTGCCAATAATAAAAATAAAATTACTAACTTCTATCTGTTGTGCAAAGTTAAATTCGAGTTGTAACCAAATCTCTCCTGAGTCCTTGCTAGAATAGTATGCTGTGGAGTTCTCTGTACAACACAGCAACATCGCTGAGGCAGGGTCCTTGTTAGCCTCACTCCCTATTTTGTTATTTTTAAGGTACCTACATGTACATTTATTTTTATTTTATTTTTTCTAGTGTTTTTATTGTTAGCCAATGTTTATAAGCTAAATACGAAGGCAGCAGCCGTAGGATTTAAAAAAAACCGAAAATGATTTTAACAAAGTTTATTACAGGAAAATTACAATTATTTCTTATAACTAATTGACTGATTCGAAGTGTGAACCGAAGTGTTGGACAAAATGCAGGCGCGCGGCGTCGAAGACGCGCGGGGGGAGTCGACGTCCGTGTGCAGCGGTCACGTTGTGCAGCGTCGGCGATTCCGTCATATTGTAATAAATGTTTGCTCTAATTTGGATATCGCGACGTCAGCGGTCTTCATAGTCTTGCACAACGTAATTCCTCCACCCTCAGAGCAGCAACTATTTCATGACGTTTAATGAAAAAGTTGCTGGTACTTGATTCTGGACTTTATTGGCAGGTTTGACTTCTGTGTATAATTCTTCGACAGGAGCGGGTGAATTATTCTTCTTTACTCGGTTAGAAATGTAGCGGCGCCAGAGCAAAGTTGCAGCAAGCAGCGTCGCGCAGGTAAGTAGTATGTAAAATGGCAGAGTCGTATGGTACAGGGTGCTATCTGTTACGTCATCGAGTTGTATAGGTGGCTGAGATGACATCTTATCTTCGCATCGGTGTAATTCTCTTAGGTTGATGGTGTTCAGATGAAGTGATGCTGCGGATGCTGGAGAGGCGGTCTCGTTGGTAAGTTGAGTGATCTTGATAGGTTGACCCAGGATACGATTTTCTTCGTTGATGATCGTAAATTTTCGGGTTCGTAGGTGACAGTGACGTGGTATGGTAGCGAGATAACTTCCTTTCAGGACGGTGTAATCTTCGTTGCTGCCACATTGAAGTTGTACTTTGGTCGGCTCAGGCAGCACGAGGGCGTAGTATTTATCATCCAGCTTCTCCATGGCTTCTCTAGATAAGGTGATGGTCATCGTTTTACAGGATACGTCAACTGATTGGTCAGTTAGCAGCTTCCGGATGCAGTCTGGTTGCGTCTGGACCTGTCGATTGAATTTCTCTTCGCAGAGATAATGGGCTTTTAACTTCGGGCATTCAGCCTCTATGTACACAAAAGTTTCATCATTGGTTGCTATGTACGGAGATGGTGGTATAATGATCTGATTATTTTTATTAGGTAATATGGATAATTTAAAAAGATTATACCTATCACTAGCCACTATCGGTAATTTAAGTACCAAAACTATACTACTCTCTGAATAAAATAAACTAGGTATGATTACGTCATAGTATTCACGTAATTCAATATCAAGTACCTGCTTTTTATCGTACAACGTTTTAAGTTGCTTTACTAAACTACCTAAGCTATTTATACCTATCATAGAATGGTGAGTGCTCGATGCACGTGTAAAAGCTATTATATTTTCTATTCTACGTAATTCTAATAATAAATCGTCGATGTTCTCACCGGTAATAGTTAGTAACTGACTTAATTTAGTTAACCTAATATAAATGTCCTCACCATAATTACTACTTTTTAAGATGAGTTGAACTGTATTATTAATTTTCGATTGGTTATCTATAATTTGAAATAAAATATGGGAATGATGAGTCATCCAGTCTTTGTTAAGACTAATATGACTATTCAACTCATTTACTAATTTATCTTGATTTTTCCTGAGAATTGAGATGGCATGATCATATTTTAAAGCATCTGTGTAATCCAAATTGCCACTTATACTTTTTATAACAGAACCTAAGCCGTCTACAATGCCTCGTTTAGGACGGTCGTTGGGCTGAAGGTTTTTTAATTCAGATGAAGCTTTACCCAATTTACTTCTGAGATAATGTAACTGAGATTCATATAAAAATTTTGTATCTTTACCATATAACTGAGATTCGATCGTTTCGAGCTGACTGTAAACTAACTGTATATTAATATCTATATCATGCAAGTCAATGGATTGAAGGAATGAGTGATAATGGGTGATAAGCGCCATGGGTCCTAATTTAAATGGTAGGAGTCCCGGTCCGTTGTCCAGGCTCTCAAGTTTTATCTCTTGAGAATGAGTCATCGGTAGAAGTACGAGGATTAACCTGTAACAATTTAGTGTTTTTAGGGGCGCGTTTCAAACGAGATTTGGCGACCGGACCCCGTTTTTTCGATGTGTAAATATGGATGGGGAGGTCGGCTAAAACTTTATCCTGAGTGTAACGAGCTGCTAATTTCTGACGGGAAGCTAATGGATTTTTAACGAATATTTGCTGACCAGGTTGATATTCAACTTCTGGCTCACGATCCTTATTGCGACTTTCGATAAGAGATGTACGGTTAGCAAGCGACGTTTCGTTAATAATATCATAAACTAATTGCATTTGCTTACGGTGAGTTTGAATGTATTGTTGAAGTAATAATTCATTAAGGTCAATATCACAAGGGTCGCGAGGGTCACAGTGGCCTAATATTAAATCAAAGGGTCTACATTTTGTAAAACTATGTATTGAGCTGTTATATGCTAATATTGCGTATGGCATAAGATTAACTACCGGTTCCTTCCGTTGTTGTAAACGTAGTGCGCGTAAGTGTTCCAAAAGGGTTGAATGAAAGCGTTCGATATTACCGTTATCGTTAGGTGAGTGTGCAAGGGTCTTATGATGTGTGATTTTGTGCAACTTAGTAAACTCTGAAAACATTTGGTTAGTGAATTCTGTGCCTTGATCTGTGACTATAGTGTATGGAAGCCCATGATGAGTTGAGAATGTTAATAAAGCCTGAATGATGCTGAGTGCTGTACCATCTCGGAGATGATAAGCTTGAGCATATTTAGAAAATACATCAATGAAGGTTAAGTACTTTTCATTTTCAGCTGTGAATAAGTCCATATGTATTATTTCAAACGGTTTTGTAGGTGGCGGTACTATATTGAACTCTTGCCTGATAGGATTACGGTCGTATTTAGATTGCCCACATATAGTACAGTCATTTATAAACTTAGTAATGTGCTCCCTCATTTTAGGCCAGTAGTACCTACGTGACAAAGCCAAATAACATTCGTTTATACCTCTATGGTTGGTTTTACCATCGTGGTAATGACGAATAATATCTTGTTGTCGTAAGTACTCCTTGACGTTCTCTAATTCAGTTTTCACAAGTACTAAGCTCATCGCGGAGCTTTTGAATTTATCTTGTAAGATCGGTATGATAGTATACATGTCAAGTGGGGGTGTAATTAACAGTGCGGTTTTAACCTTAGGATTCACGTACTCCTTAATAGCGTTTATCAGGTCTTCCTCTAAGTTACCTCTTGATAGTTGTACGGAGGTCCGAGTATGAGATTCGAAAGGCTTTGAAACTGTGGGTCTCTTTTTTATGTCTCCTACAATAGTCAAGTGTATTTGTCGGTGAAACTTGTTAAGGGGTTCGTCTGTTATAGGAATTTCTAAGATGGGATTCTCTTGGTTTGTATGAGCAGTTACTGTAGTTGATCCTGTCAATGATGCCTGTCGTTCTGTCGGGTTGGCTACAATGGAGCTGGTTTCCTCATTACAGATCTCCATACGGGAGAGGGCGTCTGCATTAGTATTATCTTTGCCCTTTTTATAGATTACTGTGAAATCGAATTCACTTAACTTTAAGCGCCATCGGTTAAGGCGGGAATTAGGCTCTTTAAGGTTCATAACCCACTGGAGTGGTTTATGATCAGTTAGGATTTTAAATTTGCGTCCAAAAAGGTAAGGTCTGAAATACTTCGTTGCCCAGACTATGGCAAGAAGCTCTTTTTCTATAGTGGCGTATTTTTGTTCACTTTCATTTAACGTACGTGAAGCGTACGCTATTGGTTTATCTGAGCCCACTGGCCCTTGAGATAAAATAGCTCCGAGTGCCACGTTAGATGCGTCTGTCGTTAATATGAAGTCCCTAGTAAAGTCGGGGTATTGTAACACGGGATCGTTAGTCAGTAAGGTCTTACATTTTTCGAAACATTCTACGTATTCGGAGTCAAAAGTAATTTTTCTGCCTTTCTTCAAACATACAGTCATCGGTTTAGTAATCTGAGCAAAGTCTGGAATAAACTTCCTGTAGTATCCTATCAATCCTAAAAATTGCTTTATTTCTTTAGGGGTCTTTGGAATGGGGTAGTTTTGAATTGCTGTAATTTTGTCTGGGTTCGGTTTGATTCCTTCCCTACTAATAATGTGTCCTAAGTAAGCGGTCTCAAGTTTAAGGAATTCTGACTTATCCATCTGGACTTTGAAGTTAGATTCCCTTAACCTTTGGAATACTTTTTCTAGGTTACCAATGTGTTCCTGAAGGGATGTGCTGAATACGACGATATCATCAAGATATACGAGACATATGCTATTCTGGAGTCCACGGAGCACGTTATCCATAACCCTTTGGAAGGTCGATGGAGAATTTTTGAGACCCATCGGCATCCTCAAAAATTCATAGTGCCCATGCTCAACATTGAACGCGGTTTTAGCTATATCGTCGGGGTTCATTTCACACTGATAAAATCCTGATGCCAGGTCTAGAGTGGTAAAATACTGGCATTTACCTAATTTATCAAGGACGTCTGTGATGTTCGGTATTGGGTACTTATCATCGATAGTTTTCTCATTTAGTTTCCTAAAATCGACTACAATTCGCCATTTTTGTTTCCCAGACGCGTCGGCTTTCTTAGGTACGATCCAGATTGGTGAGCTCCAGGCTGAGTCTGAAGGACGAATGATGCCTTGCTCTAGCATTTTATTTATCTGATCGTTAACTTCTTTCCGATGAATAAACGGATATCTATAACTCTTTGTATGAACAGGAATTTCGTCTGTGGTCCGAATTGAATGCTTGATTTTATTCGTGAACGTCAAAGGCTCACCATCGAGATAAAAAACATCTGCATAGTTTGTACAAAGAGACATAATATTCGCTTTTTCTTCCTCGTTTAAGTGATCCGTTCGTAAGCGCGACAAAACCTCACGTACACGTTGTGAGTCACGGTCAGTGCGCGTGCACTCGATATTAAACATGCTAGCCTGCGCGGGTCGATCTAATGAAAAGATAATGTCGTTATTACTAGGATTTTCTATTTCGACATAAGCGCGGTTGTTAATAACGGTCGTTAAACATTCAAGGACTATGCAGTTACTTAAAATTTGTTCATGAACTAAAACTTCACCATCGGCTGAGTTGATAGGGATTTTAACTAATTTTGTTGAGTTTGCAGGAATAATATCCTCATACAAGTTCGCGTTCCTTGAATTAAATAAATGAATCGGGTTGATAGACGATACTGTTCTTAATGTCATATTTTTTAAATCAATATTTGATTCCCATTTAGTTAACAAATCAAGACCGATAAGCCCGTCGAAATGCTCGTGGAATTTATATATAAAGAACTTGATACCGTCCGGCTGATTAAATTCCGGGAAGCACGGTATTAAAATAGAATGACTATTCCTACTCGTAGCGTGAACGTTCGTAACTTCGAAAGGCTCATAAGTAGGTTCTAAATGAGAAAAATATCTTTGAACGGCTTCGGGGCTAATAAAAGATTGATTAGCGCCGGTGTCTATAAGAAAGTTAAGTGGTGGATTTTCTATCTGAATATACGGTAGCTGACGTTGAGTTTGTAGGTTTAATTCTATCTTGACTTTTTTGAAATTAAAGCTTTCTGAAAATCCTCCTGAGTCGTGTCAGTGTCTGTCTGTTGCGAATCTTCTAATTGATTTGCACTTAATAGTGGCTCGTTGTCGTAGCAGTGAGCGCTATCGGTTCCGTAGTAGTCTGTCTGTTCACCGTAGCAGTAGCTACTGTCGTAGTACGTCTCGTAGTCATTGTAAGCGTCACAGTCGTACGGAGTGGTACAGTGGTAATAGTCATAGTTATTGTCATAAGTTAAACAGTCATTTACATTCACGTCCCGAGATTTGAAATAATTACTTGGGGGTGGATTCCCATGTCTACGCCAGTCATGTCCTGTTAAGGGCATGGGTTTTGATACATAAGGACTTACACCGCTCATAGGTTTAGGCGTATAGTTATTAGAAAAATTATTTCTAGGGGGCAAACGGAAGTTATTACTATTCGCGTTATAGTTTGGCGGCGGCGCCCTAAACATTTGCTGAGTTCGGGACGGCATACGGCCAACGTTATTAAACTGAACATTATTAGGTCTAAATTGCGGCGGCTGTGAAACAGGACGTTGCCAATGAGGTATCTGCTGTGGTGCAAAAGGCGGTAACACAAATGGCTTAGGCACACTGGGGTTAATATTATTAGCATGCACAAATGAATTAGGTGTAAATTTGTTAATAGCGGATGAGGGTTGGTTTCTGTGAGAACTTTCATTCCTTTGCACGAGATACATGATATTTAGTTCCTCCTGGACATATTCCAGGGCTTTTTCTATGCTTTCCGGGCGCATACAGCGTATCCGGGACCCTAAGGGTTCTTTTAAGCCTCTAACAAATGCTTGTAACGTTAGCTTTCTATATAAATCGCGTTTAGCCTCAATCGTCGTAGGAATATTCTCGTGCAAAGTAATGTATGTTATTAAAGTACTAAAAAGTGTCTGACACCTATCGTAAAACTCCTGGGGTGTGCTATTACCCTGCGTCTGCAACGACAAATCATTGTAGAGGGCTGTTTCGTCCCTTTGGTCCGAGAAATTATTAATTAGAACATTTCTTATGCCAAGCCAACTCGCAGGTATTCCATTTGAGTTAATTGTCCTGGCGGCATTACCCGTGATCTTATTTAAAATGCCGTTTAAAAGTGACAGATTATTTAATTCGGCTCCCGGGCCGTCTAGGATGGTATAGGTCTGCACCACCTGGTCACAGAGCCTTATAAATCTGGTGAGAATGTTCGGGTTCCCGTCAAAGTCGGGAACCAGGCGTAAGGCCTTGAAAATTACATCAGGGTCATAGTGTGGCAGTGCCATGTCTGGTAGCTGACACTCCTGATTATTTAGAATACTATTTAGATTCAAAATAAACAAAAACAAATAACTTTAGATTCAAAACTTCAATGGGATCCTCATATCGATGCCCTGTCTAATAAACTTAGTTCAGCCGCCTATGCTGTAAGGAAAATAAGGCTTTTGACTGACGTTGAAACAGCAAGATTAGTTTATTTTAGCTATTTTCATAGTATTATGACCTATGGTTTGTTGTTGTGGGGCTCAGCCGCTAGTATTGGTAACATTTTTATTCTTCAAAAAAGAGCAGTGCGCGCCATTTACAATCTACGGTCTAGAGACTCACTTCGAGATCTGTTTAAAGAAATCAATATACTCACCATTGCATCTCAGTACATCTATGAAAATATAATGTTTGCAAGAAAAAATTTAGACACTTTTAATAAAAATTGTAATGTGCATAACTTTAATACAAGAAACAAGAATAAACTTGCTGTTCCAAGTTTCAGATTACAAAAAACAAGAGGCTCTTTTTTGGGTAGATGCATTGCAATGCATAATAAGATTCCAAGTAATATTACAGAATTACCATTAGAAAAATTTAAAGATTCTGTTAAATCTGTTCTTATGAGCAAGGGCTATTACAAAATTGTTGATTATTTAGACGACAAAAAAGCATGGGAGTAAATTGCTTTGTATTTAATATGTTTACTTTGAAATCTGTTTTTTTTTATATTGATTGTGTTTGTAGGTAACGATATAATAAATTGTAAATATCGTTACTTTTGATGAGGCTGATAAGTTTCTTGCGCCCATTCTTCTTGTCAGCAAAAAGACGTCCCGAATGGGTGGTAGGGCAAAAAAGAAAACTGGACGATTTAAAAGTACTTTTAAATAAGTCTATTTAAATAAAAAATATTTCTATTTCTATTTCTATTTAAATTATCGCTAATATTTAAACTATCTGACTCGACTAAATTCAACTGATTATCTAAATTATCGTTATTGTCCGAGTTATCGGACTCTACTAAATTATCTATATTTTCTACGCTAAACCTATTAGAATCTACAGCCTGCTGGCGAGACTGTTGCGATGCAGTCTCGCTAGACGATTTTCCTGGATGGAAAATTTTGGCGATTACCTAACTACTAAAAATCCTAAAAAACTAGCACAAAGCAACACAAAGACAATTCTTTCAGTGCACTTACAATATCATTTCGGCCCTTTCTGCGTATCAATGGCTGGATACTCCCCTTGGCTGCTCCTTCAGGTTCGGGATTCTCGATGCGCGACTTGAAAGCCACACGGGCGGCACGTGCAAGCGAAGGACGGAAATCTTCTTAGAAGCGCGAAACCGACCGCGAGAATCCTACCGACTGCGCCAAATACGAAGGCAGCAGCCGTAGGATTTAAAAAAAACCGAAAATGATTTTAACAAAGTTTATTACAGGAAAATTACAATTATTTCTTATAACTAATTGACTGATTCGAAGTGTGAACCGAAGTGTTGGACAAAATGCAGGCGCGCGGCGTCGAAGACGCGCGGGGGGAGTCGACGTCCGTGTGCAGCGGTCACGTTGTGCAGCGTCGGCGATTCCGTCATATTGTAATAAATGTTTGCTCTAATTTGGATATCGCGACGTCAGCGGTCTTCATAGTCTTGCACAACGTAATTAGCTCTTTAATAAAAAGTTCTTTATTGCACCAAATCACAAAATAATTTCAACAACAACAACATACAAGAAATTGTGCACTTCAGATTTATATTATAATTATATCAGACATCAAGCAGAGGTCCCCAAACTAGGCAAACCTGTATTTTGGGGAACCAACTGTTTATTATAAATAGAGAGAAGCTACTTTTTATATTTAGAATTATATATTTAAACATGCAAGCAATTTTGAAAAGAAAATATCAGGATCAAATCAAAACTAGGTAAGCTTGTGTATTACAAACAATTAACAATAAGTACTCATAAATAACATTAACTTTGAAACATCAACTAACGAGGTCCTCTGTAGAGCGATAGTCAATAGAAAGCAACCACCTGAATAAAACCGACCTAGCCTAGGGATGCAAATCGGTAAAATTACCTTGGTAAAATTCGGTAAAAAACGATAAATTACGTAATTTATGGTATTTTTCGATAAATTACGGTAATTTTCAGTAAAAAATGTATTTAAAGTACTTATATTTTTTTATTACAGGGGAAAATGTGCTAATCTGTTAGTCTGTTTGTCCGTTAAGTGAAAATCAAAAAAAACGCCGACCTCCCTTTCACGTATCAAGCCGTAGCTATTAACCGAATAAGATAGGAAACGCGAGGTGAAGTAATTATAGTCTATAAGAGCGTTGTCTGACACATTTTGCAACTCAGATAGGCTAACTCAGTCACTTTTTTGAACTTTTTAAATAATAATAAATTACTTACTTGATTTATTTTTGGTGAATGTTTTCAATAGTCAAAAGAATACTATCACGAATATTTCACGTACTTACTTATATTTATTTACAGATACGTTTTTGATTTACTTGGTGAAATTACAACTAGTTTTTGTACATTTAAACGTATTTTTTTCAACAAAAACAATATATGTTTAATATTCGTAATACTATTCTTTTGACGATGTATTGAAAACAATCACCAAAAATAAATCAAGTTATTTTTTTAAGTTCAAAAGTATGAGTGAGACAGCCTATCTGAGCTCCAAAATGTGAAACCACTATTTTAAGTGAAAAACTAAAAAAAAACCTTAAGTGAAAACTAAAAAGTTCACGCACTAAGCAGTATAAAACGCGAAGTGAAGAATTGTAGATATTGCCGAGAGTAGATGTATGGAAATGTCATAATTCCTTCATTTTACTACGATCATCGCAATTGAATATCCTATTTTTTTGTTTTCAATGCTTAGATACCATGAATCAGTGTTGCTTTTTACTCTAAAGCTGAAATAAATAAATAAAAGACGCTAATAGTCGCTGGTAATTTTACCGTAATTTATATAAATTACGGTAAAATATCCGTAATTTACCAGCCTTTTCGGTAAAATTACGTAATTTTGCAACCCTAACCTAGCCTCTGTTACTGAGGCGTTTTTAATATCACAATATTTTAGTACAGAATTATAAACATGTGCCCTTATTGAATCACCAAATCTTCTAGCAAATCGCGAGTTAACAGTGTGAGGAGGTATTTTGAAAACACGTTTTTTAGTAATGTTTTATGTATATCAGAATTTAGCAGGAGTTTGTGTGTTTTAAGACAAGTTTTTAGGATAAAGAGCTGGCGAACCGTCAAAACCTCCACTTCCTTATAAAGATCAGTAGTAGGATATCTATATGGCTTTTTCATCATAATCTTAAGAAGAAATCTTTGTAGTAGATTTTTTATAGACTAATAAAATGTTTTCTTTTCATATTTTCTTTTTTCTATTTTAGGGACAGCTCTGAGATTTACAGAGATACCAAAAGACAAGTACCCACCAGGTTCATCACCGGAAGAAATTACAAAGCATTACCTGGATCAGTCATATTCTTTAGAGTTGATGATTTCCCAACATACTGAGTGAGTATCTATCACCTATCACATGACTATTTCATATTGCTTCACACAAGTTTATTTGAGATACACACTTACCCCCTTACTAATAAAGATTGAATAGCAGATGTATAGTTACACAATGGTTACTCTCTGTCAAACTATTTGAATTTGACATTAAAAAGAAAGTGACAAAACACTGTGTAACCATGCAGCTGCTATACAATCTTTATTAGTAAGGGGGTATGAATATATGATATAGCATACTATTTCCTTGTTATTAGGCCTCAAGACATCATCGGGGAACTTCAATTTGCATACATATGTTTTCTCATTGGACATTCCTTGGATGCATTTGAGCATTGGAAAAATCTAGTCATATTGTTTTGCTCATGTGATGAAGCCATACTTAGACACAAGAACATATTCTTCCATTTCGTGAAATCATTGGAGGCTCAAATTGACGAAATGCCCGAGGAATTTCTTGCAGATATTGTAATGAATAAAAATCTTGTTTACAAAAAACTAAGAGAATTCTTTCGTACAGCTTATGTTAGTAAAGTAGATGGTCGTCTTTCAACACTAATTGAGGGTTTCAAAGAACATTTGACAGAAAAGCTTCAGTGGGATTTCACAGAATTAGATGCTGATGAAGAAGATGAACTACCAGTAATTGTAAATCTTGATTAAAATTAGAATAAATTAGAAGCTTCGAAATTTAGTCATGCACTGTTTTAGGCATTTTAATAAATATTTACAGCACCAATTTTAGTGTCAACCTAATTATGTGGACCCAACCTGAATATAATGTGATGACACGACACTTACCAAATAAATTAGATTAGTGTTCACTTTAGGTAAGCCTAACTATTTTGCTGAATCTATTCTTGTAGGTAGATTTATCATAATACATGTATGTACAACATCTACTTGACAAAATAAACAAATTTCATATTACATTGCTTATTTATTATTCTTAATAATACAACAACATTTTCTTATTTCCTTTTCTTGAATTGCTTCTTATTTAGCTTCTGAGTATTGCTGTTTTCAAACTTGGACTTCTTTGATATAGTAACAGGTTCTGAAAATGCAACAATGATCAGTTAAAATATGCCAAAGAAAACACAGGATTTCTAATTTCTGGGTTACTTGTATATGCACTATGCAGTACTCGCAAATGATTCTATTTCTATTACTGAAATACTCTACTTATTATGATACTATTTAGGCACAGCTTTCTGACTTTCATGGAGGATGAAGAGATATAAAACATAATATTTATAAAAACGGACTCACTTTCAATCGCCTTTCTTTTGATTTTCTGTGGACTTTGTTGTTTAACAACTTGTTGTGGTGCTTTATTTTTTGTTGTTCTTGTCGTCATTTTCATTTTTGGAGCAGGAACTTCATCCTCTTCACTGAAAATGTAATAAAAATTATTTAACATTCATTTTACGTTACCGTTAAAAGTGCGTAAACCAGTTACAGTGCAGATTAACTAGTTAATTTGCAGATTACCTAGTCAAATCTGCTGAAGTGCAAATTTTTTTTTTTATTTCTTACATTAACTAGGTAATCTGAAGAATAATGACCAAGGATCAGATAAAGTAAGAAAACGGGTTCTTAAATGAAAAAATAAGCGCCAGAAACACGTGCCGGACTACAGCTGCGCCACAAAAAAAAAGTTGGAAATCTGACTTTTTGACTACGCCATGATGAAGTCTATAGTTTGTCGGAGTTTGTCGCCAAAAACCAGAGTTTGTCGGTCTTCCGTTTAGGAGATACATGTGGCTCAGCTGTAGAGACGTCTCTACAGCTGCGCCACACAGATCTCGAAAACGGAAGGTCGTAGCGAAAATCTGATTACTTGTATGTATAACCGTTAGCTTGTCGGAGTTTGTCGCATAAAAACCAGAGTTTGTCGGTCTTGCGTTTAGGAGATACGTGTGGCGCAGCTGTAGAGACGTCTCTACAGCTGAGCCACACAGATCTCGAAAACGGAAGGTCGTAACAGAAATCTGATTACTTGTGTGTGTAGCCGGTAGTTTGTCGAAGTTTGTCACCAAGAACCAGAGTTTGTCGGTCTTGCGTTTAGGAGATATGTGAGGATACGCTGTGGAGACCTTTCTACCTGGATCTTGAGAACGGAAGGTCGTAGCAAAAATCTGATAACTCGAGTGTGTAGCCATTAGTTTGTCGGAGTTTGTCACCAAAAATCAGAGTTTGTCAATCTTACGTTTAGAAGATATGTGGGGATATGCTATAGAGATATTTCTACCTGGATTTCGAGAACGGAAGGTCGTAGCGAAAATCTCACATATCTCCTAAACGCAAGACCGACAAACTCTGATATTTGGCGACAAACTCGGTCGAACTACCGACTATAGATATGACTAATCAGATTATCGCTACGACCTTCCGTTCTCAAGATCCAGGTAGAAAGGTCTCCACAGCTTATCCTCACATATCTCCTAAACGCAAGACCGACAAACTCTGGTTCTTGGTGACAAACTCCGACAAACTACCGGCTACACACACGAGTAATCAGATTTCTGTTACGACCTTCCGTTTTCGAGATCTGTGTGGCTCAGCTGTAGAGACGTCTCTACAGCTGCGCCACACGTATCTCCTAAACGCAAGACCGACAAACTCTGGTTTTTGTGCGACAAACTCCGACAAACTAACGGCTATACATACAAGTAATCAGATTTTCGCTACGACCTTCCGTTTTCGAGATCTGTGTGGCGCAGCTGTAGAGACGTCTCTACAGCTGAGCCACATGTATCTCCTAAACGGAAGACCGACAAACTCTGGTTTTAGGCGACAAACTCCGACAAACTATAGACTTCATCATGGCATAGTCAAAATGTCAGATTTCCAACTTTTTTTTTTGTGGCGCAGCTGTAGTCCGGCACGTGCCAGAAACGACGTTTTTGTAAAATTTACTTTCAATAGAGGTCTTTAACTTAAATTTTCTGAAGCATTACACTCACTACTGTCTTCCGCACTTTAATAGTGTAGCATCCGTTAATATGCAGATTAACTAGGTAAAGTGCGGAAATCAAAATTTCGCACTTTAACGGGTCATACTCGGTAATTCGCAAGTTACCTAGTTAATCCGCACATTAACGTATTCCGTAATTTAGCTGTAACATATACAGTTGTGGCTATATAATTAAGAACGTTTATTATGAGAGAAGATTCTTTCTTACAAACAATGTCTCATAATCCAACCTATGTTTTCTTTTATTTTTTGTGGTATCGCAAAATACTTCCGTACTATTTTGATATTCGTTTAAAACATGAGTAATGAAAAAAGCAGAGAAATAAATTTTATACAGTTCATAACGTGGCATCTGAACCTAGGAAGTATCGGTAAGGGCTGGTCACTTAATTCGCGGTTCACGCTGAATATTTTTCTTATAATTAAAATATAATAAACAACACTTTGTGAAGGGCCATTTTTTTTTAATTTCGGCACCTTTTATTGCTGAAAACTTTAAAAAAACCGGTTTTCTTTATTAAAAATAATGACAAATAGTAAAAGTTGCGACAAATCTACAAGAGAAATTATAATAAAACTGTGAAAAGAACTGGTCGTCCAAAATATAGCAGACCGCTTGCAATGCTTGACAACTGTGGTTTTCCACGCTGTAAAGCATTTTAACACGTATTAAACTAGTTCAAATATTCCATGCATGCCTAGAAAGAGGAAGACATGTCTTTGAGTAGACAGAAACAACATACGTTTGGCATAACAATATCCCTTTAAAGATAAAGGGTCCAATGAGATAAGAGAAGTTTTTTTGGCGAAAACAACCCCTCGGGAATCTCGACGCGGATCATCCGAAAGCGTTTGGTGGAAGAGAAGTTGTTTAGGGGAATGGCCAGGAAGATACCATGTTGACATTGCGCCTTAAGCAAGCCCGTATTGCTTTTGCAAAACGTTATAAAAACTGGACAGCCCGACAGTGGAAAAATGATATTTTTTCTGATGAAACTACAATTAACAGGGTGACCTTCAGATGGAAAGCAATGCGTACGGCGCCCTGCGAAAAAACAATTCGACCCCAACTTCACAAAAGTGACATTAAAGCATGGCGGTGGAAATGTGAAAATCTGGGCATTCTTTTCTGGTCACGGAATCGGGTCTGTTAGGCTCATAGAAGGAAACATGGATCAGTTTCAGTACTTTTTTAAATTTGAGATTTTTGCATTTACAATGCTATTTTTAAACAATACTAAATAATATACTAGAAAAAATACGACTCGCACCAGATCAATACTCAGACGGGAATCGAACCCGCGACCTTTGGATATCCGGTCCAATGCTCTGACCGCTGAGCTACCGAGTCACTAGTGACATCGTCGAATTTTTCCTAGTATATCCTAAACTCTTACGCTGTAAGCCAGCGTTATTTCACCAATGTGAGGAATTACCTCGACATTCAGTCAGTCAGAGCATTGGACCGGATATCCAAAGGTCGCGGGTTCGATTCCCGTCTGAGTATTGATCTGGTGCGAGTCGTATTTTTTCTAGTATATTATTTAGTATTGTTTAAAAATAGCATTGTAAATGCAAAAATCTCAAATTTAAAAATTATATAGCTATTTCATCTTAATCAATTGTTAAAATATCTGGAAAGATATTTCAATTGAATGTCGAGGTAATTCCTCACATTGGTGAAATAACGCTGGCTTACAGCGTAAGAGTTTAGGATATACTAGGAAAAATTCGACGATGTCACTAGTGACTCGGTAGCTCAGCGGTCAGAGCATTGGACCGGATATCCAAAGGTCGCGGGTTCGATTCCCGTCTGAGTATTGATCTGGTGCGAGTCGTATTTTTTCTAGTATATTATTTAGTACAGTTTCAGTACATAAATATACGAGAGGAAATTATGCTGAAGCCGTCCTTCCGGTCATTTGGATATTCCAGCAAGACAATGGCCCAAAGCATACTGTACGTTCAGTAAAAGAATTCCTTGAATCATAATCTGTTTCTGTATTAAATTGGCCAGCTAACAGCCCGGATTTAAATCCGATTGGCGATTGAACATCTTTGGTGTGAAGTTAAGAAAAAGGTTTCAAATAGACAGTGTGGCAATTTTAGAGATCTATACGACTTTTTTTTAAAGAATGAAACTCTGGTTACTACACACACGAGTAATCAGATTTCTGTTACGACCTTCCGTTTTCGATATCTGTGTGGCTCAGCTGTAGAGACGTCTCTACAGCTGCGCCACACGTATCTCCTAAACGCAAGACCGACAAACTCTGGTTTTTGTGCGACAAACTCCGACAAACTAACGGCTATACATACAAGTAATCAGATTTTCGCTACGACCTTCCGTTTTCGAGATCTGTGTGGCGCAGCTGTAGAGACGTCTCTACAGCTGAGCCACATGTATCTCCTAAACGGAAGACCGACAAACTCTGGTTTTAGGCGACAAACTCCGACAAACTATAGACTTCATCATGCTGAAGCCGTCCTTCCGGTCATTTGGATATTCCAGCAAGACAATGGCCCAAAGCATACTGTACGTTCAGTAAAAGAATTCCTTGACTCATAATCTGTTTCTGTATTAAATTGGCCAGCTAACAGCCCGGATTTAAATCCGATTGGCGATTGAACATCTTTGGTGTGAAGTTAAGAAAAATAGACAGTGTGGCAATTTTAGAGATCTATACGACTTTTTTTAAAAGAATGAAACTCTGTTTCTCTTACAAAACGTAAAAAATTGATAGAAATAATTGCCTCGCCAGCGTAAGGCGATAAAGAGTCGTGGACATGCCACTAAGAATTAAATTAGACTAAAAAGCATTCAATGGGGAATGTCCGATAAAAATCAAATTGGCTGAATATTTTTTATAAGTAGGAATAAGCTCCCTTAGTAATAGAAAAAAATTCAGAATTTGAGTTCCGTGAAAAAATTTAAAAAAATGAATGTCTCTTCGACTTCAAAAATGTACGAAAGTAAAAGCAGAATAGAATTTATACCTTTGCAACCACCTGCCTCAACCACAATGACCACAACACGGTATTAAAAAAAAGAAATGTCAAAACTTTTTTTCTTAATACTTCTTGTTGTTGTGGCAGGTGGTCGCAAAGGTATAATCTCCATTCTGCTGTTACTTTCGTACATTTGTGAAGTCGAAGAGACTTTAATTTTTTAAAGATTTTTACGCAACCGAAAATTCTGAAACTTTTTTGTATTACTAAGGGAGCTTATTCCTACCTATAAAAAAATATTCAGCTAATTTGATTTTATGTAAGTTTTTTTATTTTGTGTAACTACATTGACTATAAGTTTCATGAGATAAATATTTTATTGATCGTTCTTAATTATTTGTCCAGATTAATTCGTATGAATATTTGTTAGATTTAAAATAAACGTACATTAGTAAATAAACCCAAGTGTAATTTACATTTGTAATCCTAATAAAGATAGATTTATCCATGTGCTTATTTTATAATACATTAATTTACTTCTGAGAAGAAACACGATCGAGAAATCATAGGTCGTAATCAAAATTTTTTGAAACTAAAAATCTTAGTTCTTAATTATATGGCCACAACTGTAAATATTCTGAAACGGAGAATAGTTAGATACCTTTCTTCTGAATCATTCTTTTCACTTTCCTCATCTTCAGCGTTTTCATCAACAGTTTCTGATTCAGAATCATTATCAGCTTCATTTTCTAACATTTTGTCAAATTCATCAGAGTCAAATTCATAATCACTGTCACTTTCAGCATCTGAAGTTTTTTTATTAATCTTGATGAAATTTTCTACAGACTTAACACCCGCAACTTTTAATTTTTCTTCCTTCAATTTCTGTTCATTTTTAACAGCTGCTGTTATCTTACTTTCTTTTTCACTATATTTTACTTTTTCTGTCTTAACAGGCCCTTTTTGCTGTTTTATCTTTTCATCTTTTTTGTTTATCTTTTCTTCATTTTTATTTATCTTTTCTTCCATTTTATTTATTTTTTCTTGTTTTTTATTTATCTTTTCATCCTTTTTATTTATTTTTTCTTCCTTCTCATTTATTTTTTCTCCCTTTTTATTTATCTTTTTGTCCTTTTTATTTATCTTTTCATTCTTTTTATTCAGCTTTTCAACCTTTTTATTCACCTTTGCCTGCTGTTTCTGTCCTTCTTTTATATTTTTCTTTGACTGTTGATCATTGTTTTCAATTTTAGTTTCCGATTTCTCTTGCTTTACTTCTGGTTTAGCCAAAAGCTCTGATAAAACTTCAGGCACATCTACAGGTGAGAAAATGTCGTAATTTATTCCTAAATCATTTAACTTCTTCTTAGTCTTGCGGAAGCTAAAAAGAAGTAAACAACATTAAAAAATGAAATTTTTACACAACTGCTCAAAAAAACAGTGTAATGTGTTCAGGGTTCATGTATGTTTGTATGTGAGTTATTTTAGTTCGCTGATTCCACCATAACTCTTAAAGCGGATTTGAATGTAATTGGGGTGTCGTTAGAATCTTAACATCATCCTGAGTGACACTGGCTGGCAATTTTTTTTGCAAAAAATCAAAATGGCGAATGCAAATCCACTTCCAAATGCGAAAAATGTTAAAAAAAGCTTTTTCTTCAAAAAATACAATATGGGCATCAAATTAATGGCCTTATGAGCACATTTCAAAATTATATTATAATTTGTCACTAAAATATGTGATTTAAAAATAAATAGATTAAAAAAAATAAAAACACGACTGCCCTACCAAAAACAAACTAAATAGTTAAATAACAATAACAATACAGTGTCATTGCAGTCGTGGTGCCTTTTAGATTAAAAATTGTTCCACTAAATGGTCCCCTGACTGCAATGACACTTGTCATTTAACTTTTTACTTCGTTTTAGCAGGGCTTTTTAGTTCATTTTTGGCAGGGCAATCATGTTTTTATCCTTCCTAATCACGCTGCCTAAATAGCAAAAAGACTATGATGGCAAAATGACCAAAACGCAGAATGACTAAAATGTAGAATGACTAAAACGTAATATGACTAAAATGCAGAATGACTAGAATGCAAAATGACTAAAATGGAGGACTAAATAACTTCTTTTCAGAATACTGTAAACAATAAGTTCAAATGGAAAGTAATCGTTTGATTAAAAATCTATGAAAATACATCGTATTTCAAACAGACAAAGAAGTTTATATCAGGATAATTTGGAACTTAGATGTTTTGCAATTTAGACCTTTTTCATCATTAGGCAAACTACTGTTTAGTCATTCTGCGTTTTAGTCAATTTACTTAGTAGACATTTTGCTCTTTAGACATGAATTTTAGGCATTTTGCTTCGTAGACATTTTAATTTTTAGGCAGCGTGACCAGGGAGGGTTTTATATTTCGTTTTAATTCATAGATGATTTGCCTTAGAATCAGCAAGATAATAATAAATAATCTTCAAAAGTTAATATTCATTCACTTACTTCAACAATAATCTTTTAGCCTGTTTAATTTCAACATCTTCATCCTTGATTGTGTTGTATGCCTAAAATTAATGCAGTTAAAAATGGTCACAATGCAGTTAAATAGTCAATTATTTTTGAACATCGTATAATTTGTAAAAATTATTGATCATTAAAAAATATTTACACTGATGAATCTCTGGTCCAGTGGTTCCCAATTAGTTTTTTCTACGTATCCCTCCAAGAAAGCCCTCAAACTCTCCCCTTATTGCAGGAATGATAAATTAAATTACATGTATGAAATCACGTATATGGGATTACTGCGTGTACCCTTTGATGCAACCTTGCATACCCAGGGTATGCGTACCAGTAATTGGGAAAAATTGCTCTCAAGTCTGTTCATCCTTACTTGTCTTATTTAGTAAACAGTTTTTGACAGTGTTAGTAAGTTTATGAAATTATTATTAATTTAATCTATGTGTGGAAAACCATTTGTTTTATTTTATAAATGATTATTTCAATAAAGAGTTGGGTGAAGATTGTTTACTATATAAGACAAGTAAGGATGGAGACTTTAGTGTATCTGTTACCGTTAAAATTCAGAAATCAGTTAGAATGCACATGAACTAGTTAATCCGCAAATTCACTGTTCGAATCAGTTAAAGTGTGAAAAATTGTTTCATTTCGTACTTTAAGTAGGTAATCTGCAGATTAACAACCAAAGAACAGTTAAATTTTGAGGACAGGTTCTTTAATTGAAAAAAATTGTGTAATTACATAAAAGGGGGTAGACAAAAAAGCGGGGGGCCTCCGGGGGCCTCCCGCCATGCAAAAGACTTAAAGATTTCATTAGGTTAAGTCAGTATTGCGACCAAAAACGCGCGAACCAAGCGAGCGTGCCGCGATAGCGGCCGGCAAAGCGCCAGAAACGACTTTTTTATAAAATTTACTTTCAATAAAGGTCTTTAACTTAACTTTCCTGAAACCTTAGCTATTTCACACACTGTTTTCCGCACTTTAACGGTGTAGCATCCGTTAATGTGCAGATTAACTAGTTAAAGTGCGGAAGAAAAATTTCGCACTTTAACTGACTCAATCAGTTAATGTGCACAATAACTAGTTAATTCGCACATTAACGGATTCCGCACTTAAGCGGTAACATATCAATCAATAAATTATAACGGTATTACCTTCCTCATTTTTATTCTCATTTCATTAGTGGGATTGTGTATTGCATTCCAATGCTTTCTCTGTGCAAAACGCCTGTGTTTTTCAGGAGGAATTGATGCAGCTGAAAGGATCAAATAGATATTTTAAATTGGGAATTAATTGGGTGACTGGAAATAATTAAAGGCAACTGTTAATGGGATACTTAAATACTAAACCGGGCAGCAGTTTATTTTTTGGGCGACAAAATAACTAAACGGGCCACAAACAGTGGATTTAAAAAAAAACTAAAAACGGGCGACTACACGTGGGTGATAAATAACTTAAGTTGGCAGTGAAAAATCTAAATGGGTGACAAGAATACTTAGAAGGCAAATATTATACCAAGTAGGTAACTATACAGGGTGCATTTGTAATCACTCTCCAAATTTTAAGGATGTGTTCAGTCATTGAAACTGAACAACTTTCTCCACGAAACATGTGTCAAAATACGCCAAAAATTGTTTTGTATGAAAAGTCATTTTTTTTACATATTTGACCCTATGTTTCTTAGAGAAAGTTGTTCAGTTTCATGGACTAAACACATCCTTAAAATTTGAAGAGTGATTTCAAATGCACCCTGTATATTTGGTCATCCCATACTAAACTGATCACGTGATCTCTTTGTTTTGTATGAAAAGTATTTTTTTTTTACATATTTGACCCTATGTTTCTTAGAGAAAGTTGTTCAGTTTCATGGACTAAACAATCCTTAAAATTTGGAGAGTGATTTCAAATGCACCCTGTATAACTGATTTAAGCTGCCCAACATGGTATTTCTAACTCCTTTTTATTAGGTTGCTTTCTCATTTGTTTGTTTTTTGTCATCTCAATTAGGAATTAAGGATAATAGTCACCTTTTTTAAATAAAATATATGCCAAATTTCAAATGTTTTGTGTGCCCTAAGGTTGTCGCCCAAATAGTCATTTAGTCGCCCGTTCTGAATAACTAGTTACTCAATTCCCCACCAAACTGAAAAATTCGTCTTACTTCTACAACAAATGAGTACATGATTGGCCTCATGACAACACTTATTAATAAAATGTTAAAATAGATACCATAAGACTTGCAACTTGGAACTCAAATGGGTTTGCACCAAACAAAGAAGAGGTGCAACTACTGATCGATGAACACAGGCTAGATATATTACTTATCACAGAAAGTCATTGCACAAAAACTAGCAAGATCAATTTTAAGGGCTTCAATACTTACTATACAAACCATCCTGATGGAACGGCCCACGCAGGAACAGCCGTAGTTATCCGAGTAACAAGCACCACCTAATGCCTGAATTCAAGACCGAATACCTTCAAGCTACAACAGTCGCTGTAGAAGACAAATGTGGTCTTGTGTATAATGTGTCTTCTGTCTATTGTCCACCGAAACACAAAATAAACAATCCAATGTTCAGTGCTTTCTTCTCCACACTTGGTCACCGTTTCATAGCGGGAGGCGACTGGAACGCGAAACACACTCACTGGGCCTCTAGAACTATAACACCTAGAGGTAGACAACTTCTGAATACTATCACCATAAACCACTTACACTCGATATCAACTGGAAAACCAACATACTGGCCGACTGATCCTAACAAGATTCCTGATCTCTTAGACTTCTTTATAGTAGGAGGTCTATCTAGACATTATCTTAAAGCCGAATCTTGTCTTGATGGTAGCTCAGATCATACACCTGTTATTCTCACGGTCAGTACCACTCTTATTGAATATGACACTCAGGCTACACTTAGCAATAAACACACGGATTGGTATGCCTTTCGAGAGTACATAGAACAGATAAATATGAAAATGGCCCTGAAATCGCCAGATGATATCGAGGAAGCAACTTTATATATAACACGCCTTATACAAGAGGCTTGTTGGAAATGTACCCCAGATGTGACAAGAAAGAATGTCTAACCATCCTCTTGAAATAAAACAGAAAATTTTGGAGAAAAGGCGACTGAGAAGAGTATGGCACCAAAGCAGGCACCCGATGGACAAAACGGCTTTCAATAAAGCTACTTCTGAACTTAAAACAGCAATATCTGATCTGCAAAATAACACCTTGCAAGCACGACTCGAGTCATTGACAGCTACGGCTTCAACAGACTATTCGCTTTGGAAGTTCACGAAGTCACTAGATCGACCTCAAGTACCTCCTATAAACCTCCCATAAAAACCAATACAGGTCAATGGGCTAGATCCAGACAGGATAAGGCGAACGTATTTGCTGAACATCTATCTAAGGTTTTCACGCCAAATGAGGGTGGGAATGATAGACATGTACAAGGCATATTGAACCAAGTGCTACAACTCGACTTACCACCCAAACCAACATCAACTCGGGAAGTCTGGACCCTTATAAAAAGTTTGAAAGACAGAAAAGCACCTGGATTTGACCTGATTACGAAAGAAGAACTCCCAAAAAAAGCTGTCACTTTCTTAACAGTTTTGTTTAATGGGATCTTGCGCACACAACATTTCCTCTCATTATGGAAGATATCACAAATAATCATGATACATAAAGCGGGAAAACCAGCTCATGAAGTGACTTCTTACCGACCAATAAGCTTGCTTCCAACGCTTTCGAAACTGTTTGAGATGATTTTAAAACGCAGAATCATGCCAATGCTCTCAGTCAACAAAACAATCCCAGACCACCAGTTTGGATTCAGGGAACATCACTCTACTATAGAGCAAGTCCATAGGGTGTGTTCTGTGATAAGAAGTACCTTGGAACAGAAGGAGTACTGCTCATCAGCATTCTTAGACATCCAACAAGCATTCGACAAGGTCTGGCATGATGGCCTGCTCTGTAAATTAAAAACAAGTATCTCACATAGCTACTACTTGCTTATGTCATCATATCTGTCAGGTCGGCAAATCCAGGTAAAAGAGGGTGATTTCACATCCCCATTCTATAACATAACGGCGGGGGTACCCCAAGGATCTGTCCTTGGTCCTATACTCTACACCATCTACACATCAGACCTACCAGAAGTACAAGGTACCACAGTAGCTACCTATGCTGATGACACAGCCATTCTGGCAAGCAATAGCGACGCAATCTCAGCCTCAGAAACACTTCAGAAAGGCCTAGACGAAATCAATAAGTGGCTGAACAAAGGGCGGATTAAAGCCAGTGCTAGCAAGTCAGTACAGGTCACATTTACATTAAGACGTAATAACTGTCCACCAGTCAGTCTTGCTGGTAGTATGCTACCACATCATGAGACTGTAAGATACCTTGGTTTGCACTTAGATCGGCGCCTGACTTGGAAGACACATATAAAAACAAAAAGAGATGAGCTAAACATTAGATACAAGAAGCTATATTGGTTGCTGGGAAGAAATTCAAAACTGTCAATAGACAATAAGCTCCTTATCTACACAAGCATACTGAAACCATGTTGGATGTACGGTATACAGCTCTGGGGCAGTGCTAGCGACTCAAATATAAACATTCTCCAACGATTTCAAAATATAATTTTAAGAAATATAGCAAATGTCCCATAGTTTACAACTAACAAAGAGATCCATGAGAATTTGCAAATGTCTACCATAAAGGAAGAGATTCGAAACTCCACAGTGACCTACAAAAAGAGACTGAGCAACCATCCAAATGAACTGGCTTGCCAGCTTTTGCACGGCAGAAGAGATACACGACTGAAACTCCGAATTATATTAGAACTGGACGAGATGTCAATTTGAAAATAAAGGGTAGATAGCTCCATTGGGAGCTACGCTCGTCAAGTCCATTGCCTTCATCAAATTTGCTCATAGTCTACGACTGATCGCAGATGCAACAGACATAAAAAAAAAATTCCCCACCCATTTTCAATATCTGTAGTCGCCCTCGGTCCATTGCCCACTTAGTATTTCAGTATGCTATATTCAGTATTTTTGAAACCCAAAATAGGAATTTATTGTTACCCGATTAAATACTACTTTTTTAAATTGTGTATTTTTTACAATAACTCTAAAACCAGTAAGGGTACGACTTTCCATTAGTTGACGTGGAATTTAAGGGTGGGAGGGGTGTGAAGGGGCAGGGGGGGTCCCCCCTAACCCCCCCTTAAAATTTGGGAGTGAGGAAATGCATACTTTTTTTTAAATTGAATTTTCAATTTCGCACAAAAAAATAATGATATCAGCCAAATTACTGTTATTTTTCGGCAATTAAAGGAGGGAGAAGGGAGGGGGAAAGGAAACAACTCCCTTCTCCAATCCCCATCTGCCGGTGATGCGTAGTTTTCGAGAAATAAATTTTTGTGTAAACATAACCTCAAAACAAAAAATATGGAAATTAAGCAGGAGAGGCTAAAAAGAAGTGGGGAGAGGGGAGGGGACGTATGAACGAAATTTCGCACGTATAAAAAGTCGTGCTGGGTTCATGTACACCTAACATGCTCGTCGCTACGCTCCTCGCACCTATTACGCGATCTGCTGTCTTTGGTCACCATCGCAACAATATAGCAGTGCTACCAACAGTGCGCCGCCATTAAACGTCAAAAATGACGACACTGGCCTAAAATTAGAAATTTTTAACCTAGAAATTCTTAATTTTTAGAATTTTTCTTCTCGCGTCCTATCTGTTTCCGCACCTTAATATTTCGTATTCGTGATCTAAACTATATTACACAAAAAAAATATGAACTCTAAACTCCACGTCAACTAAAGGAAAGACGAGCCCCAGTAAGTAATACCTTTAATTAATCTTTTTCCCATCAAATAGTTATTCATGGTCTCTGCTACTACTTCAGCGACATCCGGATCCTTGAACTCTACAAATGCATGGCCTTTGGAACGGCCTGTACGCTTTGAACGTATCACTCTCACATTTGTAACTAGACCAAATTGCTTAAAATATTGAGTCATTTCATTCTGAAAGAGACAAATTCATTTTAATTTAATTTCATATTTTGCTTGCACTTTGCACGACTCTTGTTGAAACAGTTTGTCAAGGTGAGGTGAAAGTTTATATGAAACTTAGATTATAAAACTACTAACAGGGGGGCCTCTCTCCACGCTTTAACTTTTATATTAACCGTTTGCGGCTCACTCAGTCGAGTAACGCATGAGGAATGTCGTGTGTCAGTTGAGACAGAGCTACGCGACTAACGCGACAAAAAGAGAAGGTACATACAATAATAGACCCGCAGGGCTATGCGATTGAAAATTGTACTTTATTGTATTGCCGTGCATTGAGTAGCTTATTATTAGCTTGTCCTCGCTTAGATAAACTTCTGTACATAGTACTAATATTCTGTGCTGTTAACTCGGTCAGTGTCGAATCGAAACTCACCTCATAAAACCCATGTGGTATATGGCCCAAGTAAACAAGACCTCGGGGCTGACGTTTTTGTTTCTGTACTTTTCCGCTTTTTCCTTTCGTTTTAAGAAACTTTCCAGCTGCCCCATCTTTGTCACTTTTCTGTAAATGCGAATTTTTCTTTTGATATGTTTAAAACACGACACAAGGAAAGTTAACCTATGAAAGAAAGAAAAACTTACCTTTATAAGCTTTTTTATTCCTTTGATTGATTTTACGAACTGTTTTTGTTTACTAGAATCTAATGCAACATTTTCTTCCATTTTATGTAGGAAGGTACTCGAAAGGAAAATAAAATAAAAATCAAACTTTATTTAAACGGAGCGAAGAGGTTAGGTTAGGAGGACCACAGACTAGAGTAAAATAATATATTGGGAAAAGAGCGCCCACTCGTGGCAATTTTTTGAAACACTGATTTGAAAGGCCATCAGCTTTTGAAAAGAAATGTGTGATATTATAATTGCTGAAAATGTGTTTTTTCGTATATACATTTTGTCATTTTTGTAATAATTTCTTTAATATAAAACAAAAATATTAATAAAAAAGAGTAAATCGAAACAAAAAACACAAAAAGCAAAAAATGTGACCTTTGTGAGGATCGAGCTCGGTATTTGTCGATCGATGGCAGTGTATTGTATACGTAGGTTGAGTAGATATCCGCTATGCTTCTGAGACATTACTTCAAGTGTCGAATTTACTAATTATATTGGTACTGTCTTCTTAATCAATTTATTTTATTTTGCATATTTTATAAGTCGGACTGCAGAGACATCTTTTGGAAATCTTGAAGACTTTTTGCACAAGTTTATGGTTAAAATTTAGAGATGACGCTCTTTTTTTCTTCCACTTGGGTTGTTCTAAGAATGCCCCCCCTGCTAAATTTGAAATAATAAGGCTGCGGTCCGCATAGCGATAATTTGATATTATCGCGATAACAGCCGGTCCGCATGCACGTTAGCGCGTTTACAATATCTAGCGTGACGTCACTCATGACGTCATTACCAGCGCCATCTTGGCCCTTGTCCAGACTAGTAAAATTTGAATGTATCAGATCACCGTCGCGTATCGTCGACGTGTATCATTTGGCTAGTGTGGACGCAAAACGATACGTGATCATGCTACGCACCATATCTGATACACCCTGATCCGTATGTAACCGCGTATCAAACAAGGCTTCCCGCCTTGTTTACACTTGCGTATCGGAGTCGTGTATCATGATCGGCAGTATTACGTGGTGTAGACGCATTTTGATACTGTATCATGATACGACTATGTGATTTGATACGATGATACACCGCGATGGTGGTTTTTGCCCGATCATCAAAGGGGATACGCAATGCCACTACACGATTTTAACAAGTTTGTATGTACGTGGTTATATACATTTTCGCACTCTCCTCCGCTGGTTGATCACATACATTTTTGTTGCTCGCGTTATTTGTTGACTAGGGAAAGATACGAGGAAAATGTACGCGTCCACATTCACGACACGCGTTGTTGATACGCTGATAAGATACAGTATCCTAAGTGTGGACGTGATTATTAAGCCCCTTTTGAGCTAATGGAGATAGTGATACGATGCAGTCAAAATGAGCAGCCACACGTAGATTACGAATACTTGATACGATACGACGGCTGATTCTGATCGTCAAGATGATACAAGTCTGGACAAAGCTTAAGGCTTACAGCGACCTTGCCTCGGAGCGTAATCACTGTGAACGTCCTGTCAAAAGTTTTAAGTGACTGTCAAACGAAACAAGTGTCACAATTTTATTTCGTCAAAAAATCAAAAAATGAAAGAATTCGTTATAGAAGGATCTTTTCCTCACTTCACAACAAAAGGATTATATTGGTTAGTATTTTTATTAATATTAATTTGGAGCTTAACCAAAAAGGTGGTTGATGTAAAAAGTTGAAAAAAAAGATGTTGGGTGCACACGACGACTCAATAATCAAACGTTCTTCTTCATTATCATCGCTCTAGAGAGCAAAAATAGTATCTAGCAATCATTCCATCTTGTATTTGAGGTTACAATAAAACGTTAGCGCGCTTACGAGCGGTTCGCATTCGCCAACTGTCATTTGTCGATTTTGTCAATTTAAGCGCGATATCGAATGTGGACCGCGCGTGAGCGTTGTAAACGTCATAATCGATATTATCGCTATGCGGACCGCAGCCTAAGTTGACATTTAGCCCAAGTGTCGTCAACTTCGCCGTCGGCTTCATTTGGCAGATGGTTGTAATACATTGCTACGTTTCTTTGGTAAGTTTTTATTGGTACCAAAAAGAAGTAGCAATGTATCTCATCCATCTGTCAAATAAAGCCGACGGCGAAATCGACGACACTTGGGCAATAGACCCACTGTTGTGGTGTGGTGTGGGTGGTGTTAAAGAAGTACTCTGTGGTGGTGTGGTGTTGTTGTTGTTGTGTGTATTGTGTCTTGTCTTGTTCACTGAGCAAGAAATCACTACGTTTTAGGCCGGCCATACACAGACGGAATCACGTAACGGAATTCCGAACGGAATTTCGACAATGTATCAAGATTCCGTACGGAAAAATCCCACATGTGTGTGGCAGTCCATAGATTTTGTATGCAGTTGCTGCGTTCGAAATCACGTATGTACGGAATTCCGTAACGAGATTCCGTCTGTGTGTGGCCGGCCTTAGTTAGGGATGCGCGATCGGCGGCTGATTATCTAATTAGAAACCACTTAGCGACCGGTTGCAGTTCATTCCATTGCTACTTCTTTTTGGATTAAAAAAAAACATACCAAAGAAAAGTAGCAATGTATGTGGAAGGAAACCGGTCGCTAAATAGTTTCTTTTTAGATAATCAGGGTGCCGGGGTTGTCGATCCGATTTTCCGGCTCGTAATGGATCGTTATTCCACTATCCGATCCGCGGATCGGATCGAATGCCTTCGATCCGATTTTCAGGAAATCGATCTGGATCGGATGCAAATAAGTAAGACACAATTAATTTTATATCTTTACTAAGTAAACCCATGCAAAACAATGTATAAAATAATGTGGAATAGTAATATTGTACTCAGAGAACTTAAAGACGATTTTCTCTCAAAAGTTTATACTTGAAGACGCGCCTAACTACTAGTACAATTTTTATAGGCGCCATTTTTTGGCTAAGTTCTAAATGTAGACAAAGATAAATTTCGTAATAAATAATTAGCGTATAGTTGGCAGCCTCACCATGGAATTAGAAGGTTTTGACTAGGTAAAAAAATTGTTAGTAAATAGTGATAAATAGTGAACTATAGCATATAAATAGTGATACTATGGTTCAAAAGATATTTGAGTATCTTGGTGAGGCTGCTAACTTGACGTCAAGCTGGCAGACACCTTAAGAAATACAGTTCGTATCAATGTGATTTATATGCCAAAAAATTGTTAGGAAATAGTGAATCGTATACGCAAAATTTCAATAATATTGCTTCAGTACAAGCCGAGATATTACGGTCTCAAAGTGGGCTGCAAACTTGACGTTTCTGGCAATGGCGATTCCAGAGAAACGGGTACAAGTTATAAACAAATAAATATATCAAAAAATTGTTATTGAAATTGTGATTCTTACGATGTAAAAAAAAAAGAATTCTTCATTGCTATATTCTAAAAATCGAATGTTAACTTCTACATAATACTCTGAATATAGGCTGTCGATCAATATTGAACTTAGCTCCACAGTGATAAGGTTTAAACTTGATTGCAATCATGAGGTGAGTACTATCAAGCAAAGACACCTTAAGAAATACAGTTCGTATCAATGTGATTTATATGCCAAAAAATTGTTAGGAAATAGTGAATCGTATACGCAAAATTTCAATAATATTGCTTCAGTACAAGCCGAGATATTACGGTCTCAAAGTGGGCTGCTAACTTGACGTTTCTGGCAATGGCGATTCCAGAGAAACGGGTACAAGTTATAAAAAAATAAATATATCAAAAAATTGTTAGTGAAATTGTGATTCTTACGATATAAATAAAAAAAGAATTGCTATTTTCTAAAAATCGAATGTTAACTTCTACATAGTACTCTGAATATAGGCTGTCGATCAATATTGAACTTTGCTCCACAGTAATAAGGTTTAAACTTGATTGCAATCATGAGGTGAGTACTACTAAGCAAAAACGTGAAATTTATATTTTTTGACTGTGTCAATATCCTCGGTTCAAGGCTATTGATTTGTTATAAGTAAATAAATATTTTTCTACTTACTTTTTTATTTTATTTTTTATTAAATCTCATCAAAAAAAATTCGATTGTGTAATAGTACTCTAAAAATAATTAATACTGCTATTCTAATCATCAGTAGTAATACCACAGCTTAGAGAGTATTCTTCTTACAGTCGGACATCGCCCTTTGTGTTGGCGCAAAAGCCGCCGTTCGTCTTGACAGTTGACGCAACGACTAAAAGTGTAAGGGTTGGCAAGATGTGATTTGCCTTTTCGAATTTTAAAAATATATAGAAAAAATAAGATACTCACTTCAAAATTCTTGTTGTATTCTTTGAATTATTATTTGTCATTTTTTCTAGAAGGTAAGAATATTTTTTTCAAATTTGTCGCTTTTTTAGGGTTCCGTAGCCTAAATGGCAAAAAACGGAACCCTTATAGATTCGTCATGTCTGTCTGTCTGTCTGTCTGTCCATATGTCACAGCCACTTTATTCCGAAAGTATTAAGACTACACAGTTGAAACTTGGTAGGTAGATGTATTCTGTTAACCGCTTAACGAATTTAATACAAAAATAAGAAAAATAAAAGATTAAGGGGGGGCTCCCCATACATAGAACTGAAACTGAAAAAAAAATTTTTCTTCAAACCAACACGTGTTGGGTGTTTATAGATAGGTCTTTAAAAATGACATTGAGGTTTCTAAGACAACTTTTTCTCAAAGTCAACCGTTTGAAAGATATTCACCGCCAAAGTGGTAAAATGTGTGTCCCCCCCCTTTAACTTTTGAAATAAGAGAGTGAAAAATCTAAAAAAAAATATATGCTGTAGATCTTAATAAACACTTTCAACCAAAATTGGTTTGAACGAGATATAGTAATTAGTTTTTGAGATGTAGCACATTTTCCAAAACCGCAAATATAACTTTGTCATTCATACCAACACTGTGAAAAACAAAGTTATTTTTGCAAACGAAAAATGATAGGTGGTGTTAAATATGGTATGGTATAAGGTAACTACGGAACCCTATGGCGCGTGGCCCGACACGCACTTGGCCGGTTTTTTTTTTAAAGCTCTTAAAATAAGGAAAAGAAAAAGTTTTTCTTAGTATTTTCTCTTTTTTTTCTTCTTCTTGCATCATAAGTGCGAGGAATTATAGGAATTTATATGTATGATGATCATAATTCTAATTGTAAATCATTACTAATTTAGGGCTAAATAAGTATAAAATAAATCTTAAATTAGTACTCAATTAGGAAATAATAATGAAAAAATAAGTTCAAGATGGCGGCTGACAACTTTTTTGTTTATGGGCCGATTTCGATGAAACTCGGTTTTTAGTACCATTTTGACACAAAAATAACAACGCAATGTTGAAAATATTAAAAAATTCAAGATGGCGGCCAACTTTTTTGTTTGCCGATTTCAATGAAACTCGGTTTTTGGTAGTATTTTGGCAAGAAAACAGCAACGAACGCAATGTTAAAAAAAATTCAAGATGGCGACCAACTTTTTTGTTTCCGGGCCGATTTCGATGAAACTCGGTTTTTGGTAGTATTTTGGCAAGAAAACAGCAACGCAATGTTAAAAAAATAAAAATTCAAGATGGCGGCCAACTTTTTTGTTTGCGGACCGATTTCGAAAAAACTCGGTTTTTGGTAGTATTTTGACAAGAAAACAGCAACGCAATGTTAAAATGTAAAAAAAAATTCAAGATGGCGGCCAACTTTTTTGTTTCTGGGCCGATTTCGATGAAACTCGAAAAAAAAAACACTACATTTTTAACATTGAGTTGCTGTTTTCTTGTCAAAATACTACCAAAAACCAAGTTTCATCGAAATCGGCCCGCTAACAAAAAAGTTGGCCGCCATCTTGAATTTTTTTTCATTTTTAACATTGCGTTGCTGTTTTCTTGCCAAAATACTACCAAAAACCGAGTTTCATCGAAATCGGCCCGCAAACAAAAAATTTGGCCGCCATCTTGTTTTTTTACATTTTTAACATTGCGTTGCTGTTTTCTTGCCAAAATACTACCAAAAACCGAGTTTCATCGAAATCGGCCCGCAAACAAAAAAGTTGGCCGCCATCTTGAATTTTTATTTTTTTTAAGATTGCGTTGCTGTTTTCTTGCCAAAATACTACCAAAAACCGAGTTTCATCGAAATCGGTCCGCAAACAAAAAAGTTGGCCGTCATCTTGAATTTTTTACATCTTTATGTTTTCTTGTCAAAATACTACCAAAAACCGAGTTGCATCGAAATTGGCCCGCAAACAAAAAAGTTGGCCGCCATCTTGAATTTTTATTTTTTTAACATTGCGTTGCTGTTTTCTTGCCAAATTACTACCAAAAACCGAGTTTCATCGAAATCGGCCCAATAATAAAACAAAAATACACAAATATCAACAAATACATCAGTGTGCGGCCGCCATTTCGAATTCCAAATCTAATATCAAAATCGTGCCAAAAACACTTTTTCATGACACCAACATCAAAAAATTGCAAACATTACTTTCAATATTATAATATAACCCAATCAGAAGCGTAACGCCTGACGGGATAGGGCTCGAGTTGCATACATTGCCAAAGTATGGGCTCTCGGGCCCTCCCACCCCCCTTCTATACTGCACCACCCCGCACGATTGCTCTGTCTAGACGCCTCCGATGGCCGACTGTATGAAGACTATCTCTCGGCTGTGGTAATACTACTCTCAGTTCATTTATTTAGATATTTATTCGGGAAAAACTAGAAATATTTTCTACTTATATCATCTACTTCCTACCTACTTACCTACCTACTGATTACTAACTTCATTATAAATCTCACCAAATAGATACCTAACGTTAAAGTTTCAGTTACTAAAAAAAATACAAAATATTCATTTTCAAAAAATTAAGTTAGCATCCCACTTTGAGACCGTAATATCTCGGCTTGTACTGAAGCAATATTATTGAAATTTTGCATATACGATTCACTATTTCCTAACAATTTTTTGGCATATAAATCACATTGATACGAACTGTATTTCTTAAGGTGTCTGCCAGCTTGACGTCAAGATAGCAGCCTCACCAAGATACTCAAATATCTTTTGAACCATAGTATCACTATTTATATGCTATAGTTCACTATTTATCACTATTTACTAACAATTTTTTGACCTAGTCAAAACCTTCTAATTCCATAGTGAGGCTGCCAACTATACGCTAATAATAAATAAACCAAAATGCCCATTTTTTCGTAAACAAACCGCGTTTTCGTTCATACGATCCAAGCGATCCGCAGGCTGATTATCTAAATACTAGCTTCCGCCCGCGACTTAGATATTAGAGAAAATCTTTAGGGAACCTTCAACCAGGATCCGACCAGCCGTTTTTACGCGATTAGGCGGGTCACCACCAAACGCGCTGCCTCGCGAGGCAAGACGTTTGCCAAGACGCAAGACGCAAGGCGTTTGTCGCACGAGGCTCGCTCGCTCGGTGGGGAACTGGGGACCCGCCTAATCGCGTAAAAACGACTGGTCGTTCCCATTCCCGTTCCCGTTTCGTCCCGCTCCCGTTCTCGTTCCCGTTACCGTCCCGTTCCGTTGCCGTCCCATCCCGTTGCCGTCCCGTTCCCGTCCTGACCCGTCCCATTCCCATTCCCATCCCCGTCCCGTCCCGTTCCGTTCCCGTCCCGTCCCATTACGTTTCGTTCTCGTCCCCGCTCTCATTCCGTTTCCGTCCCATCCCATCCCGTTCTGTTCCCGTTCCCGCTCTCGTTCTCGCTCCCGTTGCCGTCCCATCCCGTCCCGTTCCCGTCCCCGTTCCCGTCCCCGTTCCCGTTCCCATCCCCGTCCCATCCCGTCCCGTCCCGTTCCCGTCCCGTCTGGTTCCCGTTCCCGTCCCGCTCCCGTTCCCGTTCTCTTCCGCTCCGTCCAGTTCCCGTTCCCGTTCCTTTCTTCCCGTCCCCTGGGGCTGAATCATGCATGTCCACCCAGTTGGACTTCAAAATGAATGTCGTTTTCGCAATCACCATCCCATAAAACCTCAAGAACGTCATCCATAGTATTTTATGATTACTTACCCCATTTACCACATAAGGGGTTGATTTTCAAAATCATGAAATATAATATGTTTGCCTATTTATTTTAAGACGTGCTCTTACGAAGTTTAAAGTTATAATGTCTATTTTATATTCTTTTTCCATAAGTTTTCCATACAAAATTTTAACCCCATTGTCAACCTTTTAGGGGTTAAATCATGTACATCGTGTTGGACTTTGAAATAAATGTAATTTTTGCAATCACCATCCCATAAAACCTCAAGAACGACATCTATATCGATTTTTATGTTTACTTACCCCATTTACCCCCTAAGGGGTTGATTTTCAAAACCACGAAATATATGTTTGACTATTTATTTTTAGACGTACTCCTACGAAGTTTAAAGTTGTAATGTCTATTTTATATTCTTTTTCCCTACAAAATTTTAACCCCATTTTCACCCCTTTAGGGGTTAAATCATGTACATCGTGTTGGACTTTAAAATAAATGTCATTTTCGCAATCACCATCCCATAAAACCTCAAGAACAATATCCATATCGATTTTTATGTTTACATACCCCATTTACCCTCTAAGGGGTTGATTTTCAAAATTACCAAATATATGTTTGCCAATTTATTTTTAGACGTGCTCCTACGAAGTTTAAAGTTATAATGAAGGATATTTTTCTATACACAACTTCATACCCCTTTTCACCCCTTTGGGGGTAGAAGTTTGAAAAACGCTGAGACCCGTATTTATTAATTTTCAATCTTCAGCCTAAACATAAAATTTGAAAATCCTAGCTTCAAAACTGAGGGACTTTCATACAAACTTTCATCCCTTATTTCACCCCCTTAGGGATGGAATTTTAAAAAATCCTTCCTTAGTGGATGCCTACACTGTATGAGGTATCTGTGTGCAAAATTTCAAGTCTCTAGGTCCAGCGGTTTGGGCTGTGCGTTGATAGATCAGTCAGTCAGTCATTCAGTCAGTCATTCAGTTTACGATTTTATATATTAAGATTAACTAATTAGCGACCGGTTTCATTCCACATACATTGCTACTTTTCTTTGGTATGTTTTTTTTATCCAAAAAGAAGTAGCAATGGATCACGATCATCTATGAACTGCAACCAGTTGCTAGGTGGTTTTTGATTAGATAATCAGCCTGCCGATCTTTCAAGTTTTGTATCGATTCGACAAAAAATCGTATGACCTCGATCCGATCCGAAAATCGCCGGATCGTATGCCCGCCGATCCGATATTTCAAAAGATCGGCACCCTGATTATCTAAAAAGAAACTATTTAGCGACCGGTTTCATTCCACATACATTGCTACTTTTCTTTGGTATGTTTTTTAATCAGGGGGCCGATCGGCGCATCCCATAGAGTACATTATTATACTAGAGAGCGCATCCCTAAGTCTTGGTCGTCGTTGTCGTTGTCGGTAAAAAAACGTAGTGTAACGTGATTATCAGGGGTATGACAGCTTAGTTCTCTTTTGTCCCGTTTGGCGCTGCAATTGTACTCGCCTTGGTCCGCCATCTTGGGCCGCCATGTTGATGAAATTTTGACGTTGTCATTCATTGTGTCAATCATCTGAGTCGAGTGTACCGGTGTTTTGTGTATTTCCTCGCGTTTCGCTTGAGTTGAGATCCAAAATATCCATTTTCTCCTCCGTTGTTTGATACAGTGCTTTCCAATCTTTTGTGTGCTGCTATAAAGATTGTTTAACTATCGTCATGGGAAAAACAAAGGTCCAATGTTCAGCATATACTGCTGGCTTCATATGCCGAAAAATTTCTAAAAATATACAATGTAAGGCCTGCTTGAAAACATACACAAGCAGCTCTACAAATGATGAAATTTATTCTTATCTAGAACACAGAGAATATAAAATGTTAAAAAATAACAATTTAGCATATCCTAATGCAAAGTTCTTAATTATGTACAGGGATGCGAGCACATTTATTCAATTATATCTTAATAAAAATGGGTGTAAGAAAAACATTGCTAGAGATTTGAAAGCATCTATAAGCACCCGTTTGAGGTTTTCTTGGTTGGGGTGTTGTCCCACCCATTCAAAAATAATAGAAAATATTGTTATTTAAAATATAATTAGATTGCATTTACACACTTGGTTTAACATTATAAATAAAATAATGAAAGGAGATATAGAGGAAAAATATGTGTCAAAGATGGGTGGGATTCAGAAAACTGCCTACGAAAAGTACAAAAGTAGGTAATAAATTAAGAAAAAAAGTTATAAATAAATGAGTTTCAAAGTACACTGTTTTTAATTTCTTTTATTGTTTTTGAATTTTATCATTTTATATACATACGAACATAAGGAACCCCTATGCAATAAGTCTATCGATAAAACAGTACATCACTAAAGTATCGATAACTAATTATCGACGTTGGGAAGCACTATGCCCAATAACTAAAAACATAATTACAGATCGCACGCCAGTTGATGTTGTTTACACTAATCTCTCGAAGGCTTTCGATAGGGTTCCTCATTACATCTTACTTAAGAAATTATCCCATTATGGTTTTGCTGGCAGTTTGCTTCAATGGTGTTGCTCATATTTAAGTGATCGTACTTTAAAGGTGGCAGTTGGTGGGTATGAATCAGAACCATTTCCAATTCCAACAGGTGTGCCTTAGGGCTCCCATTTAGGGCCTATATTCTTTAATCTTTTCATAAATGATGTCGCAGCATGTTTTAAAAATTGCAAGGTTTATTTGTACGCTGACGATCTCAAACTAATGAGGCCAATTAAGGAAAGTCACGATGTGAGATTATTACAAGATGACCTGTACAGATTAGACATTTGGTGTGTAGAAAACAAGATGGTGTTGAATGTCGATAAATGTTGCTATATCCGGTTTACTCGAAATCACAACGTTTTGTCTGATGTTTACACTATATCCAATCAGGTCATTCGGCACCCTGATTATCTAAAAAGAAACTATTTAGCGACCGGTTTCATTCCACATACATTGCTACTTTTCTTTGGTATGTTTTTTTTTTAATCCAAAAAGAAGTAGCAATGGATCACTATCATCTATGAACTGCAACCGGTCGCTAGGTGGGGTCTAATTAGATAATCACCCCGCGAGAAGTTCAGAGTGTTCGAGATCTTGGCGTCATACTAGATAAAAAATTAAGCTTCAAAGATCATTATGATCATATCCTTGCTAATATTATGAATGCGAAAGTCCGTTTGTTTGTATGTTTGTTACACCTTCACGTCTTAACTACTAAACCGATCATCATGAAATTTTGCATACACGTTGTCAGGGGTACAGAGAAGGACATAGGCTACCCTTTATCCCGAAAAAAAGTATTGTTCCCGAGGGATAGCAAAAAACTTTTCCACGCAGACGAAGTCGCGGGCGGCCGCTAGTAGTCTCTAAAGCACTTAAATGTCTGGGGTTCATTATTAGAAACACTAAATATTTTAGGAACGTTAATTCTATAATAACACTGTACTATAGCCTTGTCAGATCTACCCTAGAGTATTGTAGTGCGGTGTGGCACCCATTCTATGAAGTTCATTCCAATAAAATAGATCGCGTGCAAAAGAAGTTCCTGTATCACCTGTCGTACAAAGTTAATATGGCGAAAAAACTTCACAGCTATTCAGACCGCTTAAAGCACTTTAAATTAATATCACTGAAAAATCGTCGTAAAATCCTAGACCTAACATTTCTCCATAAGCTAGTCATCAATGGTAATATAAATTGTCCCCAACTGCTAAAAAAACTAACTTTCAATATCACTCGCAAGCTACCTCGTTTATCTAGATATTCATTGTTCTCTCCTAAGCGTTTCAAAACTAACCTAGGCCAGGCATCCGTCACTCGCCCATACCTACCGCGATAAGTACCTACAGCGCGCGACAACTCGGAGTTGCAAAATCAGTCAGGGTTGCCGCCGCGCTTGTGAGTACACACGTGCGTTATTCTGTGCCTCTATGACGGTCAATCGATCATTATTTATTGCTCCCAGCACTGTACCGTACACTATTATAATTTATAAATAACTAGCGGCCGCCCGCGACTTCGTCTGCGTGGAAATATTTTTTGCCATCCCTCGGGAATAATATTTTTTTCGGGATGAAAGGTATCCTATGTCCTTCTCTGTACCCCTAAGAACGTGTATGCAAAATTTCATGATGATCGGTTCAGTAGTTAAGACGTGAAGGCGTAACAAACAAACAAACAAACGGACTTTCGCATTTATAATACTAGCGGCCGCCCGCGACTTCGTCTGCGTGGAAAGGTTTTTTGCTATCCCTCGAGAACAATACTTTTTTTGGGATGAAAGGTACCCTATGTCCGTCTCTGTACCCCTGACAACGTGTATACAAAATTTCATGATGATCGGTTCAGTAGTTAGGACGTGAAGGCGTAACAAACAAACAAACGGACTTTCGCATTTATAATACTAGTAAGGATTAGTAAGGATGGAGAATCGTAATACTAATAATTGTTGCGTGGACGGCTGTCGCAATAAACAGAAGGATTCAAAGTTTTCATTTTTCGGTTCCGTACCAAAATGGTAAAAAAGGAACCCTTATGGTGTAACTCGGTCTGTCTGTCACAGCTGGATATCTCGAGAACTACTAATGGTATCAACTTGAAATTCGGAATAGTTTTAGATTGACATTCGCCCAACTATTTTGTAAATAAGAAATTAATAAAAAAATAAATACCTTTTTTACAACAGGGACTGAAAAAGGGTCTGAAAAATTTGAAGTGGGTTCTACTAGGGCATGTGGAATATCATATGATAGAACGCCGTTTGCACCTTGTTAATCATTTTTTCTTTTTGTTTTAGGCCACATAGTTTTCAACATATGATGAAAAAAAATTACCGTCCCCCCCCCCCCCCCTTATCTCCGAAGTTTGCAAAGAGAAAAATTAGAAATCATTCTATGTGATAGCAGTTTATATAAAGATTACAGGAAAAATAAAACAATGTCTCAATATAGGTAGCACACTTTTTTAGAAATTATCAAATTTCTAAAAAAGTTAACATTAGTTCCACTATCGGTCAAGAGATGGCGCTGACCTAAAGCTGCAATACTAATTTGATTATTCTACTCTGCAGTGTGGTTTGATGGTGCAATTATGATGGTACGGAACCCTCGGTGCGCGAGTCCGACTCGATCTTGACCGGTTTATTCGCTTTACCGAAAGATTCTAAAATGTATAAGAAAAATTTATATTTTGTTTATTTTTCTCGTAATTTTTATGAGTAGGTACATACTATTTTTGATATGTAGGTGTAACCTATACTATAGGTAGGAAAGCGTGTAGTTATAGGTACTTATATTCAGAGGCGGGTCGTGACTATAGATGTGAAGGCGGTTGTTATCTTAGTCAGCCAGCCCGTTACCAGCCGCTCTTTTCGCTGACTACGGTGATCACCCATAAACAGCGGCTGTCTACGATTGGAAACAAGTCATTATGTTTTATTCAATCCGTTTAATGTTCTAAGTGATTATTTTTTTATCTACATACTACCTACTTACTTTATACGTTACTTATTCAGGTAAGCGCTCTTTCCTATTTCTTAGTTGCGTCGATGTTATTTTGAAATACTTAACTTTTAAATTAAATGTTTCATCTTACTCGGGTTGATCACATTAATTCCAAAAACACGAAACACAAAACGAACGTTCTTGGTACACATGTGAAACATTGCGAAACGTCAAGCTTTGCGAGTTTACCTTCTTATTACGATTGTACAATAATAATAATAATTAAAGTGGCGAAGCGGAGTTTCACACCTACGGATTAAATAAGTACTAATTATGTACCGTATAAATAAGTAGGTAGGTAGGTACATTAGCTTATTATGTCTTGTTGAGGGATATTGCAAAATACCTAAATCATAATATTTAACATTTTATGTTTTAAACCATGACAGAATAGATAATTAATTTAGTAAAAATACCTATTTGTATATAATGGCTAGTTTATTTTAACAATTTCGACTTAGGAAGTGTAAAAATTATAAGACCTTTTAGTATTGAATCGGATAAGCAGCCGGTTGCCGGCCGCTGTCTATACGTTATTACCGGCGGCTTTGGATAACTACCCGATAACAACAGCTGTTTTACAACTATAGTCGTGACTATTTTTCTCGATCAAATTTCCTAGGGTGCCCACCTACTTAATTCTTTTTTTTTTGTGCGAATTATACCTACTTAACTAAATACCTACATTTCTGGATTTAAGGATTCCGTAACCGGCAACAGTATGGTGGCGGTGGCATAAAGACTGCCTCAAATTTAACACATAGTCTAATGTGGCGTTAACTGCACATCTAGCCTAGGTTTATTTGAAACGTAATTTTTTCACATTTAAGTAGGTAGGTACACATTATAAACACAAAACTTGTAATAAAGTATTTAATCCTTCAAGCACAGAAAATGAGACAATAGATTTTCCATTGTTGTGTTGTGCGGCCCGATGGGGCCGCTCGAGCGTTGAAGGATTAGAAGAAGACAACCCTAAAGTTGTTAGAAGAGCTAAGAGCTACGCTATAGAAAGAGAGGCAACCTGTGGGTGAATATAACTGTACGCAAGGAAGCGGTGTGCGACCTGAATTGCACTTTATTGTGTCTGAGCAAGAGTCGCTATTTATTTAAATGACCATGCGGAGTGAATGTTCTGTACTTTGTACTATTATGTATTCTGTGCCTAGGCCTTAACTCTCCTCTTTATAGGTTACAGTCGCAGTATAATACTGTTAGTAGAAATAAGGTGGTGGATTTACGATTACCTGCATTTAAAAAGGAATTATTAATATCACTCGGCACTTAAAGTGTCGCACAAATCTCCATTGTTTTGTTTTTTTTTTCATTCTGTTTTCTTTACAATCATTAAAATAATATTAGTAATTTAGGTAAGTAAGTATAATTAATTTAACATAAGGGATGCTTCCTGCTCCCAAACGATTCAGTTAATGCTTTCCGTGGCAGCCTATAATTAAGTCAACACCATGTATAATTGTTACCGGCAATGTATGAAATGCAGGCATTGTATACAATGCCTAGGCATTGTATACAATGCCTGGCCCTTTTAGGCAATGTATGAAATATAATGAATATTGATATCTATTTCACACATTACCTAGGCAGTGTATACAATGACTAGGCATTGTATAGAATGCCTGCTGGTCCACCGGCAATGTGTATAATAAAAAGATTTTCGAGAATAGATTCGAGGGGGGATCGAGGGGGGCTTGGGGAAAGCACGAGGGGGGGGGGGGGGCTTGAGGAAAGCTCGAGGGGGGGGCTCGGGGAAAGCTCGAGGAGGGTTCGATGGGGGCTCGAGGGGGGCTCGAGGGGGCTCGAGGGGGGCTCGAGGGGGGCTCGAGGGGGGCTCGAGGGGGGCTCGAGGGGGGCTCGAGGGGGTCTCTTTGGAATCGAACCTGTTTTACTCCTGTAGGTCCCGCGTATAGGTTAGAAATTTAAGGCGAGCGCGGAGCGCAGCGGAGCGTGAGCCTTAAATTTCGAGGTTATTTTTTTATAACAGACAACAGAAATTTGAGTTTGGAATCGAACCTGCTTCACTCCTGTAGGTCCCGCGTATAAGTTAGAAATTTAAGGCGAGCGCGAAGCGCAGCGGAGCGTGAGCCTTAAATTTCGAGGTTATTTTTTTATAACAGACAACAGAAATATACTTATTTTACACATTGCCGGTGGACCAGCAGGCATTGTATACAATGCCTAGGCAAAGTATAAAATGAATTATATTTCATACATTGCCTGATCGTTTTAGGCATTGTATACAATGCCTAGGCATTGTATACAATGCCGGATTATACACATTGCCGGTAACATAATCATTAAACATGTAATGTACTTTTTAGCATGTAAGGGTGTATGTACTTGTTGGTTGTCCAAATAAATAAAAAAAATATGGCCGCTTGGCGACACTAGCGCCAAACGGGACATTCAGAAACTAGGAAAAAGTCACTGTCGCATCTGTTTAAGGCTGGTTTACATTATCTTAGTCTTTAGCAGAGTGCTTTAGGAGAGTGCTTTAGTGGAAACATGTAAACGGTCGTCTTATGACTAAAGAGAGTAACGTTCTAGTAGCTTTTCTACTCGCTTTCCAGTAGCACCCCCTGCGCGCCCGCTCACCCCCCGCGCGATATTTTACTCGCACTTGCACTGGAAGCATGTAAATCGACATTTTAGTAGCGTCTTTAGTAGTAGAGTGCATTTACCGGTCAACGCGTGACGTGTAATTAAATTAAATAATAGGTATTAGGTATGGCGAAAATGACACTCTACTGGAAGCGTGTAAACGGTCACTGGAAAGGCACCAAAATTACTAAAGCACTCGCATTCGAATCTACTCGCACGCTACTAAGCACTCTACTAAATACTAAGATAATATAAACCAGCCTTTACGTATAGTAACTAATTTCTAATCTGTGGTGATTATTTCCTCTCCTCTGTGGTTGTCGTCGGACTCGTCGGTCGGTGCCGTGCACTAGTTTAATTTTGTAAAAAATGACAATTTAATTTATGTACTCTAATGCATTGTTTTTATTTCTTGCATTTAATAGTAATTATGTCTAACACAGCGACTTGCACACTAAATCAGTATATACAATTCGTTGAAAGAGCATTTAGGACATGCCAAGGCACAATCCTCGCTCGTCTCCTATCGCTAAGGGATGATCACGTCGGAAACAGGAATTTAAGATCAAGCGACATTGCTACGCTGGTTGAAGGAAACTGCGTCGAACCTCTTGATGAAATTATCATATCTCATCTGTTGTGCGTAAAGGTAATCAAGAAAAACATACTATTGATGAATTTCTCTTTTCAGCATCATACGAATTCAAAATATCTGTTGTATTTTTTTATGCACAACCTCACCTGATGTTAAGTGACGATAAGTCCGAAGGTGAAAGTGCATTACACCCAGAATCCTGATCACTGAGGAACTAGGTTGGAGAGCAATTTTTTAATTGTTATGGCGTCAGACTTAGGCCAGATGATGGTAGCTAGCCAGGTGGAAACACAGTACAAATTTACCCCCTTCCTGGCAATAAACCCGGGACCCCTGTGTCTGACATGGGTGGGTGACTACTAGACCACAGGCGGTTAATATTATTATAATACAAACCAAATTGTCCGTAAAACTTCTTTTACAAACAATTTGGAGAAGTTTTCTTTAAAAATTTAAGTTCATTCCAGTGATAATATTTGTACTTTCATTGTATTTCAGGCTTTGTGTATAAGTGAATACCAAGAAGCGTACGAGCGACAGAGCTTGTGTGTGGCCAGTGTTGTGAGGTTGGTTCAAGCTCAACAAGGGGACAATTGGAACCTCCCTCTTCTCTACACTGTCAGCTTAGACCTAAGGCTTGTTGCACAGAAAGCTGAAGCCACTCACCGTGAGTAACAAGTTACTTAAAGATTTGTAAGAGGTATACAATACTATAGTATAATATGACCATCAGCCGTTTTTAATGTCCCCACTACAGGGGCACAGGCCTTCCTTATGGGGTGGATAAGGAGGATGGGCCATAACCCACCATAAGGGGGTGGTGTAAACAACTGCAAATGCATGGCTTAACATATCTTCCGAAGCATGGAGGAGCTCAAGATAATACGTTTTTGGTCACCCATCCCATGACCAACCCTTGTGAAAGTTGCTTAATCTCTGCAATTGTAGAGCCAGGTGCTAAACCACTGCGCCACCAAGCTCCTCTAAATAATTTGATAAATAATACTCTGGTAAACAATATACAAGTACTTTATTTTGTAATTCTAAAGACATAACCCTCTCTGACGCTGTCTACAATACTACCCGTTTCCCTGTACTCTCGCTAGCCCACATTAGAATAATGCATACACAGTTAAAGTTATAAAAATCATGACAATAATATACTAGAAAAAATATGACGCTCACCAAATCAGTTCTCGGACGAGAATTGAACCTGTGACCTTTGAAGTCTGGTCCAATGCACATTTTCCTTACTGCTACCACAGCACATCTGAGCTACCTAGTCACTAGTGGCATTGCATAATAATAGCATTGTGAATGCTAAAATCTCAAATTAAAAAAAAAAATGTTATTTATAAAAATACTATTTAAAGTATTTTATATTTCAAATCTCTTTGTTTCAGCAAGCAATGGAAAGACATTGGAAAAAGCAGCAGAAAGTCTACTGGCTGGCTTCAGGATATGTGTCGGAGACAACAGATCATCTGAACCATATTCAAAGAAAATTGGCATGTTGACCATTGTCAACCAACTGCTTAAAGTCTACTTTCGTATAAACAAAATCCACCTCTGCAAACCTCTTATAAGGGCAATTGACTCAACAAATCTAAAAGAACCATTTCCATTAGCACAACGTATTACATACAGGTATTTTGTAGGTCGCAAAGCAATGTTTGATTCTGATTACCACGCAGCAGATGAATTTCTAACGTTTGCATTTCAAAATTGTCATCGTCAAAGTTTCAAAAACAAGAGACAGATTCTGACATATTTAGTGCCAGTCAAAATGTTACTTGGTTTCATGCCTACTAAGCAAGTGTTGTATAAGTATGATTTGGCTTTGTTCTGGGATCTAACTTGTGCTGTGAAAAGTGGTAACTTGAGAGGGATCGACCAAGTAATGGAAGAGCACGAAAGCTTCTTTATTCAAGCTGGTATTTACTTGATAGTAGAGAAACTCAAGATCTCAGCATATAGAAATTTGTTTAAAAAGGTTTATTTAGCTGAAAGCTCTCATCAGATAGATATAGCCAGCTTTCAAGCAGCTTTGCAGATTATGGGGCATGATGACGTTGATGCAGCCGAGACGCAGTGCATTGTTGCTAACCTAATTTACGATGGGAAAATCAAAGGTTACATATCATACCAGCATCAGAAAGTGGTTGTCAGTAAACAAAATGCATTCCCACCTTTGACAAGTTTGATCTAATTAAGTGTTACTCTTTAAAGAAAATGTTAATTATGACTGACTTCATAATTGTTTTTGTTTTTTAATGAATGCTAAGCATACCCGTGTGATTTGAATTGAAGAGCATGGTAAATTATGATTATGAATGCTCATAAATCTCATAATAATTATGAGGGCACTCCATTTTTTAAGTAATTTTTATGATTAGTTTATAAGTTTTACAATAAAACATCAATGACATTAAACTTTTCTATTAAATCCACAATATATTTCAAAGAATAATATAAATATAATAAATTTTGCCAATCACTAACATAGCATTATATTCAACAATGCCACAAAAATTCTTAATCTCAGGGGTAAAATATCTGTGATTCTAATAGAAAGACATGAGCTAATCTATTTATACATTAATGTCTCTTATAAAATACAAAATCATTTAAGGATTATAATCTCTGTTGATGAACTTAATTGTTAATGTTAGGTGTTCTAATTTTAGACTTTCAAATATGTAACCATTGGTATGACTCATAGAGTATGAAAGAACAGTGATGTACATTTTTTATCCTTTTTTTAGCAAAAAATATCTTCAACTTTGTTTTCGTCTATTTTAAAGCAGTAATAACTTACTGATCGAAGAATACTTTGTAAACGTTTAGTTAATGTTATGATTAATTAGTTTTGAGATATGTTTGTCATATTTTCTGATATGCATGTCATGTCCTATTCAAGTGTACTTAAATGCAAGAATTATTAAATTAGTGATATTTGGAATTGGAACATACTTGTTACTAAGGTTTAGGAAGACAAGTTTATAAGTCAATGGTATCAATACAATATTTCTGAGAAAAATAGTTTTCTCTAATGATTACTATAGATGACGTTTTGCCTACACTCAGATGTGTATTAAGGGAATTATAAAAAAAAAGATAATTTGTTCAAATATTGGCATGTGTGTTTAATTTGACAAAACAAGTTCTGGCATCGCTATTTACATATTGCCTCTTTATAAAACTATTTTAAGTTCTTAATAACTCAGTCAGTTACAGGAAATAAAAATGTACATCACTATGTTAGAAAAGTTTTGGTAGAAAAATATTAAGAGATATTTGATTATAAATTAGCTATTAATTTATTTATGTACAGTTAGCACTTTAGGCTACCACAACATGTAAATCGATTTTGAACCTACCGTCCAACACGCTAAGATTTAAAATCGATTGAAGTTTGTCAGATTTGCATAACCTGGTGTACGGCTGGGCTGACTGTACGTTCATAGATAACACTTATCGATTAACATGAATTACCTACTCGTACGTAAAGATTTAGATGATAAATACTGATAAATAGTAATAACATGCGGATCTTTTTATGCGTTTTTATCACTTATAAAGCTTTATCAGCTGTCATAGATGAGCGGTTCCTAAAATTTGGCTTTACAAGGGGCGTGGTTTACTTGGTTTCCGCGATTTAGGTAAATACTTTTGTTCCATGCATTGCATTAAAAGTTTAGAAACCGCTGTCTTATTCATAATAATAATGCTATTAATAGCTGCGGCGTCATCCACTCATTATTAACAAACTATAGAATTCGCTATAGAAAGTCTTTTTCTATAGTATTCTTTCAGAGTTTTTCGTGAGTTCGTTCAGGATTTTTATACTGACAAATAACTACCGACATTTTCTCTCCCACATCCACTTGCAAAGCTACATAAATATTATAGGTACAATACCGGCACGAATCATGAGCGGTGAAAGAAATTGGAGGGGGAATACTGCGCATGTTTGCAGTAGCCCCGCACCACGTCCCTCGCCAATGAGACCTAAATATGACTTCTGCGCATTAACTGTCATGTCATTGTTCAAGATCCGTGCCGAGGCCTGTAGGTAGGTACTACTTACTTTAAATAATCAAAGACTATTGGTTTTGTACAACAAGGATACATGACAAAAGTTAGAAATTCTTTGAAGGAATAGTCTTAAGCACATTCATTATCTTATATGGTTAGGATATTTATAGAAAGAGAATTGGAATGGTAGGTGTGTTCTTCAATATTTGAAGTCTTGTCTTACTCCTCAGTATACTGTATGAAACCTTATATATACCTTGAAAGTATACTGTTTGAAACCTTAAGTCCTAGGCACCTTAAACTATCTGCTTTGGTTAAATATTACACATTTCAACATCAAATCCTTTAATTTAAAACTACTATTTGTAGGTAAACTAACGAATTATATATTTTTGCAAGCACGACAAATACTTTGCATTACCATTATGTATTCTGTGGCATTACATAAGTTTTTTTTCGGTAAAGGATCGACTTTACTGTTTATATTCCAGAATCACTCTTTGAAGATAAAAATATGTCATTTGAACTTTACACTTAGCATAATTTATAGGGATCACAATCACATTCAGCTTACTGCAAATATGATTTGTTAGTACTTAGTACCTATTTTATTTTAACAGCGGGGATCGATTATTTTTGATACCTGTATTCTTAGAGCAACGCGCCAGCTTCCTACGGAACACCCCCCGCAAAAAATGCCAGAATAATTTGAATAGAGTAATAATCGCTAAGGCTCCCCCTTCGGGACGAAGCCGAAGCCGTCGTTGCTCGAAGCCTGTATTTCTCAACTTGACATTATGCTTACACATTGTAAGGTACGTTTGCTTCTTTAATCCAACCAACCTAGGTATTTTTGTGCCTGAACTGTATAGTAAATTGGTAAACATAATGTGGCCCCAGAACTTGTTCACAGTTCATATTACCTATAGGTACTCTTGTACTCCTATGGCTTGGCACGCAAAATCTATATTTTGGAATAATAATGTCAGCGTGCCTGCTTATCTCCTATAAGCAGGCACGCTGACATTATTATTCCAAATAAGGTAGGTACACATAACTTAAGTTTATCTACTTTCCATAGAAAATCTACTTAATTTGATACAGGTATGAAAAATAGTGGATCTAACTTTAGCGTTACATTTTCAATTTTTTTTTTCTTCTTATTTAAGTAATAACATTGAAAATAAACGACAGAACTTATTAATTCCTAATTTCCTACCCACTGTACTGTAAAGTATGCATGGAATCAATTAGCTAATTTATACTGAAAGAGTTGCATACAATGCGATTAATTTAACAATATACAACAAAAGTGGCTAACTTCAGAGCAGTACAAAATCTGTAAAATTTTCTTTTTGCCATGCATTCTCGAGTGAAGTAGCGGCGGATCATTGTCTATTGTCAATATAATCGCATTGTACTTACCTAAATATTTTAGGAAACTATGCATCGTTTATTTACAGTACAAGTTGGTACAAGGCTCAAGCTCACTGATCTGAAAAAAAAAATTTATAGAGGTCAATGCTCAAGCTACATACTTCCACTACATACTGCCAACGAAATAGACATGACACTTGTCAGTTCCTATCACCAATATCCTACCTATCCCATCCTAGAATCCTATACATAAATATCCAGCCTTTTTAACGCTTATCGCGCTTATCTCCACATTATCTAGGCGAGTGCCATGTCTATAATGAATAAAATTTATGACAGTTCCCTAAATCATTTACCTATTTGAATTCATGAGAATAAAAATTAATTGTAGTAAATAAATTACGTTTACATTCCTTTTCTAACAAAGACAGTGTTTAATATGCAGTATTTTCTGTTTTATTTGACACACGAAGAAATACAACTTTACTGCCTCTTATTTATTTATCTACTTACAATAACCTAGGTAGCTAAGCTAGGTACTCCAATAATGTAGGTAAAGTCTGTTCATCCTTACTTGTCTTATTTAGTAAACAGTTTTTGACAGTTGTCATACGTCTTTTAAACTTAAATCGTTATTTAAAAATATGTTAGTAAGTTTATGAAATTATTGTTAATTTATTAACAATTTATTTAGTAATCTATGTGTGGAAAACCATTTGTTTTATTTTATAAATGATTATTTCAATAAAGAGTTGGGTGAAGATTGTTTACCATATAAGACAAGTAAGGATGGACAGACTTTAGGTACCCAGTTAACTGAGATGAGAATTTCAATGTAATATTTCAGTACGTGAACATAAACAGCATAAACAGGATAAGGTAATAAAGACCACATAATAAATTAATAATAGCACAATTTATGTGCTGTGTAGGTATTTACCTACCTTCACCTACTTACAACTGAAAATCATTAAAGGATGAGCTTTCCTTGATACGTCCTCTGAAAAATAATTTCCATAATTTTTTTGGCTACTTTTTGTGCATAACTAATCTTTTAAAAAATCTAAAATTCAACGACATAATTTCAAAGATGTTGTTGACAATATTTAAATTAATTCCCTAAATAAATATGTTTGAAACTTATGTGAAATGATGTAGCTGCCATCTTACATTGTTCAGGTACCTATAGATAGACTATAAATAAGTTTCATGCTACTTTTTGCGCATTTTAGTCGAAAAAATACTATTTGGCATGTTTTTAACTCTTAAAATAATCATTATCGCTTTATACAGGTACCTTGCTTACCGGCGAATATTAAAAGTTTCCATCTACCCTCATCTCACCTTTGATATCTGAGTAGGTACCCGTAAAATGCTGTTTACGTGCATTTACCGTAAAAACATGTTTTTTTTCTACAAGGCTTTGGTTTACAATGTTGGGTTTGTTGCTTGTTGTTTGCTTTTGTTTTAAATCCTGTCGGGAAAAGTCATCTTGTGTAGGGGCGGTCCTTTCAGCAGCTCATCTTTGTATGCGGCGAGGATCGCTCGGGACATGCTCGGCTCGGACGATGATGTATCCAGGAATTGATGCATTAGTCTGTGGAATGCCATAATATAAGAATATCTGAACTCTGAACGACGAAGGTGAATGAGGTAATTTTCGTTTTCATTTTTTTCCCGTGACAATATTACGTGGCACTACCAATAGTGTCATGGGAAATTTTTCTTTCCCATTGGGTAAAACTATATCTCCCACAACAGTACCTACTCGATGCCGTTGTGTCACAGAAAATTTGATTTCTGGTGGCACTATCAGGCTTTAAAAGAAGTTTTCAATTTAATATTGTAATAAGTAGGTACTCCTTGAAGAGACTGAAGTACTGGCACTGAATCAAAGTTTTTACTTACTCCCGTATTCACAAACAAAACTCAAACGACCCTTGACTACGCGAACGCACTGCGTTGAAATACAGCTCTGTGTTCGCTTGTTTTACGTATTACCTACGTGAGATGTGATTGTGATGTTCGTGGGACGTTGTGCGTCCGCGGGCACAGTGATACCTCATAGTAATGTTTGTGAATACGGGTGTTAGATATAGGTACAAGGTTATTTTTACTTTATTTATACAAAACCTCTCGTGACAAGAGCGTCGGTCGCCAGCACATGCGCCCCCCCCCCCCCCTGGGGTATGTGCTGGCGACGCTGGCAAGTTGATATTAAGGAGGATGAGAAAACAAAAATATGAATAGTAGGTACAGTTAAGAGCAACCTAGTGAATTTATTCAAGCTTTGAGATGCAGCATTTATCGGAAAAGCAAGTTGCACGCCCTCAGAACTTTGGTTACTTTGCAGTTGGCTACATTTTTTAACCTCTAGGGGGGGGGGGCAGCTGCCCCTCCCTGCCCATCCTTGGCGACGCCCCTGTCTCGTGGGGTTGATCAGACCATCAAACTGAACAACTTTCGTTATGGGACCAACCTCGAAATCACGAGAATGTATGAAACAGTTGATTTTTTTTTCGCGATTTCAAGGTTAGTCCCATGATGAAAGTTGTTCAGTTTGATGATCTGATCAACTCCACGAGAGGTTTCGTATTAACTAAAAATAACCTTGTACCTATTGTTCAATTTAATTCAGTGGGTTCGTTTTCATCAGGGTTCTTTCTTGCATTTATAAAGTTTATGATGTTAGTGGATATTATGGAGTATTCTAATAGTATGTTTAGGAACCATAATGTTAAAGTATGAAAATACCTGTTAGCTGAATTGCCTGCAAGTCCTTCGCGCGTCTGTAATAGCTCCGGGTGGTCGCCGATAGTGTCAGTCAATGCCGCAATCATAACGTCTAAAAATAATTTAATACTTATTAATACTGTTCTTCAATATTTTGTAGATACAACTGATCGTAAGACCTAAGAGGTAAACATCTAATAATATTGTCTTAGGCCGTGGCTCCGGCATCGGTTTTTACCATTTCACTTTTTTTCCTTTTCTTTTCACTTCGATCCGTCTGTAGGTAACGTGCGCCCGCAATTAGGACAAATAGTCTGACATTGATGATTCCACTTTGATAAACAATACTCATAGTTTATTGCGTATGGTCAACATGCCGGTCTACCACGCAAGAGGTCCTGGGTTCGATTCTCGGCCGGGCAGAAGTTGAAATGATGGATTTTAGTTTTTGTTACGGGTCTGGGTGTTACTATATCGGGTCATTCTGAACTTACCATCCAAATTTCAAGGATGTGTCTAGTTCATGAAACTAAACAACTTTCTCTAAGAAACATGGTTCGAATTTCGCCACAAAATTTTGATCATCCATACTAAATTGATCACGTGATCTCTTTGATTTGTATGGATAGTCGATTTCTTTTACATATTTGGAAATATGTTCCTCAGAGAAAGTTGTTCAGTTTCATGGACTGAAAACATCCTCAAAATTTGGATGGTGAATACAAAATGACCCTGTATGTATGATAATAAGAATACCTATATTTAAAAAGTATAAATATAGGTAGTAGGTACCTATATCAGTTGTCTAGAACCCATATTACAAGTTTTGATTAGTCTGGATGGCGCTATGTGAAATTGTCCAAGCATTCATAATGTATGACTGACCGAGGACTTTCTTCTCGATGGTGCGCGAGAGTTGCCCGCGCTCGGCCTCCAGCTCCAGGAAGGCCATGAACCGCTGCGTGGCGGCGCGCGCCGCCGCCGGCTCGCGCGACAGCGACTGCGAGAACATCATCTACCGGCATACGCAACCAATGTTATACAGGGTGTCCCAAAAATTTGCCACACTGATTAAAAGTACCTTAAATATAGAAGATAGGAAATTTTACTGAAAGAAGACTTTATTTTCATTTTCAAAATAATTCGAACTGCATTCAAAGATTAAAAAAAATCGCATGCCTTAACCAGGAATCGAACCCACCAAATTAAAAAAAAAAAACAATCTTTTATTTTTACGCTACCGATCGAAAGGGTTGCTCATTATGATTGTTTTTTGTTAAGTAACACAGCATTTTAAACAAAAGGAAGAATTTAACATGAAAGTTAACATTACAATTTTAATTATTACGTATTGTATCAATTTGGATAGAAATGAATGCGATTTAAAAAAGAACTTTAAATGCAGTTCGCATTATTTTTTAAAACAAAACGAAGTCTTCTTTCAGTAAAATTTCCTTTCGTCAATATTTAAGGTACTTTTCCTCCATGTGGCAAAGTTTTGGTACATCCTGTATAGTGGCGCATGGATGGTTTATACATTATTTTTTTCTTGTTTTGAGTACTTTCGAGGTACATTGCCTGGCATGTTCGTTGATTTAAAAGAACGTCAAACATAACAGGCAATGCATGAAACTTGATCAAACTGAACAACTTTTACTATGGGACCCACTATTTTTTTTACATTCTCTTTGATGGGACCAACTATGAAATCGCGAAAATCAAAATTTATGAAACAGCTGTTTTTTTTTCGCGATTTCAGAATTGGTCCGGTGTAGTAAAGTTGTTCAGTTTAATGATCCATATCTACCACAACACAATAAAACTCTAAATTGACTGACTAACTTGATTGATTCATCAATTTGATTGATTGATGGAACAAGCGTATAGCACTAATGGCTGAAAGAAGAGACACAATTCGTGGAGGATAGTTAGGTAGAGGGGACTCCTGGAAATAATTGGGTACGAGTAGGTATGTGGTTTAGATGAGCACCAAGAAAGGATTTTGGAAAATTCACCCCAAATGGGGAGGGATTTCTAAAAGGTAAGCCGAAGGAAATCGGGATAGTCCTTTCGCCAGCGGACGCTACGCACTTCGAGATATTTGAAAGAACTTCTTGATTTTGAGTCAACTGATAAAAATAGGTACGTATACGTAAAGATATACCTTCGCCAATTGGTAAATGATCTCCTCCAGCGTGTATTCCGTGTAAAGAGTATCAGCAGCCTTCAGTTTCTCCATCATCTCCTCGTATTCTTCCTCACTGATAATAGGTCCATCTCGGTCGTAGTCCGATGTACCTTAAAACAAATAACATACACCCCTATGATAAGATAAAACTTAGGTTCATTCCATTTGGCCTGCGGTAGGACATCGTTTTTGGGGTAGAACTATCAGCAGTGGGTGTCGTTCGACTGATATGATGAAGATGAATGAAGGACTTCGTTTATAGTCTTTGGTGAGGGTGGGTGGAGGCGATTCGTATGGATAACGTACCTATTGCTACCTAGTGTTTCCCTTTTATGTTTATTATCGGGTAGGGGACAAAGTTGTTGCTCCGCTCCCAAATTTTTTGGTAATCTACTTGCTGCGTTTAATAACACACCTTACCTATGATATTTGTCTGCAGCATCGGGTCGAATCTCTTGACGGGTTCTGAGCGCAAGTCCGCTGGCAACACCGGGATAGGAGACAAGTTGTTGTTCAGTTCCCAGTTCTTGCTGGCAATCGACCTGATTATATCTGGGCTGTTGCCGAACGGGAAAGATTGGAGGCCTGCTGCGGTCCGGTATTGATACTCCTGGAAAGATAACGACGATTGGGTTTTACGTGGTACAATTTCATTCTATACTCTTTCTTTCTTTCAACTATCGATGTTCACATTACATTATCAACACTAACTACTTACTGCCTTACTAATAAACATTTACCCGCAATGTATGCTATGTAAAGCTTGACTAATAAACAAATTTTGACAGTTCCGTGACATATGCCTGTTATTAACGTGTGGGTAATTACTATGAAAACTTAAACTGTCACTATACACCCTCGGGATCTAGTTTAACTGATGTGTAAATACGTAAAACGAATAAAAATTAGAACGTGAGCAGCAGTGTTGCAAGTGATATTCGTTATAACCTCTGTGTAACTACCCAATACAATAAAAGTCTTTATTAGTAACCGACTGTATACGCGATCTATAAACTCATCTATCACTGTCATAGTTATACACTTGTAAAACAGGTGGGTTGCAGTTCTTTATTAGTAAGACAATTTAGTGTATAAAAATATTTTTTGCATAGGTATCTAAGTACAGCTTGACCATAAAGAGTTGACAAAAATTGAGGGCGCCACTTTCTATGTAAACACGTCAAAATCACGAATAATTTGGCAACTCTAACTATAGAACTGTACTGAAAAATTTTAGTTCCATTTTATTTTATTTCAACTCTTTATGGCCAAGCTGTAGGTAGGTAATACAAAGCTATACGAAATATTTTATCTGAAAGGATTATCAATAGAGTTCGGTTGCCTACTTAATTTGATGGATCACTGCGTTTAAGTATCACAAAATACTTACGTCCTATTTTGAACGAGAGGAAAAAGTGACGCAACAAAAACTACGCTACTGTAGGTAGGAAAAGGGTACCTATTGGAAAAGCTCAGCTATCTCAAGTAATATTTTAATATTGTATAGTTCAATAGTTTCACAAATTCATCCATCTGTTGACCGACCCTTTCAAAACTTGCTAAGCTTTCATTATCTTCGAACGAACGCGCTAGGAAGGAATTACGAACAGCATAAATTTTATGACCGCAGAAAGCAGAAACCACACTCCGTTAAACTAAGCACTCGGATCGTATTAATTTATTTTTATGAACTCTTTCTATTCTTATCTTTACGACTACGCCATGGTTCCCGGAGGCGTCGTCAAATAAAATCGATCATAAAGTCTTAATTATTACCATAATATAAAAATTAATTTCTCAACATATTTAAGGATTTTGATGAAAAACTTGATGGATTCAGTAATGGAACGAATCTCTCTAACCATAATAAGTGAGCATTATACAAGTTTGATCAATTAAGTAAGTTTGCTTTTTGATAATAATATTGGAGTACGAAAAAATTTATTCGGCAATCAACTTTCCTGTCAAGTAGAACCTAAATACCTTACTCGTAAAATAATGAAAAAAATAGTGGTAGGTATTTGAAATCACCCTAACCTGTAATTTCTTGAAAAATAAATATTTTGTATTTTGTATTTTTTATTTGAAAATCCGGGACAGTAAGGTGTAATTCCTGGACACGGGACAAGGCACGTAATTCCGGGACAATCCCGGAAATCCCGGGCGTCTGGCAACCCTATCCATAGCGCATGTCTTGCCCTACACAATCAACAAAACATCTCAACATTCAACAAAATAATTATACTTTTTTTTGTTTAATGTTGAAATGTTTTTGTTGATTGTGTAGGGCAAAACACGCGCAATGGACTCGGCTTTAAGATTATTATGTTTGTCCTCTTCAAAGCTCCAAGGTCTGTGGTTCATCCCCCAGGCGTCACGTCAAATATTGAAGGTTACAGTAACACATATTATCCAATTACAGATTAAGTTCAGGTCACGGAGCACTATCGAATGACTGCCCTACTTTCACTTAAATTAATAAGATCTCACTCTGGTGAAACGAATAAAAAAGATGCTACTTCTTATATCTCCAGGCGCATAATTCGTTTATTGAAACATAATACTTTTACGGGCAGCGGATCTACTTACCTTTGCGTTTTTGAATTATGTTTTGTTCATAATTAGGTACCTAACCTAATTTGCCGCACGAAGAATAAGTTCCTACTTAGTATATAAACAGTTTGCAATGTGGAGTGGCTGAGACGTTTTTCAGTCACCATAAGCAGCTGTGGTTAAGATTTATAAATTAACTGTCCGCCTGTTCGCCCTTCCACCTGTCCGCCGTTTATCCTACTTTTTTAAAGACTGTACTAAAGTAACATATCCAAATATATTTATGATTGTACGGAACCCTCGGTGCGCGAGTCCGACTCGCTCTTGACCGGTTTTCTTTTTTGGAAACTGGGCAGACATTTGACCACTTATGGTATCTTGCTTGATTAACAGGATGTGGTCTAAGGTGTAGCATTCTTACCCAGGAAATGCCTTTTCACTCTTGCCTTAACACTAAGGTTGTAACTATCGGGAACCTTGTTGTGTATATTTTGAATTTTCCAGCTGTTTTTAGAAACATAAGTGTTACCTAATTTCTTACCTTGGCGTTGCTAGCCTGTTGCATAAGCATGGTCCTAAGTTGTTCTTGCTGTGCATTCTCTTCTGCAGCCTTCAGGTTCTGGGAGTAGTGAGCGCGGAGGTACTCGATGTTGAACTTGATCTCCTGTAGAAAGTTGATCGCTTCTTCTTTCGACATCTGAAAGTTTCAGCTTGAATGAGACTTTGGCAAATAAAGCGTGTATCGAGAAACGTTTAGGTATTATTTAAGTTTGAGTAGGTACAAAAATAAAAGCTTTGATGCTTCATAAATGAACCACCCGACGTGGACGGACATCGCACGCACGTCTCGTAGCACAGCGCGGCGCACTACAAAAGTTATCGTAGCGAGCTCCATCCGGGTGGCGATTCCGCGATGTTATACATAATTAGTGCATTTTTAAAACGTGTTTTTATAAAAAAAAATGTTTATTTTTCAGTAAATTATTAATCGCTGCTTTTTAGTCAACGAGAAAATAAAAAATAAAACGACCTAAAACAAAAATAAAAAATACACCATCTCCTATCGGAGTACTCGTCAAGACGAATCAGACGAGCCCAAACTCGATGGGGTTGCATGGTTTTATTAAAAAGTTCCTGTGGCCCTCTTCCGGCTCCATTATCAGACCCTGGACACTATTTCCCAACAGAGTACTCATCAAGACGATTCAAACGAGCCCAAACTCGATGGGGTATCATGGTTGCAATACTGAGTTCCTGTAACCTTCTTCCGGCTTCATCATCAGACCCTGGACCTCATCTACCGTCAGAGTACCTACTTATCAAGACGATTTTAACGAGCCCTATCTCGATGGGGTTGTATGGTTTTATCACAGAGTTCCTGTGGCCTTCTTCCGGCTCCATCATCAGATCAGCTTTAATGACACCATAATATTGCATTGCCTTCTTGTTCTGACCTATGTTCAAAGTTTATAGTCTCTAGCTAGCTCATCGGAAAGCTAATAAAAATCTTTTCTAATCTTTGCGGACACAAACAAACAAACAAACATGAAAGTAACCTTATAAAAACGTGTTAAATTACAATACCATGCACCAACTGCTCGTGCTATAATTATGGTATTAATTGTGAGTATTGTGACTCAAGGAAATGGTGGTCATTTGGGAAAAAAAAAGCTTATTTTTATTTGTAGCCGTATTAATGAAACAGAAGTAATTAATGATCGAAGCAGAACTAAATCAAACTTACCATTCCCTCCTGCAAGAAATCTTCAATGGCAGTAGTGACACCTCGTTCGTCGCCAGTCCAGAACACGTACTCCGCCATGTCTAGAGGAGAGTACTGGACTCCCGTGTAGGAAGAATAGTGGTCCATCTGGAATATACGATGTGTTACAAAAATACCCCTAATGCCGAATATGGTAGATAGGGACCATCAAACTGAACAACTTTTACTTTGGGACCAACTCTGAAATCGCGAAAAAATATATCAGCTGTTTCATACAAAAATTAATAACGAAAATATCAAAATGTTACTATCTTCGTAACATAACTTTATTGTCCTTTACGGTGGTGCAGTACATACATAATATAAAAAAGCAAGTTTTTTTAAGAAGAAATACAACGGTATAAAAGATAGATTCGCGTTCTGATATCGGAGAGAGAATTTAATTGTAATTTAAAAACAACAATAAAAAAGAGAACTAAAAACAAAGCTCGTGAGATGAAATTAAAAATGAAACATAATAATATAAAGTACAAGAAAAATTGGCATAAGAATATTCCTTTACATCCAGAAACGGTATTTTGCTTCAATTAACGACGAATTTATAAATATGAAATAGGTATAACATTGAATGTACAATTTCATAAAACAACGCCGAACAATCTGAAGCAATTTGGACTTAGGTAGGTATGTCTTTTTTTCTTTTGAAAGATTCAATTTAATGCAATTATTCAAGCAGTAGGCATTTAGTGGGTGTATTATAGGATCGATGTCGGTAAGAATTGAACATCGTCATCATCATAATAATGAACACAAAATATGAACAAATAATTAAAAAATTGTGCAATTAATTAAAAAAAAATGTGTTAGATCTCACGTTATTCTTGGTCTCCTTGGTGATGTCGGCGTTGAAGGCTCGCCGCGCAGCCGTGTGCCCGCTAGGGTTGGTGGTCAAGGAGCCAGGTTGCACCAGCCGCGCCGCTCCGTGGAACACCTACAGATAACGTAACTAACTTATTGATCAGAAAATAAATTGACTTTTAAATAAATTAGAAACAAATGAAAAACCTATTATCTAATTTTAAAGTTAAATCGACAGAAAGCAGTGGTAGATAAAAGAAAAGATAGAGCAGAAAATAAATCAACTTTTAAATAAATTAGAAACAAATGAAACATCTATTGGCTATTTGATTAATATTAAAATTATATCGACAGAAAGCGGTGGTTGATTTGTTTGAGGATTAAATATATTGAATTGATTGCGGTTCTAAATCAAAAGATATAATGCTCGCAATATTTTTACTTCAAGCAATATTGAATTTACGTTTAGAAATTTTTGAGTAAGCTTTGTTTCTAAATAAGTACCAAGACTATTAATCATACTTTAGCTGTAAAATCGCTACGAAATAAGTACGAGCAAAATGAGAAAAGATATGACTTAGGAAAAAAACTCCTAAAATTAAAATCAGTTACTTGGTTATTAAAATTTCCGAAGCTACATGTCAGAGAAGGATTTCCATAATATTTTTGTAAGGCCTTTTTAAATGCAGTTTAATACAAACCGATACGCCTTAATAGTTTGTCCCACGCTAGCAGCAGTTGTGGAGGTAGTAGCTTCATGAGCCCCATCTTGGACCAAGACCTTATATATACCTTCGCCAGGCTCATCCAGCTTGGAAGAAGCGTGCACATTTCTCATCCCACAAAAAGATAATATTACCATAATAACATACTTTTGTATTGTAGTGTGTGTACTAATTAATATGTACTTACACACACTCATCTCTCCTCATAATATATAAGCGCATGCAGCGCACCAATAAAGAGTGATTGATCGCAGTCATTTACTTTTATTTCACGTCTCCTGGTCGCCTCCTTGCATGGCGACCCTGCCAGTGCCGCCTGCGTCGGCGGCGCTGTGCAGCCGGTTTATCATAAAGTAAAATTAAATTAAATAATAATGGACAAAATAAGTGTATCACTTGTGATGTGGTGCTGTGCAACCAAAATAAATGAAGGACTACTTAAATAAAATCTAATCTAGTTCCAGACTCTAATTAATAAACAATATGAAAATAAAATAGTGAAATAAAAAAAAATATTTAAGAAAAATAAATTCTTCAAGTGAAAAGAACTCTAAAATACTATGAAGTATGAATACCTACTATGAACTATTAAAATTATTGTAAACAAAGTGTTCGCGGGTCTGTTGCTGTTGTGATGCTGATGTGATGAGAATGGAGATGTAAAGCAGGGCGCTGGGACTGGGAGACGTTGGTGTCGGATGTGGAGGCAGCCGGCCGATAATGGAGTCATGAGAGGGTCAAGGTGGAAGCTGAATTTACCAACGGAGAGTGGCCAAGCAGTGGACGAAACTTCGAAAATGAATCAAAATTTACTTCAGAGACCTTTTTTTCGGCTTGATTTGGTGTTTTTTTTTTTTTAATTTTCTTTCTTTAACATATCTACTTTGAATTAACAAAGACATGTTTAAAAAATAAATTCGAATTATTATTTGTAAATGATTATAGATAAAATGATTTTTGGGTTTTCTAGTTTATAAGATTGTTCTTAACTTAATCTGAGTTAAGATTTTATTTATGAACTGGAACATAAGAAATAAGAATTGTAAAAAAAAAAGAGCTTGAAACGTTTGAAGGGTTTATTTTAGGATTTTACTTAGTTTACCTTTTATTAAAATGTTAAGAAATATTATAAGAAAATTTTGTTTTAGAGGATATACATTAAAATTGGCAGTTATTTTTATAGATAATAGTTTCGTTTGAATTTTTTTTCTTTTTCTTATTTATACGATTGCACAGAAAGTAACAAGAAGTCGGTTATAGGTATTTTTGTTGTGGTGTTGGTATTTAAATTTATGTTTTTTTTTACAGTAAGTTTTCCAGAGATCGATGGTTGATAAAGGTAACTCTTAATTTCCATTTATAAAGTTTCGATTATTTTAACTTGATTTTATAATTTTTTTGGCTATAATAATGTTTTTTTTTCTTCTTGTGATTCTAAAGATAAATTTTGTAGCTATGGCATTTTAAGATATTTTGAAGGTTTCATTACATAAATCAATTTGAATGATATTATCGATGTCATTTATTTAGCTTCATGTTAGGTACAAAGTTTGGATTTCGTAATAATTGTATTCAATGTGAACGACGTCGAAATTGCTGACATAGCAACACGTGTGATATTGTAACAACGAACTAAATAGGTATTATTTTGTTAAGCCAAAAGAATTTAAATACCGTTTGAGTGATTTTATTTTGTCGTAAATTAATTAAAGTAAAGTATAAATACATTTTTTATAAAAATAATTTCATAGGGTTATAAACGGCATAAATAGGTAGCAGATTTCTTTTTCTTTCACAAGACACTAATATTGATAACTTTATTTTAGGTAGGATTTTTTGAAAGGAGGTAAGTACTCGTAAGAAATGGTCTTTTATCCCTTAATTAATATTTGATATTGTACTTATTCCTATTTATTATTGCTAAAAATTATATTAGTCTATATAATGCAACAATATTTTTCACTATGACGTATTAATTATACCTTTTTAACTATTCTTGAATAGATTTGGAAACATCATTCGACTTGTAAGACTTGTAAAAAAAAAAATTTTTTTAAATACTACTTTTAATTTTAAACGGAACTAATTAACTAAATTAAATTAACTATTTTATCAAATACTATTTTTTGTCTTCAATTTAGTACATATTTGTCTTTGCTATAATTTTAGGTATATTTGGGTACTTACAAGTAATTTATAACGATGTACTTATATTCTATCATATGATCGGAAATGATTTGAGTTCCGAAGTGACAAAATTTTATTTATGTGTATTTCTTTATATAATGACGATGGCAAAACAAAAATCAGATTTCATTACTTTTGCAGATTTTATTTATGTATAATGCTGTTACGTATAGTAAGTTATACGCACGATATAAATTTTATTATATTCGTTTATGTAGTGTATTTTTTTTCTCGTCTGAAACAGTAATTAGGTGGCAATTTTGGTACTATTTGAAAAACATTTGATTTTTACTAGGTAAAAGTATTCTTATTCTATATTTCTTTGTGTCTTAGCATGTTATTTTATCATACAAATAAGTTATAAAGTAGAATTATTTTTCATTTTGTCCTGAATTTAAACTTATTCGCGTTTAAATTTTTAATTTCTACGCAATTCAATTTAATAGGTATCGGTAGTAAATTATTATGTAACAAAAATTCTAATAGAAATGATGCAATCGTATTGTTTTGATAAACTTAACGAACAAGGTGTTGGAATGTAAAGTATTGTATTTCGATATCGGTAGAACAAGAAGTAGCGCGGTTGCATTTGTGCAAGTTGATATTTACGTGAGTCAGAAATATTTATCCCGCAGTTAAAACAATATCACACGAGTTTGCTGGTTAAGCTGTAATATAAAACGTTGTTTTAATAGGAAAAGATAATGAGTAGTAACTTGGTGAGAAAGAAAACTTCAAAGAATTTACTTATTTATTTCGGATATGAAAGTTTATGTTGAGGTATGATTGAGATATTAATGTTAGTGGAAATTTTGGTTGAGGTTTGTACGAAAAAAGTTAGAGGAGCAGTTTGAAAGTTTGGTAAATGATTAGAATAAAGCAAAGGTATAGATTTTATAGGTAGAAGGAATATTGTAGGTAAGTTATTGTAGCTGTATTAAAAATCTTTTTGTAGCTTTTTAGTTTGCAATTAGGTACAGCAAGGTTTAGGTATAGGTAATGTGATGCGTTTTCTTTATGTAGGATTTGGAAAGATGGTAAGATTTATTTATAGAAGTTAGGGAATATACGGTTTATAAAAGGTTTCACATGTGATTGGACTGATCACCCAAAAGCGATGAATCTCTTATTTACTTTATATTCAATTTAGGATTGTTAGTTTATTTGATAGGTTTTTGAATGAAATGGTTAAGATAAAAGCTCGATTATATGGTATACAATAAAGGAGAGGTACTATAGGGTTCAGGTCCTTCAGTTGCATCAAGGTGTGAACGAGATTTCCCCTTTGAATCCTGTTTGGAGACCAAATTAGTATGTGTCTTAATTCATGACCCTATTAATAATGGTACATACGTGGGGTGTCAGATCCTTCCATTGGATCATGGTGTGAACGAGATTTCCTCTGTGACATAGTTGGAGTCCAATAGAGACTTAAACCTGCCCCCATTAATAATTGAGCTGTGGCCACAGCCCAAAATGGCATTTGTCCATTTTTATGATGATAATGAAGTCGACTATAAATAAATATGATAAAGTATGTACCATAAATGATGAGTTAAATAAAAATGAAAGTACGCCGGCGCCGGGCGAATTATGATATTTGAGTACCTAGTAGGTGATGTGAAATGTGTATAGTGTACCAATAGTGTAATTATGAAAATGAAGTTTATAACGAGCAAGAGTTGGAATTAAAGTGAAGAAAATAAATATATGTGAATGAATATTGTTATTGACACAAGATAATTTAGGTAAGAATATTGAGAGATAGGAATATTACAAAATAGGAGGTTATGTGATAAAAAGGAAAGGTTTGAGGATATTTATATTAGGAAGATGATGAATGATTATAATTTGATTAAAAAAGTTGAGAGAAAGAATATTTCTTTTTAATGTAAAAGTAATGAAAAGAAAATTGTTTTTTTTTAAGACAATGAAAGTTAGAACGCGTAAAACTTTGTTTTATTTTATGTTAGCGAAAAGTTATTAGGAAACAAAGAGTTAATAAATAAATGAAAGAAAATAAGTAAGTGCATAATAAGAAAGTGAAGTGGTATTTTTGTTTGTTTTTTTATTTAGTTACCTTTTTCAACTGTAAAAAAAAAGGAAGGATTTTTTTTGGGAAAAAAGTTTATTTGTACCAAATATGAGTCTGTGCAATCTATACAAGTATAAATCAAAAGAATACTTATGTATGTGTAACAAACAAGTAGTTTTGTTTTAAATTAATGTGAAATTAGAATATGAATGTTTAAATTAGGTAACTATGTTAGGAATGTAAGATTAGCACTTGGTTGTCACCAACAGAGACATTAGTATCAAAACAATTTAAGTTTCACTGAATTTGAAATATTTAGTCAGCTGCAAATGTTTTTAAAAATAAAATATATATGCAAATGTATTGAGTTTGAAATAATTGTTATAAAATTGATAACAATTTGCTATGTTTTTAAAGATTTTATACGAAAATATTACGTAAATTACATTTTAGATGTTCAAAAGCGTTAAAAAAATATATTATCACCCTACATAACTAACAATTAAAATACACCTAGTTAGATTTTTTTAAATTGTATTTCATTCTGGCATAGATATTTTATTTAAATTAAGTTATTTACTATATACCTAATGATTCAATTTTAGAGTTACACCATTTAAGTTTCGTCTAGAATTTTCTGTTTCTTTTACAAAATGTTTTGGATTTGTTTTAATAAACAACGATCAAATTTTAAATTCTATTAAAATTTACATTAATTTTATATTCTTTTTTGTGTTCTTTTATTATTTAAATGGTGAAATAGCACTTTATGTTTTAATAAACTAGTGAACTGGTTTGGAATTTGGATATTAGACAGTGGATTGGATTTTATACTGTTATTTATACTTTGGCATACATAATAGAGAAACAACTTAACTTTTATTTTGTTTGTAAAGACCAAACAATTTTCTTTAGTGCAAAAATATAAATTGGGAAATCGTTTCTTAAGTAATTGTTTTTTTTTTTTGCAAATTGTTGGTGTTAATGTGTTAGGTACAAGCAGTTTATTATAATATAAGATATGTTTTTATTTTTTTGTATTGTTTAGTAAGTTTTTAATTGTAAAAAAAATATTAATCTACTTGTATTTTTTTTTCTTTTAGGGGGGAGGTGTAGTGTGTGTACTAATTAATATGTACTTACACACACTCATCTCTCCTCATAATATATAAGCGCATGCAGCGCACCAATAAAGAGTGATTGATCGCAGTCATTTACTTTTATTTCACGTCTCCTGGTCGCCTCCTTGCAAGTAGTCTGTTCCTCGCTATGGAAGAAGAGTGCACGTGTGGCTTCTCATTATCTTCTAAAGAATAATTTACCATAATAACATACCTTTGTAGTTTGTTCCTCGCTAGCAGCAGTTGTAGGGGCAGTAGCTTCCTGGACGCTGACATGAGCCCCATCTCGGACCAAGACCTTATGGATGCCTTCGCCAGGCTCATCCAGCTTGGAAGAAACGTGCACTTGTGGCTTCTCATTACCCACTAAGGAATCATTTACCATAATAACATACCTTAGTAGTCACTTCCTCGCTAGCAGCAGTTGTAGGAGCAGTAGCCTCGTGAACGCTGATATGAGCCCCATCTTGGACCAAGACCTTATGGATGCCTTCGCCAGGGACATCCAGCTTGGAAGAAGCGTGCACGTGCGGCTTCTCATCCCCCGCTGCGTCGGCTGAAGCATGCTCTTCTAAACGCGACACCAGCTCACCGTTCTGCTTCACTGAATCTGATTTGTGAAAAAAGTATTTCCATCGAGTACACACACATGAAAAAATGTGATGATCACTTAATTTAACGATTGGCGATTTCCACTGTACTGCATACTGAAACCTATTACTTCCAATATTTCTAATGCTATCTTAAATCTTCTTCTTTAACTTATCTTGAATCTTTAACTTAGCGAAGTTAAGTTGCAAATATTAATTATGAACGTTAAATTACACTCCTAACTGCTAACTCACATGTTCAAAACTTAAAAAGTAAATATATTCATTCAATAATTTTCGTGAATACTAAAATTAACTATCTAAGTTTTCCATATTTTAACATTAGATCAACACTTCGGAAGAAACCAATCTACTGTAATAATTTTAAGGTTCTGTCTTCAAGCTTCTGTGCGGCTTGGATCTTTGACCTTGTTATCTTTATATTACTTTGAGTAACTAAAGTACGTTTTAATCGATTGTATTACACCTAATAGCTCAGTTACCAAGAGTCATCGCCGATCCTAAAATGATCTAAGTTGAAGTTTGAACCAGTTTTATTAACCGAATTCAAAAAACAAAAAAAGGACATCAGTTTGACCTGTATTTATGTAAATAGTTTCTGCTAATTTCTAGAGTTCACTCCGGGAACACCGAGTAGATTATGTATAAAATTAAGTTCAATATGCAGTTCATTTTCTCATTACTTCAAATGAAATGAACTTCCACGACACGACAAATGATAAGTGCCATTTTCAACCGACAAATTGAAAATAGCATTTATCATTTTCACTTATAGGCGTCATAAAGGCACCTAGCAATAGCATACCATACCAAACCAAACAAATACAGTGACGACCTGAGTGGTGCAATGGTCAACATGCCAGTCTACCGCGCAAGAGGTCCCGGGTTCGATTCCCGGCCAGGCCGATATTGAAATTATGAATTTTAATTTCTGTGACGGGTCTGGGTGTTACTATGTATAATAAGTATATATTTAAAAAGTATATAAGTAGTATATATCAGTTGTCTGGCACCCATATTACAAGCTTTGCTTAGTTTGGGGCTAGATGGCACTGTGTGAAATTGTCCAAGAATTTATTTTTTAATACCTTACAAAGTCGACTTATTTGTGTCTTTCACTGTATCAAGAGTGTGAGAGTAGTAAGTAAATAACTTACCAAGCCTGTGGTACTCCACGTGTTCGGTTTTTTGTTCAGAGCCTTTGGTCTCCGCTGCAACAAGCGAACAGAAATTCAGTTAGAGAACTTGGCAATAATAAAATACCAGTAATTAAATTAAATGAATGTCAAAGAGTCATTACAATATTATTATTGTAGTAAAAAGTAAAAAGATGCACTTAGTTATCTAAGTGCATCTTTTAAAGTTTTAAAGTATTGTACCCCTTTAACCCATAATGTCTTATTTTCATATTTTTTTACTGCGTATTCCTTTCTTCCAAGCAAGGAAATTGTAAGTACTTCGTACAACTAGCTCAAATGGACCGTTTTTTAGCCGCAGAGCACCTTCCTGTTGTACTAAGTACTTACAATTTCCTTGCTTCCAAGCTATGTATCTGTCGTGGCCAGTACTTAAAATTTATCACTTCATGATATGGCCGACCATTTCATGAAATGGTTGTATTTCTTTATATGGCCAGCTAAAACTGACCCCATAGTTTAAATGTCTACGTTTGATGTCAATCCACATTTGGCCATATCATTATGTAGGGTTTCCAACGCGGCTCTCGTTTGCGGCGCGCACTTCGCTCTGCCTTCGAAATCATCCACTGTCATTTCACAGGTACGAACTTTTAACCACCCATTATTCGCAAACTTTATTTAGATAAATGATTATTGTTTTTTTGATTAATTAAATTAGGTAGGCCTTCCCCAAGCAAAACTAAGTTACACTGATATTAATTACAAAAAATATATTAAATCCTAAACACGAAAGTCAACACCAATGAAAACATTCGTAGTTTATCCAAAGTAAATATCTGAGTTGCGAAATGCGATAAGGTCAGTATATCCCCTGAGTGCTATTAGCGGAGATTGGAAAGACATTTGAGCAAACAGCAACGTGGTGTATACAGCAATCCGTTTATTTGTCTACTTGTGTCCCCTTCGTCCACTTATACTAAGTAGACGTAACAACAAACTTTTGAATTCAAACAATATTGGAGTTTGTCCCATTAGGATATGAAATAAAATAACGTGGTGAAAAATTTTGTTATTTTTATATTAACAGAAAATCTAAACGATATGTTTTGAGCTATTGACTTTATCTTTAGGGTTCCGTACCTCAAAAGGAAAATACACACTTTGTTTGTCCGTCTGTCTGTCTGTCTGTCTAGACCCTTTATCTCAGAACGCGTGGAAGGATCGAGTTGAAATTAAAACTATATGCTCAAGTTAGTCCCTTGAAGCTGAGAAGAAATCAAACTTCTAATTTGACCTAAAAAAAGATACGGCCGTTTATGCCGCAAAAAACGCATATTTCGACCCGCTCATGGAGGATTCAAAATTCATAGAGTACCTACTTACTAGTGCCAAGTCGAATCGTGTAAATATCACATAATTATTTATCTATACCTTTTGCAAAGTGTCTCTGTGGTTATACCTAATCAAGATACACAATACGAGAACATTTTATTTACTGATAATAATCTAAACATGTTTTTATTCGAGATCATCCGATGCCGGTAAGATGGAAAAGCAATTTCCTATTCACCGGATAATACATTGGAAATGTGAACAGGCTAATGTAACATTATTTTGTGGAAAATTGTAATTCTCTATTATGTAATTTGTAAAGTATGCTGTAAGCTCCTCATAGGAAATAAAATAAAATAAAATAATCATTTTGGGAAAGTGAACACATAAATAACACAAAGAAATAATTTTGCAATGTAAGTAGGTAAGGTCAATGCGGGTAAGTGTGTCATACTTTTTTCCAAATTTATTTTGAACTCAAAGATATACTTAAACTTAAAGGTATAATTTCTCACTCTCTGTGAAAAGAAAATATAATAATATTCATAATTGGCTGGTAACAAAGTGTTTTACACAATATTGTCCCTTAATCATTTGTTTTTAAGGTATATTATAAAATGCTATGGTAGACACACTTACCCAAGAAGGTAACTGAGACAAGTGTGACTATATCGTTAGTGTACAATAGGCAGTTATTTTAAATTTAAAAATGCTAAATATATACTACCTGATCATGGAAACCAATCATTTGAAGACTATATTACATAATTATAGATTGTGAGAATATTTTAAGGGAGCAAAAGTCATAAGGTAAGTGTGTCATACTATGTTGAGCAGGGGTAAAAAACATGTTTAATTAAAAACAAATTATAAATCTTAAATGGCATATTTTTATATCCACCAAGTTGCTCTTACAGTGTAGGTACTGATTTTAAAAATCAACATACGACGATGCACCTATTTTCGAGATATTGTCATTTTTATAAAATTCATTTTTGAAAATTTTACAAGTCACAGCCCCATACAAAATCAGTTGAAATTTTTCTCTTTTTCGCGCACTTATAAAGAGGATTAAAAACTCATTACTGCCCGCTAAACACTAAGATGTTACAAATTCAATAAGTGCGCGTAAAATAACTTTTAAACGCACTTATAACTCATTACTGCCCGCTAAAAGTTTCTTATAGAAAACACCACCTGGGTGCACTTAAAGGCGAACCAAGTCGTCCTTTTCGAATAGATGTGATGAAAAAGTACTTTTTTAAACCCTGTATTAGGGTTATATTTTCTCTTTGGGGTGCATAAGCCTAAAAAGTGAAGTTGCTAATATTATATCCAATTACTAAACAATAAAAAAAAAGTTTGTAAACCCTGAATTGGGGCAAGTGTGTGTATATAGACACACTTGCCTCATGCAAAGTAGGCACACTTCCCCAGCCATAAAATTTTGAGGTTAGATTTTTCTTACGGACGTAAATCTCTTATTTTCATCAATTCAAACAAAATTTTAAGAGAAACATTAAGTTTGGTTAGTATAGAAGCAACTTACCGGTACAAAATTATCAGAATCGTTGAAATCACCAAGATTTTTATAGATTGAAATAACACACGTGAACTGGAGCTCACCTTAAAAAATGTGACAGATTTCAAAATGGTGACAGCTTCAAAAGTGCTTGACAATGTCATCTAGATTGAGATTATGTAAAATAAAATTTGTTTTCGCCAATATCGCTGCCAACTAAAACTCAATAGTTTTCCTAATATAAAGAGCAGACACACTTACCCCCCAGCTACACTTCCCCACACTGACCTTACCCACTTTTGGAAATAAAGTTGTTATTTATTATAATGTAAAATTTTGGACACATAGACCACATAGTTATATAAAACAGGTTATTTTAAAAATTTTGACAAACTATGTGCATCCTCTATCATCATGAAAATATTTTAACTAATCAATCTTAAAAAAAATGTGTAGTTAAGTATAAAAAGTATAAAATAACGCGGTGTTGGGTGGGAGTGAGCTTGATATCGACGTATTTAATTGCAGTTTAGATTCTTTTAAGCGAAAACTTATTGAACATCTATTTACTAAATAAAAGATCATGCTGGTATGGTGAGCATCACACACATAGGATTAAGTACTTTTAATTTGTTTATGTAGCTACATAAAATTATTGTTTTGTAAAATTCTATATTATTACTATAAGCGAAAACCTATAATTAGCTTATTGTTTCCTACGTTTTTTTCTATACCTATTTGTACAGCTGCTGGTTTTCCATGAAATATATAAAATAAAAAAAAAATAAAAAATTAAAAAGCTTTTTGGATGTTTAATTACCCTTGAAATTATGAGCTCGTTTAAGTTTCTCAACGTAAATAATTTTAAAGACATCCTGAAAGTATGCCGAAGTGATAGTTTAGGAATCTTGCTCACATATAATAAGGTGTGCTCAACAAAGCTGTCTCATACTTAAAAATTTAGGTCACTTGAAAGTAACTTTAGTTTACAGTCATTTCCAAGAGAGGAATAATTACAGACTAGGCTCCATCCATAAATTATAATCAGTAGGTACTAACTTCAGTTTTAACTGTTTTTAATTATTTAAAGAGTTTCTAGTCTAGTCTTGGGATCACGGAAAAGCGAAATTTTGTTACGAAAGAAGGTCCTACCTATACCTACATAATAGGTACTTAGGTATATATTATGCTTGGCTAGTATATTGACTTTCTATGTAACCTATGGTAAGTAGCTGTACGCCGTTATAATAAATATTTACGAAAATGTCGGTGGCGAGAAGCGAATGTGTAGCTATTACGGCTTTTAGGCTGAATCCACTCGGGTCAGGCCCGTATTTCAGGATTTACTATGTTAAATATACTGAGGAGAGGCGTTAAGAGCTGAAGCTAAGCTAAGCTTATTTCAATAAGAGTTGAATAAGTAAGTAAAATTATCACTTTAAATCGTTATTTAAACTTGTTGAAAAAAAACTATATATTGAAAACACGACTGCCCTGCCAAAAACGAACTAAAAAGTTAAATAACAAGTGTCATTGCAGTCGGGGGACTGTTTTGTGGAACAATTTTTAATCAAAGAGGTCCCCCGACTGCAATGACACTTGTTTGTTTTTTAACTTTTTAGTTCGTTTTTGGCAGGGCAGTCGTGTTTTTAATATTTTAATTTTTTTATTATTATTTCACACATTTTAGTGACAAATCATATAGTTTTTAAATGAGCTCAGTAAGGCTTTTCATTTGCTGCCGATATTGTAATAATTGAAGAAAAAAAAAATTTTTCACATTTAAAAGTGGCGCCGTACAGTCGCCATATTGACATTTCTCAAAAAAATTATAGCCAGTATCACTCGGAACGATGTAAGGATTCTAACGATACTCCATACATCCAAATGCGTTATATTAAGCCATTTAGAAGTTATGGTGGAATAAAGAAACTCACAAACATACATGAACCCTGAACACATATACACTCCTTTTTGGGCAGTCGTATAAAAAATACCGACACGACAAAACTTCTGACGATTATAACAAATCAATAAAAATAAATTGTTTAAACTTATAAATGATCCACTACTTAAATCAGGTAACCGTCAAATTTCCAACACAAAGATATCATGTGAACTAGCCCTTGTAGGTACGGCCATTTTAGTGGAATCATTCAGGCCGTTTAATATTTGGGTCAGTGCCGACGCAAATAAAAAAATGCCATTAATTACAAATAGATTCGATTAATCAAATTAAATACGGATCATCGAAAAGAAAGTGAGTAGGGATAGATACCTAAGGATAACATCAATATCTAAAAAGTGTTTAGCTTTCTCTAAGGTCGGCTGTACCATAGTATAAAACCCGCCAATTGCGATTGCGAGTTGGACTCGCGCACGAATGGTTCCGTACCAAAAAACGGCAAAAAAAATACGTTTATACACTTTTAAACTTTCGCGTTGCATTTTATTACATTAGTAAACACAGGTTTTAAACGCATTTTTAACTAACCTGCATCGGCCGTGGTCACGGGCCACGTGACCACGGCCGATGCAACTCGGTTGAAACGTCGGGAAAAGGTTAGTTAAAAACGCGTTTAAAACCTGTGTTTACTAATGTAATAAAAATACGTTTGTTGTATGGGAGCACCCCTTTAATATTAATTTTATTCTGTTTTTAGTATTTGTTGTTATAGCGGCAACAAAAATACATCATCTGTGAAAATTTCAACTGTCTACCTGTTGTCGTTATTAATATCGAGCAAAAAACAGCAAAAAAAATCACGATTGTTGTATGGGAGACCCCCTTAAATATTAATTTTATTCTGTTTTTAGTATTTATTGTTATAGCGGCAACAGAAATGCACCATCTGTGAAAATTTCAACTTTCTAGCTATCATGGTTAATGAGATACAGCCTGGTGACAGACAGACAGACAGACGGACAGCGGAGTCTTAGCAATAGGGTCCCGTTTTTATCCTTTGGGTACGGAACCCTAAAAATGAGTACTAGCGTACTATCTATAGATAGAACCTGGGCAAATTAGGAAAAGGTTAATGGAACCTCTGTATTCAGTTAAAACTAATTAAAAATAATACTAATAATTTGATGTTAGCAATGTACATTGCGTGGCATGTTCGTTAGTTTTAAAATAACGTCCAACACAGCAGGCAATGTACGTCCACTCTCTACTAATAGCTAAGATAATGTAAACCAGCCCTTAGCTCAACTGAACTAACTTAAAAGAGCTTAACAATGTATTTACATGAAAGGACAAAACTTCTAAGAACTCTAATCAAACTTGTTAACAACTTTTAAACTAAACATAAGATATTTTACTTTTTATTCGACTTACAATACTAGAGAAAGTTGGAAATGAAATTTGATTAAGTAATATGATCCTTTCTATGAAGATAAATACCTATTTAAATCTTGTGGATAAGTTATTGAAAATGAATTAAAATAGAAAAATATAAGAATACTTTAAGTTTAATTTAATTTATTATTCTTAAAATACTTTTTCAAGTTCAAGATTTCCCATGTGCAAATTATGGCTTACTTAGCTTTGCTTAACTTAGCTTTTTGACGTTCGCAACCGTAAATAGCTCAACTCTCCCGACATTCTTTCTCATCTAAAAACAATATTGTGTATCATTTATACTGTTTACTTTCAACGAAATCACCTGTTCTACTTTATCCAATTCCATTTATCTTTGGATTCTTACCGTTTCCTAGTAAATCAGCTGTCAGCTTACGACTCAGATAGTTTCATCTTTATTAGAAGGTATCTTAACTAAAATAAATACAACAATTTCCCTATAAAAACTAAGTCAATATACCTAATATACCTATACTAAAAAAGCAAAAAGAAATAATAAAAAAAGATATAAATAGCAATAACTCAAATCAAAAACAACAGCCATCCATCAAAATTTCTCTTCTCTTACGTTTTAATTTAAAGGTTTCTGTAAAAAATTTGTATAGGTATAGGGATGGGAAGCAAAGCCTATTTTTCCTACAGTTTTTAACACGTTTTTATTTTAGATATAATAGCTATAACAATGTATGAATAACTCACCCATCTTGAGCTTTTCCAGTTGTTCCACAGGTACATCCTGGAAGAAAATCAAAATTGAATAGTCGTGAAAAATCTTTAATACAAATAATGCGTTATTTGGTTATTTACGAAGTTCGTAGAACTGAGAAGTTTTATACCGCCAAATGGTATCTTTGGATTTAATGTTAGTTTTACTGATCATCATCGTTTTTTGGCGGCTCCATCTTTGTAACGTCATAGGTACTTGTTCCACCACTTTAGTGAGTGACAAAAAGCGAGCGATTTGATGATCAGTAAACTACGTTGTATCCATTGATACCATTTGTCGGTATTACAAACCTTTTTAGTCCTACGGAAACAACATTCTTTCAACATGGCCTCTCTACTTTAAACAAAGGATGCTTCCCGCTGTCTGTCCCTATGTAGGTATGCTTAGATCTTTAAAACTACCTACGCAATGGATTTTGATGCGGTTTTTTTAAATAGATAGAGTGATTTAAAAGGAAGGTTTATATGTATAAAACATGGTGTCAAATTCCACACTATACCGAAGCGAAGCAAGGGCGTGTCAACAGTATTTTATAAGTAGCTACGACACATTGAAATAAATACTTAGAACATTACGTAACTCGTTTAAGAAAAAAAAATCATAATGACAAACATTATCTTTACATCTCTCCCTTTAACGTATAGTATTATATTATCTGTGCTTTAACTTAACATTATTGATTTTTGTCTCATGTAATTCTATTTCAAATATAATAAAAATCCAATAAGCCGAAATATTCGCTAAAAACCAGCCTCCGATCAACTCCAGAATGAATCAATCAAGCTAAAAGTTTTCTCATACCTACTTTAATCGTGCTTAAATCCATCTTATGATTTTCATACAAGTCTCGAACAGATTTTTACTACAATAGCAACCATTAAATTCGACTGGAAATAAAAAAAAATCTATCATAAGTTTTAAAAACATTTTTCATTGATTTTATGCACTTCATTTCTGTGTCCTGATTCATTAGATTATTATGAGTTCTATAGAAATAAAATCAACAATAAATAACATCAAGCGAATGTGTAAGTAACTATGTTTTTTATTCGTTAAAAGTTAAGCAACATTCAACAATACCACTTGGATAAAGTAGCAAAGCACTCGGTGTTGAAACTAGGTGTTATTCGTAACAAAAATTCAGTTCTCAGGAAAAACGCCTTTATTCAGCATCCAGCCAACTTTAAATAAAATAACGTATATTTATTTGACAGTCGCATCATACTGGCACAAACTTCAACTAATCAATTAAATCTGACAGGATTTCGTCGCACCTTCGGTTACGGGCGGGTATCCAAAAAAGCTTTTTTGGTCCGTGAGAGTACCCAAGCTGAACCTTTTTGGTCACTGGCGTTGTCTTCCTAATTGAACGTAATTACGTGACGCGAAAGTAGTTACTTTAGGACGACATCAATGTTATTGAATTTTTATGTATTAAAAATATATAAAAGTAAAATTAGCACAACACTGGGTGTAGGTAGGCCTCTATTTCATTGAAACATTATAATTAAAAATTAATAAACTTACCGATTTAGCTCCCGTACCATCTGACAGACCTGAAACAATTAAACATTTCTTATCACAACATAATCAAAAGCGTGTCGAATACCTACTAATCTAAAGGAACGATTTTTGAAGTGAAAACTTCTTAAGCGGCGTTGTACGCTTTTTTGTAATGGGGAAAAAAACTAAACTCGCGTCAGTAAGAATCACGTGACCCTGATCGAAAGGTCTTTACGAAATTCGTAAGACGGATGTGATGTGACGGATGGAGAGTAGACAGCCGGCGGCGGAAGTATCCCTCTCTCTTTCTACGGGGCGCGGTGAAAATAGCGGCGCGTCATTTCAAGACGTAAACACTTGTGTCACCATAGCAACGCGCTAATTTTTTAATTCAATGTCAAAACTCTAGATTTTCTGTCAAGCTATGGATAAGACTTTCGTACAATACTGTTCTGTATTTGTAAATTCAAATGCAGAGTAAATTCGTAAGACGGCAATTCGTGCAAATTATTCCCTAACCATTCCAAAATATAAAAAATGCACAACGTTAATATTCATGTTTTCACTTCTGCCGGCAGTCCGATCATATCTGCCTAGCTAGAGGCTAAAACTACAGAAGTATTTTTTATAAAAATGTCCATGCAAGATTTTCTGTATAGAACACCACTATCATTAATTAAGGATAGATTATATCATCATGCTATTTCGCACAGGAGTCCCATTTCTCCTCAAACAATAATAATTAGACACTGAATTCTATGCTCCAGTCAACACGTTACAAGATAATTAAAATACCATGGAGTGCTCATTGCTGTTGACATGAAAGAGATTAATAATTTGCTTTGTAACAAAATTCTTAATTAACTGATAACAAATAATAGATAGCGTTCTTTAGAGAACTAATCGAAATAACATACAACAAAACAACTTTATTAAGCTATCCATTAGGTACATATTAAAAAATACAAAATATTTATAACATAATACGAATTTTAAGTCGTTTGTGGTGCGCATCCCGACAGCCAGGCTGGAAACTTTCATGAAGGAGGACTTCTGGCCGCAGGGCGTGGTATACAGGCGCTTCCGAGGGGCGTTGCCTTGTGCCACCGAATTGACACAGAAAGTGCCAAATTGACTTTATACTAACGTAATATTAAGTTATATTTATTAACAATATTGTTTATACATATATCTTTTACTTTTAAGGTATGTATCTATGGGCCATTGTTGCCTGATTATAAATAAATAAAATAAAAAAATAAAATTTATAGGTATTTCCAAAAAGTACAGGTTAGGGTATTTACACTGGACTCCTCCCTTTAAGTTAAAAATAATCTGTATTGGAAGGGGGCCGCTCCTCTGCCAGAACATACTATCTTTTACTATGATTAACTATTACCAAATAAATAAATATATAAATACATAAAATAAATATAAATATACCTCTTATTGAACTATGTCAATGTAAATCATATTATAATTCTTTTCATTCTAAAATAAATTGAAATAAAATAATTATCTACCTAGCGTTACAATTTTTAACACAAAACTTACTACAACTGACTCAGTTTTTTCAAATCACATGCAAATAAATTTTCATGTGGTGTGAAAAACATAAGTCTATGTTAAAAAATAGCTACTACAGTAGAACGTCGGTAGTCCCTATTATTGAACGTCATGCTGTTTACGAAATTTGAGTGGGGGGAGGGGGTGGATAACAAGTTAATTAAAGGACTTTATAATAATAACTTGTCGTTCAACGTTTCCAATTTCAAAAATCTTTGTAATATAGGAAGACTTTTCAGTAGGTCGTCAGCAAGGAGTTGATAATATCGCAACTACGTAGTTTCTCGTATCATAAGAATAAGAGAGCTATTGGCTTTCTTCTTAATTAAGCTTGGAGTGTGTGCGCTCCTATATGTATTAAAAATGGCATAGCCAAGAAAGTTTTAAAAAGCTTTCATTGTTAAATAACTTGTTAGGATTTTTCCGTGTACGTACCTACTTCAACGAAAGATGACATTGAAATAGCGGCGCCACTTTCCCTGTTAATTTAACATTAGGTTAAGTTATTGGAAGCTAAACCTTAAAATAAGGCGCAAAATTAGTTCCATTTCCAACAGAGTCTCATCTTTCGATTAATTAATGAAGTGATAAACAAAGTAAGTATAAAAAGCTGTTGTTCAAGCTGATGGAAATTTTTAAATAAAGTTGTTTTGTCTGCAACGCGAACGTCTAAACATGGGCCGAGAAAATAAGTTACTTATTGTCGCCTAAGCAAAAATATTACCTATCTTTCTAAATTATTAATTAACTTAGCTTAAGATTTTAAAGTATAAAAAATAAAGAAAGTTTTTGCTTTTCAGTAATCTTAGGCAGTACACAAAGTTACATAATTTAGTTTTATCAAAAACAACACTTGCTTATTCCAGTCACGACCCTGTAAATAATATTTAGCTTTGTGGTAAAAAGCGACCCGCTGTGAGGAGCAATATTACATCAGTTATTTTGATTAATATTGGTATGATTGATAGATCTCGTCTCTTATTTTGATGTGATTTATAAAAGTGTCATAATCCTATACATTTTTATATTAGGTGTGATTTCTTGCGTATTTATTATGCCAAAAATCACACTGAAAAATGCCAAAATCGAATAGAATAAAACTTTTTATGAAGTTACTTAGGTACCATACCTACTATTACTACCTACTACGTATTGACTTACCTAAGCTAAGTTAAAATCATTCGAAACAAATTATAATAAAGTGTTCATATACCCGAATAACTGCCTGTGATAAATATTTACATTCGAATTCACAATCCGTAAGAGAAACGGAGCAGACCAAACCATAACCACAATAGAATTGGAGCCTCCGTCTGAATGTGATATCTTTGTATTCACAGAGAAGCACAGTCGAATAATAATAGCCTTTCCGCATATCTTGTGTTTCTGACGGTGAGTAAGGTTGGCAGAAAAACTGATAAGACAAAGGTCTCTCAAACTTTTTTAGTTTGCGACGCATTAACTGACATAGCATTTTTTCACGGCGTCCTTACACAGTAAACAGATTCTTCTGTAACTGTAATGACATTACTCATTAGTGAGAGGGACGGACGCCTCAATGGCTTTCTAGTATGTACATAATGCTTTTTTCTTTATTTATTTAGGAGCTTTCGTCTATTCGAACATGCCGGCTCCATCTTAGGTATCCCAATATTAATAACTAGCTAATCCATAATGATAATTCGTTTAAAAGATTGAAAATTCTCATTGTAATTCTCATGGCCATTTTATTATTGTAACTGTTCAAATGCAAATAAACAAGTTGAATTTTATTTTCTTTGAAACCAATGGGTAGAGTTACCACTATGGGTTTGCGCTAAATCGACAATCGCATTCACGAGAATCGGTTGAGAAATGCGACCTGTCGAGGAGAACAAACGGACAGCCGGACAGCGGGACAGACATACGAATGCATTTTTGCCCAAGCTGAAGCAGAGACGCTTCGCTCGGTTATTAGTGCTAGATGCCTTTATGATCTTATGTGGTCTCAGAAGGTTTGTCGTGAAGGAACTATGTCGCATCAAACATTGCTTTCGTATTAGTGATGATGCATTTTACTAAACACATTATGTAGTTGGTGTGACAAAGTACTAAAGTGTGAAGCTTTTTCTGAGGCCAACTGTACGCCAAAAGCTTTATTTACTAGTACTTCGTTTGGAAGTAGTAAAATAATAAGGCTTTCTTGTGTTTATTAGTAAACAAAGGGAGTTTCGAATTTTAGATGTTGATTTGTTTCTATAAATAAACCCGAGAAACCCAATAAGAGAATAAACTTTGAGCAAAGTGGCTTCGTCGGCGGTTGGGCAAGTTTAAAAGCTTTAGTTCGCAGTGCGGTCAGAAATTTCCCAGAAAGTATCACGTTACGATCAAATTAAGGTGATTAAAAGGCCGTTGGTAGGATCGATTGGGATAGTAACAGAATATATTGTTATGTTTATTATTTTCACAACCATGTCCGGCTTTGCTACTAATGAAACTGTTTATTTATCTCGAGGAGACACAGGTCAATAAACGACAAAAACGATGAGCGCCGTAAATAATAGGTATTATGTCAGTTTCGAATGTTTTGTCAAGTTTCGAGTTTCGACCAACTATACTTAGAAGAACACTGTTTTAAAAGGATGCTAATGATTCCGATTTCACTTACACAGTCACAAATTAAAACAAAAGTAAGTAGTTATTGTAGACTGAGCCAGAATTGGCCACTTACCGTCACCGATTACGGAAGTAAAATCTAGCGTGTTTTAAAATTGTAATCCGTGCTTAAAGAACTGCGAATTATCTGACATTACTTTCACCTTTACGAGGCTTAAACAATTTTGACTACTTTTGGTACTGATATACAGTGATAAATAAATTGGACCTCAGGGAACATAGTGCAAAGGGAAACGAAATTCCACGCGAACAAAATTGCGGTCAAAAGCTACTCTTTATATTTACTTTGTTTAAAAAAAAATATTTATGCCCAACGGGATAGTGCTTGGCCTTCACCTCACCTGATGTTAAGTGACGATAAGGCCGAAGGTGGAAGCGCACTACACCAGGAATCTTCATCACTGAGGAATTGGCTATCTTACCTCTAACTGAACACAACTATTTTCAAATTGTTGTTATGGCGTCAGACTTAGGTAGGATGGTGGTAGCTAGCCAGGCGGACTTGAAATAAGCCCTACCACCAACCAAACCGAGTACAAACATACTTCTGGGAATGGGATCCGGGAGCCCTACTGCGTCTTACACAGGTGGGCGAACCACTAAACCACAGAGGCGGCTAAAATTAAATTAAGATTATATTAAAAATCATATACCCTCCTTTTTTTGCTTCGCCGTTATCGGGTAAAAAGGAGTGCTTATTAGATCATAACTACTCGTTTTAATACAATCTTAATCCGGTAGGTACGCATTATTGAAAGTTGGTACCGAAATTATTTTGAGCCTCAGACACGCTGATGTCGTCTACGTGATCGCATTCGCAATTCGATGAGCAGCTTGTGTACAGTCTACAGAAGAATCAATATGTCACCCTTGTTTCTAGGTGAGCCACCCTTGTCTGGCGCTACTACAATATTTTATTAAGAATCTTTTATGTTCTTCTTATTGACTTACATTGCTGCTCTTTGATGTAGGTACAAAATTTGGACAAGTTTTGGCAAAAGCCTGATGACAACAGCAAGTTTGCTACGTAAGCTATATCAATATGCAGATATAGCGTAACTAAAAGTAACGGTTATAACCGTTACTTTTAGTTAAATTAATAGTTAGGTAGGTACCTATTTGGTTCTGCTGTTGGTGTGTTTTTGGAAAATGCGGTAAAAATTTTCTTCTCAGTCCTCAATGAGAAGCGAAATCGGGATGAGATTATGATGTAAGAATCGGTAAATTTATACTTACCTAAATGGACAAGGCTCTATGGATTAACCTAAAACCCATTTTAGTCGAAGCATTGAACTTACGAATCCTAAGCTCGTAAAAAACGAAAGTTGAATCCTAATGAGACTCGCCTCGATCAGGCTAACATAGGTATTACATAAAATGCAAAATCCATATTTACCACTGCCACTGGTACCTACCTATTTATTTACTTAGTGAGTCTTGTCCCACGTGCTTCGCAACAGGCATCCCAACAGCGACCAATAAAAGGTGCCAATGAACTGCTCCGCTAATGGATTTCGTATGTGAAACTCCTTAATAGTCATTCGTGTGCGACTCAGTATTAATATGACGATAACAACAAATCGTTGTACAAAGTGTTTCTTTTAGAAAGAAGAATCTAATCTACCTAATAGGTAATAGCAAAGGGAGAATTTTGATGTCTATCGACCTTATTTTGTTTTATTTGCGTATTTTTGTGTTATGGTACAAAACACGATATGTCGTGTTATGTACCATAACACAAAAATACAACGACAATCCACTCCGCTAAAAATCTATGAATTATTTTACTTACATTATTTACATAACATAAGAATGAACATTTCTGACATCAAAAGTTAAGAAAAATAACAATAAAATCTACGGTAACAATAGGATATCAAATAGCTATAATAATATCATTATTATAATACAATTCAATTAAACTATTATAAAGTTATGAATGGAAATGACCCTCTCTACTATTCAGTGGTTACGGTAAATGCTTCACTGACTTAACAAGCAATTGAGTACAAATTATATTCGGATAACAAAGTCAAATTTAACTCATGGTTGAACCAAACATCCTAACCTCCTTTGAACTAAGTAAAGGACAGAGCAAATAATGTGGCGTATAATAGAGCTAAGCCGAATACTCGGAATACATGGTTGACCTTTCACAAGTTATTAAGACCAGCCGATCGAACGTAATCCAACCGATAGATCTCATTCAACGAATACAAATTCGTGATTTTAAACTGGACGCAGCTGGACTGCTGCCGACTAGACGTCAACACAGTATTAAACATAATCAACCTGTGAGTTTAGAAACCAATTATAATTCGTATAATTTTACATGCAATATTGTGATGTTTTACTAACTAGGTATATACTTATAATCTTTGTCCTCTATGTGTTCCAACCATTCATATGTAAGTGGCATTACAAAACATGCCGCCCCGGTCCTGTTTAAAATGCAAACAATGGGAATTCACTAGAGATTAAAACGTTTGCGGTTTTGAAACGTGACAATATTGAAAACACGTGTTACAATTCTATAATTTCCTCTTGCAATGTCCATAACTGGTTACACAATGCTAACTTCCAAATGACAGTAGTTCGAAAATTCAATTAACAGCTTTAAAACAAGTTTGGTAACAAACAACGTGTCTCAAAACGTGACTATTTCATATTCAGGAGATTGCTACTGTGTAATACTTTGAGTTCTATATAGTTAGTAAGGATAATTTCATACAGAATAGTTTAATCCTGTTAAGCTCCGGATTTAATAAAATCTCGTCGAAGTTTTACGAACCTACGGTGCAAATTTTATTTATAATTTTCTCTTTCGCTACAGTGTTAGTAAAATAATAGTAAAATTAGTAGATAGTAAAAATATCATTCGTTATTTCAATATTAGAGTGCATTAGAGAGTTTCCTAGCAGAAACTTTTAGAAGTATTCAAACACAAATATGATTGCACTATATTTTTTTTTATATGTTCTTTCTTCATAATCTAAGAGAGTTCACCATATTGAACAACGGACAGACCTAAAACTTATAAAAAAACACCAACGTTTTTTAAAACTAACATTGTGAGTGGAATACACTTGAAACTAACCTAGAAACTTTTTAATTTCGCGTAGTCACACAACCGAACAAAATTAATTAATCTCTTAAATAAAAATGAAGGGTGACTGACATAACCAAATATAAACTACTAGCGGCCGCCCGCGACTTCGTCTGCGTGGAAAGGTTTTTTACTATCCCTCGGGAACAATACTTTTTTTCGGATGAAAGATACCCTATGTCCTTTTCCATACACCTGACAACGTGTATGCAAAATTTCATGATGATCGGTTCAGTAGTTAGGACGTGAAGGCGTAACAAACAAACGGACTTTCGCATTTATAATATTAGTAAGGAAGTAAGGATAACTTTTAGCTAAATTAATAACATATACTTACCTAGAATTTAACCTTCGTAGTGCAAAGACGCTTTTAAAATTCTCACCATTTCCAAGCCAGAACAATGTTTTGAACATGTGTAGCCTACATGGGTAAGTACTACCTACCCAATACTTAAACATGAGATGTAGTCATCGATGGTTTTCTCGGTCAAACATTGATTGTAAAAATAACAGAAAGTCACTTGTTGTGTCGGTCAATCGTTCATGGGATTTTCGTTCTATTGGGAAAAATTAGAAAGGTGTAACATAGAAGTCTTTGGGTGTAATATTCAAAGGCTGTTGCTGTTGTTGTGTTGATGTACTTATTCATAATGGAAAATATTTTTTGTTAACATGTCGTACGGAACTCAAGTATTATGTAGTTCATATCGGTATGTAGTTCATATTTGTATGTAGTTCACTATGTAGATCATACCGGTATTTATAACTTATTGTCGTGGTTAATCGACTGATGGTGTCACAACGACAAAGACTACTTAGAACAAATTTGTGTAGGTACACTATTTTTTAACCCCAATAGATTGAAAAAACACTTGTTTGGACCCAAAGTAACTCGTTTTTCCTGGAGCTCAATTACTTTGCAGTCCATTGAACAAATGAACGTACTCGGGTCGGATCGTTAGATCGAACAGCTGCTGTACTTTACCCTCCCTAATTGATGGTGTACTTACTATTTTTTTAGGGTTCCGTAGCCTAAATGGCAAAAAACGGAACCCTTATAGATTCGTCATGTCTGTCTGTCTGTCCGTATGTCACAGCCACTTTATTCCGAAAGTATTAAGACTACACAGTTGAAACTTGGAAGGTAGATGTATTCTGTTAACCGCCTAACGAATTTAATTCAAAAATAAGAAAAATAAAAGATTAAGGGGGGCTTTCCATACATGGAACTGAATCTGAAAAAAAATTTTTTCTTCAAACCAACACGTGTTGGGTGTCTATAGATAGGTCTTTAAAAATGACATTGAGGTTTCTAAAACAACTTTTTCACAAAGTCAAAGATATTCACCGCCAAAGTGGTAAAATGTGTGTCCCCCCCCCTTTAACTTTTGAAATAAGAGAGTGAAAAATCTAAAAAAAATCAATGCTGTAGATCTTAATAAACACTTTCAACCAAAATTGGTTTGAACGAGATATAGTTATTAGTTTTTGAGATATAGCACATTTTCCAAAACCGCAAATATAACTTTGTCATTCATACCAACACTGTAAAAACAAAGTTATTTTTGCAAACGAAAAATGATAGGTGGTATTAAATATGGTATGGTATAAGGTAACTACGGAACCCTATGGCGCGTGGCCCGACACGCACTTGGCCGGTTTTTTAATTATTCCCCTACGAGCCGTCCTAAGCTTCTTTTCCAAGAATAATGTGGCGATACTTAAGTAATTATGCACAACATTAAAACTAATTGCTTTATGTTGTTTACTGCAAAAGCACAAAAATGATTTGTTGAATTTGAAGAAGATTCGCAGTTGCCAAGTACATGCTCTTACTACCTACATACTCTTTTGCACTAAGTTATTTTATATGAAATACAGTGGGCCGTTTTTAATTAAACTTGACTTCTGTTCATCGTTGAATTATTTAGTTTACTAAAATACTTTCTAACAATTTTTTACCTAAAGCGTCTAAGTGTATCATACTAAAACTAAGTATTAATCTACCACGTAAGTACGGTATTATGACTTGGTAAACTAGCAGAAGTAATCATTTTTGGGATGCCGCTACCCATGTCCGAGGCAATATGGCCGGAGTATTTGTATGGAATGTAATGAGTACGTACACATTCCCGACGTGCCGGTATAAGTGGCTTTATCTACCGTACCGAACAGATTTCCACTGCGTGAGCGTCAAATATGGGACTGGAATGGCGGTTTCAAATTGTGTTAGTTGAGCTGCCAGTGCACTAAATTGAATCAGCTGACGAAATATAATGTTACTTGGGTAATGCATTTGTGTAGTAAATTCAGAAATGATTTTGATTTTGCTATCTGAGCGAATTGTCATAAATTCTATTTGAAATGGAAAACTGAAAAGTTTATACTTAGGTATGGAAGAAAACACAGGTTTGATTGCACCAAATGTGCGTGTTGACTTTTGAAGTAAGAATAAATCAAGAAGATTTTTGTATTTTATGAATTAAAGATCTAACATACCGTTTACATATTCACTCCAGTTACTACTGGAGTGCTCTGGAATCTGGGTTTACCAAATGATAATCGAATCTTAAAACATACATAAGCCCCCACTATATCTATCTCTAGCTACTTGCCATTACATCTATATATCATATTACGAAGATAAAATGACACCCTAACATCTATTCAATATACTGTATACAAAGTGAACAAAGAGTGCCTAAGGGTAAATGACCTTGTTACGAGATGTTTTTGTCACTTGAATGAATGCTACGAACTTAACGAACAAAGTACGGAGTTCGCAGTTCGTCTTAAAATACGATCATATATTTAAATAAATAAATAAAATGTTTGTTTATTTTCCTATCATAAATAAATAGAACTTAAGTCTAGAGGCAACTTGGCAACTAAACTACAACATGCAGGGTTTTTATACTTGTGAGGGACTGGTGCCTGAAATAGGTTTCAGAGATAGAAACTATGCTAATTCATTGCTAGACCTATTCATACTCAAATCAGTGTACTTTTGTCTCAAGTGTTAACGATTTTAAACAATATGTGGAACTATAATAAGGGTGCTGACTCAATAAATTAAGTGTCAAACTCTCCGAGACGCATTGGAACGCGTTATATATGCGCCTTTCTAATAACAAAACACATGAAACTCTATTAATAATTATCGAAGAAACTTGGCTTCTATTAGAAGTGAACAGCAGGTCTATTAAATAGAACAATCGCGATAAGCAAAAGATGTTCGTCTCACCTCGTCACACTATTAACTCACGGATAAAGCAGGCCATACACGCTAGGTTATGCATGACAGTTTTAACCGAGCTGCAAAACCTTCATGCAAAGCCGAGTTCAATAGAGGACACACACGCTAGCTTATGCATGACGGTTTTGACCACAGGCATATAACCGAGCGGTAAGGTTGCATGAACGGCATGGATAACTTCACAGTTTTGTCGCATACACGCATGACAGTTCTGACTACAGGCATAACCAAGCGGCTTGCTTGGTTATGCCAAAGGCATAGGCATGCAGTTTTATCGCATACACGCTAGGTTATGGATGACGGTTTTGACCTTACATGCATAACCATCATGCATAACCTAGCGTGTATGGCCGGCTTAAGGTTCAATATCGAGTAAATTGGGCGACGAATTACGTCCGATTATCGCGATTCTTTTTATGTAATAAATGTATGTACTGTTGACATTGAAACTATTTTGTAGCTCGTAATAACAAACTACGAAGTAAGTTCGTAGCATTTTTCTTGTAGTCGTCGTAGTCACTACGTCGCCGCCGTCGTCTTCTTGTAGTCGTAGATATTAATCGTAGTCACTACGACGTAGCGTAGATTATTTGAATGTGAAATCATTGTTAGAAATAATTTAATAATAGCAACATGAAAATAGACTTTATTTTAATATATTTACCCTGGCTTCTAATTATTTTCAAAACTGTGCAAATTAACTAAATTGCTATTTCCAGCTCGTGATGAGTTAAATAAAATTAATGTCGATTTCACAATTTTCAAACGTGCTATTATTCTCTAACTAAATAGACCATTGAATTTAACTTAATTTATGATCTCAAGACTGATCGTTAAAATAATAAATGAAAATTTCGTTTAATTATTACTGTCAAATTAGTATCTATCTTTTATAAAAAAAAATAAGATAATATCAGATTGATTAATTGATATGAACGCCGAAACGGAATAGTAAACTAAAGTAATTAGGAAGATCATAGTGATTAATTTATAAAAAAACAATATTCAAATGTTTTATTTAAATTAGGCAATTTTTTAAAAAGTTCTGGTCTTGGAATATTGATTAATCACAAGGAATAAAATTTACCCTGATATAATGCTATTATTTACTTAGACTTGGTATCATTCCATTCTGTACCTACGTCCACGGATTAAACTTTAGGTAGGTACTTAAAAACTTTGACAGTTCAGCGTTTTGGTAAACGACATGTTATGCCCATCCGTAATATACTCGTACTCGTACAGTTATTAAGCTCGAGTGTTTCTAGGTGCTCCTAGGTAATTAGTATTCGTTAGCACCATGCGAACATGACACAATACGTGCCAAGGACATTGAGGTAGTAGGTAGGAGACTCGTTACCCGCTACCGGTGAGTTGACAACGTGTTTTAACCACTTCTATTATTCTAGACTAGTTTCACACAACACTAAGGGCCATATCTCACTAAGACACTATTGATAGCGCTACCAACGAGTGATTCTCTTGCGGCCCCTAAATTGGTTGCGCCACCAAACGGACACCGTGAAGTAATAGAGCTTTTCAAAATGACAAAAAACTGTAGGCTCTATAGTATATAGAAAATTCAACCGAACTGAGAACCTCCTCCTTTTTTTTGAAGTCGGTTAAAAACGTAGGAAAAAAACACAATGCACATGAAAACACCGCTAACTACCACCTACCAATAAACGCCAAGAATAGAAAATGACTTTTTTTAAGCATAGGCCGTTTATTTTTCAAAGCCAATTTTGACACTCCGCTCGTCCATCAACGCCACCTAGTGAGGCAAATAGTTGCTACTTTTTGTTTTAAATGTCACTTTGAAAAGCCTTCATCGATAAATTTTGTTTGTAGTGCGACTGGTTGCGCTGATTCTGCAGCCGTTCACCGACAGCCGCTTCTCCGTTGGACTGTTCGCCGACAGGACATTTTGTTTATGGGAGTTTTGCCGACATTACTTTTGACCTATCCACCACTTCTGGTGTCCTAGTGAGATATGTATGACTCTTATATGTAAGAACCCAGCTGACTAAGTATCATTCTTTAACGACATTTTTTTATAAATCTGCATTCTATTATACTCCAAGAAGTATCATCCTCTTGAAATACATAAAGTAAATAAGTATAAATTTTCATAAAGCATGGACAGGACAGTATTATTTAACGTGAGGACTGCCAACAACCAATTAAACTTCGTTAAGATAGGCGTACGTCAGGCTTGTTTCATAGAATTAATTATGACTACGATACTTTGTTCCCAGAAAAACTTGATTGACGGTTCTTGTGTCGTAGTTGTTTTTTGTTAGTGCAAGAACTACTAAGTGCAATAATAATTAATGTTGTATGGCATCTTCCAACTAAAATATTCTTTAAAGGAAATTTTAAAATATAGGTGACACAGAAAAGTGGAAGAAAATGGATTAATCCATTTGTCCAATTCAATATAATCAATTTGGTGAGCAAATAGTTCAGTTAAGTTATTTAAATTAACTCAACTTACCAAACTGAGTATAATTCCTAAATAGGATTTGGTAACAATGCTGTTTTTATGGTCGACAAAAACAAATTTGGTAAGTTCTTACACTACTTACAAACTCTCAAAATATATTTTCTATGAAAAAAACTTAAATAGATTAATTATTTATTGTGTATCAGTTTTAGAGAAAGTTATAAAATAAGTCATATTATTAATTTATCAGGCCACAGTTATTTAAATAAAAACCTTTGAACGGTTAACATGACTAATCGCTTAATGAGTAGTGCAAATCTTTTATTAAAATGGATGAAAACCTGTCTATAACGACACACAGCGTTTTATTAAATTATCACAGAAACACACATAATCATGTATTTACGTAATGTCATGTACTGAGAAGCGACGAGATACTCTACAAAGTCTTTTGTTAATAGCAAACGGGTTTAATTCTAGAAACTTCAGTTTATTTAGGTCCGTAGTTCATTTGCATAAAGTAACATTTGCGAACCTCCAGAATTCAATTACTCGGAAATTAGAAACTTCCCAGGCTCGTGCATTAAGAATATAAATAGCTGTGCCATAATCTTACTTGCGTTATGTCATTCTCATTTAGTTTCAAATAACCTTTGGCATATTATGAATAAAACCAGTAGGTGCTCAATTTTCGTAAAAACCAACACAGAGTTTGTTAATACGTGGGCTGTTCCAAAAGTTTTTAGCCACATGGGAAATATAATATAAATTTTTCTGTAATTATTTTTATTTGGCGGATAATTTCTATAAAAATACCCTCGGTGAAAATCAATGCCCCACTCTTTGTGGTTTTTTTCAAATATATTTTTTAAGTTAATCTGTCGCTCTTCTTTTCTTTGCAACAATGGTAGTCTTGCGTGAAGCTTTTCGTGCGATGATTTTGCTTTTTGACAACTTCGGGGGTACAATTATTGTCCTTTACTGCCTACAGTCTTAATTTTGCTCCGTGCCGTAAAAAAAGTAGAAAAACGGTCCGTGGACGAAAATTAATCACCGCAGAAGAGGCTGTCGAAAAATTAAGAGGGCTATTTTTCAATCTTCCGCAAAATGCGTTTTTTTAATATTTTGAAAGCTGGTTAACCTAAATGTATATGCGCAATGATTTAAGAGAGAAAGCTCTAAAAAGTTGTAAATAATGATTTTTTAATAAACATGTAATTTTTTGTTTCACTAAAAACTTTTGGAACAGCCTATGTACAAACTGGCCAGAAGTTTACCCAAATAATGCACTAGATCTCGCTAAAGTTCGTTTCATAGCAGTCGCTATTGCGCTACCGTAATATATACGATAAGATTAATAATAAATTAACGAGTAAAAATATTGGTTATTTATTTCTTCTGTGCTATAGCTTTAAAAGTCATTACTACTTAATTCTGAGCGGGAACCAACGGGAGTGTAGGATGCGGACGCTCACTGTATAGGCTAGGGATATTGCGGGTCATGGTCGGGACTTAGTTATTATTACATTATTATATTCGTTACTTTTAATACTTTAAACGAACAGGAAATGTAATGGCAAATTATAGTGGATGAACCGTGTGATACAAAAATTAGTAAGTAGTATGTTTTGGAGGTACATATTTTTTTGTGTCGGGGGTTCTTAAAATTTTTCATTTCATTTTTATTTTATATACTTTTTAAATTACTAGTAGACTAGACACGCTACGATCAACACTCTATCTCGTCTTTCACGTAAGTAAATATTTATCGGGACGAAATCAATAGAAACTCCTCCTTGCCGAAATCCTCAAATTCTAATAGGTTCTCGATTATCATTTAACTAACTACTACAAGTCCTACAACAGTCCTGTGATAGTATTGTGTAAAACCCTTTTGTCAAGTAGGAAATGAGCTGATGATCTTCAACCGGCTAAACAGATCTTAATAAATTATAGATAAGAACCATCTTGATTACGTCAACTTTCAAATAAACAAAACTGTATCATAATCGGTCCATTAGTTTAGGAGTTACGTTGCCTCAAACACGTTGCCTCAAACAGATCACACGTCAAACTTGCATCCCTCTTTTTGCGTCGGGTGTTAAAAATTATGAATGTTAAAAAAAATTTTGCTTCTTGTTTTATGTGTGAAATTGTGTTTTCTTGTTTACTTATTTTATGTAACACGAAGACCGGGAAAGGAAATGGTGTTTATTTAATTTCCACTATCGTTGGGAAATCCCAATGGACCAAACCATAAAGTTACTTTTGGTATTCTAGTTAAAATATCATTGTCAGTAGGTCTATCATGTTGGATTCTGGATTTAAATTTACATTTACGCAAATATGACAAAATTGACATTTACAAATATGATAAAATTGATTTTGTCAATTTATAGACAATAATAGCCTAACTAATTGACCGAGCAAGCGCGAAGCGCGAGCGAAACGTCTGCGTTTCAGCTTGGGTATAAGAATGCTTTCGTATGTCTGTCCGTCTTTTCTCCTCTACAGGTTGCATTTCTCAACCGATTCTTGTGAAATTTTGTGATGAGGTTCGATAATTCTATAGATTTTTTGTCATTTCAGTTTTTCGAAATTTTTGGAAAAAAAGATCGGTTGGCACTCTGGGAGTGCCGGCAGAAGTGAAAACTTGAATATTAACTTTGTGCATTTTTGATATTTTGAAATTAGCGGCAAAGGTTTAAAATTATTTCTTTCCAATTACTATATAATACAGTCACACAATTCAATCAGTTTGTAATTAAGAAAAGTTCTAAGATATCGCGCCAGTGATGGCCTTTTTAATTTCTACATGCATGCATTCTTCGATTTAAACTTATAGTCACAAGAGTATAAATAAGTCTATAATTTCACCGAAGAGATCGCTGCTATTAGTTCCATTTTCAAAATTACCGCGTTGCTTGTGACACAAGTGTTTACACGACGTCTTAAAATGACGCGCCGTCATTTTCAACGCGCCCCGTAGAAAGAGAGGGGGATACTTCCGCCGTCAGCTGTCTTCTCTCCATCCGTCACATACGTCTTATGCATTTTCGATCAGCCACGTGATTCCTGACGCGAGTTTAGCATTTTTCCCCATACAAAAAGCGCACAACGCCGCTAAAGAAGTTTTCACTTCAAAAACCACACTTATTCAGGCGTTTCGAAAAATTATCAAAAATTAAACAAGCTCGTGGTTTACAGCTCACAGAGCCACTAGTATTAGAAATGTGGAAGTGCATTTTGTTTCTTTGTTTCTTACGCTTTCATCGATCATGATGAATATTTGCATAAACGTTGACCGAGGAAAGGGCATCTTCCATTCTGAAAAATATTACTGTTTCCGAGGAATAGAAAGATAACTGTCCACGCAGACAAAGTCGCGAACGGCTGCTAGTAATTGACCGAACGAGCGAAGCATCTCTACTCTATGCTTGGGCAAAAATTATTTCGTATGTCCGTCCGGCTGTCCGTCTGTTTTCCTCTACAGATCGCATTGATCAACCAATTCTCGTGAAATTTTGTGATCAGGTTCGATAATAATATATATATTTATTTGATTCAGTTTTTCGAAATTTTTCAAAATAGCAGAGATAATAAAACGAGGTCTACAGCTCACAGAACCATTAGTATTATAGCTATGATACGAGGTGATCTTCATCCAAACTTATATCGATTGAAAATATAATAAGCTGTCGATAACTGGTTATCACAACAATATCTTGTCTTTGATCGCCGCAGTCACATCCTTGTAGCCACTTGACTAAAGTAATGTAGTCACTCGAACAACTGAATGGGACCTCAATTTGTAGTCAATTGTGTTTGAAATTGCTACTCGTCTCGTCAACGCGTAAGGATTCTGTTGAGAGAACGTAACACTACGAATACCGATCTGAGTTTTATGAACGTAAGTGTAAACAAGGGAATCGATTTCGACACGAAGGTGATGAGGAAACGGTTCGACGAAATTGATACTGAACGGAAATGAGAAACACGCAGTTTTTGATGAAAAACGTAACACTCTTTTCAATGTTGTTGTGTGTGTATTGTGTTTTCATACACAGTTAAGCTTAGATGTTTGGAACTGTGCAAGTGGGCGATTATCCTGTAGTAAAATCTACGCAGATTTCGTTTGGTTATATCTTATACGTGTTCCAAAAACCCGGTAACGCTGAATATGGTAAATTGGGACCATCAAACTGAACAACTTTTACGATGGGACCAACTCTGAAATGAACGAAAAAAATCAGCTGAATTTCATACATTTTGGTATTTTCGTTATTATTTTTCGTATGAAACAGCTGAATTTTTTCGCGATTTCAGAGTTGATCCTATAGTAAAAGCTGTTCAGTTTAATGGTTCATATCTACCATATTCGGTATTATGGTTTTTTTTTAACAACCTGTATAGTATTTAATAGTAAAATTTAAGGTATTAAAGTTGAAAAAAATAAAAAAAAAATTGAAACTTCAGTGAAGACGAAAAGCTTGTTAAAAGTTGAATGTTGAACTTGTTTCTCCACCTAGGTACAGTATTACCAGCCATTATTAATGTTCCCACTGCTGGGGCACAATACTCCCCTATGGGTGGATAAGGAGGATAGGCCATAGCCCCCCATGCGGGCCTAATGCGGATTGGTGGGCGTTAACGACTACAAATGCAGCAGGGAAATTGCTTTCTGATTGATTTCATGAAAATCCATCATGTTTCAAAACTCAATCTAAATTTTATCTTGAAACTGAAGAAACTCGTTATTGTGGAGTCAATAATGAATTTTGATGTTCGCAAATGACAACACCGTCAGGCTTTTATTGTACCTTTCCGTCGTCTGTCAATTTTGTTTTATTACTTTGAAAGCTTTTGTTCTAAAGAATATTGATTTATTGCCGAATATTGTTTTTAATCAAATCATTTTTAGAAACTCAAGTCAAGACTGACAAAACAGAAAATTGTAATAACTTCAATAAGTAGGTTGCGGTACATCTTCACCGTTAGGTTATGATTTATATCATTTCAAACATCTTATTTGTACTGTTTTAATCATGCCATTGTACTTAAGTATTAATCAGGAATAAGTACGACGTTACCACACGCACCCGGACTCGAGACAGTTACGAGAAAGTTTATTGCGTCTCTACATTAATCCTTTGGTGGAACAAGGATCTCAACCGCATGTACCTCTGCACTGCAGTCGACCGTAAAAGTAATACAACAATTGACAACTTTGTCTCACCAATTATAACGCTTCTTCACTAAGATGTAATCTTGTTTCATGTGTACAAAAGTGCTAGTTACTTCTGATACCGGGCATTATTTACGTAAAAAGTTTCAACACTAAAGTAGATTTCTAAAAGTAACGAGGGCGTTATGTTATCGAGACTTTCTGCTGTCAAAATATTTGTTGAGCTATTCACGCCTAGTTTGCGCGTTATTATAATATTCCTATGACGTCAGTGTCCTTCGGGAAAGTGTCGAGATACAACTCGTGAAGCCTACAAGTGCCATAGCTGTTTATCGATAAACTCAGTGATATTTTATAAAGGCTATACAAAAAATATGTACGTACCTACAAAACTAGACTAGACTCTACTTAGTATTAGAAATTATATTACATTTTTCACAACATAGCTCTTAGCAAATCGAATAATTGGATAGGTAACGTAAATAAACATATTGACTTAACCTCCTTAGCATGACCATCGAAATGCGATATGAATAGCGATTTATCACTTTTAACTGTCAGCAAACTATGAATTTTGATATATCGCTAAAACGCTATACGAGTATCACGATACTCATAGCGTTATACCGACACTCAATTGTCAAAGGTCCATTGACAGTTAAAACTAGTAAAAATGATAAATCGCTAATTCAGATCACGTTTTTGGGTGGTACCTAATGCTAGGGGGCAGGATCACACGAACTTGAAATTAAAAAGTATAAATACGTTACCCGCAATCCAAAATGGCAAGACGAAAGTCAGGTAATTGCCTGACTTTCAATTAGTAAGGCACGGTCTCGCGACACGGGGCTCTCGTCAGTCAGATCAGACGCGATAAAATTGTGAAATTCCATTAAAACAATGTCTACTTGCATCTTTAGACGATGTGTACAAATTATACAGCAACAGTCGAAGATCGGAAAAATGCTTAATTTCACACGTAAGTACTGTATTTAATAAAAATATGTATTTTCTATTACTTTATTCGGCCATATTGTACAAAGAGCGCGCCGTTTGGTTCAAGAGCTACCGTTGCGCCAAGCGGTTGTCGAAGTATATTCATGTCGGTAAATCTAACACACCTAACGCTACCATTTTTTTTTCAGAGTAATATTACAAACAATAAGCATAGGTATATGTCATTCGTAACGTAACAAAACAAATTGTACGCAGTTTTCCCCTGGGAAATATAAACCTAACGACGACAAACGGGGTATGAAGTGTGGTATGAAGCGTGTGATATTTTCATGGATATCAAGTTCTTAGCACCAATTTACTTACTATTTTATTAGAGAATCTAAAAAATAATAAGTTCTACCGCTCTCCATTAAGCACATTGATATAAAGTTCTTATCTTACCTAAGTAGCATCTGATACGCCGCCGGATCACTTGTACAGCCTACGCTTTGTCATTGAATATCCCTTGAGGTTGTGAACAATATCTGTGTGTGTGAACGTATCTTTTTCTTATACATATTTCCACGTAGGTCCCTTACATTCGCAATTTACATGAAATATTGTTTTATGAAAAGTGTTATATTCCCAAGGAGTAAGGCAATGAAAACATCACCACGAAATTAATTTGCGCGTCAATAATTTCATTCTATGTTCAACGAAGTTACGCAACGCAACTGTTTGTATAAGTAGTAATTGAATTTAACGGAACTCTCATTTTGAATAGAGTGACAGATAACTGTGAGCCAATTTATGTTATACAACACCTAAGTTATGTTTACGCAGAGTTAACTACGGGTATGTGTTTCACAATTGACCTAAACTAGATTAGAAGCACAGTCCTTCCTTATAGGTAGGTTCTATAAGGAAGAACTGTGTCCCAGCATTAACTGATTCAGAACTGAATGACAAATTCGTTATCTATCACCAAAATACTGTTAAGCTCCTAGATGCCATAAAACGTTGGTTATGCACTAATCTAATCTCTGTATCACACTGTCCTGTTGAGAGCTATGTAATCGATAGTATTTTTGCGAACACTAAACTATGTGCAAGGTCTTATCCCAATCCTTTGTGTTGTATGTGTAAGTACTAATACATACACACCAACATACACTACAATTTTAATATAAAACAGCCTTTTGCAGTCCAAGAACTATGAGCTACCGGTAATAATTTTCTTACCTTGATAAGTCGCTACAAAAAATGTGTTTCCTTTTAACCTAAGAAAACGTAATCCATTACGTGCCAATTCCTTTCGTTTTATCTCAATTGTGATTTTTGTTATTGAATTATCCTCGATGGAAACATGGAGAGACTTGAATTGTACAAAGCATAGAAAAGAAACAAAATACGCTACAATAATAATATTACTGCATCATTTTCCTTAAAAACGGCAAAATAATTTATGTTACAGTATGGCATCATACTCAATCTCAATACAAGTGCAATATTGTAAATCTACAAAGACCTTTTTACTGAGAAGAGTTATTGCAAGTCTTTATAATTACATTATTATTAATTTAGGTATGTTTATCTGAAATAAATGTAATGAATAAAAAGAAGCGTACTGCACTTCTAAACGCTAATTTAGTAATTACTGAAAATCAGTAGAAAAGAGCGCTCGACGCCTGCCGAGCGATTCAAAAATAGGGCCCCTGGGACCTCAGAAATGGAGAGGTGACACCTTGAAAACCACTCGACCACGGAAATCGTCAAACACGGAGGTGCATCTGTTTGTATACTTACTCAAAAAGGATTTCGTTTTAAAATATACTTCACGTAGGTGGGTATGACATAAAGCCATATGACAGACGTTGTTTGTGTTAATTAAAAAATAGAAGACCGACACAAATATACTAACGACGCTGTTCAAATGAAAGGGATTTTCAGATTACCTCCCACGTATGGGAAAAGGTCACAAAAATTAAAACGATATGACATTCCGGTAACATATCACATATGCCAACAATTTAGGGATCATTTCTATCAGTCAGGTCGCAGGTGAGTTACCCGGTTATAAGGGTTATTCACATAACTCATTAGTTCCAGTGATGCGACTGGTAGATGAATGATGAGTGTGTATAATCCCTCATAAATCATGGTTTGTCAAAGGTGTGGGTGCACGACAAATCGAGCGGCACCAAATTTCTCTATTGTAAAAGTAAATTTTGCTATATTGTACTCCACTAAGTCATTTTACACTTAACTTTATCCTATTTAAAATTTATATGCAACGAATACTATGACATAGTAGTACAATCTCAAATTGTAAGTACTTCAGAATAGAATTGTACAAGAATGGAAGAAGAAAAAGTTTAACAATGTAGGCACTTACTTTAGATATTTCTTAGAGACGCAAACTTGGATGATAAGATTATATGATCCAAGGATGTTTAAGTCTGGTTTTCCTTTCTTCCGGATCAAAGACAATAAAAAAGACGTAACTTGCGAAAAACACGTTATTATCTCAACGATCAATATTTGTCGTATCGTATAATAAGAAAAAAAAGAACCAAACCCAAAGGTTAAAATCTAAAAGAAATAATATTCATGGCATATAATACAACTATTGCTTGTAATTTTCGGTTACGAAAGTAAACTACAAACTTTCATTCAAATATTTGAAATGCTTTTTACACAGCCGAGTCTGTAAGTAAACTCACAACTGAGATTCCGGAAAATCCAGCGATCCAAACGTTCGCGAGAAGAGTAGTCTGTGAGAATTTTCCTTCATGAAATGGTAAAATGTATTCCGGTTTCAGATCCGGAGTGAGAAAATTGTGTTCAGTTACGTTGCGGACTTCGATTTTCGAGAATTTGATGGAGCGCACGACATTTGAAAGCTGATAAAAGGATTTTCATTTACGGATTGTTGAATAATTGACTGCGAAATCTAAAATAAAGAGGAACATTTTAACCCGGGTACAAATTGTTAATATTTCCTATCTGTTTTACGTCCGCTTAGTTTCAGATTAAATAAATAGATGTATTTACATCTATTTAATACATCAACGCCCGAGCGGTCGCCGGCGACCGGACAACAATAGAAAATCTATTGTGTCTCGTTTTCCGGGCGTTGACGAGTTCTAATGTGTACATTTTGATTGCAAAGTGGTAGCTATGATCTTCTCTTCAGTCCCAACATTGAAATTTTTATGAAGTCTTTACAAATCCATCAAAAAATGTAACTCACACCCCACACCCAGCCAAATTCTTTCAGAAAACTATAAAGAAACAAAGTACAAAGCTTTACTTTTTGCTAGCATCAAAAAAAGGCTGTGTGGGCTGTGTTATCATATCACTTATCAGACTTATCCAGACAAGGTGCCTTTTACACCCCGAGGGATTGCCCTCAAGTCACTCAATGAACGACTTTCACGAGTTAACTGCACTCCTAATTTAACTTAATTACTCAATAGTAAACACCTGTCGCTCTATATAGAGTCTAGATTGTAGTAACGAAATTTAACTCAATGGACAGTGATTGCTTTTAGTTTCATTCATTTGTGAATTAAAATTTGAATAGGTATACGTTTACAAACCTCGTTACCAAAATGTATTTTTTCAAACACGATATTATTCAAGAAGTGTATGAAAGGAACTTAAAACAAAATATTGCAGGATGTTTGTTTATACTATAACACTGTAATTTATGTTTTTTTAGATAATCCTCAGAAACAAAAGCACGTAAATTAACCATGTTGTTGTTGTTGTTATTAAAGTTAGTTAGTCGAAATAATACTCAGTAGTTAAAATCGTCATAAATATTCATTACGCAAAGTTTGCGTTCTGCTTAGTATGTAATTTAATTTGCTTTCCGTTTGTTTATTTAGGAAAAGACGTTAAGCTATAAATACCTTCAGAACCTGAATCACGCAAACCCTTTGGGCTTTTATATTTAAAGATCTTCTTGAAATAGGTACATTCTCCAAAATTTTATAACAAACAATAAGATTTTTAGTAGTACTAGCGTCTGCTTTATTCCCCTATTTTAGCGGAACTACTGAGTAAAACGTATCGTTACTGAGATACAGCCTCAGCTGATACATACTCTAAAGAAAACTAGTTAGAGTTTCAAATCGCTTGCTGTTATTAGTGATGTCATAATACCAGTAACGACATGCAGGCTGTTCAAAGCTGCAATCTGGCAGGTTTATGAGGGTTAAGAGATAAAAAGACGTAAGTTAAAAGAGGTCCTAATCATAGTAGGATCACGAGGTGAATCCGTCATAAAATGATGCAAAAGACTTTAGAACAGGCAACCTACTAATACAAAACTGCAGCGCGTCTGAAGTCCAAAAACTTTACCTTTTGATAAGATTATTAATATTTATGTATTGCTTGTTAATAGTATTTATTTGCTATTAAGGGTCCATAATAGGATAACATGGTTTGCGCGGGCCATATCTTTATATAGAAAACGTAAAGTTGTAGGCACACAAAAAACATACGACAAGTTAAAAAGATTATCTAGTTGCTACAAGTATTAATTTGCGTATAAACCTCACAGATGATTGTGAAAAAAAAATCAGAATATCATTAAAAGCGCTTGTCGCGGGCCATATTATTGGCGTAAATAATAGCGGAAACGGATAAAATTCTACATCAAAATATACTTTAACGTACTGTGCAGTTGCTCCAATAATTTTTTTTCAAGAAAGATAATTGTGCAAAAGATAATGATTAAAAAACAACCAAAAACACCGAAAAAGTGCAGAAGTGAGGTTATTGTCCATACTCTTTACACGTAAAGAAAAAGACAGAGACAAATGATTTTGCATAACCGATCCTTAACAAGAAAAAGAGACTTGAACTGGGATTTATTGAACTTAGACAACTTTTTTTATGATTTTGTGTAGCTACTCAAAGGTGAAAGAAGACAAAATCTCTACGCGAAGGCATTTCCAATACAGCAAGAAGGATGCTTCTGTCAAATAGAACACAAAGATTTTATATTATTTGCTAATGATGCAAACGCATAAGTCCTACATATTTTTGAAACCATTCGGCGATAATGACTATCGTTCTTTACTACTCATTTTCATTGGACAGCCATGTCGAAAGAAATGAATGTCGAATTACGTACGTCGTACGTAGCAACTCAGTGTCGTAGCATAGATTCGAAAGGGTTGATACCAACATTTTATGGATACGTCATTACTGCTTGCCTTGTATGAGATAGATTACCATACGGCTGAGTCGGATTAACAGCATTGTGGGAATTAGGCCACCCAAGAGGGCTTTTCACTTTAGCAACTTTTTTAATAAGAAAGCGCATGAAACTGATGGTATGTTTTTATTAAAAATTCTACATGACTCAATGTAAAAATTACTCGTGGCTTCTTATTATATGATAAAAAAGATTTGAAATGTTTTAATACTTCCGAAATTATTTAACACAATCCTTAACAATAGGTACCTTTTATTATCTTAGTTAAGATTTGAATAATCTATAGGTACCTACTTACTAAACATCAAAATATAATTGATACCACGTTTTACTATACTTTTCTGAATATTAAAAAAAAATTAAACCATAATAGTATCGGTTGAGGAAGTAAACTAACGAATACGTTTCTTATTTCCGAAGCGACTCCCTTGAAATACGATACACAATCTCCGAAATGACGTAAAAACGAAAAAAAAATGACGTACCAACAAAAAAAAAGAAAACTCCTTTCGTTTCCTTCTAGGTAATTTTACGTTACGTAAGGCTACGTTTAATAGGGAGGCACGTCCCACGCTTTTTGCGATCCCCTTCGCTGAATAAAAACTTCAGTGCCTCTAACTGATGCTCTAACTAAATGAAAGTTTAGAAAAACTACAAAATTCATCTCCATCGTTCTGTAAATTTTATTCTTGACATATTTTCAATCAAATCAAGCAAACATAATTTATTCAAATAAACTTAGAAATTAAGTACTTTTGAATTTCGTCGACTTAATTTTTACTAGGTAGGTAAACACCAACATTAATTATTACAGAGGACCTCTTGAAAACGAAAACCCTCGTCTATTCTTTCCGCCGCAATGACTTAATTTGCACACATTTACATAATACTGCTGAGACATACCTCTGACCCTAATGAAATATAATTATAAACAGGTTTTTTTTTAGTTTAAAATTTATAAGTACTAGCTTCCACCCGCGACTCCGTCGGCGTGTACATTACAAAAATACCTAAGGAACCTTTGACCCGAATAAAAAGTAGGTATCCTTTGTTATCAAGGTCCGTTAACAAACAAGCATACAAATTTTCGCATTCAATCATTGATTTGTAAGTAGCACTTCACTTAGATAAAATTGTTACAAAAAGCACTTTCACTTAGCCAAATTGATACTTAATTACTTACTAAAAAAACTTCTTCCAATAAAAAAGAACTTACAACCTGTTGGTTGTAATTTGAACTTGAAATATCTCTCTTCGTGAACCTTGTTAGATTCACGAAGAGAGATATTTCAAGTTCACCTCCAGAAAAAACACACTCCATCTCTATTTCAGGTAGTCTTAGAACGCTTCACACGTTTCGCACCTTCGCTTAATTCAATTACAACGTAAGGGCAAAGTTCGGCTATCTACAAGTATCTTTCATACCAAGAAAAGTATCCTAAAATGTTATTCGACATAATATTGATATGAATTGTTGTAACCTTTAGAACATTGATAGTAAGTTCCTATTGGTATTATGAATGGAAAGTAAAAGGAATAAATAAACTAACGTTATTTACATTTACAATACATTTTTGAAGTGAAAACTTCTTTAGCGGCGTTGTGCGCTTTTTGTATGGGGAAAAAATGCTAAACTCGCGTCAGGACAGGATTCACGTGGCTGATCGAAAATGCGTAAGACGGATGTGACGGATGGAGAGAAGACAGCTGACGGCGGAAGTATGCCCCTCTCTTTGGCGCGTTAAAAAGTGCGTCGCGTCATTTTAAGACGTCATGTAAATACTTGTGTCACCAGCAACGCGCTTATTTTGAAAATGCAACTAATAGCAGCGATCTTTTCGGTGAAATCATAGACTTATTTATACTCTGTGACTATAAGCGCTATCGCACACAGGCAACTTAGTCTCCCAGCAACTGTTTTGTCTCTCACATCAAGTCCACGGGTTTATATGGAAGTGCGCACACGAAGCGACACGGTCGTCTGCAACTTTTCATACAAATCACGTGAGAGACAAAAAAGTTGCGGAGACCAAAGTTGTCCGTGTGCGATAGCGCTTAGTTTAAATCGTAGAATGCGTGCATGTAGAAATTAAAAATGCCTCTAGCGCGAAATCTTTAGAACTTTTCTTATTTACAAACTGATTGAATTGTGTGACTGTATAGTAATAGGAAAGAAATAATTTTAATCCTTTGCCGCTAATTTTAAAATATCAAAAATGCACAAAATAAATATTCAAGTTTTCACTTCTGCCGGCACTCCCGGAATGCCAACCGAATTCTTTTTAATTAAATTTGCATACGTGGGTACCAGTGGCCAGGGTTGAAATTATGACGAAGGTAAGCCGTTCTACAAAAATGTTATGATCTGCATAGTGTATTGGTGGTGGGGTGAAATTTCAATGACAATACTAATAATACCTCTAAAAAGCTAAAAAGCAAGAAATAATATTAAAACTTATTGAAATCATTAGATACGCATATCAATTTTAATAAAACACGTATACTTACCTAATGAAGTCGGGTGGAGCTTTTAAAATAATAAAAAAAATCTGTTGTCCTCCGGCCCCACTTGACTTATTTTATTAAAATTGATTGAGACGTGTTTTATTAAAATTGATATGCGTATCTAATGATTTGAATATTATATCTTTTTTTAACTCTTTAGAGCTAAGTATTTAATTTTGAAGCTGTTTTTGCTTTTATTTTCAGAGGGGGTATTACAACCTCTTAAAACTTGCCAGGTTTATGAATTGCTATAGTTATAAATCTCTTTCTAGCTGTATAGCAAATAAAAGAGACGCGCTGATAGCCATTCAGAAAACTGACAAGTTTTAAGAGGTTGTAACACAGGGGCTGGTTTTTGAAAGAGGTTTTTCTTTTTTTATCATTAGAGAATACTATCGTCCTTGTTGCATGGTTTTTATTTCCCTTCTGTTAAAGTAGAAGGCCAGCTGAATAAACCCCGATCGTACTATCGACAGCCTCTGGCCTCGCTGCAACAGGCAGATACCTGTTGTTCGACGAGAAATTGCTCCCGCGTGGTCTTTGTTATGAGTTAATTGCTTCCCTCACAAAAGAGTGCGTCTTACTTTATAATAGTGTCAAGAAACAAAGCACTGGATAGGGACAAAAGAGATGAGAGAGACCATCATAATACACTGTGAAGGAGAAAAATGTTTTGGTGCCGTTGTTTTTTTTATGATTTATGGCTTGTTTCAAATAACCAAAAAATATTACACCCATTTTAATATTAATTTCATAATAATTAATATGATGTAGAAGTTAGTGTCATTAAATAAGTAAATTGTGTACCTATACTTATATTGAATAAAAATATAATTTACTCATTTATTATATTAAAAAGCTATATTTTGTAATGGCTCTTGTAAACCAACTTCAGTGACATTTTCACTGGACTCGTGTATCTATTTTAAACCCAATTAGTTATGCATCATTAACTTTGTATCTGTCTACAATCATATTTTACAATATCTTAATAATATTAGGTCTTTACCTATGAAATTGCCGATATTTTGTCACATACAGGGAAAATAATATCTTCTATAATTTAAAATTTTAACAAAATCGTGAATATTACATCGAATTATGATCATGATAGTTAACTATCAGTAAAAATAAAGTCCATATTTTAGCTTTCGGGACATTAAAAAAAGATCTTGAAAGTGACTCTTTTTTTGTGAGCAAAAAAAAGGGTGACCGAAGGGGTTGTAACTTAACCAAAACTTATTTTTTCGCTTATCTTAAATGGAAATAAGTTAGCATAGTGTTCAAACATTAGTACATAAAAGTTTTGTTACATGAGTGTTCATGGTTGTTAAATGAACAAAGAAAATGCTATTATGAAAAATGCAACTTCTTGAAAAATCTCCATACAAATCGGCAATTTCATAGGTAAAGACCTATTATTAGTGGCTCTGTAGAGCTGTGCATGTGCAGACCTCGAGTTTGTAACATATTTGAAAGCAAATTCACGTTTGACCAGTGTCAAAACAGAATACGTCGTGTGAGTACTCGTATACCCAATGTGAGTACCTGGACTCGAATAATGAAAATCTATCTATACATATAATTATAGAAAGTTCACAAATTTTCACAAGAATCAGTTAAGAAATATCACCTGTATAGACGGACGGCCGAAAATATTCCTCGATATATTTTATAAAGTACTCTCGAATACGCCAGTACCGTCTGGAGACCACACTACGCTACACACATGTTGCGACTGGAGCGAGTACAAAAAAGATTTTTGTGGCATTTGGCATTTTCAAAAGCAATGAAGAGAACCCCATATGTTGACCGGCTTCGACACTTTAAAATGGTATCGTTATCGTCTCGCTACGATATCGCCGAAATTAGTTTTACTTGGAAAGTTTTAAACGGTAAAATTGACTGTCCATCGCTCCTGTCACTGTTTAAGTACAGAGCTCCTTAAAGATACCCCCGCAACGTAATTACACCATTGTGCCCTCCCCTTCGCAGAACTGCTTATGGCACCAATTCACCCGTTCCACGACTCTGTAAGCTTACTAATAAATTTAGCGACATATTTGATGTACATGGTGACTCGCTTAACTATGTTCGCAAAGCAGTAGCTCGATTTAATGAGAAATAATGGCCTAAATAATCATTATATTATAAAATTAAAAAATATCACACCTTTAAAAAAAACAAATATTTCTTAAAAAATTGTTTAGGGATACGTAATTTTTGAATGTTGTATTTGCCTATAATTGTTTGTTACATATAGCTAATAATTAATAATCTAAGAACTCTAGTATTGTAATAATGTACTCAAACGTTGGTGAATCTGAAATAAATAAATAAATAAATATAAATATAAATTGAAAGGCAAAAAAAAAATATCTTCAGCCCCCGACTAAGGCAAATATTTAATGAACGAATAAAAACCTGACCTGGGACCCAATTCTACTAATTTACAAAAGGTGTGTCTCCATACGATTGCTTTCCCGTTTCCTCTCACTTTCACCTGACGCATAGGGCATGCAATAGCGCATGCCCTATCTTCTCAAAAAACCTCAAAATTGTATGGCAGAAATTTGAATATGAAAGCGCACGGTTTGTAGACAATCAATATTGCACGCGTTTGACGCAAGTTGACTTGAAAGTTGAATTGAAAGTTGAAGCGACTCGGTGAAGATCGTCAAAAACAGTGATCGTTCAGCTTCGATTCAGTGGTTACGTTTACGTTACGTTGTAAAGGCAACACAAAATTTGCACAAAATGATATTCCACAAATATTTAAAACTTGAGCTGAATCGTAAAAAAATATTCGAAAGACATTTTAGTTCAACTGCATGGATTGAGTAAAACATACAAACGTTTGGTATAAATTGTACTTTCGATTACTTTGGGTGCCGACATTGATACGGGCATCAATCAACGTCATAACAACGGCCACTTGTTGAGTAAATCATGTTCACACTGCTCCGACAGCGAGCGAAACCTTTATTCCATCATATACCTATGAGCTCGTTATAAACTTTGCTCTACATCACCATTTATCAAATATACTAACATATTTTATGACTCGCGATGTCAAAAAAGTTGCACTAGTGACAGTTTAAGCGAGATTGACATACTGATTTTCACCGCATGGCTGAAGTCGACTGACTAAATGACAATTCAGCTAGGCTATTCCAAGGAAATTATAAGTACTTCGTACGAAGTACTTACAATTTCCTTGGCTATTCCAAAGCCTAGCATCCAACTTTGGCCGTACGGCGTAAATCGTGCGGCCAAAGTCATCTATGTAAACCCCGCATTAGGTAACGATACCTATCACGTTCACGAGTTGAAAATAAGTGGATGAAAAACCGCAGACAGGGTTATTTGATTTGGTTTGATGATAATTTACGACTTACGTTTCTTTTTTATGGAGAGATTAACTTATTTTAAAAATACATGCTGTTTTCTTTTTTTAGGGTTCTGTGTTAGTCAACAACAAACCCATATAGTTTTTCATTTTCTGGTAGTATATTCGAACTATTTTGTTGTGAACCCTTAGATCATTTTAAGAAGGGGGAGCTATCTTGGTTTTTGTATGGTAAGGAGATATAATACAATCTTTCTTTTTGTATGGGATTTGATTTTTTTTCAAAAGCCATCGTGTGGGATCAAGGGCGTCGCCAGCCCATGGCCCGGGGGGGGGGGGGGGGCAAGTTAATATTAAAGAAAGAGGATGAGAAAAATATCAAGAGTCAAGAGCACCTAGTGAGCACCCCTGGCGACGCCCTTGTGTGGGATATTGTATGAAAGGGCTTTTTGAGCTGATTCTAAATATATGCAATATTATTAAATTGCAGCTACTAGTTTAAAAAAAATCGGAAAAACATTTTCCAAAGATACTAAGTTTTGGCTATTGCAGGAAGAAAACCACTAAATGAATTCTTATGAACCATACGCAAAACAACTTCTAATGTACTCTTATATAACGTCCTGGAAGCAATTTTGAAAAAAAATACATTTTGAAATTTTGAAATATTTTGATCCCAGTAATATTCTATGAAATAAATAAAGTAAAGTAAAAAATAAAGTAACAGAATCATAAAAATTCAAATAAAATACTTAATGTAAGTTTTTTCAAAAATGCTTCCAGGATGTTAGATACAGGGAATGTTAACGTTATTTTTGAGTATAACGTTATTTCTTACTTTTTTTACCGTTAATTTTAACATTAACGTTATGTCAATAAATAACGTTAATTTTAACATTAATTTGAGAAATAACGTTAAATTTAACGTTATTTACTGAAATAACGTGAATTTTAACGTTATTTCTTCCTTTTTTACCGTAACTTTAAAATTAACGTTATTCCAAATAACGTTAATTTTTTACCGATAATTTTACCGGTACTAAATTTAACGCTATATTTAACGTTAATTTTACCGGTAAAATATTTTTAACGTTATTTTTACCGGTTAATTTACCGATAAAATGTTTTAACGGTATTTTTAACGTTATTTTTATTATAACGTTATTTTTATTATAACGTTATTTTTTTAACGGTATTTCAATCCCTGGTTAGATAAGAGTATATTACGATACGCCGTATATTGTACTTTTATGTCGTGAGCAAATGCAACTATTGTGCCACCGAATTGACAAAGAAAGTGACAAATTGACTTTATACTAACGTGTTCATGTATTATGTTTTGGTTTTAAAGTATGTATCTATGGGCCATTGTTGCCTGATTATGAAAAAAATAAATAAAAATAAATGAAATACATAGTTACATTTAAAGTTACCTTTGTCGATTATTTTCTTTATTTTCAAATTGTTAAAACCCAATTGTTTGATGTTATTTTTGAGAGAAGTTCTCAGAGCCAACCTCGCTCAGTAGATTTATAATATTCAGCGCTTTTCACGTATTTTCAGGGCGTTGAACACACAGAGACTGGGTCAAGATCTCAGACTGATTCCGAGGTAATTTAACTAGGTACGAATTCAAGGAAATGGAAAAACTTTTTCTGATTTTAACTCCGAGTCACGATATATTTTTTAATATATTTCCGACGTTTCAGCTCCTCTCAAAGAGGCAATGTATATTTGGTTCTCGTGTGTTTTTTATTTATTAATTCAGAATTTTTTAATGATTCGGATTTTCTCAAGGAACGCCCCGTAGTCTCGGTCGGAGAAATAAGAAGTTGGAATTCTAGATGGCTCTTTCATCGAGAGTGAAAATTGTCCCTTCATTATTATTATTTTTATGAGATACCAGCTGACATAAAAATCTATGCAAAGTTATTATTCCCTTAGGAAATATACTTAATGAAAATTTAACTATTACTTCATTACAATGCGAGTTTACAAAAATGTTCTCTAAAACACATACAAGTCACAAAAAACATTTCAAAACCATGAGATTAAGGAATGAAACTTATAAAATGCATACATTTTAAGACGCTAACGATTTTTATTAAAATTTATAAAGGTATTTTATCATTTTTTCCAGTAGCACCATAACTTTGTATTGTAACGTTATTTTCTAACAACAAAGCAGAACCACTATACATGGTGTAAATCCTACACGGCTCAGAGCTGCCGGTTCAAGCGCATAATTGGCAATCACGCCGACGTTCACTCATATATTAATGCATTCCTTTGATGTCGCATGCAAAGTAAATGTGTGACAGGTAAAGCAAAGGGCAGATAATGCAATCACAAAATTTTACGGCTTGTCGCACACACAAACATTGTAAACCAACCATTAGATGAAAAGGGTTGTTAGATGTAAGATGTAGGTCAGTATCATAGTATTATTAAACATTGAAAATAGTACAAAATATGGAATTATATAAATAAGACTTCAATGCGCTTAAATTGTTTTTCATTCACAATGTTCATTAGTAATAGACAAATATATTACAGTGCAAGCAAAAATACTTTTGACTTTCAAAATAGTTTAAAAACCAAAAGAGGCCACTTTTTTATTAATTTATTTTAATACTTATAAAGACAGATTTTCCATTTAATTAGCCGCTTTTTCTCCCTTTTTTGCATTTTTCAGAATTGTATTTGATACTTTTCAATGTCAACAACATTCTACGATCCTGTTATGAATGCAAAGGGATAAAATGCATAAAATTGAATTCTGTAACATCTGTTATGTTATGATTCTGACACAAGGATAATAAAAGATATGTGCCCTTTTCATTACTAAAATAAAATATATCGTGGTTATATGTACCTATTATCTATCAAGCCGTCCTTTTAGTGATTATTTTCAATAGTATCTATCTGCGTAATTTCTAAAGAAATTTACGTCTACAAAATCTGCTTCAATATACGCAAAGAAGGAAACTCCCAAACGGTTTTATCGCACATACAATTTTATTTCTTAAATTAAACCTAAACTTGAAGGCTCCCAAGGGATCTCAATGAACTAAAATACGTCTAGTAAAATTAACGTTCACATTCAGTTTCGTTTAATGTTACTGGACTTTCTTAAACTGTTTCTACGAAATCAAATAAAAGTTTGAAAAACGTACTCAAATATTAATCAAGTAAGTAACTATTGTGTCGTTCAAAATTTATGTTCCGTATGTACGAGTGTAACTTTTCCCTTATTCGCACGAACTGTCAAACTAGGTGATATAACAGTAAGATCTTAAACGAGTTAAGGGAATATAAGAACACAAAATATAATTCATAATTCATCAGAGATTACTCAATATTTACAAACAAATTCTTCAAACAGTGCAATTGCTTGTTTGCGCACCCACGCCACGCCACGGAGAGAGTAGATTTTTTTAAATATTTCTTTAGGGGATCATTCACACACGTCAGACACACACATTGCAAGAATATTGAATTGCTGAATTGAATTACTGTTTAATCTGTTTCAGGGTTGTACGTTGCGCAGTAGAGAATTAAATACTTATTTTGGTTTCATCTTAAGGCGATTGGTGCCCTCACAGTGGCGCCCTCATTATATTAAAGATCATTGGGCATTTTGTTAGAACATTTGACCTGTGGCGTCCATAAATGAAATAGGGCTAGGTATGTAGATAAATGTATCTACTACTCAGTGATATGGGTCGCATTCTTGCAGGCCATGTTTCATTTATTACCATTATATTATCATGAATTTCAATAATAAATAAAAAGACAATACAAACGTTTATTATACTTGTACCACATATTTTCACAATGATGAAAGTAAATACTTCGGTTTTATTAACAAAAGTCTAATGGCATTAAACATGTTTTTACGACCGGCAAAAAAAAGTTATTTTACAAATTTGTAAAATATTTTTTTCTGACGGTCGGTACATAAAAAAATAATACATATTTTGAAAAGTGGAATTGAATTCTTCAATTTAAATCTGGTTTGGACTCTGTATGCGAATTTTCATCATGAAGGTCAAATATGTCCAATGGCCTTTTTTGCTCGATTAGTACATAATGTATCGAAAATTAATACGTAAGTACCGATTGAAGGTAAGGTTCTGTAGTTTATTTACAAACAATAACCTCTGTTAAATATAGTTCGTTGTAGTAGTAGTTGGCCACTTTTGGCACCATATTAGCCTACTACATCTGTGCGTTAAACTTTATAATTTTTAGTATTTATATCAATGAGTAAATATTACAATTTTATTTTGCCAAAAATCTACCAAAGTCTAAAGAAACATCTAAAGAGACCGATACATTTTATTTTTTCATTTAAAGAGGTTTTTTGTGTCGGGGTCGGTCGTTTAAATTTTTCATTTAATTTATATTTCATACTTTTTAGAATACTTACTAGTAGACCCGCTGCGTGCGATCAACACTTTATTACGTCACTAGCGGCCGCCCGCGGTTTCACCTGCGTGGTTCCCGTTCCCGTGGGAATATCGGGATAAAAGTATCCTATGTTTTAATTCAGGCTGTCTACTATCTGTGTGCCAAATTTCAACTAAATCCGTTCAGTAGTTTTTGCGTGATTGAGGAACAAACATCCAAACCCACAAACTTTCACATTTATAATATTAGTAGGATTCACGTAAATACTTTTCAGGGCGTAACAAAAAAAATGCAATAGAAAATCTTGTTAGCTGAAATCCTCTAAATCTAATAGGTTGTATACTATGGACAACAGCGTCGCTTATACCCCAGCGCCAAGAAGTTGTAAGCCAAAAACTGAAAATCGTCGAGGTTTCTCGAGCACTACGAAGTTAGCGCAGGTCTTTCAGGGTTGCAAATTTGGATTTACACTATTGGTATCTATCCTAATAACATCCCAAAACCTTACAACCTTGCAATTTTTTGCGACCTAACGGGATTTTTGTGTCTACGACGACTGGCCTATTAACCAGTTTGCAACAAAATTCGTGTGCGCACGTAGCGCCCCTGCACGAACTAAACGTATGAGACAGCGGGCGCTGCGTGCAAGCGATTTTAACCTTAGCAGTGGTTAAGCGACGCTGTTGCCCATGGTAACATATAAGTAATACATTTTTCATCCCATCTATTCGAAAAACGCTGATTGAGTCGCCTAAAAGTGCGAGCAGAGTATCTTTTTTACACGACTGCCCAAAGCAAAAAGAGTGTATATGTGTTCAGGGTTCATGTATGTTTGTGGATATGTGAGTTTCTTTATTCCACCATAACTTCTAAATACCTGAATTTTGGATAAATGGGGTATCGTTAGAATGCGTACAGCATCCCAAGTGACATTGGCTATATTTTTTTAGAAAAAATCAATATGGCGATTGTACGGCACCATTTTCAAATGTGAAAAAATTTTTTTTTCTTCTATTATTACAATATGGGCATCAAATGAAAGGCCTTGATGAGCACATTCCAAAACTATATAATATGTCACTAAAATGTGTGAAATAAAAATAAATAAATTAAAAAAATATTAAAAACACGACTGCCCTGCCAAAAACGGACTAAAAAAAGTTAAACAACAAGTGTGTTGCAGTCGGGGGACCTCTTTGATCAAAAAAGTTCTTAATTGTTCCTTAATAAGGTCCCCCGACTGCAATGACACATGTTGTTTAACTATTTAGTTCGTTTTTGGCAGGGCAGTCGTGTTTTTAATATTTTTTTAATTGATTTATTTTTCTCCAAGAGACTTTTACACGGGGCAGTAATGAGATTTGAATTTCGAACATAACATCGTTCCTTGGTGTTGCTCCGTGACCAAAGAGCCCTCAGGGTCACGTGGTCATGATCCTAAAAGAGATCGCACGTAAATATTTTATATGAAAAAGTCACTGGATTATAGGTGACTGGGCGCGTGCCGCGCCGCGAAAAGTAAGTAATAAAAATAAATGAAAAACGCGCGAAATACGTATTACCCATAGAAATACAGCGAAAATTTTTCTATGTCTATGGTATTACCCTTGGAGTAAACAGTAGTGTTTCCTGATAGTTGCAGTCCAATTTAAACTACAAATACTTGCAAAAAATTAGTTCTACAAGCAGCGGTAGTTATTTTAACACCGTAAAGTATGATGCAAGCAGATGCAATGAATGTTATACAAATTTCTTTTTCTTATAGACGGGGATAAAAGTAGAGTGTAACACTCGGCCGCAAAATTATTTGTTCATCGGGCGACGTAGTATATTGAATCCCTAGCTGCGTTCAGGATTCTACTTTAGAATCCCTCGCCGGGCTCTGGATTCAAAATAGCGCCCTCGCCGTAAAAATATTATTTTGCTCCCTTATAATACAATCTACTATTCCATGCAGCATGGAGCATCGATCATTATCTACACCAGGGGTGCCCATACTTTTTTCTAAAGGAGATCGACCTAGCAAAAACGTATGACTAAGAAATCGTCATTTTGACCGTTTAACCATCTCGATGGTTTAATCCACCAAATATTTTTCAAGAAAAAAAATTGCTCATATTAAACTACATTGGGTGCAAACTGTCTCGTATCTGTTATCCTTGGCGATTGACCTTAAAAACCTCTCGCGATAGACTGGTCGATTGAGACCATTTTAATGAGCCCAAACACGCTGTATGTGCACACTCTAACTCTAAATTACTTTCTATAAATTACGTACTCTAGCTGGACGACACTGAACCCTACGCATCACATTAATTTTGGGAAATTAGAGGTAAATATTTTATAAACAAGTCGATGCCGGCTTTATTTGTTAAAGCCTCTATTCTAAACGAAATATTGCATGAGCTAGTTCGTGAATTAAATTCAGTAAACATAGGTACCTAAGATCTTCCAGAAATATTCGGTATTATATTCTAGAATTGAGGCGCGACACCTCTCTAATTTGATCTATAGATACTTTTACATTAGAATTTAAAGGTACCTATTTTAACTTTTGTCTGTAACCTACTTGCTCTACTCATAATATTCAGTGAAAATGTAAGTATCCAAAATACGTTTAACTTTTTGAGGCGTAAATGCTTAAAAAGAAAATAGTTTCTTTTCTCTAACTTTCACTCCTAGTATTTACATAAATTCAAGTTAACTCAAAGCTGTTATGGCATACTCTTTGAGCAATTATTTTTCTTTTTGAGTTATAGTTGCGTTACAATATAACTTTACAATATCAAGTTAAAAGTTGGGCTTAAATGGACAAAGTTCAGTTATTTATAATGGCAATATATGTATTATATTCATACGCGTTAGGGGAACTAACTAGTTCCAAATATTTTTCATTAAATTTCATTTGCCTACCCCAATATGATTCACTGAAGCGTAATTTACATTCTAATGAGTAATTTCCAAAGCGAAATACCGATGTACCTAATCATAAACGCGTGGCGGTAGGTCGGCGTGGGCGGGCGGAGCAATGAAAGCGTAGGCGGCAGTGATAATTTATTCAGATCTTCGCAGGAACTTTACGTACAACTACCAGTTACAATATAGTACACTAGTTGTTATCACGAATGTTATAAATCAATGTAAGTAATAACCGAATCTTTGATACTTGTTTCTTGATAGGTAAAGTAGTAAATTATATATTTTATTTTAGTTTATCACACACAACTCTGTAAAATAATATCAAATTGCTTTTACGTAAGATGTTGACCCATTTGGTTCTTAATTAACGATTTATGAAATTGTTATGTACGATTACTAATCATAAAAACTGAGTATGATTATTTCTCAATATATTTGTTTTCTATTACATAACCCAGCGACGAAAAACGATAAAATAGTACAATAACATTTTATGTCAGTGTTACAGTATACTTAATTAATTTTCCGTTTAATTATTCAAGTGTGCTGGATTTACGATTGCAAAGGCAACCTTTAGAACAGATGGGCTTGTATCCGAGTTTTCCAGGTCTTAGGGAATTTACGAGCAGTAAATAAATTCGCTAGTGTGTACTCTATCGTTTTACTGTTAATAAACTAAATCCAATTCCTTTCCTACTTACAAAGAGGTATACCAACTGGTGTGTGACGAAAATCCCTTTATGAAAAAACTATATATTTCTATTTTATCTCTCCAGCTAGCTGTTTTTGATCACTTGCTGTTTTATAAGATTGACAACATTACCTCGATTTTCGTCACGCAAAAGAATAATTCCGAGTAACAAGTGATAGGTATTCGGCATCAGCCATTTTATTGTCCCCACTGCTGGGGCACAGGCCTTCCTTATGGGTGAATAAGGAGGATGGGCCATAACCCACCACGCGGGCCCAATGCAGATTGGTGGGTGCAAAGAGAAGTGATACTCAGCTGTTTATTATTAAGTACATATTAATGTTTGCGTGACTGCGTGAAAATGAACTACAACTTACCCGAATTTTCACCGTGTGGCGCACAGAGGACATAGCTGTATCCTAACAGGAGCATCAACCCGATGTTGTACCAAGCTGACGCCATGTTTGATCTGAGGAAAAAAACATTATTTAGGTAAAAAGAGTTACGATAACCTTGGCACGTTACCGGTTAGTTAATATTTTTAGAGCTTTTAAATTTTTGGTGATAACAACTTGATAGATTCTCTTTCGTTGTTTTGTTTTCGTAGTATAGCAGAAGTAAGTATAATAGCTGAAAACTTTGGTACCTTATCACAGCAACTACATAACGCTTGTTCAGTCATTGAATACAATAATTTACGAAAACTAATTGAGTTTCTAGGCCAACTTTGTTATGTTCGATAATAACTTCAAGCAATCTTGCCTTTTTACCCGACTGCAAGAGGGTTATGTTTTTCGCGCGTATCTTGTAAGTAATATGTATGTAATGTAAGTATGTTTGTTTGTATGTAATATTCTATATTACCTCATATCTTTTAAACAGCTGAACGGATTTCCATGATTAACATATCGTTAGATTTGTCTTGCCAGCCCAAGTGTTTTTAAGAAAGTGGCGTTATAAAAAAACCAACATGGCGGCTGCACGGTGCTATTATACGTAGTGGAAAAAATATTTTTTTTTATAATACTGCAATATGGGTGTCAAATTAAAGGTCTCTTTAAAAGGATTTCAAAAAGGTATATCATGATTGTAATAAATAATAACTAAAAAGAAATAAATTTAAAAAAAATAAAAAATATTAAAAACCCTCCTGCATAAAAAGACAAGTCACTGAAAAGATGGAAACAAGATTAAATGTTAAAGGCAACATTATAACATACAGTCGGAGGCATATAACTCAAATCATTCATAATGTCACTCAGATTCAAACATATTTTATCAAACGAAAATACCTACCTATCCATTCTTTTAGCATGCCCATGAAACCTTAACGAATTATGTAGAGACGATGTTTTCCAAGGTACTAACTCCTATCGTTATTGACCGGTCACATCACAACAACAGGTACTTTAGTATTATACGAGTTCATACGAGTTTCAAATTGGGGACTTGATCCCGCCAAATTGACGCTCACGAGTATCCATGCTAATGACATTTCCTAGTTCTAAAAAAGAAATCAGTTATGCACTTGAAGACTCTCAAGTGCCACCTTACAAACGTAAAACTAAAATGGTGTTTGAATGGTAATGCTTTTTAACCGACTTCAAAAAGAGGAGGAGGTTCTCAATTCAATTGTATGTTTTTTTATCGTTGTTCGCGCATATCTTCGTCATTTTTGACACAGTTCTTGTTTCTTAAACCCGAAACGGAAACACATTGTGTCTCGATTTTGGGTTTAAGAAACAAGAACCGTGTCAAAAAGCATTACCTACCATTATTCAAACACCATTGGACCACGATTTTGACGTTAACATTAGCAGACTTGACCCCCTGATTAAACAGATTGGTAGTTCTGTTTGATGTTCTATCCTGTCCTGTTAAATGTTCTACATTTTAAGTATAAACCTATAGAGGTAATAGTAGATCGTACCATACGGGAGCAAAATAATATTTTTACGGTGATTAAAAACCCTCCTGCATAAAAAGACAAGTCAACTGAAAAGATGGAAACAAGATTAAATATTAAAGGCAACATTATAACATGCAGTCGGAGGCATATAACTCAAATCATTCATAATGTCACTTTCTTTATGCATGCCTCCGACTGCATGTTATAATGTTGCCTTTAATATTTAATCTTGTTTCCATCTTTTCAGTTGACTTGTCTTTTTATGCAGGAGGATTTTTAATATTTTTAAATTTATTTTTTATAGTAAAAAACGGCAGTGCAGCGTGATTTATTTATTTACAAAATGTATAAATACCTATAAGCATGTCTCGTACATGTTATTCATAGTCGATAGATAAATGAACAAATAACTGATATAGGACATTTTTAAACTATTTGCGCAATATATGTGTTGGTGTGTTCTAAAGTTTTGACCAAGTCGCGGGCCATAAGAAGGGCTTATGCGGGCCGGATTGTGGCCCGAGGGCCGTATGTTGGACGGGTCAAATAGTTGGTGACGTTTTAAAATTTGTAGAAATGATTTATTGAAGTTAAACTAATTTGTTTTGTTCCAATATTAATGTCCCGCGTTACAATGAAGCTATTATTTCTTTGAACTTAAGTAAATAACTTTCTAACCAATCTAGAGGTGCTTTTGTTCACATTTTATTTGACGTGTATTGTACTTTTGAAACTAGGTAGCTCTCAGGAGCGCAGATTCACTCAAAAGCTTTCAGGTTTCTAGGTCAGAGATGTATTCATAGGAAATTTACAAGCATTAAATAAATTCGCTCCTGTATATAAAATTGTATTAAATAAATATAACCTTATTTTTCTGACCACTTTCCTATTAATATTCTGACGACCTCCTAAGACCACTCTAAGAATCTCTCTATTGAAAATCTAAGTTTTTATTTTGATTGTTGTTCAATTAAGAAGATTAAAAATCTTTTTTTATACAAAATTGTCACGTGTAAGCTAGATTCTAACCCTTTTATCACATCCGACGTCCATTAACCCTTATGTTTAAACTGTTTTTTGATATGCATCGTATTTACTAGTGGCACTGCGAGCTGTAGACCTCGCGTTTGTGACATTTTTGAATAATTTTCGAAATGGTTGAAATGTGTTTTTTTTTTTATTTGGAAAAACTGAACCGACAAAAAAGTTAAATAAGTAATTATCTGCCTATCTAATTATTTACCTGCTCACAAAATGAGAATCGGTTGAGAAATGCGATCTGTAAAGAAAAACAGACAGACAGCCAGCCAAAAGCATTATTACACAAGCTGAAACGAAGAGAATCCCTGTCAATAGTAACACAAATAATCCACAAAAAACATTACATTTTGTCTGAAGAACAAACATCCCATACAAACAACGACACTTCTCTGAAGAGAGAGCAAATCGAAGGCGCTGAAGTCAAATTACTTTTGTTCGACAAAAGTTCAATAAGAAAGTGAATCGAATAGGTATCTAAAGTTAGATACATCTAATAAACCCGTTAGGAAAACAAAGTCTGTACGTACATTCTATCTATGCTCAGAAAATACCCTTGGGAGTTTGCTCACTGAACACAAGATTTTATAAAGGCTACTTTTAGCGTGCCCGCAGACTATAGACCAAACTGTCGGCCGATAGTTAGTTTTGTATGAAAAATTGGCCGATACCAAATCGTTGTAGTGTGCGCACTTGCATACTTCATGCAACACAAGATTTTACAAAGGCTACTTTTGGCGTGCCCGCAGACTATAGACCAAACTGTCGGCCGATAGTTGGTTTTGTATGAAAAATTGGCCGATACCAAATCGTTGTAGTGTGCGCACTTGCATGAAGTATGCAAGTGCGCACGCTTAATTACGGGCACGCTTAATTAATCATTTCGAAAACCATTAGTAAATTGCCGAAAGTCATTTCGGCAAAAAATAATACTCGTAGCGTTAAAAGTTATGTATATTTCAATACTCATATTTTTATAGAATGTGAGTGATGTATAACTACAAAACAGTACCTACATAGTGTCTACTCATATTTTTCATCTCTTCTATTCTATAGAACTCAAACCTTGCATTACTTCCTCTTACCTACTTAAAATGGTCTAGCTCTGTACATTAGTGCGGCGGTAATCTTAAAAAAGACGCTTAGAAAACACTTTTCGTACAAGTCATCTCGGAAATATGAAAATTTGGTATCGATGCATTCAGTACGATGCCCTGATCACCAATATATAAGATGACAAGTGCGAAAGTGGTGGGGGTAGAAACTGTGACGTCATAAAGTTTTCAGTACCTACAAAGAATTTTTTTTTTCATACCATGTGGTATATCAAATGAAAGAGCTTTGTAAGTAAATTGCGAATATATAGCACACTATAATATTATCACTACTTGGTCTAACAAATTATTAGCAAACGTCGAAAAATTTCGCAATTCAGAGTCGCCATTGAACAGGTCTAGATTGAAAACGACTGAATTGATTTTTACAAAATACATAACAAATAACTTTGCACATACTCTTTTCGAATGTCTAAAGGTAATTGACCAAAGATATTTAAAAATAAGAAAAGGACATCAGTTTTAATAACAGCATAATTTCCTGCTTTTTCTAAATTCTCAGATTCCTTTAATAATTAATAAAAAAACAAATAAATAAACTTTCGTATGTTAATCATTTCTTGTCCTACTTAGTAAACAGTATTTGACAGTTTCCATGCATCTTTTAAATTTAAATCACTATTAAAAAATGTGTTAACAATTTCTTTGGTTTTCAATGCGTGGAAAACCATTTGTTGAATTTTATACATGATTATTTCAAAAAAGAATTGAATAAAGTTTGTTTACCAAATAGGACAACTAAGGATAACTAAAAGTAATGACAAATACACATGGAAAACACACGCAGTTGCTCGGAGACCTAAATAACCTGACGAAACTCAATAGGCAAAAGTTATTTAGAAAAAATCAAAACAATACACAAAAATCACAGTCTTTTTAATGGGTGTAAAAGGGGCTTAACGGGTGTAAATAATCATTCATAAAATACAACAAATGTTTTACGAAGCATAGAATACCAAAAATATTGTAAATTGTTAATAATATTTGATTTAATAAGACAACATATTTTAAAAATAGTGATTAGGTTTAAAAGAAGTATCTAAAGTGTAAAAATTTGGTTATTTAAACCTTCGTCTGTTTATTCTAACTTGCCCTAGTAAGGATAAACATACCAAAGTTTTTTTTTATTAATTATTAAAGGAAACTGAGAATTTGGAAAAAGCAGAAAATTATACTGTTATTAAAACTGATGTACTTTTCTTATTTTGAAATATATTTGGTCAATTACCTTTAGACATTCGAAAAGAGTATGTGCGGAGTTATTCGGTATGTATTTTGTAAAAATCTATTCAGTCGTTTTCTATCTAGACCTGTTCAATGGCGACTCTGAATTGCAAAATTTTTCGACGTTGGCTGATAATTTGTTAGACCAAGTAGTGAAAATGTTATAGTGTGTTATATATTCGCAATCTACTCACAAAGCCCTTTCAAAGAATTTTTTTTTCATACCATGTGGTATAACATGGTATGAAAAAAAAATTCTTTGTACTGAACCTTTATGACGTCACAGTTTCTACTCCCACCATTTTCGCGCTTGTCATCTTATATATTTGTGATCAGGGCATCGTACTGAATGCATCGATACCACATTTTAGTATTTCCGTGATGACTTGTGCGAAAACTAACCTCAAACCTTGTTTTACCGCCCTACTACATGGTTATACTTGATTATTTTCACGTCACTGCAAAGATTTTTGTATTTCTTGTAAAATATACTTAAAATATGTATAATATTAAAGTAGGTATGTTATACAATTTTTTAACCATGCTCATGCTCACGCCACATCTGTCTAAGCACATGTGATATTTTTAACCAAATGTATCTCTTCTTCATACATGATATTTTTCATCTCAAATTCAAACATATTTTATCAAACGAAAATACCTACCTATCCATTCTTTTAGCATGACCTTAACGAATTATGAAGAGACGATGTTTTCCAAGGTACCTACTAACTCCTATCGTTCTTGACCGGTCACATGACAACAACAGGTACCTACTGTATTATACGAGTATTATACGAGTTCATACTAGTTTCAAATTGGGGACTTGATCCCGCCAAATTGACGCTCACGAGTATCCATGCTAATGAGTATACAGGTATTATACGAGTTCATACTAGTTTCAAATTGGGGACTTGATCCCGCCAAATTGACGCTCACGAGTATCCATGCTAATGACATTTCCTAGTTCTAAAAAAGAAATCAGTTATGCACTTGAAGACTCTCAAGTGCCACCTTACAAACGTAAAACTAAAATGGTGTTTGAATGGTAATGCTTTTTAACCGACTTCAAAAAGAGGAGGAGGTTCTCAAGTCAATTGTATATTTTTTTATCGTTGTTCGCGCATATCTTCGTCATTTTTGACACAGTTCTTGTTTCTTAAACCCGAAACGGAAACACATTGTGTCTCGATTTTGGGTTTAAGAAACAAGAACCGTGTCAAAAAGCATTACCTACCATTCAAACACCATTGGACCACGGTTTTGACGTTAACATTAGCAGACTTGACCCCCTGATTAAAAAGCTTGGTAGTTCTGTTTGATGTTCTATCCTGTCCTGTTAAATGTTCTACATTTTAAGTATAAACCTATAGAGGTAATAAATAGTAGATTGTACCATACGGGAGCAAAATAATATTTTTACGGTGAGGGCGTTTTTTTGAATCCAGAGCGAAGTGAGGGATTCTTTAGTAGAATCCTGAACGTAGCGAGGAATTCAAAGTACGTCGCCCGAGCCAAAAATATATTTGCGCCCGAGTGATACACTCTACTTTTCATCACCCTCTATGAGAAAATAAAAGGCGCCTCATATTTTATTTTAATATTATTATTCAATAAAACATAGAGTAACAACTAAATTGAAATTAAATAGTATCTAATAATAAAACTATTAAAAACTTAAATACCTAGGTATTACATTTGGGACATTTTCGCAATTATGAAAGCATTGCCTTTCTCCAGTCAATAAAATTAGCATAGTCTTTCATATTTCTCCCGTGATTTTGCCGGTTATATTATTCATCACATTTCGTGCGTCGTTGATCAGTTCTAATTCTAATAGGTACTTTCAGGAGTTAATTTTATACTTTCACTGTCACTTGAAGAACTCATTTTTCAAAACAAAACCATGAATTTCTACTGAAAACTCATTACTGCCCGCTAAAAGTTTCTTATAGTAAACACCACCTTTGGGCACAGAATACATAATAGTACAAGTCTTTGGGTGCACTTAAAGGTGAACTAAGTCGTCCTTTTCGAATAGATGGGATGAAAAATATATTAACAATTTATGGAATGGACATTTCAATTTGACAAAAAACATTAAGACCTACCTACAGCTTATAGCTCGTGCAATAACCATCACGACAATCATTGTATTATTCCCCATTCATTCCCTTCCCCGCCATTCGGTAATTATATGATCCGATAATATTTTATTTGCGTTTTCCACATTAATATCGATCTTCTGTTTCACTAAATTAATTTTTAAAGAGAAACTTATTGAAGTCACATATATGCTCAGAAAGTTAGTTTTAGGTAGGTAGGTATTATTAGGTACTAAATTTCTGAAAAAAATAGAAATGTTGCGTAATTTAAACATCTTCCAGGCGTAAATCCCTATTCTAAGAATCTTGAAATTAGGGCAATACGCAATACTCGCTTAAAAAGAAAAACTTACTACCTTTTATTTCAATTAGATTCTTTATATGATTTCACTTTAACCTCGAGCGTAGGTAGCTACGTGGTCTTTACCTATGAAATTGCCGATATTTTGTCACATACAGAGAAAATAATAACTTCTATAATTTTAAATTTTAACAAAATCGTGAATATTACATCGAATTATGATCATGATAGTTAACTATCAGTAAAAATAAAGTCCATATTTTAGCTTTCGTGACATTAAAAAAAAGATCTTGAAAGTGACTCTTTTTTTGTGAGCAAAAAAAAGGGTGACCGAAGGGGTTGTAACTTAACCAAAACTTATTTTTTCGCTTATCTTAAATGGAAATAAGTTAGCATAGTGTTCAAACATTAGTACATAAAAGTTTTGTTAGATGAGTGTTCATGGTTGTTAAATGAACAAAGAAAATGCTATTATGAAAAATGCAACTTCTTGAAAAATCTCCATACAAATCAGCAATTTCATAGGTAAAGACCTATTATTATAAAGTAGTAATATATGCCTATTTATTTATCAATTTTATTACTTACCACTTACCTACTATCCGTGAAATTGGCTGTAATAAAACTGGCCTAGTTCTAAGTATTTAATTTGTTATTGTTCTTTGAAGTGTGACTGTGGGTGCAATAAAGTGTTGGGTAATCTATCTATCCAATGAAATTTTTACCCTTGAAAACATTTCCAAAATAAATGAATTTCATAAGTTCATCGACTATTCCTCGTCAACTTGTAAAGCCTAGTAGCAGTTATAGTTTTCCTTTTAACTTTATTTATTATTGTGTTACGGAAGTACTCATTATTGTGTGTCTCATATCAGTGTCCTGAATTTTTTCACGTTTACAAAAGCAACCTGGCAAAGTTTACCTGGTAGAGGGGAGGGGAACACTTGATCCTAAGAAAAAAATTTGCGTTTAAAAACTTAATTTCGCAAACGGATCCTTGAGTCAATGGTCTTCACAAACCTGCAATATTTTTAAACCTATCCAATGACATCCCACACTGTAAGATTGACAAACTTTAAAAAAAACCTCTGAGCTAAGCTGCAGACGGACAGACAGACGGACATGGTGAAACTATATGGGTTCCTTATTGACTTGACTACGGAACCCTAAAAAGGCACGTTCTTTATTTAGATTGAACAACCGTTATTGAGAATGAAGTAGACAAATAAATTAATGATCTTGAATGAATCGAAAGTAGAATTTTCATTTTGCTTATCAAAAAGTTTAGTAAAAGAGTGATTCGGCCCATAGACTTATTATTAATAATCGTTTATTGTTTGTCTCTTTCTTACTTCTAACAATACATAATTTACTATCTCGTTCACATGCAACCTGTCATTTCTGTTTTGTCCCTTTCATCACCTTACTTTCAAACTATTCACCTCTCATTCACAGTCACGTTCCTTTTCACATTACATTTTAATCTTACAAAACTAAATCTAAGACTGAAGTAATCCTTAAAACTCAATCAATACAACATAATTCTCAGTTTGAGCTGTCAAAACTTCATGGCTGTGTCGGTGAAATCTTCTATTCGGCTCTATTCACAATTTAGGTGACCCAGTTTCATTGAAAACCTCAAGTCATTCCTACTTTGATACAAGCTTTATTGTCATGCATGACTTGAACATTTTAATTCAATTTTGAGTCTATCCAATCCAAGGTAACTGAAAAGTAGGGTAAATGCAAAGATTTTGTTAATTTCGCGAAATATTTGTATTTTACGAAGTTACCTATATATTATTATAAATACCCTAAACGCAGTCTTTATTTTATAGTTTTGTAGGTATGAAAAGTCGATTTTTTAGGGTTCCGAACCAAAATGATTAAAAAATCCGGCCAAGTACGAGTCGGATTCGCGCACGAAGGGTTCCTGTCCAGTCTGTCTGTCTGTGTGTCTGTCTGTATGTCTTTCACCAGGCTGTAGGTATCTCATGAACCGTGATAGCTAGAAAGTTGAAATTTTTACAGATGATGTATTTCTATTGCCGCTATAACAACAAATACTAAAAACAGAATAAAATTAATACTGAAGGGGGGCTCTCATACAACAAACGTTATTTTTTTGCTGTTTTTTGCTCGATATTAATAACAACAACAGGTAGACTGTTGAAATTTTCACAGATGATGTATTTTTGTTGCCGCTATAACAACAAATACTAAAAACAGAATATAATTAATATTTAAAGGGGCTCCCATACAACAAACGTAATTTTTTTGCCGTTTTTGGTACGGAACCCTTCGTGCGCGAGTCCGACTCGCACTTGTTTCTTTTTGTTTTAGGCCGCATATTTTTCGACTTATGATGAAAAATGGAAAAAAATACCGGTCCCCCCCCCCCCTTATCTCCGATGTTTGCAAAGAGAAAAATCTGAAATAATTCTATGTGATAGCAGTTTATATAAAGACTAGCGGCCCGCCCCGGCTTCGCACGGGTGCAGTGCAATGTAGATTTAATGTAAAACTGTGCTAATGTGGTGTCAGTGTGAAGTTATTTGATTATACTACAGGATATAGAATAGAATAGAATATCGTTTTATTGGCAGCACATATCACATACGCAAAGCATAACAATAATTTATATATTTATATATACATATATAGGGTAAAACGTGGTATAACTGGCCAATTCCAATAACTAGCCACTATGAATTTTGACCTCTTGTAATAAGCTTTTAAGACATAGAGCGACATCTTTGAGCTAACCCGTTAAACCTTTGTTTATTTAGCTATAGTTTTAGTACCCTTTTTTGACGCTATACTAAAGCGCCAAAACTTTTGAGGTTATTTTCCGGCATTTGGCGGCGTCAACTCGAGATGAACAGTGGTTGCTTGTCAAATTGTTAACGGAGTGCCTCATCAATATACAAAAGTTTTCAGTGTTTTTACGTTGAACTGCTGTTTGTATTGTGTATATAACTTGGGAGTAAGGTAAGTTTAGTTTATTTAAGCCATTTGGTCAAATTGCATTTGAATAAAGCTAGATTACAGGGGGTGGCCAGTAACTGAATTTCAACATTCTATTTTTTTAGTAACTGGCCGCCTATGCCAGTTACTACATTTTAACCCCCTGTGCTTAATTCTACAAAATTAAGCCGTATTCACTTAGTAATAGGCTCTATTACTCTAAAAAAAAGTATCAGCTAAATTAACCGACTTTCTCTAATAACTGGCATAGGTGGCTAATTACTAAATGTTGGTGGCTAGTAACTGGTTTTTTAATTCCTTTTCAGGTGCACCAATCCAAATATGCCAAAAAAAGGCAATACAGTAAAGAAGCCATTGATAAAGCTCTTTGTTATGTCCGCAATAAAGAAGGTTCTGTAAGGCAGGCAAGTAAAACTTTTGGAGTGCCTAGAAGTAGTATCCAATTCAAACTGTTGAATCCTCACACAAAATTTAAATCCGGTCCCGATACAGTTCTAACAGAAGAAGAAGAAACCGCGATATGTGATCAAATTATAGCACTGGCGAAGCGTGGGTTCCCTCTTAAAAAAGAAGACATCCAACGAGATGTACAAGACTTCCTGCTAAAAAATCCCAGACCCAATCCTTTCCGTGAACAAAAACCGGGAGAAGCATGGTTTAAAGCTTTTCTAACACGGCATCCTGTGATAGCTGTTCGTACTTCCGAAGGAGTTACAAATGCCAGTGCATGTGTATCGCAAGCAGACATACGCAAGTGGTTTCAGGAAATCGCAGTCTATATAGAGGAAAATAATCTTGCGGAAGTCATCTCAGACCCCACACGAATTTTCAATGGTGATGAAACTGGTTTCAACTCGTGTCCCAAAACTGGAAAAGTGCTGGCTGAGAGAGGGAGTAAAAATGTTTACCAAGTTGAAAAGGGTTCACCTAAAGATAACATCACCATTATGTTCACTTTTTCTGCTTCTGGGTTGGTGTGTCAGCCTATGATTATCTATCCTTATAAGAGAATACCCGATAAAGTTGTTTTAAGTATACCTGCAAATTTTGCTATTGGTAAAAGTGAATTTACCAATAGGGTTGGATGACAGCTGCGGTGTTTCATGACTTTATTGAAAACGTTTTCTATCCAGATTTAATCAAGAACAATATCTCCTTGCCTGTCATATTATTCGTCGATGGCCATAAGACCCATATAACAAGAGAAGTGTCTGAACTCTGCCGAAGCCTAAGCATACATTTGATTGCACTTTACCCAAATGCGATAGTATATAGGTAAACCCAAAGAAAGTTGGATCTTTGTTATTGTTAATGAACAAATTTATCTATCTAGGTATATTGAGGATCTAGATAGGCCTATAAAAAGGTTTAATCAAAGTTAATTTGACACTGGCCAGTAACTAGATAAAGGAGTGTCAGTTACTAATTTATTGTGGCCAGTTACTAAAAAAAGTGTCTTTTTTCTTTTTAATATAAATATTTTTGTCTAGTTATTGTTTTACTTAATTTTATATTATCTACCTACCTTTGAAACAAAATTCTCTATAATTTGATATGTAATAAGTTGATTTAACGCTCATTTTTCAGTACTAAAAGTTCATACAAACTGACAAAATGCCTTAAGTGGCCAATTACTACCTGTTTTACCCTACTTAAGTTACTAAATATTAACAGAGCTATGTTACACTGTGCAGCGCTATGTGATGCCAAGAGTGACCTCAACTCAGTGTAAGCAGTAGACGTTAAAACATATCTACATATATACGACGTACGCAAGGGGTTGGTAAAATATAATTGAAGTGTGTGTGTGTCTGTCTGAGGACTCTGAGGCAACCTAGCTCCCAAACTTAAAGATCGATTTTATTGCGATTTTTATGTATAGTTTAAGAGAAGCGTACAGACGGCGGGAAGCGACTTTGTTTTATACTATGTTTAGCTTTTGCCCGTGGCTCCGCCCGCGTGGGAGTCGGTAATCGTTGAAAGTCTTCCCTTGGAAACCAATGATCGGCATGAAAAGAAGCCTGTGTTAAGTATTCCAGACTATAATCTATCCCTGTGCCAAATTTCGTCAAAATCCGTTCACCCGGGTAAGACGTGATTGAGTAACAAAATGAACAACATCCAAACATCAAAAATTTCACATTTTTACAACTTTGTGATATGTAGGTAATAGCTGCACCCCGCGGTTTTACCTGCGCAATCTGTTGATTCTGTAACCAAACTCGCATCTCACTTCGAACCTCACTTCACTTCGCGTGAATTGTTATTAGAAATTAGCTAACTAAATGAGCAATTTTACCGATTACAATAAATTTAGGTAGCTATCTAAAATATTTTGTGATGAAAAAAAAAATCTTATCATTATCTTATTTATGATTTAAAGTTCCCGTCCCGTGCAGTGAAGTGAGATTCGAAGTGGGGTTCGAGTTTGGTTACAGAACCGACGCCCTACTGTTCACGATTTTGGATTAGGTAGGTAGGTACTTAATAAAATTTCTTAGCAGTAATATAACAAAATAAGTATAATAATATTATGTAACATTTAATACTCATACTTAATAGTTTGGTAGGTATCTTCTTTTTAAATAAAAATCTATGTATGTTTATTTGTTCCTGGTTCCTGGCTAAAATAACGTGACATTGCAAATTATGTCGTGTGCAACTTATGTTGTGCATTATTATCCGGCTCTCAATTTTAACACTTTACATCACATTCCTTGCCACGTTAGATATCTGATAGATTTTGCCACGTTTTATAAGTAGACTAATATTTCGTAAAATAGGTAGTGCAAATCAGGATAAAATCTTATACAACATGAAATGTCAGCTCGTGCGGTGACATAATACAATCTCAGGGGAGGTGACAACCTGACAACTGACATTTATTTTTCTTAATCGTACAAATGCACTAAGAAGTTTTGATTCCGATATCGAAGTCAACCACCCTAAAAATAGCTTTCTACCCCTTTTCAACCCTGTTAGGGGATACATTTCAAGAAAATACGAAACACATATTCAATTAATTTTGTTAAAGAATGTCTATGCCAAATTTCAAGTCAATCGGGCCAAGAAATCGCTTTCGCCCATACAAAGTTTGCCACCCTGTTTTACCCCCTTAGGGGTTGAATTTCGCAAAATCCCGTCTTAGTGAGCACCTTCATCCTAAAAGGAACCTCCATGCAAAATTTGAGACTCCTAACACTTGTAGTTTCTGAGATTTCGTGATGAGTCAGTGAGTGATTTTCTCTTTTATATATATAGATTACAGGAAAAATATAACGATGTCTCAATATAGCACGATTTTTTAGAAGTCATCAAATTTCTAAAAAAGTTAACATTAGTTCCACTATCGGTCAAGAGATGGCGCTGACCTAAAACTGCAGTACTAATTTTATTATTATACTCTGCAGTGTGGTTTAATGGTGCAAATATGATGGTACGGAACTCGGACTCGCTCTTGACCGGTTTTATTTTTGTCTGTTTTTGGAAAAGTCGTAGAACAATTAATGTTGTTGTATAATGTTATTAATGTACTCCTGCGAGGTTGTTGGTGTTTACAAATAACCATGTATATTCTGCAGTGTTAGTAAAGTTTTAAAGTAATATGAGAATGTATTTATAATTTTACTACATAATTTATTAAAAACAAGATCACTTTTATAACAGCTAATTTTATTCAAAATCTTAATGGAAAAATTCCAAGTTTATGTACCGAATGTTGGAAACAAAGTGCACATAATGCGCGAAATAAGAAGATAAACTTCGCACGGTGGATTAGCTTGTTCTTTGCGTCGTTCTACTTATGTACTTACCAAAATATCTAAACTGTAGTGAATTCATATTTAGGTGACATTTACATGTATGATTATGTTTACGTAAATTTAGGTCTCGAAACCTGAACTGAGTCATTTTCACAGCAGCCTTTGAAAAGGCATAGACGCCACAAAATAATTAACCAAGTAGGGTTGGAATCAATCTCGACAAAATACTGCTAATATATTTCAGACGAGATATTTCAGGTCGGTACTTGAAAGTTCCATCACCAAAAAATAAATTCTTAAAAAACAATATACCTACCTGTACCTACCTATTTTTGTTGAAGGATTGATAGGTACTACTTTATTTTAGAAAATAGCTAAATTGCAATTTTTTATTAATAAAACTTTCTGAATTTGGACATTTTGTAATTAGTCATAAAGTATAAGATAGGTATACTAATAACAGACTTGCTACTATTTCATAATTATAAAGATACAAAACTCTCCAACATTAAGAGAGCTAAACCCCTCAACAAGTGTTTTCGATTCGGAATCCCATTAAATTGAATTCGAAGTAAGCGTACCTATAGATTTTGCTCCCAGTTCGTTAGCAGGTTTCAGCGGGAGCTCTGCTCTGGTGACCCAGTTTGGTTCCCTGCCCCGAATACCCGGCTGCAGCGACGTAGCTTTTGACTGACACGTGATTAAACCGCAACAGGTTAATATCCAAAAGGATACACTTGCTATATACATACTTAAGAATAGTTAAATCTTTTGTTAACGTCGCTCAAATGTCATTTGGTATTCCAAAAAAGGGCAAAAGACTACCACCCTTATTTTATAATACACATTAAAGATGTATGTATAAAGTTACACATTGGTGGCTTTCTATCGAACGACTTACCTACTAAGTTTATTAGACAAACCACTGTTTAACTAGAACTTGATTTCTGCTTGCTTTGCTACTTTGCTATATCACAAATATATTAGTTATGTTTAAGTTTTCTTCATAGCCATATAGAAGTAACCTACAGTTACTACTTTTTAATGCGTTAGGCAGTGTTTCAGCGAAAACGTAAAAAGTACTTGAAAATTTCGTCACTCCCACTGGCGACTCGGTAGCATAATTAGTCAGTGCATTGGGCCGGAATCCCAAGGGTGCGGGTTCGAGTCCCGTCTGTGCTGCTACGGGAAATGGAGTAAAATGGAGTGTCAACAATCAGCGGAGGGCTTCGCTGAGTGTCAATAAACTTTCACATTGAGAGTTTCTCGTGTAGATTCTGTCAGATTTACGTTAACAATACATTTAGGACAATTCCTATCGATCCTATTAACGATCAATATCGTTAATTCATTAATTAATAATTGTTTTACGCCTCACAGGTGTGGTGAAAATTTTAATTAAAATGACACAATGTGGAAGCTGGTTTAACATTATCTGCAACAATGGTTCGGAAAACACTAAATAAATGTAACAAAGTCAGCATACTAAATACTGAGGAATAAACTATATATTTCCACACATTTGTTATCTTTTAGATTATGTAGAACCCTTCGTTTCTGATCTTCTGAGATAAGATAGTAAGTAAGTGGCTATTTATGCTCCGAGGCGGACGTAATAAGAGCTTAGGGTGCAGATTAACATCTTAAACATCTATCTCTCGGCGATTTATTATGGCAAGATTTTACATTAAAAAAGCCATTTTAGAACAAACCTACACATTTTATTGAGCTGTAACGACGAGCTGTATTTAACTTAAGTATTTGAAGGAATTAATGTCTGCACTAAAATTTGTTCTACTGTATGGCTGGATAATATATGTTCAAAATTGCAAACAGAGTTCCATGTTAAGTAAACCAAAACAACCATTTTTATACATCAAAAAATATCATATTGATTAATCCACGACGATAGCATAGTGTAAGTAAAGTATTGTTTACACAATGAAGATATCTAGTGTCATTTATATGTTTAGGGTTAGTTTTTAATAACATCTACACTGTGATCCCCAAAGACGCACTAAAGGTGTTAACCACAGGTTATAGTTAGTTGGACATAATCTGAACTTATGATCTCACCGCCACCAAACAAAGTAAACGTCAAGCTTTATCCCTAGAGAAAACTGATGCCAATATTGGCTTCAAAAATCTGAAAACACAGATTAATTTTAAAATCACATCGAAGAATCTGCGTGAATAAGCTTTTACGAAAACAAGATGCGATGAACTTGCCAACGTCTATTTAGAAATAAAATAAAATACAGTTATTATATTACCTACTATTCAACTTTTTTTTTAAATAATTGTATTTCTACACAAAGGCAGACATCGTAATAGACTTCACTTTTCCTTGGATATTTTAACTAAAACGAGATTTATAAAAGTTCAAAAACATTAGTTATTGATTATCGTATCGTAGTACCAATTTAATAGATCACATTTGATATGTGTCAGTCTTTAGATTATGTAGTTTGTGCCTCACAAACTGTCCTCAACCAATCGTTTAGGCGCATTTGGTCCCATTCTCATTTGGTCCACTTGATCCATTTCGCAGAATGTCCATTTCGCATTTGGTAAATTTCGCATTTGCTCCACTTTCTAAAAAATTTCGTCCTTTGCGAGTACAAAGTGTTTACGTTTGAAATTGACCAAATGCAAAATGGACGTTGTGCGAAATAAACCAAATGCGAAATGGACGTTCTGCGAAATGGACCAAATGCGATATGGACGTTCTGCGAAATGGACCAAATGCGAAAGGGACGTTTTTTCAGCAAGTGGACCAAATGCGCGTAAACGAAATCAATTATTTGTAAATTAGAAATTACAGCTAATTTAGCCATAAACTAAATAATTGTATTATTTAGAACCTTACTTTATACGTACTCTATACGTAGCTACTGTATTGCAAAGGAATCCTTTCAGAAGGAATGCCATAGGAAAAACAGCCTGAACCAGAACCAACTACGGCGAAACCAAACAAACTCCACTTTAGCGGTGTATTGCAAAGGAATCCTTTCAGAAGGAATGCCATAGGAAAAACAGCCTGAACCAGAACCAACTACGGCGAAACCAAACAAACTCCACTTTAGCGGTGAAGCTGTTGACAAACTTTGCAACTACACAAGGGGGCCGTCCCTGTGAAGCAACGGAGACTTTCATTCTAGCTCACCGGTAAAACAAAATGGCGTACCTACTTACTAAAATACATAAATATTTTACGTTACGTCAGCTTTTCTGTATACAGAGGTAAATTCAAAATCATATTGTGCTCCTGCAATGATACGATACTAGCACAGTTTTTTGTAAAACTGTGCTAGAATCTATACTAGTCCCTGATCTATGCCACGCAATGTACCTAGGCAATTAACATTTTGGATACTTTTCGTAATTCGTCTGTTTCGAGTAATTACTAACGTATCGATGACTTTCTGACACACATCAATTATGAATAATTAGTCTTAATTACTTTGTTTACCTATTGTCTCATCATATTTTTTAACAGGAAAAAAGTTATGCAGGGTTTATAAACTGTATTTTAAACACGAAACATTAATAGGTTCCCTTACAACTTCTGCAAAAACCTGATTTTAACTACTAGTACATAAATACTATAACAAATTAGATCACGTGTTTGATTTCAAAAGACTACCTGCCCAAGAAACGCATAAAATAACTTTCATAACGTCGAAACAGGATTGTGGTAACCACTATGATACCTACCGTAGATTTAACTTGACCTTTCGTAGTAATTACACCGACTTCTAAAACTGGGGGGAAACTTATGGAACACCTTTTCTCTTTAAAAAAATTCAAATGAGATGTTCTCTGGCGATTTGGAGATAAGTGGAGACAATTAAAAATATCGTATGAATTTTCTTCAAAAGTAGAGTTGTTAGAATGAGAACAATTTATGAATAACAAACTCGATACGGTTATTGACTAAGGAATTGTTCTATTTTGAATAAACCAATAGGACATACCCATTCAAATAGATTTTACTCAATCGCCGTTGTTATCTCCAGGCACACCTATTTATTGACTGTCAGTTGATGCCTATCAACATTTTATATCATAGTCTATTGTGTGCTGAGGCACTGAGACCGAGCATCGGTCGACACCGCACCAACACAGATTGGGGTATAATACGGCTCAACATAGCCGAGTTATATTTAGAAACATCAGGGATGGCAATCTCTATTTTTTTTACTCGCCTTTTGTCACAAACGTTGTTGTCAAAAAAGAACGAAATAATGTTACTGGGATTATATAACAGGATTATCCTTTGTTCTTTTGGAAAGTAGTCCAATTACTAGGGAAACTTTATCGAGTTTGACACTTTCTGTCGCTATTATTTGTTTCTAATGAAGATGGATTTCTAATGATTACGTAACAACTTAACTTTTTAAAATGTTGGAACGTAACAAGAAACTCAAAAATTTTTAACATAGACCTGTATTTCTTGCGAAATTAATATTTTTGAATGTAAAAATATTCTGTTGTTGGTATAAACGCAGCCCAGGTTTCCAAGATCCGTCAATAAGTAAGCCACGTGTAGATACTGCCGAGTTCGCCGGTCTACCCTGCATTACCATAAAGAAAATACCTATGTAATTCTTTTACCAGAAACCTCTTACGCATGTATAATAAAGATAAATAAATAAATATTGTTTTATTATTACTATGATCTTATTTTAAAAAGTTACTGAATTCAAAAAACAACCGTTTTCGAACGCGGGAAAGATGCAAATTGCCGTTTCTACTTACTTATTTATTAAGTACATTTAATCGCTGTTCAATTCATGATCGATATAAGTACTTTGGCATTGAAAAGCCAATAAAATACTATCTCAAGATAAATATCTATATAAGGTTTAACAATAAAATGGTAATGATAGGAGCTTATATATAAAATACTGATTTATTGTAGCAAAGGCTCAGCTGGGAATTAAAAATAGTCGTGGAATATTCCAAAGATAGGCTTTATGTGTTCAGGGCATCTATTACTTATTCAAAAGTGAATATATTAATAAAAGATAGCAGTGAAATACTTATCAATCATCCCTACCAAGTATCAATGTTCAATTCATGTTGAAAACCTCCACGGGTTAGTTTAGCCCCCAAGACAAAGTCATGTTCGTAATGCGAAACCGAATAAAAAAACGTAGTAAAGTAAAGATGTATATTTTTTTGTCAATTAAAGATACTGTTAGTAAGTTTATGTTAGCAATAAGTTATATCACAATTCACAATCCATACATCTTTTCAAAATGTGACTGAGAAATGGCGGTCGATCGTAGTGACCTATACAGACCAGGGAGTCAAGTCTGTTAATGTTTTCGTCAAAATCGTAGTTCAATGGTGTTCTAATGGTAATGCTTTTTGACACTATTCTTGTTTCTTAAACCCAAAATCAAGACACAATATTTTTCCGTTTTAGGTTTAAGAAACACAATGTGTTTCAAATTTGGGCTTAAGAAACAAGAACTGTTTCAAAAAGCATTACTATTCAAACACCATTGAACTACGATTTTGACTAAAACATTAGCAGACTTGACCCCCAGTTTGACAAACCTATCTGACCCGGTGACGGCGTCGCTGTTGGTGATGGTATGTTACGTTACTACGGCCTTACGGCTAATACCCGAAGTGTGGCTACTGCTAGGTGTAGCCGATAGCTGTTGGTCAAACCTATGTGTAGCCGGTTAAAATTAGGTCTATACTCCGGGCAAGGAAAAATACTTTGTTCGAAAAAATCACAATAAATCCTACAGAGGTGATTTTTGGAAACATGATTAAAATAAGTTTGTCAATGATAAATTTCAAGTTTTCCCCAAAATATCTGGGGTGCTTTTTTTACAACGGTGGTTTAAATATTGTTTTTGTCTTAAAACATCGAGAATAAATCGTACACAAAGGGAATTTCCTTTATGAATTTCTTAAAACCATTAGAAATGAAACATCAAAAATCACCACTTACATTTCAGAGGAATTTGCAAAAAAGGCTAATAAATAAAAAAAAATCATAACTCAGAAACAAATATTAAAAAATCAGTGATTTTGCAGTATAAAGTTTCTTATAATTAACTATACTAAAAACAAAATTTTCACTCAGGTGACTAATATAGTTTTTTTTTAAATGCGTTTTATTCATTTTTAAATATGAAGCATAAATTCTACAGTCGTAAAAGTTCAATAATATATAGTGTAATAATTTATAACATCTTAAAATTAAGTAATCCCTCAATTCTAAGTAGAGGATTTCTCGAAATTTACGAAAATATCAGCAAGACGGAGCGTAATATAGAGTGGTGAGCGAGCACGAATGGCAGGCACTCTGTACCTACGAGCAACGATGACGCGACGGCGCGCGGCGTGTCATGAGTCTCCGGGCAATGAAAAATACTTTGTTCGAGAAAATCACATTATATCCTACAGAGGTGAATTTGAAAACTTGATTAAAATAAACTTGTCAATGATAAATTTCAAGTTTTCCCCAAAATATCTAGGTTGTTTTTTTTTACAAAGGCGGTTTAAAGACTGTTTTTATTTTATAACATCGAGATTAAATCGTACATGAAGGGAATTTTCTTAATGAATTTCTTAAAACCATTAGAAACTAAACCTTACAAAATCACCACTTACATCCTTACAAAATCACCACTTACATTTCAGAGGATTTTTTCATAAAGGCCAATAAAAAATAAAAAATCGTAACTCAGAAACAAATATTATAAAATAAGTGATTTTGTAGCATAAGATTCCCTATAATTACTACACTAATAGCAAAAGTTTTCACTCAAGTGACTATTATAGTTTTTTTTATTGCGTTTTATTAATTTTTATATAGGAAGCATTAATTCTACAGTCGTAAAAGTTAAATATTAAATAAGTATTTACTTTTAAAAATTAAGTAATTCCCAATTATTCCCAAAGGATTTCTAGAAATGTAAAATAAATATCAACGCGGTAGTGCACGGAAGGACGGACGCGCGTAAGGTAGGTAATCGGCGCGCGGCGGTGGGTGGTGCATAGTGACGCGAGCCGGTATAAAAGGTTACGAATATTACGATTATTTCGGTAACTTTTCAACATTTGTATAAGTGATCAAAAAATTGTTTCGATGATCTATCGGAACAAAATCAGGGTTACTCAAAGTGGCACCATTTTCGCGACAAGATATAATTACCTATAGTAAATAAACAAAAAAAAAAGGTTTATTTACGTTGCGTTTGGTCAACGAAAGATGAGACTCGATTGGAAATGGAACTAATTTTGCGCCTTATTTTAAGGTCAATTTCCAATGACTTAACCTCTAAACGTTAATTAAACAGGGAAAGTGGCGCCACCATTTCAATCTCATCTTTCGTTGACGTAATCTATAGGAAAAAAAAACGAATTTTCGAAATTATTTTTAGATGAAAAAACCCATCAAGTGCAACACGGACTTCTCGGACTCGACGCGAGTACTGAGTAGGGTGACTTGCCCAATACCTGGCCCCTATTTTACATACAGGACAATTGTAAATTACAATGACAATTTTATGTTCGTTGTGGTATCTGTGCGTTATGTAGTTTGGTCAGTATATTTTCTAAATTCAAATTAGCTGACGCCATGGACAGCAAATTGTCATTGTCACTTACAATTGTCACGTCTGTGAAATAGGGACCTGGCCTTTTAAGGAAGTAATTGACCATGACAACGAAGTGATCCTAAGATAAGAGTAGGTATCTGTTTTTCCTTTTGAGGTACCCTAAAAACTAGTAATTGAGGTAAGCCGTTGTTAGGGCAGTAGGGGTAAGGGTAAGACAAGGTACCTAACAAAGTAATTTAAAAACCTTTTATTGAAATTACCTCACATTAGTTATGTAATTTAAGATAAAATTGGCTAAGTGAGCTGTAGTGTAGACCTTGCATTGAAAAGTAAATTGTTAAAAAAATATAGATCTCGCCCTCTCGCCACGAGGTTTTCAAGCATATAGTGGGGTTCATGCTGTTTGGTATATTAAGTATTTGGTATATTCGCAGCTAGATGGCGCTTCTAATTTTGTATTTTCGAAATGTGTGAATTATTTATTTTTTTAGGTTCAGTTTTTCGAACTGTTTCCTATATTTCAAAAAACTGGCCTGACAAAAAAGCCCATATAATTTTCAAACCTGCTCACAAAATTTCACGAGAATCGGATGAGAAATGAGATCTGTAGAGGAGAACAAACCGCGCCGAAAAACAGGGCAGAAATACGTTTTTTTTTTACATATCTCGGCCATTTTTAAGAAATCAAAAACTAGCTTGACGATAAAATTATATATATTTTTTAAATCTGGTTACAAAATTTCACGAAAGGAGACGTTCGAGAAAATCCTTAGGGAACCTTTAACCAGGATGAAAGTATTCTATGTTTTAACGTCCTGCTTCGCTACGCAGTAGGCTTGGTGTAGACGAACCTCGCAAGGCAGGGCGTTTGCCGCTTGCGTTGTGGCAGGCCTCGCGCTCGACATCGCACTCACGCTCACCCGAGGCCTGCCATACGCGAGGTACGTTCACACCAAGCGCGCTGCCTAGCGAGGCAGGACGTTAAAACATAGAATACTTTTATCCTGGTTAAAGGTTCCCGAAGGATTTTCTCGAATGTCCTTGCGAACGAAGTCGCGGGCGGAAGCTAGTAGAAAATCAAAAAAAATCAAAAATGATTATTTTGTTCACAAAACATTGGTTTTCAAAACAGCAGGTTGGGACAGCCTAGTGAGTATTACAATACTTGTGACAGACAGCCCCGCTCCATCTTAACACTTACATACTATGTATGAATATGAACAACTAATTAGTTAAGTTATATAAATATAATCAAAATGATTTTTAAAATTATATATGTTAGTGTGTGTGTTTAAAAATAATATAATAGAAAGCGGGCTTTGATTTTACTGCATGCATGTGCATTTTGTTTCTGAGAAATTACAATAGACCCAAAACTCCACACGTTTTTGTTTACTTTTAGCCATTGACCATTATTCTGTGCCAGATGTGGATACACCAGCTGGTCGGTTTTTCTAACAGTATAATTCCCGAAGATATTATTACAACAAAAATTCATCGTAAATTTTAAATTAGTTCAACTTTTGATTCAGTGAACCAATTGCGATGAAATAAAGATTTCATTATTTTGCAAGATACACTATATATTTGTATGTAAACATTATTTAGTATTAAGTTAGCGCTTTTTACATTTTTAGCGCACCAACATACAGACAAACACACAAAAATTAAAAAAAATGTTATAAATGGGTTCTACTGGTAATTACTAAACACTCCAATCACTTTTTTTCAAAATATTTCCTTTATACAGACTCAACTTTTCTACAGATTTATTATATGTATAGATTAAGAATCGTAAAAATGGCAATAAGCAAAGCAGTCATATGGTTTGCACTCAGTAACGATCTGACCAGTGACCTACGTTGTTGTGCCACGCATTGTACCATTTTGGTGTCAAATTCCAGTTACGAGCAAGTTCTGGGAAATAAATTTTGAAATACTTTTACTATTTAAATACTTACTGATTTCTCAATCCATTGGCATTTATGTGATAAAACCTTAACCAAAGAATGATTTGAAGTGATATTTTTTCATATATTTTTATTAGTTAATTAATAAAAGCTTGTTCAAAATCAGGATTCAAATTAAAAACCGGCCAAGTGCGTGTCGGGCCACGCGCCATAGGGTTCCGTAGTTACCTTATACCATACCATATTTAATACCACCTATAATTTTTCGTCTGTAAAAATAACTTTGTTTTTACAGTGTTGGTATGAATGACAAAGTTATATTTGCGGGTTTGGAAAATGTGCTATATCTCAAAAACTAATTACTATATCTCGTTCAAACTAATTTTGGTTGAAAGTGTTTATTAAGATCTATAGCATATATTTTTTTTAGATTTTTCACTCTCTTATTTCAAAAGTTAAAGGGGGGGACACACACATTTTACCAATTTGGCGGTGAATATCTTTCAAACGGTTGACTTTGAGAAAAAGTTGTCTTAAGAACCTAATTGTCATTTTTAAAGACCTATCTATAGACACCCAACACGTGTTGGTTCGAAGAAAAAAATTTTTTTCAGTTTCAGTTCCATGTATGGGGAGCCCCCCCTTAATATTTTATTTTTCTTATTTTTGTATTAAATTCGTTAAGCGGTTAACAGAATACATCTACCTACCAAGTTTCAACTGTGTAGTCTAAACACTTTCGGAATAAAGTGGCTGTGACATACGGACAGACAGACAGACAGACAGACATGACGAATCTATAAGGGTTCCGTTTTTTGCCATTTAGGCTACGGAACCCTAAAAACCACCCAAGTGCGAGTCGGACTCGCGCACGAAGGTTTCCGTACCAGAAAACAGCAAAAACACGTTTGTTGTATAGGAGCCCCCCTTAAATATTTATTTTATTCTGTTTTCAGTATTTGTTGTTAAAGCGGCAATAGAAATACATCATTTGTGAACATTTCAATTGTCAACCTGTTGTCGTTATTAATATCGAGCAGAAAACGGCAAGAAACTCACGTTTGTTGTATGGGAGCCCCCCTCAAATATTTATTTTATTCTGTTTTTAGTATTTATTGTTATAGCGTCAACAGAAATACATCATCTGTGAAAATTTCAATTGTCTAGCTATCACGGTTCATGAGATACAGCCTGATGACAGACAGACAGACAGACAGACGGACAGCGGAGTCTTAGTAATAGGGTCCCGTTTTTAACCTTTGGGTACGGAACCCTAAAAACTAGTCAAAAATCTAAATTCGGCCGTTTTTGAAAGGGTGGCTGAAAATAGAATAAATATGATCTTATATTCGGACAACGGTCAAACTTAATAAAAGTCTTATATAATTATTTTTATGATTAATAATAACTATTATTAAAATTATTGAAAATACAAATAATAATACTAATAATATAAAATGATTTAAATTTAACTCAGATCTCATATAGGGTAGGTGCACCAGTGAATGAACCCTTAAGGCGATTTGAAACTTTAAAAATTACGAATACCTATTTCTGGATGACTTTGCTATAATAATGGCACTACATACTATTCAGAATTTATTAATGTTCAATATAATATCTTCAGTATTTCTGAAATGCTTATAGTTATTTAGATAATCCGAATTTTACACAAAAGTACCCCACCCAAATCACCAGTGAATGAACGGCAAAATCCAGTTAACGAATGTTTGAAATCCGATAAATCAACTACTAGTTTCATAAGGTGGATGTAAACAGAAATCGTTAATTTATGTCTGTACACGATATTTTATAGCATAAGAAACTGGTAAAACATATAAAATTTCAAAAGAAACCTAAATTCTAAATGGCGCACGATACCCAACCCACTGGCATATGCCTCTCTTGAGGCTTGCTTATTTTCCTTTCTGGAATCCTCCGGATGCTCCTGGGGCTCTGTATGACCTGTATCCTCACTTCATGTCTCTGTTTCATGAGTTGAAGAGTCAGGTCGAAGAGTTTATTTAACTTAGGACAGCCAATATTAAAAAAAATAGACCTAAGTATTTACCACCATATTGCTTTATAGTTCACATCAGCTATGTTATTCTAATTGTTTTAGAAGTGGTCTAAAATTAAAAACAAAAAAATAATTAATATAACAATTAAGAAATGTATAGTTCATTTACTAGTTTTTTAATAATCAGTAAATGAACTAGGCATTTACTATAGAAGAATCTTAAAATTTTAAAAACTAATGAATGAAAACCCTAATTCGAAGACTGGTCCAAAGATTGACAATGATTTACTATAGCTATCCCCTAAATATGAACAAACTCCTTTAAAAGTAAGACACAAAATAAGCCTAAACCAAAAAATACGTTAGATCCTATGAATGAACACCTGGTTCACTAACTATTTCTCAATTTTTTAATCCAGTACTCGAACACCCCTATATTTTGTTTAAAATAATGAAATTCTTTACAATCTGCTTTCTATTAGACGAAATAATCATTATTACATCTAAGAAACTAATTTTCTTTGTAGAATGAATCATATATCAACTTAAAAGCTATTATCAAAATATGTTGTCGCACCATAGTTCTTAGTATTGGTCCATAGAAACAGGAACACTACACAACGTGTCTACTTTGAGCAATCGCCATTTAGATAGTACGGAACACACATAGTCGTCTGTGCAGCCAGTTAAGGTAATAAAGTATAATTTTCATTAAAAAAAATCTGTTGCGTGTAGAAAACAAAAGATTTCTTATTTTATAGAAAAATAACACATTTGTTCCTTCACTGGGGGGGTGTTCATTCACTGGTGCACCTACCCTACTTATCTTTTTCTATAATAGATTACTGCAAAAGAAATTTATAAAACAAATATTATAAATATTGCTGACATCCAATCTTATAAAATTCTTATTACAATACTTATAGATCTAAATGAAAAAACTTTCCACTCCAAAAAAGAACTTAATCATTTATAATAAAATAAAAAATATCCTTAATAAAATAAAAATAAAACAAAAATAAAAACTTTTGAATAACTTAAAATTAATTTAATTTAGATATTTGATACCATATATCAACATTTGAATTTATTTTTAAAATTATAATATTTAATGGTAATCAATGTAATATTAATAATAAATATTCACGAAAAACTTCTGAATAAAATCTATAAATTCCTAAATAACTATTATTAATATATTAACTGATAAATATAGAACTACCTAGCACTAAAAATATTAGTGTGAACGTGACTGTATTCATTATGTTTATTAATTTTTGATAAATAATGTTTTTGATAAACATTCATAATTTTGATATGATTGTTGTTATACTCATATAAAGAACAATATATAGCCAACATTATTTTTGTTGATTTTGAATAAGCCTAAAATTATTAATGTTGATAAATATACAATAAATGCATTCAAGTATTAGACTTGATATAATTTTTTATTTAAGCTTATTTTTCGTAGATTTTTGTTATGCCTAATATGATTAATGTTGATCGGAATAATAATTATGTTAATTATTTTATTTGAATGTCAATAAAAACAATTGAAGTTCCTAATTAACATGCTTATTTCACCTTAGCCGAATTTAGGGAAAAATGGGTCGAATGAAGGGCATACGCGTCAGAATTTAGGAAAATTGGGTCACTCGTCATATATTATTTTTTCTTAATTTTACTATTATTGTTTCCTTGATTTTCTTACAATTATTATAAAGAACAATCATGTAGCAATCGTAAATAACAAAAATTACAATGCTGTAGTTCAATTTTAATATAAATATTATAGATTTAATCTCTAAAATTGCTGACGTGGCCGAATTTAGGGCATTTCACCCTAGGAATGAGAGAGAGCACCAAACAGGCGAACCGACCCCAGTCGGTGAGGGAGCGGGTGTTAATGAGACAACTACATACACGTCCGTTGGTGCGTAATGAGGCCCCGGTTAATCACTACGGTTTCGAGAATACCTGTGGCCCTACCATGAGTTGATGCAAACTGTTTACGTTACAGTAAACTGTCGGATATACTGCTCACAGTTAATACGAGTGAAAGAGAGAAAACGATAGTTTACTGTAACGTAAACAGTTTGCAACAACTCAAACTTGCACCGGTCTGCGCGAGCTCATACTAGTGATACTCGATCGTCGTATTTATGCCGCTGTTTCTTAGCGGACCTTAACTTATCTACTAACCCGAACTTCTCGCAACTCGATGCGAACAGTTGCAACCAATTTAGTGTGAAAAACGATCAAGTGGTACGAGTGGCAGACAATAAAACTTAAGAAACCCGCCAAGCGATAAAACTATTATGTACGGACGAAACGATATTTTCGATCTGTCACTTGACTCCGTCCGACAGCTATTAATGGCTAAAACTTCGTATGCTACTCATAAAAGCTGGTGATTTTTTTTATGAGGGTTTATTGCAAGGGTAGAAACGAAGACGAGATAAAATATTTGGTGTAGGATTTTTTGTTGGCTAAAATAAATGGCAAAAATCACGTAAAAACATAAAAATCACTAGATATATTAAAGTCACTGGAGTGAAAACTTAAAGATGCTCCTGGATTAAGCTTAAAAACATATTATAAAAAAATCACCTTGTGTACGATTTATTAAGATACATTACTATACTTTCTCCAAAAATATGATTGTAACGCACCCTATCTCCTTAACCTTAAACATAAAATCAGTGATTATTTTTTAATTAAATATTAAGTATGTAAATAAGCAAACGCATCATAAATCTCCACTGTAGAATTTTATGAACATTACTTTCCAGAAGTTAGGTATTTTTTACCTATATCTCATAACGCTTATGGTGGAGAGGAAAAGCAGCCATAGTACGATGTTATAATAACCCTAATCCTTATTTAGAAAAACGAAAATGAACTGTAGGATTTAATGTGATCAAAATTTTATTTTGCCTGGACTACTAGCCTTCTTTGCGCTTCCACTAAGGGTCCCCCAGACCTACCGGTTTCGTTTCTTTGATTTGCTGTTCTATTTGCTGTGTTTTCATAACGATCGTTTAAGGAACAAAGCTCACAAGAACATTCTTATATGTGAAATGTACTTAGATTGAAAATATGCGATGGATTGAAAATGAGCCTCTTGGCCGGCGGTCCATTGCCGAACAGCAAAGCAAAGAACGGAAACCGGTAGGTCTGGGGGGACCCTAAGAGGGAATAATTTATGAGGTATTAAAAAAGTCATTTGCGTTGTCTGTTAAAAAGAAATAACCACGATGTTTAAGATAAGAATTTGCTAACCTATATTCGGGACCTACAGCTACAGGAGTAAAGCAGACGGTTACACCTAGTTTTAACCAACAGCTATCAGCTACACCTAGTTTTAGCCGGCCAAAACTAGGTTTAGCCACACTTCGGGTATTAGCCGTAACAAATATACAAATGACACTTTATGTCTTAAACATATCAAAACAATTAGTTCCAGTTTTGGCCACCGAGTCAGATAAGTTTGTCGCACTATACAATACACGCGACGATGCGCAACGGTATTTCACTCAACATTGCCGCGCAACGTTATATAACCTACTACACTGAATACAAGACACAATGCATAAAAGCCTGATTCTAATATTAGTACTGAATTAAAATAACTCGGGTGATTGTGAACACGCCCGCAACTCGTAAAGATAATTTAAATTCATAGAGTTTGCGTCGTAGCACCCTTACAAATAGGTATAGAGAACAACAAGTTACTGGTTACAGATGCACAGCAAAAACCAACGTTACTCCAACGAAATAAAAGCTAAGTATTTCAAATTGACTTGGCTATAAACTAAACATTTTTAGAGTTCCTAATTTAATTACCGAGTTCATTATTTGGTATGTGGAAATCATCTTCTCGGAAAGTGTTAAATACGCGTAGTTTAATTTAACTTTTAACATTAACCTAAAATTCAACAGTAAGATATTTTACGAGGAAACTAACATTAATCTCGCTTAAGAGTAATATTAAATAATAACTTCCATCTATTTTTCATTCTTACAACATTTTTCACATAAGCGAGTAGGTTTAATACACAATCTGAACAATTCCGTAAGTAATAAATTAGGGATAAAATCCTTACTAATATTATAAATGCGAAAGTCCGTTTGTTTATTTGTTTGTTTGTTTGTTACGCCTTCACGTCTTAACTACTGAACCGATCATCATGAAATTTTGCACACACGTTGTCAGGGGTACAGAGAAGGACATAGGGTACCTTTCTTCCCAAAAAAAGTTATGTTCCCTAGGGATAGCAAAAAAACTTTCCACGCAGACGAAGTCGCGGGCGGTCGCTATAATAAATAATAAGTGAATTGACGTGGCCAGTGCAGGGCCAAAAAGGTAGGGTTATGCCCTTAATGCTTACTAAAGCATATGCTTTTAGAGGGCAAGAGGGCCTTAACGTATTATAATGTCTTTTTATATAGGTACCTAGTAATTACGATCAAAGGCTTTATAACGTTCCATAAGAAACAAATGAAGCGAACCAGTTTTCCAAGCAAGGAATCTCACAATTTGATATTTTAGGTTTTACTTACTTATCAAAATTCTAAAATGTAACAGAACATGATATTAACAAATAAGTAACCAATCTGAATCTTACTGATTTATCTCTTGACGAAATTAACGCTGACAATAACATTAGCGTTTTATTTTAATCTTATTGAATTTTTATTGCAATACAAGAAACATAGCCAATGGTTTAATGCCGTTCTCTCCCAGTCAACCGGTAGGTAAGGTGTTAGATAGATGCCACTGTGATGGGAATAATGCTGATTTAAAAAAGTAAAAAAATTAAAAACCCTCCTGCATAAAAAGTCAAGTCAACTGAAAAGATGGAAACAAGATTAAATATTAAAGGCAACATTATAACATGCAGTCGGAGGCATGCATAAAGAAAGTGACATTATGAATGATTTGAGTTATATGCCTCCGACTGCACGTTATAATGTTGCCTTTAATATTTAATCTTTTTTCCATCTTTTCAGTTGACTTGACTTTTTATGCAGGAGGGTTTTTAATTTTTTTAAATTTATTTTTTTATTTATTTCTTTTTAGTTATTATTTATTACAATCATGATATACCTTTTTGAAATCCTTTTAATGAGACCTTTAATTTGACACCCATATTGCAGTATTCTAAAAAAAATTTTTTTTTCCACTACGTATAATAGCACCGTGCAGCCGCCATGTTGGTTTTTTTATAACGCCACTTTCTTAAGAACACTTGGGTTGGCAAGACAAATCTAACGATATGTTAATCATGGAAATCCGTTCAGCCGTTTAAAAGATATGAGGTAATAAAGAATATTACATACAAACATATAAGATACGCGCGAAAAACATAACCCTCTTGCAGTCGGGTAAAAAGATATGACTTTTCTTAATTAATGATAAAAGAAAATGTTATGCCAAGATATAAACGACGAATAAGTACACAATTTATGTCTAAAAAAAACAGTTAAATATTACTTAAATAATATATGTAATAACAATATTTTTTAACTTATTATTTGAAGTCTTATGAAATGTGTTTCATTCTGATCCTACCCTCTTTTTTAAATTACTTATATTATGTTGATAAGTACGAAGTAATCTGTTTAAGATATTTAAAATATATCTTATTTAAATAAATATAATAATACAACTTCTTAATCAGTTTTAATTTTATTATACCCCGATTATAATATCACGCAGTTCCGAAAAAACGCAATACTTTTGATTTGGCAAAACAGTGGTATTTTTAAGCCGAGACGTTCCGGAATGTGACATGTGACGGCGGATCCCAACAATAAAATATTCTACAGCAAAACATCCAACCACGAAATCGAATCTATCAAAAAAGGGAAAATTGGAGGTAAAAGCGTAAATTCTTTCAGGTTAATTTCACCGACACGGCGAACGAATTTCCCGTCTGTAATTATTATTACGTTGTTAACTCACCGGTTTCCCGCGCTGAGTGGAACTTCGCTGGGTGAAGAAGCGTACGATTGTACTGACAGCGGTCTGCAGTCTGAATGCCCCTATAATCTTCGCCGTACCAGTGATGGCGACGCACCGAACCGCGCGTGCGCGAACTATGACGTCAATGGATTCGTTCACAAAGCATACAGGTCCACAGGTGTTGGTGGTCGGTTAGGTTAATACTGCAGTGACCACGCACTAGAGAAGGGTCACACCTGCTGAAAGTGCAACGACGAACGTACGATAGAAAACGCTCGCAGGGCTTTTGAAGTTACCTACGTGCTACGAGCTCAGAATAAATAACCGTAAAAGTTTATGACGCATCAACCGAAATTACTTCGCATAAAGAATAAAGATAGATATAGTACTATCTACCGCCAGTTCAGTGGGGTCGTACTTACAGCAGGTATGGCTACGCTCAGAACCGGCTTTCTCAAACTTAGAAGAACCCTTACTACTTATGATTCTAAACGTTTAGGGATCGGTACAAAAGCTAGCCGAGCCAAGCAAACAAGTAAATCTACTTAGGCAATAGAGGATACGTTATCGGAAAACCGTTTAGAAAGAAACTTTGTTGATGTTAAGAAGAAGAAAAACATTTTACACATATTTAGAACCAACATTAAATTCAATACACATCAATACAAAATTATTTTTCTTTGTGTTACAAATTGAACATATTTCACTTGGCAGGCACCTTATGATTTGTTACTAAATAAGCAGTTCAATGAGTTACTTTTCTTATTGAATTAAGGGTCAAATACGGTATCTACTACATGCTAGCTTCGTTTAATTTGTAACAAGTTTGCATTATTTTTTACTCAGATAAAGTATAAGCATTTTTCGGAAATAAATGGTAATTAGGTAGATAGATTCTTACTTACATTAAAATTGGCTAAAGAAAATATGAAGATAATTAAAATATAAGAATCAGCAAAAAGATTAGAATGAAAGAAAGTACGGGATTTAATTGAAGACAATAAAGGCGTAGCGTAGCCGTAGCAGATACAAACGTAGGCCTACGAACCGTAGCAATTACTCATTTTGCTACGAGTCTCGTAGCGGAGTGTAATGTGGTTGTATTATGGTTCTGGATCTTTTAACCCTTTACTGCATGATATATTAAATAATCGAATAAAAAAATTTGTTTTAAGTGAATGGTTTTAACATTAAAAATATTTTTTTTTTTCAAAAAGTTTTTTTTCTTCTCAGGAACCATATATGGGTTCGTATGCATCAAAGCTTTAAACGCCTTGGACATATGTATATGGTTTCTTCGTATGCATACTACGCAAATTATGATAAGTGATATCAAAATCTTGTTATAACTGAATAAAAATTAAGTAAAAAAGAATGTTATGCAAAATTATTGATGAAACTTAGATAAACAATTTCACATATTATTATCATTATAACATAATACCTTACATTTGGGAAGCTTAATAGAACAAACAAACTTGACATTTTAGTAGATTTTTCTGCCACACTGGCAAGTGACCAATATTGTCAGTCCGCACAGAGGCCAGGGGTAGGTCCTGATGCTTTTCTGGAGCTTTTATCATTGTCCTTCTCTGGGTTGGTGTCCCAGGGTCCAGGTCCCTTGAAATAATCGCATCAATTTGTTCAAGCCTTGGGACATACTTCCATGGCGGCTTGTAGATGGTGAACCAGTCGCTGAATTGGCCAATGGACAACGACCCCGAGGAAGGGTCTACGAGGAAGGGTCTTTCCTGCTTTGCGCAAGTGTTCCGAGATGGTTCGAGACAAATAGATATTAGGTATATTCGAATAGAAAGTGAAAATCTATTACAGTGGATACAAAATTTAGGTTATGATTATGACACACAAGAAAATAATTTTTTTTCGCCCGAAAAATTCAACTTTTCATTCTTATTTATTTTTTCAAAGTTGAGAGTCGCACGCACGTGTAAACATAACTGACGATGTCTGGAAAATTGAGGTTATATCCAAATGATATGTGAGCTTAGTACAAAATAGTTGTGTTTTGTTATTGCTAATGATATGACAAAAAAAACCCATTAGGGTTTATTTATACGTCAGTTTCTTATTTTTTTTAGAATAAATGAACTGTAAATATGTCAAACCATATATGGTTTCCTATGCGGTGAAAGGTTAACTTTTACATCGCATTTGAAAATCTTCAGTAGGTATAGAATATTTATTACATAATATCTACATTATGAATGGATTAATAGTATTACTATAATAAATATAATTATTTATATAGATTTCGCGCCTGAGCTTAATTTAATTTCTTCTGAAGCTGCTACGCAACACAATGCACGCGCATTTAGTTCCAATTTTAAAATAAAAAAAAACGGTCTAGAGCGAGTCGGACTCACGCACCGAGGGTTCCGTACCATCATAATTGCACCATTAAACCACACTGCAGAGTAGAATAATAAAATTAGTATTGCAGTTTTAGGTCAGCGCCATCTCTTGACCGATAGTGGAACTAATGTTAACTTTTATAGAAATTTGATAATTTCTAAAAAAGCTAAAATATTGAGACATCGTTTTATTTTTCCTGTAATCTTTATATAAACTGCTATCACATAGAAATATTTCAGTTATTTTTCTTTGCAAACTTCGGAGATAAGGGGGGGGGGGGAGGGGAACGGTTTTTTTTACATTTTTCATTATAAATCGAAAACTATGCGATTTAAAATAAAAAGAAAAAATGATTGAAAACGTGCAAACGGCGTTCTTTCATATGATACCCCACATGCCCTAGTAGCTCCACTTCAAATTTTTAGGACCTCTTTTCAGTCCCTGTTGTAAAATATTTTTTTATTTCTTTCTTATTTGCAAAATAGTTGGGCAAACGTCATCTTAAACTGTTCCAAATTTCAAGTTGATACCATTAGTAGTTCTCGAGATATCCAGCTGTGACAGACAGACAGACAGACAGACAGACTGAGTCACACCATAAGGGTTCCGTTTTTACCATTTTGGTACGGAACCCTAAAAGCGTATTATTCTAATAGGAATAAAAACTTTTTCGTTTTAGTATGCAGTGTGTCCCTGGATAAAGTGCAATCCCGAAAGGGGGCGAAATTAGACTATAAATGAATTCAATCACTTTCATTTTTTTTTGCAGAATTAAGATTTGTAATTTTTACAATGGACAATGTACAAAAAATAATATTCCTTCAAAAGTAGTGAATGGATTTTGTTTCTAATAAAAAATAACGTGACGTAGTAGATACTTGTTAGTTCAGATAGATTGCAAATAACGCACAAAAATTACATTCTTTTAATCATGCAAAAAAAAATTTGATTGAATAGGTACTTATTTTTTTTGTATTTTTTTTATTACTCATTTATAGTCTAGTTTCGCCCCCTTTCGGGATTGCACTTTATCCAGCACGCGTAGCATTAGCATGACGGACTTTTTGAGCAAGAGGAGTGAACCATCTATATCATTTTTGTTTGTTTGGTCAATAAAATTGGACATTCTTAAGTAATAAAGACTTCCTTACTAATATTATAAATGCAAAAGTCCGTTTGTTCGTTTGTTACGACTTCGCGTCTTAAACTACTGAACCGATCATCACGAAATTTTACATACACATTGTCAGGGGTAGAGAGAAGGACATAAAAAGTATTGTTCCCGAGGGATAGCAAAAAAGTTTCCACGCAGACAAAGTCGCGGGCAGCTGCTAGTACAACAGGTTAACCAAATACAGAAAAAAGAGAGAAACTACCCTCCTCTTCTCATTTCGCATTTCTGAAACTGAAACAATACCATTTAAAAAAGCGCTTTTGTGACGTAAAGCTGCCTAAATGGAAAAGGGGAACTTTGCGTTCCGGACTAAAGTTTTTGTTCTTGGTCGCCTTCACTCTGCCTGTGAGAGTTGAATAGGTTTTATAAAGAATGAAATAACTACCAACTCCTACTTTATACTAGTCATTTTGATCAAAATATTTAACTTTATTTACAAATTACAAGTTTATTTATTTTTTTAAACTTTTACACATTACGTATTTTATTAAACAACCTATTTTAATCTACAGGCAAATAAATATTTAAGAAAAATAAATGAAAAAAAGTGTCTGTCTTTACAACAACATAAGCCTAGTTAGTATATTTGTTTGATTATAAATGTCGCTTTGTTTGTACCTACGCTTACCTACACAAAAACTACTGCATGAAATTGGATTTGAATTATTGATCTTATCTTAAAATCGGGTACATGATTCATCTTGAAACCGAATTTTTAGGTAAGTAATAATCAATTATAAATAATAGGTTATTTACTTATAATGAGAGATGAAGAGCTCTGAAAGGAAGGAGTCACCCAACTAACATAAGGCGCTAATATAAGAGTTAGGACAGATAATATAAAAGAGCTAAACAGATCCTAAAGTCATTAATATAGTCCCGGGATTGTAAAAAAAACTTAGGCTGCAACTAAAATAAGGGTATTATTTAATCGGGTAACAATAAATTCCCATTTTGGGTATCAAAAATACTGAATATAACGTACTGTAATACTAAGTGGGCTGCGGACTGAAGGCGACTACAAAAATTGAAAACTTTAAAATACAAATTGAGTAACTAGTTATTCAGAACAGGCGACCAAATTACTATTCAGGTGACAACCTTAGGGCACACAAAACATTAAAAATTTGGCATATATTTTATTTAAAAAAGGTAACTATTATCCTAATCGAGATGACAAAAAAAGCTTTTTAAAAAAGCAAAACCTTAAGAAAACAGCTCTATAAAAAGCAAATAATAATGTTCAAATCGATTAATTAAAACACGTCTAAGTAATTTTTTTGCTTATCGTATTGTTTATAACGGGTGTAACAAGACACTCAACGAAGTCGAAGCCCACGCATTCCGCCCATCATCAGGATCGGTTTTGTCTTTTAGACATAACTGGGAAACCAATAGCTACGAAGTTATTGAAGATCAAAGTATTTTTTTTTTAATTTTATGAAATCTTATTTTATTCGTTATTTCCTAATTTTTGTCTACAGAAACATTATCAAAATTTTATGTATTTTGTAACAAACAATGGCTTCAAAACGTCTTCATCAATGTATTTCATGAGCACGCACATAAACGCTACCTTTCAACTCGGCCGCACCTCACCCAACTGTGTAGCATACACTCGCAGGCGCGCTCTTTTGTACGCGTTACATTGCGTGGTAATATATGCAATACTTTTTAACACCAAAAATTGAAATCGTTTCCCAGCAATAATTTTGAACAGAAATGGTCCTGTTGATGGGCAGAATACGTAGACCTAGGCTTCGTTGAGTGTCTTGTACACCGGCGGGCTGATTATCTAATAGAAACCACCTAGCGACCGGTTGCAGTTCATAGACGATAGTGATCCATTGCTACTTCTTTTTGGATTAAAAAACCGGCCAAGTGCGTGTCGGGCCACGCGCCATAGGGTTCCGTAGTTACCTTATACCATACCATATTTAATACCACCTATCATTTTTCGTATGCAAAAATAACTTTGTTTTTCACAGTGTTGGTATGGATGACAAAGTTATATTTGCGGTTTTGGAAAATGTGCTATATCTCTATATATCTCAAAAACTAATTACTATATCACATTCAAACTAATTTTGGTTGAAAGTGTTTATTAAGATCTACAGCATATATTTTTTTTAGATTTTTCACTCTCTTATTTCAAAAGTTAAAGGGGGGGGGACACACATTTTACCACTTTGGCGATGTATATCTTTGAAACGGTTAACTTTGAGAAAAAGTTGTCTTAGGAACCTCAATGTCATTTTTAAAAACCTATCTATAGACACCCAACACGTGTTGGTTTGAAGAAAAAAAATTTTTTCAGTTTCAGTTCCATGTATGGGGAGCCCCCCCTTAATCTTTTATTTTTCTTATTTTTGTATTAAGTTCGGTAAGCGGTTAACAGAATACATCTACCTACCAAGTTTCAACTGTGTAGTATTAATACTTTCGGAATAAAGTAGCTGTGACATACGGACAGACAGACAGACAGACAGACAGACAGACAGACAGACAGACAGACAGACAGACAGACAGACATGACGAATCTATAAGGGTTCCGTTTTTTGCCATTTAGGCTACGGAACCCTAAAAAACATACCAAAGAAAAGTAGCAATGTACGTGAAATGAAACCGGTCGCTAAATAGTTTCTTTTTAGATAATCAGGGTGCCGGTATATTCTAAAAGCCCCACCTGACTTCAATAGACGTCTTTTAATTAATCGATTTGAACATTATTTTCTGCTTTTTATAGTGCTGTTTTTTTAAGGTTTTGAAGGAGGTTTTGTTTTTTAAAAAGCTTTTTTTTATTTTAAACATTTTTGTGTATGTGAGCGATGATTTTATAAAATAAAACGTTTTAATGTTTCACATTTTTCAATGGTATACCACCCCTTGTAACTCAATTTCTACAGGAGTTCCGTTGGGCCTTCGCAGTTCAACTCTTTCCCAGTTAGTGATGGGTTTTTGACCGGATAAAAACTCAAAATGGATAAAAACTCAATAAAGATCCGTTTTTAGCCGAGTTTTTATCCAAAAGGACGGATATTTATCCGTCCTAATAAAATATTTATTTTAAAACCCTTTTCTTGATATTTCACGTAAATTTTGAAATTAAAATAAAGGTAGTTAATAATTTTAAACAAAATAAGTGCTATTGAAGTGCATTATAATTAAGAAATCCAAAAAATGCAATAGAAGAATGAAAACTACATCCTGAGAATTCTCAAACTACTTCAGAATTATGAATGAATTCGTTCGATGACTCTAGCACCCCCAGCCCCCAACGTACGTAGCACGTAGTTTTACGCAAAAACGGAAGGGTTGTCACAAAATTTACTTGACACGCAGGGTTCGGAAACCAGTTAATATTGTAAAAAAATACCATGATGGCAGCCAACTATTTTGTTATTGGGCCGAATTCGATGAAACTCGGTTTGGGCACTATTTAAAAAAAACAGTAAAGCAATATTAAAAATGTCGAAAATGTACGATGGCGGCCAACTTTTTTGTTTATGGGCCGATTTCGATGAAACTTGGTTTTTGGTACTATTTTGACAAGAAAACAGCAACGCAATGTTTAGTGTGTCAAAAGTCCAAGATAGCGGCTAACTTTTTTGTTTGTGGGCCGATTTCGATGAAACTCTTTTTTTTGTACTATTTTGACAAGAAAACAGCAACGCAATGTTAAAAATATGAAAAATCCAAGATAGCGGCCAATTTTTTTGTATTTGGGCCGATTTCGATGAAAGTCGGTTTTTTGTACTATTTTGACAAGAAAACAGCAACGCAATGTTATAAATATGAAAAATCCAAGATGGCGGCCAGCTTTTTTGTTTTTGGGCCGATTTAGATGAAAATTGGTTTGGGACACCATTTTTAAAAGAAAACAGCAATGCAATATCAAAAATCTAAGATGGCGGCCAACTTTTTAGTTTGTGGGCCGACTTTGATGAAACTTTGTTTGGGGCACTATTTTCAAAAGAAAACAGCAACGCAATGTTAAAAATGTCAAAAATCCAAGATGGCGGTCATCTTTTTTGTTTTTGGGCTCATTTCGATGAAACTCGATTTTTGGAACTATTTTGACAAGAAAACAGCAACGCAATGTTAAAAATGCAAGATGGCGGCAAACTGTTTTGTTTGTGGGCTGATTTCGATGAAACTCAATTTTTGTACTATTTTGACAAGAAAACAGCAACGTAATGTTAAAAATATGAAAAATCAACGATGGCGGCCAACTTTTTTTTGGGCCGATTTCGATGAAACTTTGTTTGGGGCACTATTTTTAAAAGAAAACAGCAACGCAATATTAAAAAAGTCAAAAATCCAAGATGGCGGCAAACTTTTTTGTTTGTGGGCTGATTTCGACGAAACTCGATTATTGTACTATTTTGACAAGAAAACAGCAACGCAATGTTAAAAATATGAAAAATCAACGATGGCGGCCAACTTTTTTTTGGGCCGATTTCGATGAAACTTTGTTTGGGGCACTATTTTTAAAAGAAAACAGCAACGCAATATTAAAAATGTCAAAAATCCAAGATGGCGGCAAACTTTTTTGTTTGAGGGCTGATTTCGACGAAACTCCATTTTTGATGACAAGAAAACAGCAACGCAATGTTAAAAATATGAAAAATCCATTTTTTTTTGTTTTCGAGCTGATTTCGATGAAAATCGGTTTGGGACACTATTTTCAAAAGAAAACAGCAATGCAATATTAAAAATATCAAAAATCTAAGATTGCAGCTAACATTTTTGTTTGTGGGCCGATTTTGATGAAACTTGGTTTTTGATACTATTTTGAAAAGAAAACAACAGCGCAATGTTAATAATGTTAAAATCCAACCAAGATAGTGGCCGACTTTGTTGTATGTAGGCTGATTTCGATGATTCATCGAAAACGGCTTACAAACCAAAAAGTTGGCCGCCATTTCAAATTTTTATGTTTTCGAACATTGCGTTGCCGTTTTTTTGTGAAAATAGTACCAAAAACCGAGTTTCATCGAAATCGGCTCACAAACAAAAAAGTTAGCCGCCGTCGTGGATTTTTTTATATTTTTAACATTGCGTTGCTGTTTTATTGTTAAAATAGTACCTAGTATTGTTTCATCTAAATCGACATACAAATAAAAAATTGGGTGCCATGTTGGCTTTTTCTAATTTTAACCATTGCGTTGCTGTTTTCTTGTCAAAATAGTACAAAAAAACGAGTTTCATCGAAATCGGCTCACAAACAAAAAGGTTGGCCGCCCTCTTAAATTTTTGTTATTTTTAATATTGCGTTGCTGTTTTCTTGTCAAAATAGTACATAAAACCGAGTTTAATCGAAATCAGCCCACAAACGAAAAAGCTTGCCGCCATCTTGCATTTTTATCATTTTTAACATTGCGTTGCGCTGTTTTCTTGTCAAAATAGTACAAAAAACTGAGTTTCATCGAAATGAACCCACAAACAAAAAAGATGGCTGCCATCTTTGATTTTTCATATTTTTAACATTGCGTTGCTGTTTTCTTGTCAAAAAGTACAGAAAACCGAGTTTCATCGAAATCGGCTCACAAACAAAAAGGTTGGCCGCCATCTTTGATTTTTGGACATTTTTAAAATAGCGTTGCTGTTTTCTTGTCAAAATAGTACAAAAGAACCGAGTTTCATCGAAATGGCCCAAAAACAAAAAAGTTGGCCGCTATCTTGGATTTTGATATTTTTAACATTGCGATGCTGTTTTCTTGTCAAAACAGTACCAAAAACCGAGTTTCATCGAAATCCGCTCACAAACAAAAAGGTTGGCCGCCATGTTAGATTTTGACATTATTAATATTGCGTTGCTGTTTTCTTTTAAAAATAGTGCCCCAAACAAAGTTTCATCGAAATCGGCCCAAAAAAAAGTTGGCCGCCATCGTTGATTTTTCATATTTATAACATTGCGTTGCTGTTTTCTTGTCTAAATAGTACCAAAAACCGAGTTTTATCGAAATCGCCTCACAAACAAAAAGTTTGGCCGCCATATTAGATTTTTGTCATTTTTAATATTGCTTTGCTGTTTTCTTGTCTAAATAGTACCAAAAACCGAGTTTCATCGAAATCGCCTCACAAACAAAAAGTTTGGCCGCCATATTAGATTTTTGTCATTTTTAATATTGCTTTGCTGTTTTCTTGTCAAAATAGTACTAAAAACCGAGTTTCATCGAAATCCGCTCACAAACAAAAAGGTTGGCCGCCAATCGCCATGTTAGATTTTGAGATTTTTAATATTGCGTTGCTGTTTTCTTTTAAAAATAGTGCCCCAAACAAAGTTTCATCGAAATCGGCCCAAAAAAAAGTTGGCCGCCATCGTTGATTTTTCATAATTATAACATTGCGTAGCTGTTTTCTTGTCTAAATAATACCAAAAACCGAGTTTCATCGAAATCGGCTCACAAACAAAAAGTTTGGCCGCCATCTTAGATTTTTGTCATTTTTAATATAACTTTGCTGTTTTCTTGTCAAAATAGTACAAAAAACCGAGTTTCATCGAAATCGGCCCAAAAACAAGAAAGTTGGCTGCCATCTTTGATTTTTCATATTTTTAACATTGCGTTGCTGTTTTCTTGTCAAAATAGTACATAAATCGAGTATCATCGAAATCAGCCCACAAACAAAAAAGTTTGCCGCCATCTTGCATTTTTATCATTTTTAACATTGCGTTGCGCTGTTTTCTTGTGAAAATAGTACAAAAAACAGAGTTTCATCGAAGTGGGCCCATAAACAAAAAAGATGACCGCCATCTTGAATTTTCACATTTTCAATATTGCTCTGCTGTTTTCTTTTAAAAATTGTGCCCTAAACAAAGTTTCATCGAAATCGGCCCAAAAAACAAAAAAGCTGGCCGCTATCTTGGATTATGTGTTGGTATTATCTCTTCCTGAAAAAACAGTTCATCGTAAATAGGTTCTCCCTCTCCATAAGTCGGCCAGCATACCCTGGTCAACACAATTGCGATGGTAATCACGTCGTTGACAAGGGACTTGTGGGCGATGAAACGACACCATTTAGCCTAGGGACCAGTCCTCAATGTGCGCTTGTTATATGTTGCCAGGTATAGTTGTCATCGTGGTTGGGTTAGTAGCGGGGGTGGGGCCTCACGTGGGACCAAAACTAGTGTATAGAAACAGGTCTAAATATATTTATCCGCCATTTATGGTAAATATCCGAGTTTTTTACCTTTTGAGTTTTTATCCACTGCCCATCACTACGCTGCCGTCGTATCAGAGAACACAGTAACTTTGAAAAAGTCGTTTCGAGAAAAACGCGCGAAAAGTTTTTTGGAAACTATGTTCGATTGTGACAGATTTATGAAAGTTAGCAAACTAACTAGAATGTAGAGTGATTAAAAATAACGTTGCGCTAAAATGTGTATTTTTATTTTTTATGTATCTTTATGATATTTCGTGTTAAATGCATAACTGTGTTCTTGTTGGTAAAAAGAAATAAGAAAAATTAGTTGTACTAGACTAAATGACAGTAACTGACATAACCCTTTCAGGCCCAAAAAAATATTTTTACAAATTGTTTTTTTTCTGTGTATGTTATGAAATTGACGCTTAAATTGCTCCTGAAAAAATTTTTGAAAAAAATCTAGCTACCCCCTAGGGGTCCACACGACCCCTGCACGATAGTGACGTTCAGGCTTTATTTGTACAAGTGCACGGTCGTGACGTTCTTGGGTTTAAGGGTATTAATGTGCTGTTAATTAGAAATTAAACAAAATGTATCGGAAAATCAACGTTTATTACTTTAGCAATTGTAATAATCTTAATCAATTATATCAACGAGATATAAAAATTTGACAAATAGACTTGTTAGCGCTTTAATTGAGATCAAACAAGAATATAATCATTTAATGTAGTAATTATACACCAGTCTTTCGATTTGCTTCAATCAGGCTTTAAAATATCTTTAATATACTTATTTTAAATGATACCCTGCAAAACAATTTTGTTTTCTTGAGAGGCACAGGTATACATCAGTTTTTTTGCATCTTATTTTTGGTCGACTTTTGCACCCAAGCGCGAGGATTGTCGATCTCTTCAAAACTAGGAAGATGGTCATACCCGTCGTACTTTAAAAGGTACGACGGGTATGACCAAGGCATGCGATCGTTGGTTTGATCGCTTGAACCTCGAACTAGTTTTTGGTTCTAGGGCAGACTCATCATCGCTCTCGCTAGTTCTTCTTTAACGAGTAGGGGTATTTGTAAGCCCATCAGCGACTTGCATCCGTCAAGTCCATTACTTTATTGCTTGGGATGTCAGATGCATTGCACTCTAACTTAAACAAACGCCAGGCGTTTGATACTGCAATTTCAAAGAAGTGAAGAATTACGTTTAGTGATCATTTTCTGGTTTTAATGAAAGTGCGGTAGTATTGACTGGTCTAGTACTTCCACACCACCTATGTGTTTGTTGTAGCTGTTGATTATGTTGGGCGCGGGAACATATCCTATGAAAACCCCTCTGCTTTTGTCCCATCGACGTACTTAAATCGAGTTATCTGCAGACGTGCAGTTCGAGGCAGTCAGCACAGACTTATTGTTCATCCATTTAACGACCGCGACATAGTCGTAGACCAATACCAAGTCTGAAATCAGCTCTGTGCCCATTAAAACGTAAAAAATAACGAATTCTTTATGAAAATAATGAAATAATCTAAACTGGACTAAGGTGGATTTGAGCCCAAACGACACTATCGTGACTTTTCATTTTTCGATAGGAATATTACTCACATTAAGTATAGATTACCAGCAGAAACCAGTTAAAATCATGTATCATCATTACACCAACAAAATAAAAACAACTACTTGTGACAAATGTTAGAAAATAAAAGAAATTTAATAATTCATGTGCACCGCTCCCATCGTCGAAAATCTAAGCTATCTTTGTCACACGACCAAAGCCCGTTGACTAATGAATCATACGAAAAATGACAATGTATGCGTAGCGCAATTCATGCACGATCGCTGCGCTCGGGTTTCGGCCCGAAAAGTTGATTTCACAAGACGCGGGAATTTTTTAAGTAAAAATGCACGATCGTTTTCGACGGGCCTGAAAGGGATAATTACTGTGTACTAGCTAAGATTTACTAAATACTGTGATTAAGTTAAGTAAAGAAGCTGCTAAATTCTTTACTTCATCACAGTAACTGTTAATATACTGTTTTTTAATCTAATTTACTTAACAAAATTTAGTTGACTGTGAATCTAGTAAGTCAAGTTGCTGTATTTTAAGTTAAAACGATAAAAGCTAGCGATGGTTGTGTCTAATCCAGTATTTTACAATACTGTGTTATAGACTAAACTTTGCAAGTTTTTGTACTAAAAAGGATATAATTTTCTTTAGAAAAATGAATTGAAAAAACATGAATATGGTCCAGGTAAATAAAACAAATAATTACTAATTATATTTTACTGGTAAAACAGCTAAACTAAACAAATCAGTCTCAAATCAAATGCCTTTCTAGGCTTTTACATTAAATAATAATCTTCTAAAAGTCTTATACAATACAAATAAATAAACTAGAAAAAATACGACTCGCACCAGATCATGTTCTCGGACGAGAGTCGTGTTTTTTCTAGTATATTTATTTGTATTGTATAAATCGCAATGTGAATGCTAAAATCTCAAAATTAAAAAAATCTAAAAGTCTTTTTAATCACTATTTGGAAAAAGTTGTCCCTACAAAAAAATAAAAAATTAGCAAACTTCTAACAAATTATAATAATATCTAGTTAAAACTTTTACTTATTAAAAACATGAGATCAATCAACCATAATATTTTAAAATAATTATAAAAACAGTAACTTAAGGCTCCGGCGAACGGTGAGCTTCCCATACAAACGTAATACCAAAATGATTTTCAATTTGAGCACAATTTACTATTCTTGTGATATTATTTGGAATAATATAGTATTTGTCTAGGTTTCTATTAAATAAAAATTCCAAAATACTAACCCAATTCAAAATAAATGCCAATTACATTTATACATACAAAATTGTAAATCGCATACATTTTTATTTGTATTTGTATTTATATTATGTTTAGTATTTTGGATTTTTTATTTAATAGAAACCTAGACAAATACTGTCTTAATATGAATAACATCACAAGAGTTAATTATGCGCAAATTGCAAATCATTTTGGTATTACGTTTGTATGGGAAGCTCACCGTTCACCGAAGCCTTAAGGAATATGTTTGTAAATTACGCAAAATCTCTTATTTGGTAGCTCAACCTTTTTTACTTTACGACCTTTTAAAACTGATATTGTTCGTACAAACTAACTTTACTTTTTTACGTGATGGTATTAAAATTATTTAGTTTTATGCCCCCCTAGCATGACCACCGTCCTTCGGCTGGAGTGAGCTATCACTCAAGAGATCTTGCATTATTAACATATTAAATAAGGCTTTCGAAAAACAGCAAATAAATGTTTACATAAACTCAATAAAAGATCAAATACAAAATTATATAAAATTTCACATTATTATGTAATCCTATTCACAGCCATCTTCAATTTCTGTACACAGATCCAGAGCCATATCATTTGTGGGTAATTCTCTCCAAAATATAAGGCGACTAGAAGGCATGAGTGGTCCCAATTTACCAATAATAGCATTTTTTCGTTGTGTGGTAATTCCTCGCGGGGAAGATTTTAAAACAGGACATGGAATACCATTTTTTTCACACTTCGCTTTTAAAAACTCAAATTTAGTATCCCTTATATCCCTTATACTTAGTTAAAACCCAGTAAATATTGTTTCCGCGCTCGAAAGGTCTAGGTAAAAAAACAGTAAGTAGTTAAATACTGTTATTTTGTTAAGGAACTTAAATAATCGATTGCCAGCATAATTCTCTTATAACACAGTATCTTAGATACTGTATTGTTGCTAGGTGATATAAGATAAGATAAGATAAAATATTCTTTATTGTACACCATGATAATTAATAAAGAAATACATAAAAAGAAGAACAATTGGCGGCCTTATCGCTAAAAAGCAATTTCTTCCAGGCAACCATTAGTTGAGCTGGATAAAGTTACAGATAGAAATGGGTAGTTTATGGTGTTCTTAAGTACCTACTTATTTAAAATAAGATACATAAATATACATCATACATACATATATTGTATAATATATACATAATATATATATATATATATATACATATATAAATAAATACCAACGATAGACATAGGACAAAGTTAAAAAATTATAGTGACAGATAGTGTTCTTTGACTAGCCGTTTAAAACTTTCCAAAGACTGTGCGCGTTTTATTTCCTCCGGCAATGCATTCCACAGTCGGGCAGCTTGAATTGAGAAGGACTTACCTAGGAATTTAGTGGAGTGCTTGGGTATCTCTAATGTCATGTTCTCCGACGATCTCAGAACTCGAGAATGCGTGTCACGAAGGAACTTGAAACGTTCCTTTAGATAAGGTGGTGAAAGGGGATGAAACAAAATATTGTAAAGAAGGGAAACTATGTGCGCATTCCGGCGAAGACGAATTGGCAACCACTTGAGCTTGGCACGAAAATCAGAGACATGGTCATATTTGCGTAGTCCAAATATGAACCTTATACAGAAGTTTTGAAGACGCTCAAGCTTATTCAGTTGCTCCTCAGTAAGGTCCAGATAGCTGACGTCGGCGTAATCCAGGATGGGTAAGAGAAGAGAGTGTGCTAGCGCAGTTTTAGTGGCCATAGGTAAAAAGTTCCGCAATCTTTTCAGAGATCCAGCTGCAGCAAACATTTTGCGACTGACTTCTCGTACCTGGGGTCCCCATGTTAAATTTTTATCAACTAACACACCTAAATTTTTGACGGTGTCAATAGGGTTTAAGGAAACACCATCAAATGAGATAGCAGGTAAAACTGACCAGTCAATTTTATTCGTCATCGCAGAGCTGCCGATGACTATGATTTGGGTTTTGCGAGGATTAACTGTTAAGCCATGTGACCTACTCCAACAACAAATCGTTTCCAGGTCATTGTTTAAAACATTGATAGCTCGGGAGAGTTGGCCAATTTGTGCTTGTGTATATATTTGCAAGTCATCTGCATAAAGGTGGTAGAATGAAACTAATTGAGAGGAAATAGAATTTATAAAGATAGCGAAGAGCAACGGAGACAAGACGCCACCCTGCGGCACCCCAGAAGAAATATCGCACCAAGAGGAGTAGGTATCCTCAATGCGAATCCTCTGACGGCGTCCAGACAGGTAACTACGAAACCAGTCAATCACGATCGGAGATATGTTAATGGAGCGGAGTATGCCAAGCAGGATATCAAAGTCGACAGAGTTAAAAGCGTTGCTAAAATCTAGTAATGCAAGGACTGTGACCCTGCCACTATCCATTCCCGATCTGATATCATCTGTGACGTTCACCAATGCTGTAGTAGTACTGTGCCCTGTTCGAAACCCGGATTGATAAGGATTTAGGAGTCGGTTCTTAAGAAGGAAGTTGGACAATTGAGTATGGATAAGGCGTTCTAGGACTTTGGAAAGGAACGGTAATATGGAAATAGGCCTGTATTCTGCGAAAGATGATGGTTTGGAAATTTTGGGCAACGGGGTGACATGAGCATCTTTCCAGGCAGTTGGAAAAATTCCAGTTAAAATGGAGTGATTAAGGAGATGCGTGATGATAGGAAGGATTTCGTCCAGTATAAGAAGTATCATCTTACGACTGATACTGTCGTTACCAACAGCACTAGAAGTAATTGACATTATGCTCTTCTTAACATCACAATCGGTGAATTGACGTAGAGAAAAAGATGGATAATCTGGGCTTGGAAGAGATGAAAGAGAATTTAATGTATCAACTTTAGTCGTTGTGTCGAAGATGTGTGAGGAACTGAAATGTTGATTTAGAGTGTTAATGTCTATGTTTTTTGGATTTAAGTTTTGTCGTTGTTTTCCAATGCCCAGAGATCTTAAAAATTTCCAAACTTTCGTCGGATCGTCATTATCAACAGAGCTATGAATATGTTGGCGTTGAGCATTTCTACACACCTTATTGCAATGATTGCGGGCTTTAACGTACTTCTCCCAATTGTAAGGCGTAGGCCGACGCTTGTACCTGTATTTGGCAATATTTTTAAGCTCAGACACACGTTTAATGTCATCTGTGAGCCATGGTGATGGACGATGCTTAAGTTTCACGGGACGAATGGGTGCATGAATATCGAACAGCATAATAAGTGTTAGCATAAATAGTTCTAATTTACCATCCATCGAATCACAGCTCAGAAGCTGGGTCCAATCAGTATTAGCGGCATCCTCCTTGAGATTGTCATGGTTAATTCCACTAAAACTGCGCTGCAACACGACTTTGGGCTTTGCCTTAGGTGGACGGGACTTATAAGAGACATAAATCAAGTCGTGATAAGAGAAGGCGTCGGCTGGAAACTGGCCATGCTTAGCGATGTGCTGGGGAGAAGAAACAATCATCAGGTCCAGAAGAGAGGGGGAACAGTTTGGAAAATTATGCGTGGCATTCAAAGGCGGCAGAAACAAATTATTAGAATGAAGGATAGAAAGAAAATTTGCCGACCGAGTGTCGTTTTTAAGAAGACAAGTATTGAAATCGCCCATTATAATACTGTGACTGTAAGAGGGACAAAGATGTTCTAACTTGTTTTCAAGAGATGAAAAGAAATTAATACGTAATGAGGGGCAGTAGTAGACACCGAGAAGTATTTTTGAACGGCACAGACTAACCTCCAGGAAAAGATGCTCGCCGGCATTTGGCGGTGGTGGTTGTGGCGACATATCTATTACAGTGAAAGGAATATGCGTACGAAGATATATGGCGACACCGCCCCCACCGCCTGCGGTACGATCATTTCTGATAAGGTTAAAGCCTGGTAGCGAATAGGAAGTGGAGGGTAGACATGGCTTAAGCCATGACTCAGAAACAAGGATGGCATGAATATTCTTACTATTAAAACTTGTCAGCATATCAGAAAAATGTGCCGGAATACTTTGGGCATTTATATGGACTACGTTAAAGTTCTTTGAAACGTCAGAGAAACATGAGTCAAGAGAATCAGATAAAGTGGGAATGCTAACAAAACTATCATTGGCACTACTAGTTGCAGATATAAAACTATCGCAGCTACTATCGTCATCCGATAACATAGTTGACAATAAAATATTAATATATAAAACTATATATAGATACTTAAAATATATAAACGATAATAAAAAACTTAAATAATAATAACAATAATAAAAGTAATAAAAACACCATAAAACCACCCGCTAGTGCTTAAAAAAAAAATCAAAATTAAAACCAACAAATTAACACAATATCACAAAACAAATACTAACCTGCATTACAAACTCATTTCAAATTCTAGGAAATCAACAAATTAAGGTCACATCACAAAAACAAGCACATTACTATTTCATTTAAAAATTCTAGCAAAAATGAAGCACGGCTTTGCCAAGACAATCAAACATACAATATTCAAACGCCCATGTCATTCATGGCAAAAGCATTTCGTGGTAAGAACATTCCCCCACCAACCATTGAAAGTAGATGTAAATAAGATTATGTGGTCGATGACTCAGCGATCGGTCCGCTAGAATGCACTCAATGACATTATTTGATTGACAATTTGACATGAGAAAGAAAGTGACAATGACAAATAAAATTAGGTTATGGATATGAGTTATGATGGATTTTGTAAAAAGTAAAAGTTAGAAAATTAATAAAAGGAGGTAGACAAAAACAGTGCATACATAACTAGTGTAATATAACTGGCGGAGTGAGCTAATGCGATTACTTCTTTGATGCCGCAGCCCGCCTTGTTTTCGGTGCTGGCCCTGAAGAGGGGGCAGCATCAGGCTTCGATGATCCGAGCTCCAAAGAATGAATTTCAGCTGTGGTGGTGGCTCGGAGACGAGTGTTGTTAGGGCTGAGAATATAAATAACGCCCTCCCGAGTCCAACATCTGTTAACACCAAACTTATCACGCGCCGCCATAAATGCATTGTGCCGGGACTGTGTTAGGAACTCCGACAAAGTTGTGCCCGTGCCTTTTAGTTTGCTTTTCTCAAACCAAACTTTGTCTCGTGTGTCGACCTGCCAGAACTTCACAATGATTGGACGAGGTTTCTGCCTGGTAGTAGCTGAGCGTCCTAGTCGATGGCACCTCTTGATGTCAGTCGGTGCAAACCCATCTAGTTTGAGATGCTTAGTGATAACTTGAGTCACCAAAAGAGTGGGGTCTTCACGTTCCTGCTCTGGTACACCATGGAACATCAGGAATTTTCTACGGCTATGCATTTCAAGCTTATCAACCGTCTGTGCAAGGATGTGTATCTGCGATTGAAGCCCGTTAAGGGATCCGAGAATGAATGTTTTAAAGGACGAGAATTCAGCGGCCAAACCTGAGTTGCTTGAAGACGGGGCTTTCTGCAATTCAGCTTCAAAGCTTGCCATCCTGGTCTGGAATGTATCCATCAGTTCGGAAAGTGTGTATTGTACTTGTTCCATTTTATGATGTTATTTATATATTATAATCTTGAAATCTTGAGCTAATCTATAACACAGTATTTAGAAAAAATGCTGTGTTTTATACTAGCAAGAGAGTTTTACTGTGTTCTTATCTAAAGTGTATTTCTTACGGTATTTATTGTTTGTTACCATTATCACAGTAACCTCTTACTTACTGTTTTCAAATTATGTAATACCTACATGCTGTGTTTTATTTTAATAATTGGTGTTAGTTCGTAAAAGTTACTGTGTTTTTAGTAACCGTAACTCTGGAACCATAAGTGCTAAAAATAAAACAAAAATTTTGCCGGGTAGAGCTCTTGCTCATTATTACAGTAATACAATAAAAGTGAAAACACAGTAAGTAAAGATACTGTGTTCTCTGATACGACGGCAGTACGTACAACGCTATACAGATAATAAAATTAAGAAAACATTGTTTCGAGCACAAAATACTGTTTTCGTCAAAAATGTAGTTAACAAGAAGCAAATCTATTGTGTAGATTCAGGCCTGAATATATTTATCCGGCATTTTTGGATAAAAATCCGCTAAAAATGGATAAAAACGGATATTTATCTATTTTTGATAAATATCCGAGTTTTTTACCTTTAGGATATTTATCCACTGCCCATCACTATTCCCAGTACGTCCTTGACAATAAATAGGTACCTAGACCTACCTACTTAACTTGTTTTTGATTGTCATTTGTCATAAACCTACCAATATTTCAATCACTGTACAGTTCCTATTTGATTTTGAAGAGTTCTCTTGTGTATCTTCATAATCCAAGGTTGAATACCAATGAAATTAATATCGTATCATCCTTAAGGTGTCTTCTTTCAAACAAAAAAATAATCATCTAAATCGGTACATAAACAAAAAAGTAATGGTTGAACATCCGTCTGAATTCATATAAAATGGCAAAATGGTAACGAAAACGACAGTATTTTCAAGATTACTTAAAAACTGAACCCATTTCAAAATTAAAAAAAAATGGGATCAACTTGGATCTTGGAACTAGTCCCGGGATAGTTAAAAAATTGTGAGGCAGCAATTTAAATAATACGAAAATTTATATTGGTGACGTGACACCAATCCCGGATCCCGGGATCTCGGAACTAGTCTCGGGATTGCTAAAATTGTTAAGCAGCAATTAGACTAATACAAAAAGTTATATTAGTGACGTGACACCAAACCTGGAATCCCGGGATCTCGGAACTAGTCCCGAGATTCTTAAAAATTTTAAGACAGCTATTTGATTAATACAAAAAGTAAAATTGGTAACATGACATCAATCCCGGGATCGCGGGATCTCGAAATTAGTCCCGGGATAGTTAAAATAGTAAAACAACAATTTTAGTAATACGAAAAGTTATATTAGTGACGTAACACCGATGTCACCGATCCCGGGATCCCGGGACAAAGGTTCTATTAGTTCCGAGATCGGTGTCTCTTATCCCGGCATCGGTGTCCCTTAGTCCTGAAATCCCGAAATGCCCGATTAAATAATTCCCTTATTTTAATTGCAGCCTAAGTTTTTTTACAATCCCGGGACTATATTAATGACCTTAGGATCTACCTTTCTATTGTCTAATTTAAAAATCTATCGCAATCGCTTACAGGATTTAACACATTGAAGCTTTTTTTTTGTCACAAATGAAAACTTGCCAAAGAAATGCAGCAATGTGTCACATCCATCTGTCAAACGAAAGCGATTGCGATAGATTTTTAAAATTAGACAATTAGCCCCCTGTTTAGCTCTTTTATATAATCTGTCCTAACTCTTATATTAGCGCCTTATGTTAGTTGGGTGACTCCTTCCTTTCGGAGCTCTTCATCTCTCATTATAAGTAAATAACATATTATTTATTGTTGATTATTACTTACCTAAAAATTCGGCTTCAAGATGAATCATGCACCCGATTTCAAGGTAAGATCAATAAATCACATCCAATTTCATGCAGTAGTTTTTGTGTAGGTAGGTACGCGTACAAACAAAGCGAAGCGACATATAAACAAACAAATATACTAACTAGGCTTATGTTGTTGTAAAGACAGTATTTTTTTTAATTTATGAATAGCCTAAAGTGCATTTAGGAACGTCCTAAGGTTAGTCTTTTCCTAACTAGCTTAAGACATTCTTAGCAAAAAATTGGTTTGCACTAACCTTACGACGTTCCTAAATGCACTTTAGGCTATTCTTAACTTACGGGCTCGATATCGAGCGCCCAAGGCTTAAGAAATTGCTATGTTATGAATTGGCTTTGATAACTTTTTGAACATGACTGGAAATCTCAAAACCATTTCGAGGAATAAGCTTTCGGTACAGTGTCTACTAATTAAATTTAAAAATAATTCTATATTTTTAAAGATATTTATAATATTCAATAAAAAGCTTTAACCTTCAAATGACCTACATATGACGTCATCACACAGATCCCCCAGCCATAATAAAAAAAAAAGAAAAAAGGGCAAAGACAATTTTGACAATGAACTTGGCATTAGGGATGGTGGAAGGTGGAAGTGAAAAAATATCGATATAGGTAATATTTCTCAGAAAAAAATAAGATGAAATGGGATGATGACTAAGTAATGGATTCTAATTTTAAGGTATTGTAAAACATAAAAAATAGCAAAATAAACCCCTACGCGAAATTTTGGCTCGATTTGACGAATTTTACGATTATTTCTAAGACTCAAAAGTAGGAAAAAATCAAAATGCTCCAGTGACAAAATAGTGTCGACTATTAGAATCCATACGTAATTACAAAAAAAATGTTTTGGAAAAATTATTGTAAAAACATCTATCGATATATCAGAGTATATCGATGAACTTATCTCGTAATTTTTTCCACATCCCTACTATTAAATGTTTGTAAATAAAAATAAAGTATGCACATATTTTCACAATGTTTATTATGTTATCCTGCAAATTTATCAGTCCACAAGCAATCGTTACAATTTCATCCATGTAGCCTACATCCAAAATAGACACAATACATACAATACATTTCGCAATTTGGGTAGATTGGGCGTGTCAGTTTTTACAAAGTTTTTCAGCTGAGTTTCCACTGGTAAGCATTTTTATTATAATTTCACCACCTCAAAAATTATTGCGGCAAATTAAGAAGGTAGGTTAGAACCGTCACAACTGGATTAAATGAATAAAATAGAAGAAATATTAACTATAACTTATTTGTTTACAAACAACCATAAAGTCATTATGACAGGTAATGACACTTGGCCGTTCTTTTTCTTTATGTAGATTGCAAAGGTTTTCCTTCTTAAACTTTCATGCCACTAATGACGTCATTCCGGTTGACCACATCCGCTCGACAAATATATTTATAAAAAAATAAATACGAGACCAAATGTTAAAATATTCAAATTAGTTTCTTAAATTGGCCTAATCTTTAGTAAAAAAAAAAAAAAATACCTTTTATTTTTTAACCAAAGCCAATTGTAAAACTGTGGTTATAGTCTGTGGCCGTCAATTGTGACAAAAAACAGAATTTTTTGCTGAAAAATGGAAGATACAGCTGAGAATTCATTGAAATAATAAAATTACTAAACGACTCGGTGGAAAATCGCAAAAATTGCCGTATTTCAATACAATCACTGCATTTATAAAAGAATAATAACGTAGGAAATAACCGTACTTGTGTGTAAACTTCTGGCAAAGGCTGCCGTGCCAAGGTTAATTTTTGACCCCAATTACCGTATAATTTGACAACTACCATACCATTGGCAACACTGCCGCGATTTGATTTCTATTTTCTAAACTGACAGTTGATGACTTAACTTTTTCGATCACCCTACCAAATAAAATAAACCAACGCCTTATATTTCGTCTCCTTTTAACTCACGAATGAATCAATAAGAAGTTTCAACTGTTCTAGGCTATTCCTAAGCTAAGATAATTCTTAACTAGGACACGCCTAACTTGAGTTTAGTGCAAACGGCTGTGAGTCTTTTATTGTAGTGGTGGCTACCTCAGCTGACCTTACCGAGTAAACTGTCTTGATATACTGGTGCGTGGTGCCAAATGCTCCAAGCAGCATCGGAATGCGATGCACCCGCATTTTAATGTAAACTGAAACAATCTACCACTGAACTATTCAATACTTAATACTGGCAAAAATTACTCCCTAAAGAGGAGAGTAGATTGCAAAACTAAAAGAAGAAGAAGACTGACAGATGAGTTTTTGGGTTCGGTTTGGTGACTATTTTAATAATTCGCAAATTGATTCATAGTAGATATTCACCCATTTGCACTAAACTTAAGAATCGCCTAAGTCTTTTCCTAACTAACTTAAGACATTTTTAGCAAAAAATTGGTTTGCACTAACCTTAGGACGTTCCTAAATGCACTTTAGGCTATTCTTAACTTACGCGCCCAATATCGAGCGCCCAAGGCTTAAGAAATTCCTATGTTATGAATTGTAAATCTGTGGTTATAGCCTGTGGCCGTCAATTGTGACAAAAACATAAATATTTGCTGAAAAATGGAAGATTCATGGAACATTCATTTAAATAATTGAATTACTAAACGACTCGGTGGAAAATCGCAAAAATTGCAGTATTTCAATACAATTACTGCACTTCTATAATAATAAGAACGTATAAAATAACTGTACTTGTATGTAAACTTCTGCATTAAGCTGCCGTGTCAAGATTAATTTTTGACCCCAATTACCGTATAATACGGCAATTACCGTACCATTGGCAACACTACCGCGATTTGATTTCCATTTTCTAAATTGACAGTTGATGACATAACTTTTTCGATCACCCTACCAAATAAAATAAACCAACGCCTTATCTTTCGTCTCCTTTTAACTCACGAATGAATCAATGTGATGTTATAACCAAAAAAGTACTCTATGACCTATATTACTTCGCCGGCTTAAAAATCCATAAACAATTAATATTTACATTCGTTCATTCTTTCTCTTAGCAAGGCGATGCCCAAGTTACGACGTACTCTGTTAGTGCAAACAAAAATTTCAGCTCGGCATTTTTAGGCTGTTCCTAAGCTAAGAAATAACTTAACTAGGACACGCCTAACTTGAGTTTAGTGCAAACGGCTGATTATGTCTTAAAATGGGGAAGGCAACTGTCAAAAACAAAGGACTTTTACTAAAAAAATCGTTGTTTTTGCTTTAAAGTGATTAAATTCTGTGTAATAGGCTTTAAAAATGTTGGCACATACAAAATTCCGAAAAATCTGGATATAGAAAAAATTGATAAATTCTGTAAAAATGAAAACATCTTAATTTGGCTTTCAATTCCGGCATTTGCATTGTAGAATAGTTTTTTATATCCATTTTGGGTCAATGGGTCATTTTCGGTAAAAAAATCCACAAAATAAATACCTATTTTCCATTGATTTCAAAAGGAAGGATGCGCCCATCCGAATGTTTTGCTTTATAATTCCTTCATACCAGTAAAATCAGCGACATCTTTTAGAACCTACTCGAACTACTGCCGTATTAGAGGTGGGCAAAAAAGATTACTGAAGTGAACGATTTAGTTCAATTGGAGTTAAGAACTAGATCACTCATCTTTGGGTCGCTAGAACTTTTAACTATTTTTTAAATATTTTTATTATGGTAATTATATCAGTTTTTCGATGGTATTAAGGCCATAAATAAAAAGTAAACATAACAAAATCTCAATCATGTTTATTTCAAATTAGATGTTTTTGTGCTTTTTCTCAGCTATACTAAACTAATATTATAAACTATAAATTATTTAATATAAAGAGATATATTATTAAATATAAAGAGGAAAGATTTGTCTATTATTTTGATTGTTTGTAATGCATAAACTTAAAACTGATCAGATTTTAAAATTCTTTCACATATTGAAAGCTTTTATCAGCGAGTAACATTAGCAGTATTTTATTTAAAAAAAATAGAGAGCCCTATGAAAATTGGAATAATGAAACGAACCCACAGTATATATATTTTTTTTTTCTATAAAAGTAATAATTATTGATTGGAAGATGATGACATTCGTATCACAATCCTTATCCAACTAAATAATGACATTGTCAAAATTGATTATTTACATGCAAATTTTTCTTAAAATTTAAGCATCAATATAAGTACGATGGGCAACAGCGTCGCTTAACCAGTTTGCAACAAAATTCGTGTGCGCGCGTATCGCCCCTGCACGAACTAAACGCATGTGACAGCGGGCGCGGCGTGCAAGCGATTTTAACCTTAGCAGTGGTTAAGCGACGCTGTTGCTAATAAAAAACTTTTTATTGATTAATCTTTATGTATAAAATCTATAAAATACACCGAAGCGAAGCGAGGGCGGGTTCCTAGTTGATTATATAAATATAGTCTGTTTAATATGTCAGAGATACAACAGTGATTATTTTATCCTAGATTTTTACACAAGGAATAAATCTTAAAGCAAAGCTGCGGCCGGTCACTATACTGCATTTCCTTACTATAATATTATAAATGTGAAAGTCAGTTTGTTTGTTTGTTACGCCTCCACGCCTTAACTACTGAACCAATCATCATAAAATTTTACATACACATTGTCAGGGGTATAGAGAAAGACGGTACATTTCATCCCAAAAAAGTATTTTTCCCGAGGGAAAGCAAAAAATCTTTCCACGCAGACGGATTCGCGGGCGGCTGCTAGTACTGCATAATTATGGGAGGCAGGAGTTTCGTTTTCTTAGTTTAGTTATTTTGTTATACGCGTGAATGCAGTAAATATTTAAATCTCAATTCGCGGTATTGCCATTGCTTTCAGCTTCCGTAGTCCAGCTTTTGACATCTGTGTCATAAAAATTAGCAGAGCATGTTCTTGCGTTTTTAGGAGGAGCATGTTCTTCTTTTCGTTATTTTGGAATAATGTGACTCCATATTTCTTTACACACTAGGACTTTTTCTTTACACATTAGGCAATCTGTAATTATTTGAATTGAAATGTAATGTAGTGTAGATATTTAATAAAAATATCTTTGCAGCGAATATGTTTCATAGGAGATATTTCTGTACGTAGTGTGTGTTCGTAATCTATCCTTACCGTTTACTCTCGTTCTTGGAGTTAATTAGCTATGGAACTAAATGACCTAAAGATCTTATATGGACTCAAGTGAAATAGTTCATTTGAGTCATCATGACCCATCTCTAGTGCCTCGAACAATAACTAGTAATTGTGAAATCTTTTATACTTTATTAAAATTGTTAGACACGTAATAAAAATAATGTAATGCTACTAACCGATGAAACGATATTCCATGAAACTTTTTAACCTTTGCATCATATTTTTTCAATCTACAAATGCACAATTCGACATTTTTATGTCACGTCAATCACCATCTGTCTACCATAGTCTCCCGCGGATGACTGAAACGCGTTGGCCCTAAAACTGTATTTTTAGGGCCAACCAACTGGCGTCATTTCATAGTGACTTTGACCGGGTCCTTACGCTAGTAATATAATAAGTCTATGCTATTTTCCCATACATTTTGTTCTGAACGTCTACTGTCTTAGGAACAAGCGTACGCAGCGACATCTACAATTAGCTTTGCGTTGCCAACCCATTGGTGCAGTTTTGTGGTACAAGTGTCTACCAAGGGGGTGACAGCTTTAGTTCCATGTCATCCGTTTTGGCGCTGCTATCGCGACGTCACCAACATTTCCACCAATAAAATCGTAGACTTCACGCTAATCGCGAGTTTATTGGTGGATATGTCGGTTACGTACTGTCATGTCATATTGTTCATGTGTGCGTGTGTCGATAAATAATTATATAATTGTGAATTATTATTTTCCTCGGTTTATAGCTTGAATTGAGATCCTTGTGACGCCTATTTATCTTCAGTTATTTCCTTCTTCGAACAAAGTAGTTCGTAAACAAAACTTTTCATTGTGGGGCTTCGGAAGTGCTATGTTGGTGTTGGTTGGTGGTTGCACTGCTACAAGTGAAACTCGCCAGAAGAGGTTTAGTTTCCCCAGGAACGATTTAACTTTCTAGGTGTATGGTCTTTTCTAGTGCCTAGTAAAACCTTCCCTCTTAGGATTTAAGTACCAAAGAAAAGCTTTTGAAGAACGAGTAGATAGGTAAATTTTGAAGAGCACCAGTTCGACATGGAAAGACGAAGAATTCACTTTTTCCTACCCTTGCCTGAAGCATGAAATAGCTCATGGAGTTCCACTTGTCGTGAAAAGTAAGCTACTTTCATTATTTGAAAAGTCTTCATTGTCTTACATAATACTGGCTTACTTAATAAAGCAATAGGTATCTAAAAACAATTATAAAGTCACGTCTACTGGTTAGGTTCTTTTAGTTACTCTGATAGCATAGTGTAGTGACCCAAGGATCTTGTTCTGATGGCCTCATATATTAAATAGCTTAATTTTTCTAAATATTATACTTTGCCCGACAAATCTGCGGCTCTTAAGTTGATGAAAGAATACTTAGTTACTAAATGCATATCATAAGTTAAATTTTCTTTTACTTGCTAGGTATTGTCTTGTTACAGAAGATTTTGACTGTATGGAAATATGAAAGTGTTATAATTTGCTCTAAAATAAGTGTTTCTTTTTTGCAGTACTTATCATGATGAACGAACATGATTAATTTCAAGATCAAAATAAGATGGACAACCCAGGGCCTTCTTATGCTGAGAGATCAGGTAAGTCAAATGGAATCAAAGAATACTAAATAAACACTATGTGGAGGAAGGTAAATGGATAGTCTCGCTCTAAATAATTGAAGACGCAAGAAGAACAGGGAATATTTTAAAAAAGAAATTTACATTTTGTGAGAAAAAAACATTATTATTTCTTGTTTTTCATTGCAATAACAGGAATGTCCTACTTTAGGCTCCAGTTCATCCAAATGTGTAACCTAAATAATTATATAGATTTAAACTGCGCTATGTGACTTTGTTGGATTTTTTCAAATTATTTATGTTCTAACTTTTCATTATTGACGTTGAAATATAGTCAATATAAGAGTTAAGGCCATTACAGAATCATATTCCCATAATAATAAAAGTATATAATTCCATATCTGTCGAATGAATGAATGATTTAATAGATTGACTATGAACATAATTGAACGCTTGCTGTCAACTAGGATCTCATATCCATGATCATACTATATTACACTATCTTAAGTTTCTCCTATAAAAATTACTTGTAGATCTCGAATCATATTTCTATGATAGTGTATTATATGACTCGAGCTCTTAATTTAATATTTTTTTTAATTTATAGATGGTGCTGGCTCGGAAGAACTTGGAACAACTTGGAACTTGCTTTGAAAAAATATAATTCATTCAGATTTGAAAGAAAAAGTTTGTCAAAATTGAAACCTTTATTAAATTGATAATCAATGCTTTATGAAAGTGCTCGTTTTATTTCTGCCGATAACCTATGAATAAATTTACTAAAAACGCCAAGGGGCTACCAAAATTTTGTCGATATGATGGTACATCACTATTTATCGATATCAATTTTGACGACAACCTCCGTATTTGTTCATCCCTACCTGTGTGCGATAGCAGCGCCAAAACGGAACACATGGTAAACTTACACTAAACTAAAACCTACTGTCACATCTGTTTTAACTAGTATATTTATCTGTGGTGTCTACGCAATATATGTGGGGTACATAGAAATAGAATGTCAAAGAACAACAAAGTCAATAAACAGGTGATCCGAAAACGAATTAATACATTTTATATGAGATACGTAAAATATGACTAAGATTCATAAAATATGAATATATTATGGCAAAGGAAATTAATAAACTATGTTCCATACTGTTTTCTTTGTCGATAAACGAATAAATGTAGCGAAATTTGGTTTTAGAGAAATGTGTGGCAATATCTTATTTACCTTTGAAAAGTGTGATTACTTGGATTGTTTCTTTTTGTCACATCACAATTACTTAGAGTACAAGACACCATAGCTCCACGATACCTTTATTTTAAATTCTAATTAAGATTAAAAAATATTTTAAACAAACTGTGATTACTCATTTGCTAAGCGGGACGCTAGGGGCTCTTACTGTAAAAAATGTTAGCACATGTCACTTGATCCTTTGTCTCTTTTTTACATAGACCGTGTCCGTATGATGTTAACTTCTCTTTTCCACGCTTTGTTGGTCTTCTTGAGCGCAGCGAAAATTTTTCTATGTCTATGGTGGGGTAATTGAAATAGGCGCGATCTTGGTTGTGTGAAGCTGAGACTTTTATTGTAGTAGGGGCTACCTCGGCTGACCTTACCGAGTAAACTGGCTTGATATACTTGGTGCCAAATGCTCCAAGCAGCATTGGAATGCGTTGCACCCGCATTTTAATGTAAACTGGAACAATCTACCACTGAACTATTCAACACTTGACACTGGCAAAAATTACTTCCAAGAGGAAAGTAGATTACCAAAACAAAAATAAGAAGAAGAAGAAGAAGACTGACAGGTTGGAGTTTTTGGCAGGATTTTTTTTTTTTTTTTCTACTGCCTCTAACATATGGTCAGAGCCTGTTTTTACATTTTCCTTTTCTTCTCTTTCATACTAGTTCTCGCTATTGTGCTTCTCGCACATTTATACTGCATACTACACATTCATACATCTCTTTCTTACTTTATCAGCTGGGGTTGCTGTCTGATTCTTATTACCTATTGCATATAATATATGTACTTATATATTTTATATTTATTTGGGGTTCTTGGGGAACTATACACTTTTTCTTTATTTCAAAACAACTTTTTGTTACATTTTCCTTATTTCTATTTTTGTTCTTATTTATGATTTACTTACTTCTACTTATATTTTTCTCATAGTAATATTTTCTATTTAATATTTACATATTTGGCATATTCCTAATACAATTTTCTTACTTTGACATTATACATTTCTTTCTTATAAGATTTGAAGACAAGCTTACTACATTTCTAATTTCATTTGCTTTCTTCTAGTTTCTTAGTTGCTACTTTTCTTATTATATCTTTTATTTACTATAATTTATTTTTATGGTGCTTATACAATATTTACAAATATTGGTGCATCATAAATTTCTAAGCTGTCTTATTCCTATTGTTTACTTTTTTAATTATTTCTTCACAATACATAAGAAAACTATTTCTATGTTTACCTACTATTATTTGGCTTAAATTTTCTCGCTTGAGTTTGTCTCCTAATACCATCTCTATGTTATATCTTTCTTGGATAAAGGAAGGACATTCAAGGATAACATGGAGGGCTGTTTCATCTACTGCTGGATCGCATATACACGATGGGCTCTCCTTACACTTGAATCGGCACAAGTATTCGGAGAGTCCACCGTGTCCGGTTAGGGCTTGAGTGGTCCATTTTGTCGGCTCAAATTTTCTTATAGTTTTATAGGCCGCAATTGCGCTTGGGAAAAATACCTTGGTTGTGGATGCTGTTTCGCCTGTCTTATATCGTCTGTCCCACTCTTCAAGCGTGTCCTGACGAAGTTCTCGTCTGGCGAACGATACAGGGCACTGGTCATATCTGTGCCTGGTTTTTAACTTTAGGGCGGCTTCCTTTGCCAAGAAGTCTGCTCTCTCGTTTCCCTCCAACCCTGCGTGCGCCTTAATCCAAAACAAGGAAACATCTTTGCTCTGTTGGGAAATAGCTGTTAAGTTTTCTCTGGCTTTGACTGCTAAGGGGTGGAGTGATGTGAGACTCGTGACTGTTTGGAGGGCCGCCATTGAGTCGCTATATATACCAAACGTCTGTGCCTTATGTTTCAACACGATTTCTGTTGCCTCACATATTGCTAGAAGTTCCGCCTGGTAGACTGTGCAGTACTTTGGCAGGCTAAGCTTGACGGATCGGGTTTCTGCCTCACGACTCCATATGGAGAGCGCAGCACCCACCCTTCCGTCAATCTTGCTGCCATCTGTGTAAATTTTGACTGCGTAGTTGCTGTTGGCGTTGACGCTCGTTATATCCGAAAGGCACATAAACTCCCAGCTGATATATTTGGCAGGATGCGGCGCTTCTATGGCTGGGGCCATTCGTTCGATCTCTCTGTCGCCAAGTCCTGGCTGGGGTACCCCCTTCTTGATCTCGTACAGTGAGGCCACCTCACGTACGCGTAGGTCAAGTGGAAGCACTCCAGCCAACACCATTGCTGCGTTCAGAGAGACCGTCCGGTACGCCCTACATATTTTTAGCGCGAAACCACGCTGTACTGTACCGAGTTGCTTTTTGATAGATATTTTGTTAGCTGCCGGTGCCCAGACGCTTGCCGCATACAGGATAACGGGCTCAACTGTTGCGGTGTATATGATACGAATCACCTCAGGGTGGAGGCCCCAGCTGATTTTTGCTGCTCGTGTTAGCTGTTTCGATATGTTCAATGCTTTCTTACATACATTCGCGACATGGGTGTTAAAGGTTAATTTGTGGTCGATTGTGACTCCTAATATTTTAATTTCCTTAGAAATGCCAATATCGACCCCGCCCATGCTCAGGAGTGGTGTGTCGTATTTAAGCTTTCTTGTTATGATCATAGCATTCGTTTTATGTGGTGCGAACTTTAACTTGTTTGCAGCTCCCCACCTCCTGACATGTTCGAGAGCGGCATTGGCATCTCTTTGGATTTCCCGGGCTGTCTCCCCGTCAAAAATGAGCACCACGTCGTCCGCGAAAGCCTGCGCGTATTCTCCTCGTGTTTCTAGATCTTTGAGGAGCGGATCTAACATCAAGTTCCACAGTATCGGTCCACCTATCGAACCTTGTACACAGCCTTTGTTGGTTTGTCTCAGGTGCTCTGCGCCGGCATATCTTACTTTGACCTTTCTTTCGCTAAGGTAGCTGTCAATAACTCTTCTAATGTTCACCGGGCACTTTTCCTCTGCCAGCCGGACTCTTATAGCAGGCCACCAAGCGCTATCGAATGCTCCCTCTATATCTAGTGATACCAACACTACAATTTTCTTTTCATCTAGTTTGGACTTAATGTGCTGCATCATGTTATAGAGGGAGTCCTCGGTGCTTCTCTGGGGCATGAATCCGTACTGGCGAGTACTCATCCTCGGAAGGATGAAGTGTTTGATACGCGCTACTAGCATTTTTTCGTAGATCTTTCCGAGTACCGACAGCAGCCCTATTGGTCTATATGATTTCGGCTCCGTATATTTTTCTTTCCCAGGCTTTCTTAAAATCACTACTGTCGCTTCTTTCCACGATGTTGGAAAGTAATGGAGCTCAAGGCATTTATTTATAAGTTTTAAGAATAGTTTGGGGTCGTCGTCTATAAGATGCTTGCAGATATCCGCCGTCAATCCATCTGCTCCGGGGGCCTTTTTGGGGTTAAAGGTGCTTGTAACTGTTTTTAGTTCAGTTAGAGTAAACGGCGGATCCCGCTGCTCTTCTCCCATACGTGTTTTATTTATCTCCTCTGCTTTCCTTCTTACCCTTCTCTGATCATTATCGTCATCTTCCTCTCGGTCTTCTGGGTAGAAGGTCTCTGCCAGCAGCTTTGCCGATTCTTTAGCATCCAGAATCTTCCCATATTTTTCAAGAGGAGTATCTTCCTCTCTTTTCCTAGTCCTTCCAATTACCCTATATATTCCCTCCCAAACCCCTTCTCTGTCTTGTTTTTCACAAAACTCCTTCCAACTACTGATCTGGGCTCTCTTTGCCTCCTCTTCATACTCCTCTTTTTTCTTTAAGTATTCTTCGATTACAAGGTTTTTTCGGATTGGCGCTGCATTCCTGATCCGGCGTTTCCTGGTGATAACTTCCTTCTTCATTTTCTCGAGTTCTTCGGACCACCACGGAATAGTTATGGTTTCATTGTTTTTCTTTAGGGGCATGGATTGTAAACAAGCTTTAACCGTTATGTCAGTCAGTCTGTCAGTCATTTTGTCTAATTGTTCTGTATTATTAATTTTATCAATTTCTTCGACTGTTACTTTCTGTTCTATTTTTAACTGTTGGAGTTTCTCATGAAACTCTTCCCAGTTTGCCTTCTTGGTATTAAATTTTCTAGTAGTCCGATTTATATTAATGCCTTTAGATTTTTGGAGTTTAATAATAAAGATTATTCCGTTGTGGTCCGAGCTCGTCAATCCTTCGTCTACTTTCCAGTCCTCCACTAAGTCCAACAGATCAGTTGTGCAGGCAGTTACATCGACGTAGCTGGTGTACCTTTTATTGCCTCTTACTGTGTCAAAAGTAGGTGTGTTTCCGGAGTTTAGTATATTGAGGCCCAGATCATGTAGAGCACCCGCCATTTCTTCGCCCTTATGATCGATTATGGAGCTACCCCACCATGTACTCTTAGCGTTGGAATCGCCACCGATTAGCAGTTTATTCTGTCCGAGTTTCTTTACAATTTTCGATAGATGCTTTAGATAAGGCTCAATGGGCTGATCCGGTTCGAAGTAGTAGGACACTACCGTGGCTCTCCAGGCTCCGGTGCGGACACCGACCACACAGATGTTGTTGGTGGTAAGCTCAGGGTATTGTATGATGTCCAGGTTTGGGTCAAAAACGGCAATTGCCGCTTTGACTGTTCCTGTATCATTTCCCTGGATTATCCTGGCGCCACGGTAGGCCTTCATACATCTCGCTCCACCCACATATGGCTCCTGTATCAGTGCTATAGCCGCTTTTCTATTTCCTGCTTCAATTAGGATCTCATCGGTGGCTAACTTCTTCCTTTGCAAGTTTGCTTGGAATACATGATAGTAGGTTTTTACTGTGGTGCCCTTAGCAATATGCTACTGTACTGCGTGCTATTTTGTCCCTTCGTTTACGCACGGGGCATTCTTCGCTGAAAGCATTATGTTCAGTATGATCGCTCTTTTCTCTAATGCAGTTTTTGCACGTCGGGGTGACATCAGTTTTCCACAGTTCACATGCTGCTTTCAGGTGCGGACCCGCACAGTGACTGCACAGGTCTTCTATTTCTTTACAGAACTTTTTACTGTGTCCGTAGGCCAAACAGCGCGTGCACTGCACCAACGGCGATTGGTCTGCAACCCTGACACGTTGCAGGTCTATGCGTAATGTACCTGCGCCAGTTGCTCTTCGCCATATTGTCGGGCTTGTACTTATTACAATGTGGCAGGTGTGCTGGTTTCGTGCTCTCTTTCTGTATTTAAACTCTATTCTGCTCTCTTTCTTGTCGAGTCCTTCAAATATCTCTTTATTCTGATTCTTAATCATCTCCCGTATGATTTCATTCGAGTTGTCTGCGAGGACATCCTTAAGAATCAGAAGCGGGTCCTTGTTTTCAACTTCTTCGCAGACGAGCTGATTCCCTGCTTTCCCTATGCGTTCTTTAAGTTTCTTCCTTTCTTCCTGCGTTTTGCAACTCACGACTACTTTTCTATCCTTTGCTTTTCTAACTCTTTCAACCGTAATCCAGTCATCTTTTGCGTCAACTGCTTTCCTTAGTCTTTCCAGTACGTCCTCTCCGGTCTCCTCCTGTTCTGTGGATGAGATGACTACTTAATGTAGGGTACTCTGCTTTATGTTATGGGACTTTCCTGTATTGATTGCTGCTACATTCGCGTATGTCGTACTCTCCACACTTTCTCTCTGTTTCCTTATCTCTTCTCTTAGTTGTTCCATCATCTCATTGTTCTCTTGGAGTTTTCTTTGGTGTATCTCCACTTTTGTTATTAGTTCGGACTGGTCGAGAGTTCCTATTCTTTTCTTTTTGATTTCTTCCGTCGCAAAATCCACTTAATTTTTACTTCCTCCAACCGTTTGAGTACCGGTCCACAATATCGGACCTGCATAAGCTCATGAAGGCTGTGGTACTGCCCCTGAAGGCCTGCATCCATTTCTTCCAAGCGCTTACACAGTTTTTCATAGTGCCAGCTACTCTCTTGGTGGGGGGCTGTAAGCTGGTCTGATGGTGTTGGCTGGGTCTGTTTCTTGACTGGCAACTTTAGTAAAACCTGAAGATCGTCTATCTTTCTATCCATTTCGTCAAAGCAATTCTCAAGCATAGAAAGAATGTAGCTACCGCGTTCTGCTTTCTTTTCGAGAAATGTTTTAATATCCTTCCTCATATAAGAATACTCTTTTACCTTCAACGGTATATCTTCCATTATACTGGACAGTTCCTCTATAAGGTGGTGGTATGTTTTTTCCCCGGTTTTTATTATGCCCTTCTTTTTTATCACTATTTGGTTTTTTATTTTGCTATCGACTTGCGGTTCCTTTGTGATAGTTTGGCTCGGGTTTTGAGTCCTGGGTGAATGCTCTGAAGATTCATTTGGTGTTTTTCCCGGAATAGCTCTAGGACTCTGGGTCTTCCCTGGCCTGCCTACCGGAGTGTGTATGGTCGCCATATTTGATTGTATATTTAACTGTTAACAATGGGGTGAATAGGCAGTAGAACGTCAAGTGTAAAGTTTATGTATATGTCAAATATATATATATACCTATTTATAATATATTTATTAAAAAGTGTATAATATGTATACTTATTATAATCGCCACCCTATTTTTCTGAGTCGTATATACGCCTCTTTGTCGCTAATGTTTTTTAGAGTTGCGAATACGCCTCTAAGTCGCTATTTTCTAACTATACCGTTCTAAACATTGAAGATAATATCTAAAAAAGAAAGGTCTATCAACACAAAAAAAAAATATATGACACATAATATACAAAAAATATTGTCCTTCCTATCTTACTAAATAAAAATGTTTAAATTATATTTAAAAACAAAGGAATCAGAAGGCGAAAAGTGTCAATCCCTAAGTTAATAATAAAAAAAAAAGAACTTATTGAATTTAAAATTATTTTTCCCCTAATGAAGAACTCAGAAGGAGCTATAAAAAATTAAAAAAAAAATACAATCTAAGCTACTTTTGTACAAAAAACAAATCGGTATATGTTTAGAAGTTTATCAAATTTTTAAAATTTAGTAATTCCGCTAATTTCCGATGTGTCGGATAGTTCGCCTTGCTGCGATGCTTCTGATGATGCCCCTCACACCACCCGGCCACCCCGGGAAGACTGACCACGTGGTGGAAGGTTATGTTGTTTTTTCCTATTTTCCCGGTGGATGTAACCGGAAAAAATCGGAAAATGATGCAACTAGGTAGAGGGCGCTGAGGCGCACACGCCGACACCACGCAATCCTATAAATCTCAGCAGATGCAGGAGATATTCACGAAAAACTAGTGAATTTTTGCACTTTTTTAGTGTCACTTTCACCTTTTCACTTATGACTTCTCACTCACTGCGCCAATTTTCAAAAACTTAATACAGATTTGTGAACCGCGTAAAGACGCAACTTTTAATATATGGATTATTACTGAACACTTGGAAAAACCTACTTTATTTATTTTTTATGTAGGAGCAACGTGCTTAAGCTGTTAACTCGGCGGCCGGCTCACCACCAATCTTGGCAGGATTTTGTCGAGTTCAGTTCGGTGACTATTTTATTATTCGCAAATTGATTCATAGTGGATATTGTGTCTTAAAATTGGTGCAGTTGGGATAATGGAAATAGGCGCGATCTTAGTTGTGTGAAGCTGAGACTTTTATTGTAGTGGTCGCTACCTCGGCGAAACTTACCGAGTAAACTGTCTTGATATCATTGCTGCCAAATGCTCCAAACAGCATTGGAATGTGATGCACCCGCATTTTAATGTAAACTGAAACAATCTACTAGAAAAAGAAATACTGAACTATTCAAAACATGACACTGGCAAAATTTACTTCCAAGAGGAAAGTAGATTGCCATAACAAAAATAAGAAGAAGAAGATGGAGTTTTTGGCGCCATTTTGTCGGGTTCGGTTTGGTGACTATTTTAATTATTCGCAAATTGATTCGTAGTGGATATTGTGTCTTAAAATTGGTGCAGTTTTGCGGTACAAGTGTCTACGCAAATTAACAATATGTGGGAAAATTGAAATAGGCGCGATCTTGGTTGTGTAAAGCTGAGACTTTTATTGTAGTGGTGGCTACCTCGGCTGACCTTACCGAGTAAACTGTCTTGATATACTTGGTGCCAAGTGCTCCAAGCAGCATTGGAATGCGATGCACCCGCATTCTAATGTAAACTGAACAATCTACCACTGAACTATTCAACACTTGACACTGGCAAAAATTACTTCCAATAGGAATGTAGATTGCCAAAACAATAATAATAAGAAGAAGAAGAAGATTTTTGCCAAACTAAAAATAAGAAGAAGAAGATTCCTGTTGACTGACAGTGACAGGTCGTACCTAATCTCATTCAATCTTGTCTTGTTTTGTTGTTGATATATCTTTTTATAATTATTTTTTTGTTTTTGAATTATGAGAATAAATTTACTAAAAAGTCGTTATAATTCATTAGCATCTAATATTTCTCAAATCATGAACAAGCGACAGTCCAGTGATATGGCGAAATTTAGAGAAGTGTTAAAGTCTGCTAAAAATGTTGTGTTCTTATCTGGAGCCGGTATCAGCGCGGAATCTGGTATTCCCACATTCAGAGGCGCTGGAGGTTTATGGAGGAAATACGAAGCAGCTGCTCTTGCGACACCTGGAGCATTCCGTAACAGCCCTAGCTTGGTTTGGGAATTTTACCATTACAGAAGAGAAGTCGCTGCAAAGGCTCAGCCTAACCCAGTATGTAATAACCTTATTTAAAAGGAGATGGTCCAAAAAACCCAGAATTAATACGAACAATTGATTGCTTATACCGGAAAAAATAATCCTACCTTAACTGGCAGACCCCATATCCTTGGGTTATCGCAGATAAACCCTGACAAATATGTATGAAATATAAATAAAGAATCAATTACATATTTTCTAGTGCACTGAATGGACGTAAACCACTTACCTAAAATATTATAATCGATATTATATCACTGAAGTTGTACAAAGTGAAGTTAATTGCTAGACTTTACCTATAATCATCCTATAATTCATACATACTTTGTCGGCCTATATCTCCGATACCCATTGGATTTGGAGTCTGCGACTTAAGTTTGCTTCCCTCATTTTAAGCAATCTGTTGGTATATAGCTTGTTGGTATTAATTCTGGGTTTTTAGAAGGTATTTATATTTTGGACCATCTCTTTTAATTACCTAACACACTAAAGAATTTTAATACAAGTTTCAGTAACTTTAGCTCTCTTGAACTAACTATGGATTGAATTTGATTGTATTCTTGTGTCTGACTGACTTGGAGTGAAATCCTACTAATATTATAATACGAAAGTTTGTGGGTTTGGATGTTTGTTCCTCAATCACGCAAAAACTACTGAACGGATTTGGTTGAAATTTGGCACACAGATAGTAAATAGCCCAGATTAAAACATAGGATACTTTTTATCCCGATATTGCTACAGGAACGGGAACCACGCAGGTGTAACCGCGGGCGGCCGCTAGTAATACATATTTCTCTTTTTCAGGGACATATAGCCATAGCAAACTTTGAAAAGAAATATGGTTCTGAAAAAGTTATAACAGTGATAACACAGAATGTTGATGGGCTACATGCCAGAGCGGGTACCACAAACATAATAGAACTGCATGGCAACTTATACAAGACTCGGTGCACTAGGTGTAAAGAAGTGTTAGTAAACAATGACAGCCCTATTTGCGAGGTAAAATTCATGTTCAGTTAAAAAAAAAATCATAATAATTTTCTTTTTCTCTTTTAGCCTTTCCTTACTCAAAAGAGTACATTATGATAGTTAAAAAAACTTGTAATTTATTTTCCCTAACAATAAATGAAAACTTACTTGCAGTCCTTATCAAACAGAGGGGCACCAGATGTTAATGTTGTTGGATCTGACATACCTGTGAAGTCTCTTCCACACTGTAAAAAGCCGGGGTGCGGTGGCTTACTAAGACCTCACATAGTATGGTTTGGCGAGAGTCTTGAACCTGAAGTGTTAGAAAAAGCAGGTACCTACTAATCATTATTTTCAATTTTAATTAATTTGTTCACAGATATAGGTAAAGAAGTTAATAACTACATAATTATCATATAAACTGCTATATCAGCATAAATATGCATGCAAAAAATATAGTGTCAATATAAAGAATAGGTACATCATATTGTTTACACTCAAAAATTTTACAAATAATTACAATTAATTTTACAATTTCAAATACAAAATTAAAATTAAGTAATACATTCTCAAATTAATGTCATAATTATATGAAAAATTCATCATGAAAAATTCAAAGACAATTAAAAATATATTTAAATCTTTATAATTTACAATGATTTGTCTGTCAGATATTCATTAATTGTATAATATGCTTTTTCTAGCAATTTTTTTACATTGGTTTTAAAGACTGAAAGCTTTTCAATCAATATCTCTAATGGTCTGTGGCAAGTGATTATAAATTTTAGGTCCAATACACCATACAGAATACACTTTTCCTATTAAGTGTACTCTTGCTTTGCATCAGCACCAAGTTCTTATTTATTAGTAAGAACAATATTTTTTTTTTTAAATTGTTGTCAATGTCTGATTATGATGGTTTGAAGTCTTTAGTACCCACGCGGGTATCTTCTTTTACAAGGGAGCCTCAAAAAAATTACATCATGTAAAGGGAGTTGCATTATAAAAAATATTGGGAACCCCTGGTCTATAAAGTTACATGCAAAATACTAATAGTCCAATGGACATAAATAATAAACTCGTTGTTTTTATAAGTTTATCGGATATTGATATTAAGTGTCAAATATTAATTAGATATGTGTTGTAAGAAATCCGGGGTGGTAACCGTTTCATACAAAAATCATGAGATTTCGTACATTACCTAGCTTTTTCCTAAAAGCAAAATAGGTAGTTAACCAAATACCTTGTTAGTACAATTTTATGGTACATTAAAATGCTATCACCTAATAGCAAAATTAAACTAAATCCAATTTCGCATGTTCGTCGTCACTTTATATAAAGTCTGTTCATCCTTACTTGTCTTATATGGTAAACAATCTTCACCCAACTCTTAATTGAAATAATCATTTATAAAATAAAACAAATGGTTTTCCACACATAGATTACGAAATAAATTGTTAATAAATTAACAATAATTTCATAAACTTACTAACATATTTAAAAAAAACGATTTAAGTTTAAAAGACGTATGACAACTGTCAAAAACTGTTTACTAAATAAGACAAGTAAGGATGAACAGACCATACCATTCAGTATGACTTATGAAATTACAGTTACCTATAATATCTGGTAAGATAAGCCAAAATATCTGCCACTTACTGAACCTTCTGTATTAACAATAGTTCCGATTGATCAATTAGTTTAATTTTGATTTATTTACCTGAAATGCAAGCGTCATAGCATAATACATGTACATTTACTAAGTTATTTATTATGCTGTAATAATGAAATCAAAATTTGTCGAAAATTTAGTTTTTTTTTATTTTTATTTTTATGCGAAGTTTCGAAATGTTTAATTCCTTTTATTTTAACTATAACTAACACTAATTTATGACAGAGAAAAAGAAAATTTCAGTTATCTCATTATGTCCAGATAAAGCTAGTTTTATTGGACTATAATTTCAGGCACTGCCATGGAGAGCTGTAACGTGTGCCTAGTGGTTGGAACATCTTCAGTAGTATACCCAGCGGCGATGTTTGCCCCCCAGGCAGCGGAGAGGGGGGCTATTGTGGCAGAGTTCAACTTGGAAACCACTCCTGCTACTCCAGATTTCCATTATTACTTTGAGGGTCCTTGTGGGACTACGCTTCCACTGGCTTTAAGCGACTAGTTTATATGTGTACTATAATCTGTGTATATTGTAAGAAACAGAAGCCATAAGTGGAATGTAATGTATAATTTATTTATGACAGTAATTGTATAATTGTAAATAATTTAATTAGAATATTAGAAGAAACAAATGGAGTGACAGATGTAGATAAAATATTTTTACAATTTTAAATTATTTTATTTATAGTGTAAAGTAAATAGATATTTTCATATTAAAACCCAGTGTCTGGACACACTATGCCGAAGTTACGCGACCGAAGAGCGACGGCAACGCTTTTATTATGAAAAAGACTTCGTTATTTTCGGCAGACGTTCACAAAGCATTGCAGCCGTAACTAGGTAGAACTTCGGTCGGGTCACTTCAGCATAGTATATCTAGACACTAAGTGCTAATACTACCAAATCCGAGTTCAATCACTGTGTATATTAGGTAGGTACTTGTAAGTCGAAAATTACCCGATTAATGGAACTGTAAGAATAATCAGCAACATTATGAGAGTCTGTCTTTATGAGAATAAAGGGAAATATATACTAATAACTAATAATAATAATAAATGCTTGGACAATTTCCCACAGCGCCATCTAGCCCCAAACTAAGCAAAGCTTGTAATATGGGTGCTAGACAACTGATATACTACTTATATACTTTTTAATTATATACTTGTTATACATAGTAACACCCAGACCCGTCACAGAAATTAAAATTCATCATTTTAATTTCTGCCCGGCCGGGAATCGAACCCGGGACCTCTTGCGTGTAAGGCGGCATGTTGACCACTGCACCACTCAGGTCGTCGACTAATATAATAACTGTTACTTCCAGTGCAAAACCATTATAACTTAGCTAGCTTATTTTTGCACACAGCAAAGTTTTTTCTTCTGTGGATAAGTTTGAGTATTTATCCTATACAATGTATTTTTTTTGGTGACATAAGTTCACAGGAGAGAGTATTAATCACTACGTTCTGTTCAGAACACAGAGGTTCACAGCATTTTCACCATTGACCTCTAAAAAAATTTTTCATGTCAGTGATTTTCACACATAGAGTAAGATAAAAAAAAATTCACAGTTTATAAGGTTAAATCATTAACCTCATGTTATTTAAATAACAAAGATCAAAGTTTTGAAAAAATATACGAGTCTTTGATAATTAAATGAGTAGGTACTTGAGAAACAATGAAATTTTCTCGTAGTATCTACAAAATTGTATCTCGGCGACAGTCCAACGATATGTCGAAATTCAAAGAGGCTTTGATAGCGGCAAAACGAGTAGCATTCATGTCTGGTGCTGGTTTAAGTGCCGAGTCGGGTATACCTACATACAGAGGAGCTGACGGTAGCTGGAGAAGGTACAGCTCTGCATCGCTGGACACCTCTCAAGCATTTAAGGACAACCCAAGTTTAGTATGGGAATTTTACCACCATAGAAGAGAAGTAGCTGCTAGAGCAAAACCTAATCCGGTACTCATTTATGTACAGCTCGCGGCAACTTTTTTTGCTTTGGGTTCTGTTCAACGTCTGTGGTTGAATATAGGAGTGCAGTACAGACATGACATACTCGTTTATGATCAAGACAAGTAGAGAAAATACAATATTTTTCGATAGTAAATTCACTACCTATTACCCGATCCCATCATCGTATCTCGCCTTTATACCCGCCTTTATATAGCTAGCCCAAGTTGATCCATCTACCATCATCTGTTTTAAAACTACCTATGTATAAATTACTTATGTTGCGATTCCTCCAAAAAAATATTTGAAAACGAATTCTAATCTTTTATTCAATCATTTTTAGGGTCACATAGCAATAGCCAGCTATGAAGCTAAACACGGGAAGTATCAAACAATAACCGTTATAACTCAAAACATTGACGGTTTGCATACAAGAGCAGGTACGAAAAATCTAGTGGAACTGCACGGAAGTTTGTTTAAGACTAGATGCACTAAATGTAACGAGGTTTTGGTGAACACTGACAGTCCGATATGCGAGGTAATGTGTCTTTTTTTTCTTTTACTGTGCTTCAAAACTATTTTTCAGCCTGCTATTTAGAATATTTTCAGATAGAGGTGTGGGGATGCCCGTTTTCCCCATACTAGTATTTGTTGTATGGTCTGTGCCCTACACACCACACCCAACCACATCAGTAGTTGGTTTGTGCACCCCACTTTGCCCTGACAAGACTGCTAAGTTACCCCACTACCACTAGGTATATTAAAGTGATTACAGTACGAGGCAAATGTCTTGTCACTTTTTCGACAGAGTGGGGATAAGTTCGCGCATGTGCACATATAAGCGACCAATAGCGCGTGGCGCCTCTCCCGCCTTATAAATCTCCCCACGTATCTCACCGCTACGCATACCCAAAATACGCGTTATGCGCAATCGCGTTCAAGATGTTTGCCGGCTCGGCTAGGTACTGTATTAGAGTCCGCGCCACGAAAGATGTCCCTTGGATGAGGCGCTGGTATCGTTTGTCGTTGGAAAAAAAGATTTATTCAAATAGACATATATTAGTTCCATCAAAATTACGTGAGACTTACGGGGCGCGGACTTAACGCTATGATATTATGTTATCTGTGATGGGATGTTAGCTACTTTGCAGGCTCTTGCAAACAAGGGGGCACCGGGCGAAGACGTGGTAGACTCAGACATCCCAATAGACGCACTACCACACTGCAAGAGACCCAACTGTAAGGGGTTACTAAGACCTCACGTAGTTTGGTTTCGGGAATCGCTGGATACGGCTGTATTTAAAAAAGCAGGTAATTAGGTAAATGTAAATCTTATCTTTTGTAGCCTCAAAATTTGCTCAATATATTCCTAATAAAGTATGACCTCACATTTGCTATTAGATTGTATCCACAAAGGTCTTGTTTGATAAGAACGCGAAGAGTACAACTCGCGGTGTCACAGCTCACATCCCTAGATTCACTAAAATCCATTGTAAAGATCCAATGATGGATCATTTTACACTTGACTCATTCTCTATGGGTAACATTTGGAGAAGTCTGTGCTGTTCGAGGCATCTAGTGGTACAGCGTCTAGCTTTTGAAAACCCAAAAACATCACTTCTGTTTGCAACAAAAAGATTCTACATAATAGTTGCTATAGTAGTCACTTTTACGTTAGGCTGACATCATTTTTTCCCTTCCGTGCTGTTTGGAACTAATCTCATCATCTAATGCTGATATGCGGTGCTCATTCTTTATCCAGTGCACATTTTAGAAAGTGCATCCAACGTCGTAGCTAGGGGCTGGCAAAGGGGGCGCATTTTGCTAAACCATAGCCAGAAAATAAAAGTTTTGGGGCGCAAAATTCAATATCGCCAGAGGCGCTCATTATCCTAGAAATAAGTTTTGGGTTGGGTGCAAAATTCAAATCTTGGCAGGGGCACTCAAGACCCTAGCTTTGCATCACTGCACGTGCACATTTTACAAACCCATTAATTCTGTTTTCAATCGCTTGCCGCTATCTGCTTTACATGATTATCGCTCAAGCAAGTTAAAATTTCAGACGAAGCCATGTCAAAATGCGACGTGTGTCTAGTAATCGGTACATCATCGTTAGTATACCCGGCAGCGGGTATGGCGCCCCTCGCAGCAGTGAGAGGCGCTGTGGTGGCAGAGTTCAACATAGAAACCACGTCTGCTACCAGTGACTTTAGTTACTACTTCGATGGACCTTGCGCTAAATCTCTGATGATAGCTTTGAGTGATTAAACTTGTTTAAAGAATTTTGAACTCTATTTCGTAAGCGTACACTATTGATGCGATCTACGCGATCTACAATGAAACGCGCTTGCCTAGAAGAACCTATTCCTTTGTTCGCAAAATATTACATTCGCAAAATATTACACTTTGTACAATCACAGTAAAAGTGGTCACTCGCGACTTGAAGGCCCCCTGTGCCTATCGGGAAACACAGACAGAAGGAGTTCCACTCTAGCGGTACGGATGATAAAATTTGAAGCAAAACACTTAGTGCGAGTCTTTGGAATATTCACTACTAAAAACGGTGTCGCTGATTGCCTACGTCTGGTTGTCAGATAGAAGAAGGGATATGGAGGAATTAAGTTGTGCAATTCCACTGCGCACTGGCAGAAATGTATCCGATAAACTTGCAACCTGGCGTCTATACTCGAGGCTTTTGAGCTTAATACAGAAAAGATTACCTATCGCTGCTGATGAGTTTCTGAAACAAACCACTCTTAACAATATCCTAGGGTGGCGTGCTACATCCAAAGGTATTTAAGAAAAGGCAGTTTGAAGAAAATAATTTATTACAAAATTGAAACTTATTTTTAGTATCACATTTTCTTATCTTTGTGCTTATTGAAGAACTTGCCTATGTGGCCAATCGCTTTCCCGAACGTGAAATTAGTAATAAGTGATTTCTGAAATAGGAAACAAAAATTATTGTTATACCTACGAGTTACGATTTTGATTAAAAAAATATTTGATAAAGTTCATATAAAAATCTTACTTGTACGAAAGATGGTAACGCTAACACTGTGGAAGGTCTCGAATATCTTTCGTCGACTAACAAAACGCATGCGTAATCGTTTACGTGACGTACAGCTCTCCCTGGAAATGTTAAAAAAACAAGATTCATGAAAAACGTAATAAAGAAGCATAAACTTCAGTGCAGCTTTGCATCAGCAGAATTTTACGCAAACGCTTAGTTGAGTTAGCGACGCTACGACAAACTTCGCATCGCAACTAAACGGGAAAACGGGACCTTATTACTAAGACTCCGCTGTCCGTCTGTCTGTCTGTCTGTCACCAGGCTGTATCTCATGAACCATGATAGCTAGACAGTTGAAATTTTCACAGATGATGTATTTCTGTTGCCGCTATAACAACAAATACTAAAAGTATAATAAAATAAATATTTAAGGGGGGCTCCGATACAACAAACTTGATTTTTTTGCCATTTTTTGCTTTATATTAATAACAACAACAGGTAGATAGTTGAAATTTTCACAGATGATGCATTTCTGTTGCCGCTCTAACAACAAATACTAAAAACATAATAAAATTAATATTTAAGGGGGGCTCCGATACAACAAACGTAATTTTTTTGCCATTTTTTGGTACGGAACCCTTCCTGCGCGAGTCCGACTCGCACTTGGCCGGATTTTTTATTGAAAGTTTTCAGTAACCATAAACTGATAAAAGCGTATAAAATGCATATCGAAGTTCGTTGTCGCTTTCACAAATGTTTGGGAAGAAAATATTGGTTAAAATCGGCAAAGCATTGCGCGGTCCACTTTAACTTCGATAGTTTCACTATACGTAACGCTTTTTAAAAAACTTTATAAGTTAATTATTATCTTTGCTACTCACCAATACATTGATTTACTGCCTTCATACATAAATTCTCATAATACGCATTTCCTGCACCAGGGCCGATGCTTCTGTTTAAATATTTCATCTTTTCTTGTAACTCAGGAGACTTAATATTAGGATATGGCATTCCAAATACTATAACGCACCGACCCAAATCGTCACTGCAATTGAAAAAAAAACGTGTTAAAATACAAAAAAAAATACTATGAAAAATTGTACTTATTTAATTTTTATAACATGTTTTGGTGCGGTTCTCACCTAAAGTTTAAGCCTTCACTCAATTTTCCACCTACAACGCTTAACAATAGAGCACCATTTTGTTCGCCTTTTTTATTTCTTACTGCAGCCGCATATTTACTCAAAACCTGGAAGTATTTGAAAATATAAAAAAGCTATTTTCGTTCGTTGATTCAATTACATTTTACTGGCGCCATCTATTAAATCATTTTTACATTACATGCTTTTAAAAATTTACCTGATCGACCTCAGCAGCAGATTTCGGTTCACGGAATACCGTTTTCTTCTTATCGATCGAATTCAGGTATCCTTTCGCGTTCAGGTGGTCATACAAAACCTGCTCGTAAGAATACGAGGGTAGGAAGCACACTACGCCGCCAGGGACTAGATTACAGACATTCCTAAGAATACCACCAATTTCATTCAACTGAAATAAAAGGTAGCCTTAATAAATTACAAGTAAAAAAAGCTTGTAATATGTATTTGTTTAGAAAACTTAAGGTCAGTATACACCAAGACGGGACGTGGCGACAGCGAACTGACGATGACGTGACGCGATGCTTGAAAAGTCTGTCCCTTTTTAATGAGTTTCATTTCAATTATTATTTATATTTATTATTTTATTTTCATGATAGGGACTTAAATAATTTTAATTAGCTGCCGTACTCAGAGACGTCAATTAAGTTTATTGCTTCATTAAGTATCGTGTAGTCTTATACTATCAGTCTATCACTATGGAAAAGAAAGAGATAGCACCAATTTTAATGAAGCATTAAACTTAATTGTCGTCTCTGAGTACGTCCGTGACTTACAAGTTCCTTCGACATACGGTTTTCATAAGTAAAACTCAAGGAGACGTTGGTAGGTCCTTTCGAGAGGCAGATTGCGACGACATTTTCCGGCGGCACCACGTGATCGCACTTGACGATGTTCACGGCGTCACGCGCCTGCGCGTCTCCGGTCAGAAGGGTTAAGAACTCTGAAATGGGCTCCATAGTACCGCCAGCCACTATCACCTTAAAAAAATATGATTAGATTAAGAAAGAAATAGATGCATAGAGAATCAGATCACCCCCCAATAGATACCGCCTATAAGGCAACAGACACGCACAACCCATACTTGCTTTAGCTAGCATAACTTACTATGCAGAATTTTTACAGGTTGAAATGTAATGTCATATTTTTATTAACTGACTTTCCACAGCATTTCACTGCACAGGAAGACATTAAAAATATATTTTGGTTACAAAACAATTCTCGAAATTGTAATGAACTCGGACGTGTTTACGGTTAGATTTGGTCGGGACTGAAATCGTGATTCCATACAAGCGTGCCCGTTTATGCTACCTAAAGCCAGGCGCGGTCCGAGGGGGGGGGGGGGGGGGCTTCACAGGGGACATGACCCCCCCAAAATCGTAGCCGTCACATAGAAAAAGCTTCTAAAAATATATAGAAAAGCAATTATTATTATTAGTGACCCCCCCCAAATTTCAGGCTGCGACCGCGCCTGCCTAAAGCAAGTATGTTGTACGCGTCTGTTGCCTTATCGATATCTATTGGGGGGTGATCTGTGCATGGAGAGCATTGTAGCCACAAAATGGACGCTTGTTTCGTAACTGGACAAAAAAGCCTGTGCGGCTTGAAACTTTACTAATTGTTTCGGGTATTATGTATAATAAATACAAATGCAAAGGCAGCAGATTCCGATAGGTTAATATTTAATGTACTCTATAAGCTAGTTTTACTCCGCGCTTAAAATAACATTCGTCATATTTTATACTCACGGATCGGCATTGTTTGACGACTTCAAGGAAATGTTCCGCAGGGTTCAGTAGCAGATATTTGAGCAGCCCGTCAGCCCCGCGCTGCGCCAACACTCGCCCGTGTTCGCTGCGCTCGCACAACATTTGCAGGAAGTCCAATATTGCATATAAACCAGTCCCTGGTGAACTTTCTGTGTGCATCTGTTGAATATTTTAGAAATAAAATAAAACCCGATATTTACACGTATATAGGTACGTAAAGTCTGTCCATCCTTACTTGTCTTATATGGTAAACAATCTTCACCCAACTCTTTATTGAAATAATCATTTATAAAATACAACAACTGGTTTTCCACACATAGATTATGAGATAAATGGTTAATAAATTAACAACAATTTCATAAAGTTACTAACATATTTTTATATAACGATTTAAGTTTAAAAGACGTATGACAACTGTCAAAAACTGTTTACTAAATAAGACAAGTAAGGATGGACAGACTTTAAACAATCTGGGTGCTGGGGTAGTATTGCCTCCCTACCATGACCACCGAAACAAGGTATAGTGTTTGATCGACACTCAACTGTCAAAATCCATTGTCTTTTGACAGTTAAATGTGATAAATCACTATGTCATATCGCGTTTCGGTGGTCATGCCAGGGAGGTTTATGAATTTACATCCTTTCTCGCTGTACCTATAGCAAATAAAAGAGACGCATTGACAGCCATTCAGAAAACATAAGGGGGCAGGTTATGTAAAACTTTCAAATAGGTATCTTTAGTTGCTACAAACACTACATTCGGCGCATCTTTTGTCTCATATTTGGCTTGCCAAGTTAGGTGCCGGCATCTATACCTAATGTTAATTTTCTACAACAAATATTAGGTTATACGGTGAGTGTACTGCAAATTGAACTCAATTTTAAGGGTAATGTTAAAAACAAGCGAAATTTCTAGACCTACCTCAATATTCTGCTTTGTATCTTTAGGCACTTCCTCCTGCTCCACCTTTGTTTGTGTTTCTGTCTTTTTCACAGAGATATTTTTCAAAAACATTTCTAATGAGCTCTTTTTATCTTTCGTACATTTCTCTACTTCTTCTCTTAGCTTCTCAGGAGTATACCTCATAGAGAATCCGTGTAGTTTAGGGGCCAGCTTTGTGGTCTTACAAAACTCTATCGTTTTTCTCAGGTTCAAATGATCTATGTCTGCTTTTATAACAAAGTCTTCTAAAGTAAATATATTTGGATCATCAGTCTTTTTATCATCGCTTGTTTTATTTAACATACCTAAAATTTTGATTTAAAAAAAAATTAAAAACATATCCTTGAAAGAATGTGCAACTTTAGGTACAATACGAAGCATATATCTTGAAATCGGCGGGCTGATTATCTAATTAGAAACCACCTAGCGACCGGTTGCAGTTCATAGATGATAGTGATCCATTGCTACTTCTTTTTGGATTAAAAAAAAAACATACCAAAGAAAAGTAGCAATGTATGTGGAATGAAACCGGTCGCTAAATAGTTTCTTTTTAGATAATCAGGGTGCGGGTGTGGATTGCGCGGAACGCGTATATTGGGCATGCGTAGCGGTGAGGGGCGCGGGCGGCGGGAATGGGGCGCGCGCTATTGGTCGCTCACAAGAGCACATGCGCGAACTTATCCCCACTCCGTCGAAATAATTTCAAGATATATCGCCTCGTACTGTACTAATCCTTACTAATATTATAAATGCGAACATCAGTTTGTTTGTTTGTTTGTTACGCCTTTACGTCTAACGCACAAAATAACTAATAGTACAAGTACAGAAGCAGCAAGCCGCTTAGTAAGTACTTTAAATAAATAGCGACTTTTGCTCCGACACAATAAAGTGCAATTCAGATCACCTAGTAGTTGCCTCTCTTTCTATCGCGTGCTCCTACTCTTTGTGACGACGCAACGTTAGGGTTGTCTACTTTTAAATAAACTGTGTAGCATAATTATAATGTGAAAATCGACAATTGTTTATTGGTTTTTTGATTCATGGCACAGTAAGAGACAATACCTACGCAGGCAGTAAGATGTACCGCGCTCGTACGGACGGCGGCGGGCGTGTGGCGGCCCTCTGCTCACTTGTGCCCTCGTAGGCACGGCTAGCGGTAGGTGCTTATCGCGCGACCTTGAGCGAGTGAAGGAGCCCTGTCTAACGTCTAAACTACGTAAAGGCATAACAAACAAACACAGGCACAGAGAAGGATATAAGGGTACCTTTCAACCAAAAAAAAAATGTTCCCAAGGGATAGCAAAAAATCTGTCCAGGCACACGAAGTTGCGGGCGGCCGCTAGTTAGTTGATGATAAACTTACCGAATAGTTTACCAACGATGAATTGAAGCTGGTTCAAAGCCAATAGGTTTTTACTAGACAGCCTCGCGCTGTATTTGTTAATGTATAGTTTCAAGAACGTCTTGACAGATTCGCAGTATCTGGCAGGCACGGGCGCACAGTGGGCGTTCTCTAGGGCAGCCGTAAGTCCGTGAGCCTCGTCTAGTATGAGGACATTGCCTTTCAACTTGAGAGACATACCGGAGCGCGCGCCTTCGCTTACTATACCAGCGTGACTTACTAAAACAACCTAAAACAATAATAATAATAATATTTATTGACTGCAAATATTACATACTAGCGACCGCCCGCGGTTTCACCCGCGTGATTCCCGTTCCCGTGGGAATATCGGGATAAAAATATCTTATGTTTTAATCTAGGCTATCTACTATCTGTGTGCCAAATTTCAACCAAATCCGTTCAGTAGTTTTTGCGTGATTGAGGAACAAACATCCAAACATCCAAACCCACAAACTTTCACATTTATAATATTAGTAGGATTACAATTTGAATTACTCCTGCCTCCTGAACTAGGTATTAGACCTGTATTTCATGATGCAGTCACTCCTCATAAATGATCTAGTACAGTAGCCAGTGCAGACATTAGTAAGTAAGTACTTAAAATAGAATAAAAAAACTATTGTTGTTTTTTACACAGATAAAAGTGCCCTTTTACAATTATTCTTCTGTTCATTTCTTTTGTTTGGAATTGTTCATTGGTCATTCCATTTTTTGACCATAATTAATATTTTAACAGTGTTACATTATTGAAATAAATCTTAGGGCCGTATTTATAAATCGCACCCACCGTTTAGAGCTATTTTGGGACCATCTTTGGACTCAAGTACGATATCAAGGCGTTGAGAGCGATTTATAAATGTGAGCCTTAAATACTAGATTTAAGTCATACATTAATAAGTCATTATATATTACAGTAAATGAGATTCACTATTAATCTATCTTCAAAAAAATATTTTATTTTACCTCAGCATCATCCAATGCTGCCCTACTCGCATAATAGGGACATGCTTTAATTTCCCTTCCATTTTTAACCAAATCCTCCATATCCATTACATCACACAATATCCTTTCCTTCAGTTTATTTATATTTGTCTGATTGTAGTAAGGACAAGCTGTGCAAGATTTTGTTTTGCTCTTTTTCAGGACTTTCCCGTCTTCTGCCACAGATGTTGATTTAGATTTCGATTTCTGCATGTCAAGGCACCTAAGTAATAAATAATTTAAGTAGAGATTGGATGTTCGGATGCATATTTGCCTAAAGTTCAGATGTTAGGTATTATGGGAAGCACTTTATATCAAAAAAATTCAAGGTTTTTGAAAAAATCCAAGGATTCTGGGATTAACCAATTTTAGTGTATACTCCGTGAGTAGAGGATTCGATCCCGGGATCCCGACCATTTTTCAATCCCGAAATTTTCGGGATTGAGCTTTCATAATCCCGGTTGGTTAATTAATTTAAAAAAGTTGCAAAATATAGTGCATGAAGCTAAACGCTCAGTGCAACTGCTTTCAATATATCATTTTTAATATAAATACAAGAAAATCTTCTGTATTTAATTAAAGCAGCATTTCAAGCAAGCAACACAAATTAACCCAACGGGTTTGCGATGCTTTCTTGAAATAAAACTTTTTTATTTTGAACTAAAATTATAGAAAAGCAACTCTCACTGGGTTATATGGTGATATACTTCTTCAGTGTTACTACGACTGAACAAAAATGTATGAACATTCTTCAAGATTAGTTTTGAAATGAGACATTTTGTGACTCATGGATATTATTTTAAATCAGTTTTTGCTAAAAACTACTTTACTACCGAAATACTAACTAGGTTTTTACAAGAAATCCGTCTATTTCTTCGACGTTTAGAGAGGTTTTGTCAATTATCTTTATTTGCACTGTTTGTTAGATAAATGTTTTTTCAATTTATTGAAGTTTAAAGAGATCTTATGCATTCTTGACTAATATTTTTTTAAATATAAAAAGTGTAAACTAACCAGATTTAAAGTCTGGTTAGACTTAATTTGACTCTATCTTTGATTAGTTAGTGATTATATTAGCTAGGTGTGTATTGTAGTAACGTAAACTAGGTTGTTTTGTTAAAATTTTGATTAAGTACGTCGATTTTTGACCAAATCTTAATTACGTTTATTTTTGTCTATTTTCATTTGTTGATTATAGAGCCGATTTTTGTAAAATTTATATATTTTTATTTTTAATCTTCAATCCCGAAATAATCCCGGGATTGACTAAGTGTAATCCCGAAATCAGAAATAAGGGCCGGGATCGAATTCCCTATCCGTGAAATGTAATAAATAAATCTAAATTCCAGTTGGCCTGTTACAAACGTAATTGGTTTCTTTCACATAAATTATATCTGTGGTTGCTTTTGCCTACTTTTATTGTTAGTGGTTTTGACAAAGCAAACACAATCTTAGTTGTAACAAGGCCTATTTAACCTCATGAGAATATACCTACAAATTTTAAGAATTTTAAATATTTTATGAAGCCGCTTCCATATGTTAGAAAAAAATACTTAAGATTAATGTACATCTGATTATCCATTCTTTGTGAATCAGTATGCATTCAAACCTTTCATTGATGAGATTAACATTTTTCAGCTTTGATACATTAGGGTTAATGCAATAGTGTTGTCTTGAAGCCAAAGTTACTAATCTCGTATCATCCTTGAAAATTGTCCTTTTAATTTCACCAACAAACTGCGACAGCTGGCTATGAGTCCTACTGCTTATGTATATCTGAAAGTAAAAGGTGCTGTTTGGTTTTCAATTTTATTTATCCTAATACTATATAAATTAAATTCATTTTTGTATCTTTCAATAGCATATTTAGTTCATCCAAAATGACAAATTTTTCTAACTGATTTTGAGCCTTAACATGTCTCAGTGAAGTCTCCTCTATTGAGGATATTTGACATAATTATAGTGGTAACCTAAGGTGGTGATGTATGTACCTTAGTGATGGCATCATTGTCATTATCTTTAGGATTATATTCATCATCAGACTCATTTTCTTCTCTATCATCACATTCCCCAAGAATGAGATCTTCATCTTCCTTAACCACACAATTATCATCAATTTCCTTATTGTCATCTACTACTGTTTTGGTTCTATCTACTTTTTGGAAAAATATATCTTTTGACTTTATTGTTGAATTCGTTTTCTGTTTTTCAACCCTCACTTTCATCTCATTAAATTTTTCATTGTGATTCTTTATTTTATCTAATTTTAGCTGTAAAGAAGCTATAGCTTGATTTTTCTGTATTCTTTCATATTCTACTAAAAGCCAGTCCTCATTATCTGAAATGAAATTTCACTTTTTTCATTATAGTGAAAAGCACCAACCATAATAAATAATAATAATAAAAAGTTTATTTCTCTCAAACAATCTTACATGATACAACTTAATTCTAAGAGACAATATTATTATAGGTAACATATTAAGATTGAGAGAGACTGGTGCCTAAACTAAGCCGGAGCCTGTATCTCAGTACACCAGTACTCTCCTCCTCGTAAGGTGGCTATATATGGAATTAAATATTAAGTAGTTTAAACAACCAAGTGAAGGAGAAACAAATTCAACATACACTGCAATACTTATTCTCTAAAACTAAGGGATCATTACAAATGATTTCAATGAAATGGCCCAGTTTGGTTTGTCAAACCATTAATACCAGTTCTGTCATAGTAGAACCAAATAAGTAGGCCAACTCAAGCCTCGAGCGAGCGATAATAGCCTAAACACGTAGGGCTGTCACTAGTTTATTCAATGGTCAAAAATGCATAGCCAATCTCTATACAACACAATTTTTTCCTTGTAGGGTAAACATCAGGGATCTATAATACAAAGTTTTTATAATATTTTTAGTAAGTACATAGACCAGCGGGTCTGTCGGCTAAAATAATAGAGTTAAAATTTGACATATGTACCTATGTGATACATTGCCACTTTCGTTATGACACCAATAAAAACTTACAAAAGAAAAGTAGCAATGTATCACATCCATCTGTCAAATCACAGTTTACATTTACTTCATTGTTTTTAGCCGATAGCCCTGCAGGAACTAACTACAATATTTTCATTACCTACGTATGTTAAGTGATTTGAAAACTTACGGTCAAAATAGGATTAATTAAAATGTTGCTTTACTAAATCATGTAGGTGTACCTACTTATTTATTCAAATAAAATGATTATGAAATATTATTTTTTACACTAAGTATTAACTATTTTTTACTTTTTCATTTAACTACACTTATCGAAATTTTAATCTTATATTAAATATAATCTAATCTTAAATTCGGAAATTGAATATTGACTTACGGTATACTGTAGGTACACGTACAAAGTACAAATTATTACGAGATGCACCGCAGCGGCGCGTGTGAGCGCGGGCGGCAGCCACGACTGGCGCACCTTTATCACCTTTAAATTTTGTCAGTGTGTGCGTGCGACGACGCATACGTACGGGCGCGCTCACAAACAAACCGCGCTCGGTGCTATAATGAGTAAGATGACTTACTTATTTGATTCTACTATGGTTCTGTGTGCAGTATATGATAAAGTTAGATAATATGATAAATACAAATAATCAAATTAAAAGGAAAGAATATGGAATGGCTTAAAGGTAATGAAAATCTTTATCTAATTGGGAGTATGAGTTCTTCAGTATCATTATAATTAATAGTTTGCAAATAGGAAGTTACAGAGAGTTTACATTGGCACCATGGGCAACAGCGTCGCTTAACCACTGCTAAGGTTAAAATCGCTTGAACACCGCGCCCGCTGTCACATACGTTTAGTTCGTGCAGGGGCGAAACACGAGCACACGAATTTTGTTGCAAACTGGTTAAGCGACGCTGTTGCCCATAGTGCCTCGTAAGGGAGACGATGTTTAGTTTAAGGTGAAAACAATTATATAGGAGGATATAGATAAAAATGTTATAAAGATGTATCTTTCTTATATTTTGTCTACCTATCCTATCGATTTTTCAATTAGAAATTAGAAATTTTTTAGACATTTCAATTATTTCTTTTAAGTCAAATTATAAATGGAAACACTAACTATGAGTCTAAGTACCTACCTAAACAAGATATTAAATATAAAAAATTGCTGACAAACAGAATCACTCAGCTTTATGACCTTAAAAATTTTAGTACTATTATATAATTCTGTGCTAAAACTATAAAATACTTACTGGTATTTGATGATAGCTCTTCTTTCATTTTCTCGATTTCATTTTCCAGAGTATATATAACTTTTTTATTGTAGTCCTTCAACCACTGCAATGCAGAGCAGCAGACACTCAATGACTTACCCTGCAAAGATAATAACAAAGCCGGTACCAACAACCCCAGCCAAAAAAGAATGTAAAAACACCCATAATCAACCTCAAAAATATTTTTTATTGCATTACACGCATTACACATTTTATAGATAAAGTCTGTTCATCCTTACTTGTCTTATTTAGTAAACAGTTTTTGACAGTTGTCATACGTCTTTTAAACTTAAATCGTTATTTAAAAATATGTTAGTAAGTTTATGAAATTATTGTTAATTTATTAACAATTTATTTAGTAATCTATGTGTGGAAAACCATTTGTTTTATTTTATAAATGATTATTTCAATAAAGAGTTGGGTGAAGATTGTTTACCATATAAGACAAGTAAAGATGGACAGACTTTATATGTGCATATCATTGATAATTTTATTAATGTCAATGTTGTCCAAGAATGATCATATTGTACCATGAGTATGATAAATGGTGTTTTTACAACCACTGGAACATAAATGATATTTTTTGAACAGTAATAAAAAATATAAAAGATTTTGTTTACAAACATTTTTTTCGTTATATTGGCTGGAGTAAAGTTTGAAAAATTTAAACCATTGCTGGATCGGTTTGGTTGATAATAATTCGTTGATTATTGAAAAGTTTTTAACAACTTACGGTTCCTGTGGGGCTTTCGAAAATACCAGATTTATGACTCTCAAGAGTTAAGTAAAGTTCCTTCATAAATTTCTCTTGGATAGCGTAGGGTTGAAAAGGAAAATTAAAATCATAGCTCGGCCCGTTCTCCATATTTTCCTATAATATTAGTCTTCTTTATTAGTTCAATAGAGACAACTACAAAACATAAACAAAAAATGAAGTTGAAGTAACAGACCACATAGACGAAAATTTATTACTGTACTCTCTCTATAAATGAAAAAGTGCTCTGTGAAGTGTTGCCAGAAGGAAAACGAAGCTAATATAGGGTGTGTACACACGAGGTCAAAATGTGGTTTGCCGGCCGGCACGGCACGGCATAGAGTCCAATGACTGTGAGACATTTCAAAATTTTATGCTGTTCTGTGATAAATTGACAGGAGACCAAAGACTAGGTAGAGTATTTTATTTACTCTTTGTGATTTTGAAGGAAAACTTGCAGAAAACTGTGGATTTTACTTTGTTTCGTAAATAAATCATAAATAAAACATCATGGCTCATAAGTAAGTAACAACTGTATGGAAACCGAGAAATGAGGAACTTATCAACTAATACATTTATGTGGTAATTCTGATTGGATTTATAAAGTTTCTTTTTCCAGTGTCAAGATTTTGCCTGGTGCAACGGTTTGTGAGGATTGCACTTTAGAAGGTGATATCACTATAGGTGGAGGAACTGTTATTCACCCTCGGGTCACCATAATAGCAGAAGGAGGCCCCATAATAATCGCAGAGTATTGCATTATAGAAGAATATTCTACCATTATACATAAGTATGTTACATTTTAATATTTTCAATAAAGCTTAAAATAAAGTCCTAACATTAATGTCATGTTTAAATATTTCATCAATTGGTTTATAATATTTGAGATTGTCCAATAAAATGACTCGATATTGTTGAATTTCAGAAAAAGTGACAAACAAGAAACACCTCCGAAACCACTGTTTATTGGTGCACATAATGTGTTTGAAGTAGGATGTCGGCTAGAATCACCTTGTGGCCACATAGGGGAAAGCAATGTCTTTGAATGCAGATCTTTTGTTGGTGTTGATGTGAAAGTTGGAAGTGGCTGTGTTATAGGTAAATAATAATCTTGTAAGTCCCCACCCGTCAAGATAAAAAAAGAAAACCGGCCAAGTGCGAGTCAGACTCGCACACAAAGGGTTCTGTATCAAAAACGGCAAAGAAATCATGTTTGCTGTATGGGAGCCCCACTTCAATATGTATATAATTCTGTTTTTAGTAGTATGGCAACAGAATAACATAATCTGTGAAATTTTCAACTGTCTAGCTATTCATGAGATACAACCTGGTGACAGACAGACAGTGGAGTCTTAGTAATAAGAGTCCCGTTTTTACCCTTTGGGTATGGAACCCTAAAAAAAACAATAATAATTTTATTATCTTTTCAGGTGCTGCCTGTAATTTAACAGCTCCGCAAATGTTAGTTGATAACACTGTAATATGGGGTTCGGAACACCATATCAGGGAAGCCTTAGAAAAACAACCATCACAACTGCTTCAACTTGACTTTTTGAGCAAAGTAATGCCTAATTATCACAGGCTGCGGAAACCTAATGTCCACAAAAGGCCTCCGGCTTCAAGGCAGTCGCAAGAATCTTCGCCGAAGCCTTAATCTAAAGTTATAAAAGTATTATTATAAGCATGAAATACTTACACTATCAATAATCAATAATGTTGCTTGCACAGGTTATACCTAATTTATAGTAGAAATACTAAACAGGGTTATTATTGTAACATCATAAACAACAATAATATTTTGTTCTACATTTCCGAAAATGGGCAAAAAATCTATTATTCAGACAAAAGTCTAAAGTCTGGACAAATCCAGATGGATAGCGACCCTATACAAAACTTGATAAGCTGTTCAGGCATTTGTATATAATGTTGATTTTTTTGTCTGTTTCCGGAAAAGTTGTAGAATAAAATATGTTATATATGAAACATCTTAAAATATATTACTTACAAGTCATCTATACTCCTTCGAGGTTGTTGGTGTTTTACAAATAACCCTGAATACTTATAATTTATAAGTATTCAAGACAAAGCTTAAGTATTAAAATATTATTATTTCATTAAGATACCCAAGTTCTGCTAATATATTTTTATTTAAAAAATAAACTTAAGAATTTACATTTATTTATTTAATTTATTGATTCTGATATGACATGTAACATTTTGATATAACAGGTTCCGTTAACTCATTAACTTCATTCAATGTGGATCAGTATGAGGTCGACAATAGAGGCGTCCTCTAGCGCTAAACCGACAATAGGAAAGCCAAACTATTTAAGAATTGTCCATCAAAATATACAAGGCTTTTCTCGCAAAGATTTAGAAATTAGCTTATTCTTAAATTCTGAAGATATTGATGTGTTATGTGTTACAGAGCATTGGCTGAAAAAGCACGAATTAATTTTAAGTTTGGATAATTATAAAGTTGCTAGCTCGTTTAATAGGAAATCTGCTATAAGAGGGGGTTCACTTATTATTCTACATAATAGTTTACATTGTAAAGAGCGCAAAGATGTAGTATCCCTCTCAATTGAACGAACCATTGAGTTGTCTTGTGTGGAACTTGATCAAATAATTATAGTATGTGTATATAGACCCCCCACCGCGAATTACTCTGAGTTTGAGTCCACTATGGAGGAAGTCTTAAAAATAATTTGTAGGAAGAATAAAAAAGTCGCGATTTGTGGAGATTTTAACGTCGACATCTTAGATCCTAAATTAGCCAAGCTAACGAGTAGGTTTATAAACCTATTCAAATCATTTAATTTACTACATACTTTTCATGAACCAACGCGAATCACACCCACATCGGCAACCTGCTTAGATAATATTTTCTGTAACTGTAATGTTCTTGAAAAAGCAATTTTGAATTGTATTAAATCCGACCACAGTGGACAATTAGCCTCTATTGAGCACCATCATGTTCCGCCTAAACGGGAAATAATGTGTAGACCAATAAAAAAACACTGTATTGAAAAATTCAGAACCAATGTCACAAGTAAAATTGAAACATTACCAGAACCAAATTTTGAAGCCAATAACCTATATAATCATTTATTTAGCATAGTTCAAACTGAATTTAGTGAAACTTTTAAACAAAAAGTGATCAAATGTAATGATAGTACGAAATTTAGTGACTGGGCCACACCCGGTATATATAAGAGCAGAAGGAAATTATACGAACTTTATGCAGAGAAAGCTACTTCTTGTGATCCTAACTTCATTGAATTTGTCAAGAAGTATTCACAAACATTCAGAGAAGTTTGTATCTTAGCAAAGTCCAAGTACTTTGCAAATAAAATAAAATTAGCTGACAATAAAATTAAGGCTACTTGGAATATTATTAACAAAGAAACGGGCAAATCAAAATCCAATATAAATTCCTTCTGTTTAAAAACTGGTGATCAAACTTTTGAATCTGACAATGAGGTCGCTAAAGTTTTTGAAGATTTCTTTGCTAGAATACCTGTAGAAACTACCAGTACTCTTAGTGCTTGTCCCAACATCGCTGTCTCCCTTCTGGAGTCTAGTGTTGATAAGTGCTATGAAAGTTTTTCCTTTAAATATATAAATAGTGCAGATATCATTAAAGCTTTTAAAACAATTAATGTTAAAAAAACAGAAGATCTTTGGGGCATGTCAACAAGCATTATTAAATCAATAATTGATATACTAGCCCCTTACTTGGCTTTTATTTTTAACAAATGTATTGACGAAGGGGTCTTTCCTGATCTAATGAAAAATAGTAAATTGATTCCTCTTTTTAAATCTGGGGATAAAAGTGACCCAGCTAACTTTAGGCCAATATCTATACTACCAGCACTTAGTAAAATATTTGAAAAAATTATATATTCCCAATTATTAGATTACTTCACATACAATAATATACTTCATAAAAATCAGTTTGGATTTTCCAAGGGTAAAAGTACTACTGATGCTGGAATTGCACTTCTCAAACATATTCTTGACGCTTGGGAAGAAAAGCAAGATGTAATTGGCATTTTCTGTGACCTTTCTAAGGCATTCGATTGCGTTGATCACCAAACACTATTAAAGAAGCTAGAACATTATGGTGTCTCTGATAAATCAGTTAGCCTAATGAAATCGTATTTGTTCAATAGAACTCAGAAAGTAGTGATAAATAAAACTGAATCTACTGGAGCCCCCATCAATATGGGTGTGCCGCAGGGATCAATATTGGGCCCATTGCTGTTTCTAATTTATATAAATGACCTTCCCAACTACGCGAATAATTTATGTGAGACAGTACTATTTGCGGATGATACTTCTTTAGTTTTCAAAGTAAACAGAGGTAGTAACTGTTCGGACGAAGTAAATAGTGCCCTCTCTAAAGTTTCATACTGGTTTAATAGTAATAATTTAGCACTTAACCCCAAAAAAACTAAATGTGTAAAATTTTCATTGCCTAATGTTGAGCAGACAGAATTAAATATTAATTTGAATGACGATGAAGTCGAGTTTATTGAAAGTACAAAATTTCTAGGTATCATACTAGATTCTCGACTGCAATGGGATCCACATATCGAAGCCTTGTCAAGTAGACTTAGTTCAGCGGCATTCGCTGTTAAGAAAATAAGGCTTTTAACTGATATTGAAACGGCAAGGTTAGTATATTTTAGTTATTTTCATAGTGTAATGTCTTATGGACTGCTATTGTGGGGCTCAGCTGCCAGTATTGAAGATATTTTTGTACTCCAAAAAAGAGCTGTTCGCGGCATATACAATCTTCGGCGGAGAGATACCTTGAGAGAACTGTTTAAAGAAATAAATATTTTAACTTTGGCAGGCCAATACATATATGAAAATTTAGTTTATGTAAGAAAACACTATGATTCATTTGCTAAGAACAGCAATAATCACCAGTTTAATACAAGAAATAAAGATAAACTTGCCGTTCCAAGATTTAGGCTTGCAAAAACTAGAGGTTCATTTAGGGGGAAAGGCATAGCCTTTATTAATAAAGTTCCACAACAAGTAATTGATCTTCCTTTGCATGAATTTAAAAACCATGTTAAAAAAACGCTCATGGGTAAAGGTTATTATAAAGTAGACGATTATCTTAAAGATCAAAATGCGTGGAAATGATGTAACACATAACTACTGTAAGTACTTTGTTGCCAATGATAGTAATATAATAAGTCTATGTTTGTTGCCAATAATCCTGTCACCCTGTTGTAATTATCTGGTAACGATATATTTAAGTTTGTAAATATCGTTACTTATTGCTATTAAAGCTGATAAGTTTCTTGCGCCCGTTCTTCTTGTCAGTTAAAAAAGTCTTGAACGGGTGGTAGGAAAATATAGACGATTCAAAAGTACTTAATAATTAAGTTTATTTGAATAAAGCTAATTTTGACTTTGACTTTGACTTTGACAAATCAACTCAAAACATTATAGTGTTTTAGTAAGCTTTCTCATCAGTATAGTTTTTAAATCATTGAAATCGGTCCATCCGTTGCGGATTTATAAGACATAGTATGAATAGTATCCTTTTCATTTCCTCAAAATAAACATAATATCTTTTTTTTTCTCCAGTTTTTTGGTCTCATCTCTCTCGACCTTGATGAGGTTTTATTTTTAAAATCATACATTTTCTCATTAAATATGCTTAACATTTTTTTTTGTTAGAGTAAATGTAACGCAAGAGCCACCATTGCGCCGCAGAGAGAAGCGGATCATATTTTACGCGTGTTCATAAAGCCCTACACCAACTTGATTTAAATTTTTTCGATTATATTATTAATAAATTCATAATGCCCCCTAAAATTACCCCTAAAAATATTAGGCCCCAAAAAAATCCTAACCTACATGTTCCCCCCCCCCCCTTAATCTAGGGGGAAACCCCTAAGTTGGCACCCATGGGGCCAATACCTATTTATTTTATCGACGGGCGGCTGGGCTGGTGCGTGGGACGTCACATCATCATCGGACGGAGTCGCTAGACTAGAGTAGAAGTTTAAATGGCCCGGCCCGCGCCGCAGGGGGCTAGCACAGAACAAAAAGAAAATAAAAAATTGTTTAAAAAAACAAATTACCGATTTTAAAAAACCTACCTCTAAAAAGTACGCCATATCCATGAACTGTATGGACGCCGCCAACAAATAATATTCAAATCACTAGATAGGTACCTAACTTACGCATTCTCATTGTAATAATAAAAAACACGTCTATTGAAGTCGGGTGGGGCTGGCTGGACTGGAGTGGAGTACAACTTCCTTTTTAGGGTTCCGTAGCCTAAATGGCAAAAAACGGAACCCTTATAGGTTCGTCATGTCTGTCTGTCCGTCCGTCCGTATGTCACTTGGTAGGTAGGTAGATGTATTCTGTAAACCACTTTATGATTTTTATACAAAATTAAAAAAATAAAAGATTAAGGGGGGCTCACCATACATGGAACTGACACTGAAACCAATACGTACGGGGTGTTTAAAGATAGGTGTTCAAAAATGAGATTGAGGTTTCTAAGACAATTTATTTTCAAAGTCAACCAAGTAAAAGATATACACTGCCAAAGTGGTAAAATGTGTGTCCCCCCGCTCTAAATTTTAAAATAAAAGAAAGAAAAATCTAAAAAAAAATATGCTATAGATCTTAATAAACACTTTCAACGAAAATTGGTTTGAACGAGATATAGTAACCAGTTTTCGAGATATACTTACATTTCCCAAAACCGCAAATATAAGTTTGTCATTCATACAAACACTGTGAAAAACAAAGTTATTTTTGCAGACGAAAAATGAAAAGTGGTATTAAATATGGTATGGTCCAAGGTAACTATGGAACCCTATTGCGTGTGGCCCGATCGACATGCACTTGGCCGATTTTTTTAATTTTAAAAGCCCCACCCGTCTTCAATAGGCGTGTTTTTATTATTACAATGATAATGCGTATCTAGCGATTTGAATATTTTTTCTTGCTTTTTAGAGGTAGATTTTTTGAAGTCGGTTATTTTTTATTTTTATTTTTTAACTGACTTCAAATATAAGAAAGTTTCAGTTTGACCTGGGCCCTATATAATAAACGTGACAATTTGTCACCTGTCATGACATTTTTATATCCATTGCGTCAATCGATTTGAAAATAGAATTAACTACTCATAGCTACACAGCAATGTAAACCAAATTGTCGCGACAATTTACAAATTGTCACGTTATTAAATAGGGCCCTGTTTGTATGTTTGTCCGCGATTATCTCGCGGTTTGGCTAAACCGATTTTAATGCGGTTTTAAGAATAGTATTTGTTACATTTAGGAGGTTTTGGTATTTTAAACGACTTCAAAAAAGGAGGTTCTCAGTTTGACCCGTAGGTATGTATGTATTGTATGTTTCTCCGCGATTAGCTCACGTTTGTCTGAGCCTATTTTGATTTCTACCTAAATCTCTAAAATATTTAAATTTTACTGGGCGGCTATGAAATACACTCGATAGACTTTCAGTCATTATTATTGGACACACACGGTTCTTCCATCGCGCCAAATGGATGGACGTACGTCCAAAATTTTATCGTGTGTGTCGAATCTGTCATCCAACTTTCCAATCACGGATTCCGTTAAACCATGGCCCACATCCAAAAGTTTGACCGTGTGTGTGCATACCGTCAATCGTTTGATTTAAATCTTAAATCAAATGGATTAGATCAAATGGACGGACGCCACATTTTGATCACTCGATCACTCCATCAGTTCAAATAGGGATGTAGTGATTATACAAAAACATCGATATCATTAAATAAAACGACCATAAAATCCACAGGATTTTTAATTAACAAACTGGATAAAAAATAGATAAAATAAAAAAGAAAAGTAAAATTGACAGATGACAGCTGTCAAACTTTAAACAGCTATATCTCGCAAAGAACTCATCCTAGAATGGTGGTGTCTTTGAAGAAATGAAGGTCTTGGTGAGATCTTAATTTTAGGTGACAGCTGTCAAATTTAAGTCTCCGGGTTGCTCTCAGAGCAGAGACGAGTCTCCAGTGGGGTCAGCTTTTTCTAAGGCATCGGATAGAACTTCCGTGCGTATCCAGCAAGACGTGGAGCGATTCACACAAAAGCTCCTTAATGTTGTGTCCCAATCCGGGAATATAAAGAGGGAGTTTAAGAACGATGTCAAGGAGGCGGCGGGAATTAAATCGGTCGTAACCGAATTAATTGATATGTCGGCCACGGAGGAGACCCGTCGTCTAAGAGCGGATAATAAAAGAATGGAGGAACAAATCAACCTCCTTAAGGCTGAAATGCTCGCACTTAAACGATCGTTTGAGGAAAAATGCACACAGGAGGCACAACGCAAACGCGAGACTCCCAGGGGTCACATTGAGGAAGTTGAGCAGGAAACAAGTCCCTTAAACCAAATGCCGCCTCCCACCAATCCGGAAGTCCCGGAGTGGATGGCGGTACTTGAGAGGTCACTTATGACTAAGTTCGCAAATATGCTGAACGCCAAAATTGCGGGCATAGAGATGCGCCTACCACCGGCGCCCTTACTGCGTCCTCCACTTGCCGGAGACAAAAACAAGACAGCGGCTCCTGCTACGCGACAGGCAAATCCAGTGTCGCAGCCAAGCCCGGCTCCGGGCGGTTGCCAGTCTCGCCCCTCTTATGCGGCGACTGTCGGGAATGGAAACCCTTGGACCCCAGTGGGCAAAAATGGTCGCCCCATAATGCTGAACGGAGCTGCTGGACCATCTGCCTCAGCCGCTAAGCCTGCGAAGACCGCTAAAACGGCACAGCCGCAGTCTACAAAGCCGGCAGGACCAAAGAAACCTAAGCTGACGCCACCCAAGACGACAGCTGTTATCCTGACGATCTCCCCCGAACAGGCGGAGAAGGGGGCAACATATGCCGACACAATAGCCCAGGCTAAGAAGGCTGTCAACATAGTGGAGATGGGCATCCAGGGGATGAAAGTTAAAATCTCAGCTACGGGGTCCCGCGTGTTCGAGATTCCTGGAGCTACGAGCGGAGACAAGGCGGATCTCCTGACCGCTAAGCTCAGGGAGATTTTGGGTGAGTCGGCCAATGTCACAAGGCCCGTGAAGACCGCGGACATGCGTGTCTCCGGGCTTGACGACTCTGTGACAGCAGAGGAGCTTCGTTCAGCTGTCGCTAGTGCGGGCGGATGCCCCCTCGAACATGTTCGTGTCGGCCCAATTAGAACTGGTCCAGGGGGCCTTGGCTCGGCATTAGTCAAGTGCCCCATCGCGGCAGCTAAAGTTTTGTCCGACTCAGGGCGCCTGATGGTAGGATGGGTGTCAGCACAGATTAAGGCACTGGAGGCTTTGACTGGAATGTATGATTCCAGGCCACACCAGAACATTGTGTCGGTGCGAGACGGATCAGAGTGAGACCTGCTACCGATGTGGAAAAAAGGGCCACAAATCATTCGATTGTCATGCTGAGCCAAACTGCGCCGTCTGCAAGGCGGCCAAATTGCCGTCCAATCACATAATGGGGAGAAGCAAATGCCGTCCCCCTGCAGTGAGAGCGAGGATCCCCCTCTACACCGACACCAGCTCCGGTGCGGCAGACAACGGGCTCAACAGCCCAGAAGGAGATTGAGGAGGTTGAACATATGTCTTCGTAATGTCTAGACACCTTAATCTCCTTCAGGGAAATTTAAACCACTGTGCTGCTGCGCAGGATCTCTTCCTACAGCACGTGGCAGAGTCGGGTACCAATCTTGCGGTAGTGGCGGAGCCATACTCGATTCCCCAACGCCCTAACTGGGCAGGCGCCGTCGACAATTCTGTCGCCATTATTGCCCCCTATTCTGCTGTCTACTCCCCTCCCCTCTCGGTAAAAGAGAGGGGACCGGGACTATGTGGCGGCTACTTGGGGAGAGTTGACACTCATTGGTGTCTACTTCTCCCCCAACCGGGGCATTCAAGAGCTGGTGCAGTGGCTCAACGTGCTGAGTGGTGTCGTGGGGCGCCTCGCCCCGGCACAGTTACTGGTCTTGGGCGATTTTAACGCCTGGCACATGGCCTGGGGCGAACGCAGAGACACCCCATAGGGTGTTGAGGTCTTTGAGTGGGCGGTTGCAGCTTCTTTAAAGTCGTGCTCACCCTCTCGGACCACGATCACATCTATTTTAAGGTCGTGGCCACCACAGACGGGAACCGCCCACTTCGCCCTGGAGAGTCGCAACGCCGTTTTCCTCGCTGGGCAATTTCTAAGCTGGACCGGGAGCTGGCAGAAGAGGCGGCGTTGGTCGAGGCGTGGAACCTTGACGGGAGCCACGTCGAAGAAGAGGGGGTAGACGATTATGCCAGGCGGATTTCTGCCTCCCTAACGGCGGTCTGCGACGCGGCCATGCCGAGAGTAAAGGGCCTCCCTCGCAAACAAAGCGTGTATTGGTGGACGGAGGAGATTTCCTCCCTCAGAGATGAATGCCTGGAAGCCAGAAGGGCCTATCAACGCTTGAGGCGAAGGGTGAGGCGGGATGCTGAGGAGGCATCTCAACTCCGTCGCGCCTTTGAGGAGTTAAAGCAGGCCCTTACCAAGACTATATGTAGGTCGAAGTCCGCACACTGGGAGGAATTTCTTGAGGACCTGGACAGGGACCCATGGGGGCGCCCGTATAGAATGGTGAGGAGTAGACTCCAGAACCAGGCACCTCCCACTGAGTTGATGGATCAGGAGCTCTTGATGCGGGTGGTCGACAGTCTCTTCCCTGCCCCATCCCTAGTTGTGCCTCCTGTAACGGGCCCAACGCTTGACGAGTCCGAGCCTGCGCGAGGCTTCTTCCCCGTTACAGAGAATGAGCTCAAATATGCATCAGAGCGCCTCCGTTCCAAAAAGAAGGCTCCCGGACCAGATGGCATCCCGGGAAGAGTCTTGCCTGGTGCTCTGAGGCACTTGGGCGAACACATCCGGGCGCTGTTTTCCGTTTTCCCGGTTTCGGTTACGGTTTCCCAAGGCGTGGAAAAGGGGGAGACTCTGCCTCCTAAAGAAAGACGACAGACCAGCGGACTCTCCGTCGGCGTATCGGCCCATCGTCCTGTTGGATGAACTCGGCAAAATGCTAGAACGGATCGTCGCCGATCGAATCATCCAGCATCTGGATTCGATAGGGCCGAATTTGTCGGATCGCCAATTCGGCTTTAGGAGGCAGAGATCAACTATCGATGCCATGCTTGCGCTTAAGGAAATGACGCAAAACGCTGTGAGTCGGGGGCAGAGAGTTGTCGCGGTGTCCTTGGATATAAAGAATGCGTTCAACTCTCTGCCATACAGTGTTATCCGGGACGCGCTCAGACATCATGGGGTTCCCCCCTACCTGGCCCGTCTGATTGAAAACTATTTAGAGGAGAGGGAAATAGTTTTCCTCGCCCCAGATGGGCAGATAAAAATCCGCCGAATGGAGTGTGGGGTTCCACAGGGGTCGGTTCTAGGGCCGCTCCTGTGGAATCTTGGGTATGACTGGGTGCTTCACGGCGCTCTTCCCCCTCGGATGGATGTCATCTGCTACGCAGATGACACGCTCTTTACTGCCCGAGGGGAGGACTTCGCGGAAGCGAAGCGCCTCGCAAGAATCGGGGCCGAATTTATAATTGGCCTCATCCGGGCTCTGGGCTTAGAAGTTTCAGTGGCAAAGACCCAGGCCATCCTCTTTCACGGGTCAAGGCAGGGGCCTCCGCCAGGGGCTGACATAATCATCGATGGGATGGTGATAAGGCTACGCCCGACAATGAAATATCTGGGGCTGGTGCTAGACGGGCGATGGAAGTTTGAGGCTCATTTCCAGCAGCTGGCTCCCAGACTGGTGGGTGCAGCAGCTGCGCTCGGGCGATTGTTGCCCAACGTAGGAGGGCCGAATCCAAGTTGCCGGCGATTATACGCAGGGGTCATCCGTAGTATGGCCCTCTACGGAGCCCCTGTATGGGCGGATGCTCTAAATGAGGCCAATAAAGCCGCCTTAAGACGGCCCCAGAGGGTAGTGGCCTCCCGCATGGTGCGAGGTTACCGCACCGTGTCGTGGACGGCGGCATGTGTTTTGGCCGGTACGCCTCCCTGGGAACTTGAAGCCCAGGTCCTTGCGGAGGCGTACAGGCGTAGGAAGGCGCTAAGGGTGGTGGATAGTCGCCTGGCTCCACAGGAGTTTGCCGGGATTATGCGTGCGGCAGAGGCGCAATGTCTTGAGGACTGGGAGCGGCAACTGGCGAATCCGATCGCTGGCCATAAAACGGTGGAAGCAATCCGCCCAGTCCTCAAGGAATGGAAAGAACGAGTCCATGGGGCTCTAACATATCGCCTGACACAAGTACTTTCCGGACACGGGTGTTTCGGGAGGTACCTGTGTCAGATACAGAGGGAGGAGTCCCAGGTGTGCCACCATTGTGGCGCACTACAAGACACTGCACGCCACACACTTGAGGAGTGTTCGGCGTGGGCGGTGCAGCGCCAGGAGTTGGTTGCTGCGGTTGGGCCGGACCTCTCGCTGCCCAATATCACAGTTGCGATGCTGCGAAGCGAGGGGGGATGGCAGGCTGTGGTCTCCTTCTGTGAGGACGTTATCTCGCAGAAGGAGGAGGAGAACCGCGGAGAGGGTTCGCGAGGCGGACATCGCAGCGAGCCAACTCCGACGTGCGCGGCGGGGGAGAGCGAGACGCCAACGTGCGCGTCTTGTTCTCCCCTAGTCGCAAGGGGGGGCGCAGTAAGGCCCTCTGCCCCCCATAGGGTGGAGCCCTAACGGGCCGCTCTCCCCGGGCCAAGTGGAGCGTGCCAACGCGTACCCACAGACCCGGGAAAGGAGAGGAGTTTAGTTGGTAGTGGTGCCTCGTCCCATTCGCTCCGTCTGGCCTGCCCACACAAGTGGGTAGCCTTATGGGGGGATGGGGAGGAGGCTCCCTCCTTCTGTCCGGCCTCCTCTCGATCTTTCGAGATCGTTGGGGGGTGGGACAGGGGTGAGAACCGCCCAGCCTTGACGCGAAGCCTAATAGGCTTGGTGGGAGGGCTGGGTGTGGCGAGGGACATGCTACGGGTATGACCGAGTCCAACATGCCGTTTGGTATGCGTAAAGCTTGCATTCTCCTCTTGATACAACAAAAAAAAAAGGTATGTTTGTCTGCGATTATCTCGCGTTTGGTTGAACCGATTTTGATACAGTTTTCAGAAAAGTATTTGTTACACTTAGGAAAAGATTTCAGTGTTTTAACCGAATTCAAAAAAGAAGGTTCTGAGTTTGACGGATTTATTTATCCGCGATTATCTCGCATTTAGCTGAACCAATTTTGATGCGGTTTTCAGAAAAGTATTTTTCACACTTAGGACAAGGTTTTGGTATTTTAACTGACTTCAAAAAAGGAGGATCTCTTCTCAGTTCGACCTGTATGCATGGTTGTCCGCGATTATCTCACGTTTGGCCAAACCGATTTTTCCATCTACCTAACTAGATAATATATCTAACTAGCTTCCGCCCGCGACTTCGTCCGCGTGGATATTAGAGAAAATCTTTAAGGAACCTTCAACCAGGATCCGACCAGCCGTTTTTACGCGATTAGGCGGGTCACCACCAAGAGCGCTGCCTTGCGAGGCAAGACGTTTGCCAAGACGCAAGACGCAAAGCGTTTGTCGCACGAGGCTCGCTCGCTCGGTCGACCCGCCTAATCGCGTAAAAACGACTGGTCGTTCTCATTCCCGTTCCCGTTTCGTCCCGCTCCCGTTCTCGTTCCCGTTACCGTCCCGTTCCGTTGTCGTCCCATCCCGTTGCCGTCCCGTCCCGTTGCCGTCCCGTCCCGTTGCCTTCCCGACCCGTCCCGTTCCCATTCCCATTCCCATTCCCGTTCCCATCCCCGTCCCGTCCCGTTCCGTTCTCGTCCCCGCTCTCATTACGTTCTCGTCCCATCCCATCCCGTTCCGTTCCCGTTCCCGCTCTCGTTCTCGCTTCCGTTGCCGTCCCGTCCCGTCCCCGTTCCCATCCCCATCCCGTCCCGTCCGGTTCCCATCCCGCTCCCGTTCCCGTTCCCATTCCCGCCCCGTCCCATTCCCGTTCTCTTCCGCTCCGTCCAGTTCCCGTTGCCGTTCCCTTTCTCCCCGTCCCCTGGGGCTGAATCATGCATGTCCACCGAGTTGGACTTCAAAATGAATGTCATTTTCGCAATCCCTCAAGAACGTCATCCATATATAGTATTTTATGATTACTTACCCCATTTACCACAAAAGGGGTAGATTTTCAAAATCACAAAATATATGTTTGCCTATTTATTTTAAGACGTGCTCCTATGAAGTTTAAAGTTATAATGTCTATTTTATATTATTTTTCCATAAGTTTTCCATACAAAATTTGAACCCCATTTTCACCCTTTTAGGGGTTAAATCATGTACATAGTGTTGGACTTTAAAATAAATGTCATTTTCGCAATCACCATCCCATAAAACCTCAAGAACGATATCCATATCTATTTTTATGTTTACATCCCTCCCTCTAAGGCAGGGGTCTCCAAACTACGGCCCGCGGGCCAGGTCCGGCCCGCAAGTACCAATAGTCCGGCCCGCGAAAGCGAGCCGGATCGTACCAACATACTGTAATATACAATATGTTGATACGTTGCGCTAGCTTGGTCCTGGCCCTTGGGACTTCGTGGAGGAGTTAGTCCGGCCCTAAGGCTAAAAAGTTTGGCGACCCATGCTCTAAGGGGTTGATTTTCAAAATTACCAAATATATGTTTGCCAATTTATTTTTAGACGTGCTCCTACGAAGTTTAAAGTTGTAATGCCTATTTTATATTCTTTTTCCATACAAAATTTGAAACCCATTTTCACCCCTTTAGGGGGTTAAATCATGTCCACCGTGTTGGACTTCAAAATAAATGTCATTTTCGCAATCGTTATACCAGAAAACCCCAATAACGACATCCATCTCTATTTTTAGGTTTATTTACACATTTCACCCCTATTTCATCGCCATAGGGGTTGAAGTACTGACAATATCAATATACGTTGCGTTAGATTTTCTTTTATAAGCCTTTTCTATAAGTTAAGTGGTTTTTACTTCGAAAATGAAGGATTTTTTCTATACACAACTTCATACCCCTTTTCACCCCTTCGGGGGTAGAATTTTGAAAAACGCTGAGACCAGTATTTATTAATTTTCAATCTTCAGCCTAAACACAAAATTTGAAAATCCTAGCTTCAAAACTGAGGGACTTTCATACAAACTTTCATCCCTTATTTCACCCCCTTAGGGATAGAATTTTCAAAAATCCTTCCTTAGTGGATGCCTACACTGTATGAGGTATCTGTGTGCAAAATTTCAAGTCTCTAGGTCCAGCGGTTTGGGCTGTGCGTTGATAGATCAGTCAGTCAGTCAGTCAGTCATTCAGTCAGTCATTCAGTTTACGATTTTATATATTAAGATACAGAAAGTACTTACACTAAAAAGGGAAAAATAAAAAATTGTTTTAAAAAACAAAAACCGACTTCAAAACCCCACTCTACCTCTAAAAAGCAATAAATAATATTGAAATCACTAGATACGCATTATCATTGTAATAAACACGTTTATTGAAGTCGGGTGGGGCTGTTAGGATAAAAAAAAACAGTTGTCCTCCAGCCCCACCCGACTTCAATAGATGAGTTTTATTACAATGATAATGCGTATCTAGTGATTTCAATATTATTTATTACTTTTTAGAGGTAGAGTGGGGTTTTGAAGTCGGTTTTTTGTTTTTTAAAACAATTTTTTATTTTTTTTTTGTCTACACAAGCCACGCAATTGCCGTGGACAGCGTGTGTAGTCAGAAATAAAGTTTTGTGTATTTGTTTTTGTTGAATGTTTTCGAAAAAACTTCGCTATGGACCCGCCATAACAAAAACAGCTTAAAAAATAAACGGCTTTAAAAAGCTATAAATAAAATATTTAAATCTGCATAATAACTAACTCGAAATTAGGTACTACTCTGAAGTCGGGTGGGGTTTTAAACCTATGATTAAAGTTTAGATCAAAAAAATATCCTTCGTCGCCCCCCACCTCACCGGACTTTAAAAGGCGTTGTTTAATATTAGATATTATGTGCATTTTCGAGTTAGTTTTTTAAGCAGATTGGAATATTTTATTTTTGTAGCTGTTTTTGTCACTTATATTTAATGTTTTTAAAGGTTTTGTTTTTTAAAAAACTTTTTTCTATTAATAAGGGAGCTTATTCCCACCCATAAAAATATTCAGCCAATGGGTGATTTTCTGACAGCTCAAATTAAAAATATAAAAATAGCTCAAATAATTTCGATACCTAAACGACGTTTTGGGGTGCGTGTGGGCATTTTTCTGACGCCACGTGCTAACTCACCGTCAGACGTCATTTTCATAGTAATAAATGTATGTATGTATGCACTAGAAGCACACTTTTAGCACGTCCATATAAACGTGTCGTCAGATGTGCCCGCACCTTAATGAAAGCCGAGCAATGAGCCGGGTCCATAGCGATTTTTGTTCGAAAATATTTAACAAAAGCACGTACACAATTTTTTTTTTCTGAAAAATGTTTCTCTACACACGCCATCCACAGCGATTGCGTTGCGTGGCTTTTGTAGACAAAACTTCAGTGTAGCCAATTATGTTTTTTATGTTAGCACTTTTTGTCATTTTTTTAACAGCACTTTTGCATATTTCTGTATTACCCTAGTTGGCAGCACTGCATTACTTAGTTTTCTATCGGTATATTTACCTATTTTTCTACCAAAAACTTAGCACTTGCTCAGGGGCCATATTATTAAGCTGCCTTACTTTTTCGTACTATGACCTCAAAGGTTAGTTCCAAAGCAGGCCTTATTAAGCAGTCCTGTTTAAGGCCTGCTTTTGAACTGAACGGCTCAAGGATGGTTTCTTATTTGCTGATGGTAAGCCCCCAGGGCTAGCAAACAAAATGAGTTCGTTTGGACGAGGAAGATGTAGTTTTAATTTTAGTGATTTTAGATTTGATAAGAAGAAGAAAAAAGCGTCGCTTTTAAGTTAGAACCTATTTACAGTGGTGTTTACCAAGAATTAAAAAAAGAAGATAGATTTAGTATATGAACAATTTTTTCGCTGCTCCGAATCAAATTTCGAAGAATAACTTTCATTCAAACTTGGCGCACAAAACGCTAGCGAGTTCTCAAAATTACAAAGGATTATGACATTACCCTGCCTCCTCGACCCGCGCAAAATGTTTTAACGTGTTTTCCACCAGTCATGGAAAGCAAAAACATTGTTTCTCTACACAAAAAATGTGTAGAGAAACAATGTTTTGTGTAGACGATTTTGTTGATTGTTGAGATGTTTTTGTTGATTGTGTAGAGCAAAACACGCGCTATGGACATGACGACCATTTAAAGGAGAATGAGCAGTTTTTCAGATGGCGACCAATGACTTAGCGATTAGTCTTCTGGTATGCACTCAACTCAGGCTGCGGTCCGCATGGCGATTACATCGATTACGGCGTTCACAACGTTCACACGAGGTCCGCATTCGATATCGCGCTCAAATCGACATAATCGACAAATGACAGTTGGCGAATGCGAACCGCTCGTAAGCGCGCTAACGTTTTATTCTAACCTCAAATACAAGATGGAATAATTGCTAGATACTATTTTTGCTCTCTAAAGCTATGATGATGATGAAGAACGTTTGATTATTGAGTCGTGTGCACCCAACATATTTATTTTTCAACTTTTTAAATCAACCACCTTTTTGGATAAGCTCCAAATTAATATTAACAAAATACTAACCAATATAATGCTCTATCCTTTTGTTGTGAAGTGAGGAAAAGATCCTTCTATAACGAACTCTCTCATTTTTAGATTTTTTGACGAAATAAAATTCTGGCACCTGTTTCGTTAGACAGTCACTTATAACTTTTAACAGGACGTTCACAGTGATTACGCTCCGAGGCATGGTCGCTGTAAGCCCAAGATGGCGCTGGTAATGACGTCATGAGTGACGTCACGCTAGATGTTGTAAACGCGCTAACGTGCATGCGGACCGGCTGTTATCGCGATAATATCGATATTATCGCTATGAGGACCGCAGCCTCAATATAGTGAAGTGACACCACTAACATCACCCACCTCCCTACAGAAAAAAAGAAATTAAAAAAGAAAAAAAAAAATTGAAAACAAGATGTCGTTTTTGACGAAGTCCCGTCGATTACTTTGATTTCGATAAATTTGTGTCTTTTGTTACGCCTGCACTTATTATTCCATCATAAATCGTTTTGAGTGTTTGTTTTTGTGTTTCCAAGCAAAATTCAGAACATTCCGTTGCTACTATTTTGTAGACTGGCGAGAAGACTGGTTTTTTAGATTAATGGCATTTTATCGTCATTGGAAATATCAAGCTTTGGAAAATAAATTCTAGTAATATTCCTTTTCTAAATTGCTATCGTTTTGCAGAAAATTTAGTGAGGGCCAGTCAGTAGTCAGTACGTACGTTCTAAATTAGTTTATTTGGACGCCATGTTGGCAATGTTGTTATTTACCCGTTGATTTCGTACAGGGTTTCTTGTGATATGGGTATATTGTATTGTGCATCAACTACATCAGTGTGAGCATGTTGGAAGATGTGCCTGTCCACGGAAGTCGCTGTGATCAAAAAGCCGCCAAAGCACCCATGCATCAGAGAAATTTCAGTCTGGACTTTAGGTAAGTTTGTTTCTTTCTATGGCTTCACCACAAGATTTCATAATAATAATAGCCTTCACAATAATTTTCTGTGTACTTTAAGCAAATGACTCTCCGGGACTAAAATAAGTTCTACTAATATTATCAAGTTCTACGTGAACCTTATGCAGATAGATGTTTAGAACTGTGACCTAATAATCTTTTAGTATTTAGAAAGATTATTGGTATTGCTCTAATTTTCTAGTAAATCCAGATGTGTACAGTACACTATTAGGTACAGTCAAGTTCATTAATATATGTTAACAGTTACCGGGATGCGACTTTTAGTTATTTTGTCGCAAACAAAATAAACCGCTGCTGGGTTTAGTATTTAAGTATCCCATTAACAGTCGCCTTTATTATTTCCATTCACTTAATTAAAAATATCCCAATATTTCTTAGCACTAGGTATGTACAGTACTTGCTTTTTTTTGTTCAAAAGTGACAAACTTAGTTTAAGTAGTTCTCTTGTGAGCTGAAAACCCATTATTAAGCCTTTGATAATCCTAAACTTTTTACAACAGTTATAAGTCTCAAATTAAGTAGAAGCACAAGCTTGTCTTACGGGCGTATGTAGGTACTCAAAAACTGTATAATTCTAGTACATAGTTATTTATGACAAATTATTTTCCTCATCACAAAACTGTACTAGGGGCTCGATTTTTAATTTGAAACTCGGCAAATCTTCCGAAGTTCGATTCGTTAGCCGGTACGGCCCCAGGCCCCCTAGCATGACCACCGAAACATAGTGATATACAAATATAGCGATTAATCACATTTAACTGTCAAATGACAATGGATTTTGACAGTTGAGTGTCGAAAAAACGCTACATCACGCGATAAATCGACTTTGTCAGTCATGCTAGGGAGGCAGGGCCCTTAAATTGCATTTGTTTAGTAGGGTTCACTAATGCTGCACTGAATGGGCATCAAAATGTTATTTTAATAGGCATGCATGAATAATAGTACCTACCTATTTATTATTTATATTTCAGTAATAGGGTTTTACTTATAATGGGAAAGTGAGGCTTTATGATAAGGCTATTTTCTATACAGATCTCTATGAGAGAATTATTAAGGGGGCGTACAACGCTGGCAGAATTTTTTATAACTAAAAAATATAAAAATTATTGACAATATTATTGTTTTTAATTAATAACTAATGAATGATTATTTTGGATAACTGTCAATCACAAATTTACAGAGCTACCTTTAGGTATTTTTTTATTATAGTTTCAAGATTATTTTGGTTTAATTTTGGTTGGCACAGCATTGAAAAGCTATAAAATTGGAAGTCACTTTTCACATTTTTTTCTATCTAGAAAATTTTTGGCTATCATGTTTCTGTCAAACACGTAACTGAGTACAGTACATACATAATATAATCTATTTTCTACATTATTTTTAGGACCAATAAATCAAGTAATACTGTGTGAAATCCTTGCTAAAAATGTGTATTTGATGTTGTACGGCCCTTTATGAAAACTTCAAACAGCATAATAATATACAGGCTGTCAGAAAACTTGCCACACGTAGGGAAAGTACCTTAAATATTGAAGATAGGAAATTTTACTGAAAAAAGACTTCATTTTGATTTTTAAAATAATTGGAACTGTATTCAAAGATTTTCGAAAAATTGCATGCCTTAACCAGGAATAGAACCTACCAAAATAGAAAAAAAACAATCTTTTATTTTTACAATACCAATCGAAAGGGTTACACATTAGGATTATTTTTTGTTTAGTAACAAAGCATCTTAAACAAAAGAAAGACCATGAAATATAACATTTACATTTTAATTATAACGTATTGTATCGATTTGTATGGGAATAATGAGATTTAAAAAAAATCGTTGAATGCAGTTCACATTATTTTTTATAACAAAACTAAGTCTTCTTTCAGTAAAATTTCCTATCTTCAATATTTGAGGTACTTTCCCTCCATGTGGCAAAGTTTTGGGACATCCTGTATATTAAATATAAATAAACCAACAAAATGATTTGTTAAACTACGGGTGATAAATTCCTTTTTGTCAACCAAGTAGGTACCTACAAGTATTTTTTTTTTTGTAATTTTAGATTCTGTTAGTAAAAGTATTTTATAATAGTTTGCTTTATCCTGAAACTACTTACAAGATTAAATTACACAACTCCCTGAATGATAACAAAATAATTATGTTTCTTTTTCATTATTTTTGTGTTACAGTGTTTATTAGTCATATTGATGGTTTTAACCGAGTATGATATACACTTGCATCAATTTTAAAGAGGGGTTATGTTTTAATAATAGGAATAATAATTTATTAATTAGCATAGTCATATTCTAAAAATGTGAAGGTGTGTATTGTATTGTATCAATTGCAAGAGAATGTTTTTCAGGTAACATTATTATTTGAGTTGTGTTTAGAATTGTTTTGATATTTATCTTTCCAAAAATGTTCTACATAAATAGGTGCAAATTAAATAATTTTTTTTGTGTTTTACTGCATTATAGGTAGGTTAGGTGTACCTACCTACCTACTAAGGACCTAGCTAAATAAACAACGAGCATGCATAGGATTAGATGTAAGTGCAAAATGTTGATTTTCGGATTTTCGGATGTGATATGAAACCTTGGTTCTTGCCTTCAAGATTTTAGGTTTGATTATTCATTCCGGCCGTTGGAAGCATGTCAAACTCACAGATAGGTAGACAGGTAGACGACGAAGTAGGTAATTAAGGCTTCCGTTTTTTTGTTTTGTGCCGAAACCCTGAAAATACAAGGGATAATTAAATTGTCCTATCCACTGATGTGATGACGGATGATGAGGTGAAACCTCGGGCAAGGCAATAGGATCGACATCGATTATGCATTACTTTTGACATGCTCATGGGTTTAAACTTAAAGTAAACACAGATGGAATGTAGGACAAGTCTTGGACGGGCGTTTCTTCGGCCGTCAGGTGAACGGACGAGGCGAAAGTAAAAGTGGATGACGGCGTCTTGCCGCTAACTCCGAGCCATTTCCTGACGGGTTAACTCGCCATAGCCAAGTTGCACTTGTTCATGTTAGCTTTTTCTAATAATTATCTTCGGGCAGTTACTATCGCTCCATCCTGGATGAATGCTCTCACGGCGCAGCTACAGATTGGAAAGCTGTCAGAGAAACCTTTCTACAACGTGAACAATAAGATTTTATGGCTTGTGAAGTTGTGAGTCTTGTGACATGTTAGTATCTCTGTTCGAAAGTGTTACAGTGGCATCATTGATTGTTCTGACTGACACCTTGCAAGTTTCAATGTTATACCCTCATACAATCTTAAAAATTCTTGAAAGTAGGCGCGATTGGCTGTCGGAGCTGGGTGCTAATTGTCTAGTTTAAAAATCGCAATCACTTTCATTTGACAGATGGATGTGACACATTGATGCATTTCTTTGGTACGATTTTATTTGTGCCAAAAGGAAGTAGCAATGTTCTGTCAAATGAAAGTGATCGCGATAGATTTTGAAATTAGACAATTAGTGGGCTGCTTGTAACCGAATATCGGCATATTATTGACCTTACATTATCCGTATCCTATTTCATCATTAAATTTGCTAGCCACATATTCCCAATCCTGGCAGCATAAATCCCGCAGAGGTTCTTGTACCATACCTAGAACCTAGGTTAAGGAACTCTGCTCTAGATAAAACCTAGACTTGTTTTCATATTTCAGTGACTTATCAAGGAAGTTCACCGAAATTTCACCGGAATTAAAATCAATTCTGGGTGATTTCTTTCGTGTGTTGACCTGTGAAGGTAAATCACCTTAATAAGCTGGCTGACTAAATATATTACTTACTATATATTTAGTAGCCTAGGTACCAAATTATGAATGTTTTACTTAGATTCGTTGATTATTTTTCTATTTTTTCCTTCTTACCTTTTAATTATTCGAATACCTAGCCTAGTTTATACAACATCGATTTGATCTCATGAATTACCTAGCTAATAGCTTTTTTGTTATGAAATATTGCAGTTTTTTTTGGGTTATTACCCACATTATACCCAATATAAATTTACGAACATAAGTTCGTAAAATTTAATTATTGGATACAGAAAAAGGAAATAATTTTACTTGGTAATCCACAATATCGCTGTCTTTCTCTCAATGCTTAAATTTTCAGTACTTTGTTTAATGTTTTCCCAGCAGACAGCAGTCGTTCATTGCATAGTAACGTCGTAAGCGAAGTAATTAATCATCGTAGAAAGTGCAAGCAAACCTTTTGGTTAATATTCCGATTATAAGGCAGAGGCTTTAGGGTGATTGTTTCGTATTCGCCGTTTATTTGGTTTAGCAATTGATCAATTGAAAAACAATCGATTCTAAATTGAGAGTGACCTTCAACACTGCCGGCGCGGTGGAGCGACCAAGGCGAAATATTCAGGATTTGTGTGCTATAATCGTTGGAATTGTTCGTGTCACGTCACGTCACGAGACGCTTAACTAAGCAAGGCTAACACTTTTTTTAAAACAAATCCAGATGCTTCTTGTCTACAAATTTTAATCGACGATGAAAATTTATTGTAGATGTCAATCAATAACTTCCGAGACTTACAAAAACTTGTTTTCGTATTTTATCATTGTCAATCGAATTCGTGGTACCTATTCTTTGTCCTGCCTGATGTGGTGTCCTCTAAAGATGAGTCATAATGTGGCATCTATATTGATGCTACTATGTAGGGGGAGCCGGGTACTTCATCAATTAGTCCAATAATAACGTTAACCGTACCAAATAGGAATTAACAAAAGAATTTAAGGTATGTGACACATGCGTCGCCGCACTGGCCACGATTGCCATTTTCTGATTCAGTTTCTCAAACCGAGTAGGTACTAAACCTGTGACATCACTTCACACTGGATTATATTAGAATCAATTGAATTGTATCATCTTAAAATACCTACCCTAATAAATTTTATTTGTGATGTTAACATTCTACTGCTGCCTGCTATTAATTACTGTTTACAAAAGTCAATTGTCTCTTACTTTTTCTCATAATATTTTACACATAATTTATTTTATACTTATTACACTCAATGTATTGACCATTCAAACCTGGGGCTGTACCGGCTAACGCTCCGAACTTCGGCAAGTCTGCCGGGCTTCAATTGATTACAGAAAAATCGGGCCAAAATGGCGAACACCGATTCATGGTGTCACACGAACATCAATATTTTCCAAATAATTTAAGCAAAGTACAATAAGAAATTCCGTACTTCGATTTGTCTGTTTTAAGTCGATCCTCGGCAGATTTGTCGAAGTTCGGAAAGTTAGTCGGTAGGGCCCCTCCTCACTGTCCTTGACTTCGATTCCATTGGCTTTTATGGCATTAGTTTCCTTCATTAAACTGACAAACGACATACTTTTCTTTTCATACAGAAAAAATCAAATGACACATTCTTTGATTGAAGCTGGACATAATCGGCTTTCATAAATAGCTATAATAGATCTATACTTAGTAGTTCACTTGAAAGTAGATACAAACGAAGGAGATTCCTCGGACCGCTCGTGTCCTCGCCTGATAAACCGGTGCGCGTGCACTCGCCGCGCCCGTGCCACTCACTGCCAGCTGTTGATTTCATCATTATTTGGGTATTATGAAGGTATAACGAGTTCGGACTGCGTTGCGAACATTTAAAATGATTTTGACACTGTCAACAACATTAGAAGTTGAAATTATGTGGTTATGGTGCCAATATCCTTTTTATCTCTTGCTTGCTTGACTCACTTTTATTACATCTTTCTGTCGTCACATTCAGATTTGATTTTTCGTATTTATGTCGTACACAGATTTTATCGAAAACACTCATTTATAATTAGTTTTAGTAAGAGGTCTGAAGGAGGATTGACTTAAAAAGTCGCTAATTAATTTGTACTAAGAATTAATACTGCTATTGAATTTTATTATTTTACAATGTATTAAAATAAAATTGCCTTTGACTGTATTGCCTACCTACCTACTAGCTTCTATTTTTATTCATAGTAATAGTAGATAAGTAAATAATAAAAAAATGATAAGTTAGTTTGTCCACAACTCAACCTAAATCTTTAAAATTATATAATCTTTAGATTTTTGGCACTGTTAGGTCTTTTTGTTTTTAATATCTACAATGTATACCGTATGCTTTAGATATGTATGACTGTTTGATGCCATAATAAATGAAAAAAAAAAAAAAAAAAAAAAGAACGGAAGTTGAATTATGTTAGTACATAAGTTATTAAACAAATAGTTTAATTTATAATTTTGATATTTTTTTGAAGATATGAATGATGGCAAGTTTATTGTGTTTAGCTTGCTAGTCAATGTGACCCACATTTCCGTAAAAATAACTCTGTTTTGACACGACTCATTCATGCCTTAAAACTTCTGAAAACGTTAATGATAAACAACGATGACTAATGTTGTTGTTAGTAGTTACTATCAATATTTATTTATGAATCATTTTTTTCTTTGACCAAAGTACCCATTCGTGTTTGCTGTAATTAAAGCACAAAAGTACTAAGGATAGTTTATTACAAATCCGAAGGACCGAAGACCCTTTTGAGAGGTAAATTAAGGCTAAATTCCGAAGTTCATTAATTATCTAGTTTGTAATATAATAATGTCGCGTTAACAAAGTGCTAGTAACAGAATAAAGAAAGTGCTCTCTTATAATCTATCTCATGGGACACATAACGGGTCTCTATTATTATTGTGACGGCGGGGACCTCATGAGATCCAACCATAATGCCTTCCCACGGATTTGTATCGAGGTCGTTTTCACGCCTACCAAGCAAATAAAGGTCACGTATTAGTCATAGATACTATAGTAAGTAGCTGTGACTTGTTCGGTTATCCTTATTTGCGAATAAATTTACTCTACCCAAGTAATGTATAAATTAAGATTGCACTACTATTGGATGTACTCGGTAACCTCTATCTACGTGATGATGACGTAAAGCTGCAAGCGTCAAGCAAACCCGTCTCTTGCCTGGATGTTTGCGTCATTTATACGAACAATAGAATTGCAAACGCGTCACATTACACCCGTTTCCACCATAAAAATCGTCTTATTATAAGTATATGAAACAATTTTCATATAACTGTGAATGTCTCATAGATGTAATGTAGTTTGGTTTGTTCAACGAACTTTAGTTTCATACTAGAAAAGTCGGAAGTAATAATGGTAGATGACCCCGGGAATGAGGACGACCTACAAACCACAAAACCTCACTAAAATATTGGTATTTTAGACACACCCCTTAGGTCAACCCCGTCGCTCACTTCACTACCGACAGACAATGACTGGGTTAAGTAATATTTAGTTATCTTGAGTTAACCTATATTTAGAGCAAATACGTGGTAGGTAATTATCTAGCTTTATTACACCGTGGTTTGATTTGAATTTTATAGCCCTCCTGGTATTATAGAGGAAAAGTAAAATAGTTAAGGCGGCTCTCCCGCGTTGTGGAATAAATTGACCGAAGAACATAGTTACTAATGGAAAATCATGTAAACATGATAATAATTATGGTTTCATAAAATCGTGTAAGATTCAGTAGCAAAGATATTAATAACCAAGCAGACAAATATAACACTGAAGTATTAGGTGGGTTACGTACGCACGCACCAGGGTGTATAAAAGGGAATGACACAATGGACGGAAATCGTCAATCAGTGGTTCTCAACCACAACGCGAGGGTCCACGGTCTTTACAGTAGTTGCCTACGGAACACGAAATGCCCCCTCTCATTGTCTCACTCAAGCCATAAATGCAGAGGCCAATGCATTCCAGAAAGCTATTTTAAGACGCTACTGCCCTTAAAATCGTAATAAACGTTGCTTTACGGTTGTTTTTTTACCATAAAATAAACTTTAGTGACCTAATTCTGGTGGTTGTTTTTGAAATACTTTAGAAAAATGTTGCGTGAGTAGTTTTGGGAATGGACTTTGGTAAATTGGTTACTGCATTATCTGCAACATACCAGTTACTTGCGAATTGATCACATTTTGGTAATACCCGCACAAACTGGGCGGCCTCGCTTACTGGGTTTCGGAAGTACCAATTCATAGGCTCAACGTACTCGGTTCGGTACTCAGTAAGAAGCAAGGACAAACAGTTTACTCAGCGATTTTATATTTTTTATAATAAACCTCTAACTCCAAAGCGAAGGTTCCTTTTACTAGTCCAATTAAATTTTATAGCAGTTTCCTTTAGACATAATGCCCTAGTTTCTAAATTTAGTTGGAATTTCAACTAAACACTGTAGGTGACATTTTTTGTGACTTCTAAATTAGAGATCTTATGGATAGTTTTGTAAAATCGGCTTACTTTATGAATGATAATAACGGAAATATTAGCTAGAGAATCAGAGATTGATCAATTAACTTGTTATAATCTTATAACTTCCGTTTGCGACTGAGGGCAAAGTTATAACTTATTTATTATATAACATGATCTATTCTCGCGACGCATCGATTTGGACTCTTGTGTTCGTCACCCTTTTTATAATTATACAGTGATTCGTCATGGATGATGCCTTTACATTCTATTGTGTGTGCTGTGCTGAGGAAGTAATCTAATTGCCCTTTACTGCAATGAAAGGAAACTGATGTTTTTTGAGTGCTTAGGAAACTTCATTGTTTACAAAGGCAAACGACACACGTTCTTTTGGTGGTATAATGGGATTTCTATTTTGAGCCTCTGTTCATTTGTTGTCAAGATACATTTTATTTACAGACAGGCGTTGATTGATGATAAATGAATTTTAATTTTACATTGATTACAACTTTGTTCTGTATTTCATTCAATACTTAGGTAGGTTTGAATATAGCAACAGAGTAGTTACCAGTTATGAAGGTATTGTTTTTTCGGTCTTTGTATTTTTATTACTAAATTTCTATTGTTGCCATCAATCGATTCGTGCAGTTGGTCAACCATTTATTTCCATTGTAATATTTTTTACTTTTTATATCCATTGCTTTGCTACCAATACCCAATGCATAATTTTATAAATTCACAATCGCGACGAAATCAAATTGGCAGATGTTTCGAGAAAAAAAAGCACTTCCCTTCCACCAATCCGTATGTATCGCTTTGGTTCTTTGCACAGCTGCTCTGGCGCAAACTGTCTGTATTTAGTCGTGAGTACATTGCAAATTTTTGCTTTTTAATATTTTCGTAAATATTTTTGTTGATAGCCAACATTGCAACTTCTCAAGTATATTAAATTGGTTTAAATATTTGCGAAGTCGGTAATAACATTGAAGCTTAATCAGAACTGTGATTTACGCTACGAAAGTGTAGACTAAAACCGATTTGCACTCACTTTTGTTTGATGCCTTGGTGATATAAAATTTTTCGTGAACTTTTTAGTAGCTGTTCACGAAAAACTGCATTAAAGATTTGTTAGCACCAAATTATTGTCACGTGTAAAATAACACGTGGCAATAATTTGGTACGTACGGTAAAAATATAATAATAATTACGTGGGAGTAGAAAACCAGCTCTTGTTATTAAGAGAACGGTGGAGGTCATAATTTTAAACTGTTTAGGAGTAGTTTTTATTTTGTCAATGTATTAGTTCATAACGTAACATTTCAATATTAATATGATCAATTTCGTAGCTTGGCACGCGGTATCTAGCGAACTTATATTACTTACTTTAAGTTTGAACATTAAAATATCAAACAAATTTATGGAATAACTCATATCATGCATGCAGTACGTTCTCATGACGCTAACCAATCCTTTCCCAAGGTTCTTGTTATATCTATTTCATGTCGTGTCTGTAACGAGGTGTTCACATAAGAATGCATAAAAGTGGAGTTATGAAGCCCTGTAGTAGAATCAGGGTGAAGTACGTTGAAATAGGCTTTGACGTTTATTGGATTAGTAAGTACCCTATTTATACGTACATACACTTATTGCGCGTTGAGGCGTTTATCAATTAAAGTTAACCAGTGCTTCAAATTAAAGTACTAAAAGAGAACGAAGATAAAGCAGTTTGCTGAATTTCTTAACGAATCCAAATATCTGCTTACTACAATTTGGATTCAATATTGGTGCCGTCGCGTCGTCGTTGTCATCGCCGACGAGTCCACTTGCTCACGTGGAATAAGTTTATAATTATAGTTATTGACTTCAACATCACACACTAGCTAAAAACACTATATTATTAATAAAATTGAGTAGATGTGGTCGACAAACTGTGAGTGTACTGAAGTCATTATGCCGTGATGACGGTGAAATTGATAGAATCGTCGAGAATTCAACGTTTTATAATGTCTCAAAAGGTTTTTAGTACCTAAATACTATTAAGTTCTGTGGTGAAATTCAGACCTTAACATTTTGCCGGGTAGTGGTGAGGTGAGCCAAGTGTGCTCCCATTTTTTACGGAACTTAATTAAATTAAGTTCATACAAATTAGCTAGGTTTTCCCTAATGTAAAATTAAACTGTAATTTTGGCTAAGTGTATTGGCTATTATTATCCAATAGGAAAATAAACTAAAAGTAGGCAATGATGGAATGGTTATGACTTTCTGCATAATGTAATACCGCTCGACAAAATTAATTTATGTCAAGATTGCTTAGTTGTGTAACTTATATAACTAAATATTACGGCAGTCTTGGTGAATATGGTGGTTGGCTAATTTATTTGTAGTTTATCACTTGATGCTCGTCTCGCATATCAATGTAGTAAGCAACATTATTACGAAATTAGTTCGAATGCGTAATTAAACGTAGGAAAATTACTAGTGCAGACGACGTTCAAATAGGACCAAATATTTCGTGACAAAATTGATAAATTGATACTGACCATTTTAAATCCATGATCAATCATACTCGTGACTCTTGACATAAGCCCCTAACTGTAACTTATATTGATCCTTTATTTTGTTACGTTATTAAATTACACATTCGCAAATGTTTTCTCAAGTTCATTGTATGGAAAAAAACGAGCTTTCTAATATTTCTATAAAATCTAATAAAAAATAGAGAAATGTTAATAATTTTCATACATATCAGATTTAACTTCATTTTATAAATTTTTAGTTATGTTAATTTCATTCATTATGATTTTGGTAAAATATTTTATTTAATTCTAAGGGTTAAATCTGAATGCTTCGGAGCATTTCTATTACATTTTCTTCTAGCGAGATAAGCTTTGAAAAATTAGAAACTTTGTTTTCGTAAGGTTGTGAGTATATCGTGTGAAATTGTACACCGTAAAAGATATGAGGTGAACAAAAAACGGCAAGGTCGTAAGAAGCGTTCACTTTCGCATTACGATTTGGTAAGCACGAGTCTGCTCAACTAACAGCAGCGTGTGGTTGGTGGTGTTGGTACACTAGCCACTTCGCGGACTTTCTTAAGTAATTATAATTATTTCTCGAAACTACTCTTACTACAAGATTACGTAGATAGTAGGTTGCAGAGTTGGTAATACGCCATGTACTAACGACCGTAGTGGTTGATGGTACTTACTTTAATTACAAGTCGGAAATGAATGGACAAAACTAAAATTGAGTCGTTTCTTTCATTTGAGCTCAAAGTTCATCGTTCACACTACAAAAAATACCTAAGTACCTAGTCCTGATTCAGAGGTCCTGAATCCTGATAAATTCTGAACCTTCCGATAGCCAATCGAGTGAAATCAAATCACCATTGTTTGTAGCTTTGACGTCATTATTATGATTCGTGAAATGTAGTATGGTTGGATATCGAACTTCGAATAGTTTATCATCTATTGCAATTTATTTTGTAGCAACTTGATGGCAAAGGTGGCACAAATATGTTCGGTAGGTAGCTATTTCATTCTTTGTCATTGAAAAAAATACGTGTAAGTACCTAATAAAAATATTATTCCGTTTACAACGAAGGCAATTGAAAACAATCAAGGTAATTTAAAGTTGATTGTTATGGCAATTTTCTGAATAACGTTTTCATCAGCTATGATTCTTCTTGGGTCACCGCGCTACGCTCCGCGTCATGTTTAGGAGCCATTATCCTAATAGCTTCTGCATTTTAGCTATTGTTACCACAAAGATGCGATATTTTATGCGATTTGACTAACTTAATTAATTTAACATGTGTTATCGAGAGTTATGCAACGTTGTGATTCTACGGATAGTTTCTTACCGTACGGCACGCGAGGTCAGCTAGCTGGGTACGTGCCTAGTTCATTGATTGTGTTCAATTGGTCTCTAATAGACTTTTTAATCATGCTGTTATCTAAAACTGACACATATTTAGCAGTTAAATATTCAGGTCCGAAACTGATGAGGTGATGGTGTTTCGTCAAACAAAACTAGAATTTAGGATATTATTAATATGTATTACCAGTATTATTTTAATTTATTTATTAACTTGTATCAGAAACAACGATAATAGAGAATAATGTTCGACTAAAGTACAATTCCTGTTGGGTTTGTTTGTATTGTTAACTGTGAAGAAGCAATATGGTGATAGACGTACATAATCTGGCGTGCTTCCATGAACTGCAAAATGTATACAAAAACATTGTATGAATCGCATAATTGATTTCAAGAATAAAGTCTCCCCGTATGAATTCACTAATTATACGATGAATATATCGATATAACTGTTATGAATTATGAACAAGCTCTGAAACCAAATTTACTGCGTGTAAGTACATTATATGATCGTTTTCTGTGAGAGCCGACTGTTAAAATATTTTGGGATTGAATAATAGTAACTAATGGATAATGGTGAAATGGTCTCCCTTCGAATGACGTTTGCCGGGGCGTTAGCTCATCATCGATGGCACATCTGTTCAGCGGGCGAACACATGCTACACTTCAGATAAGGGTACAAAAATAAACGTTGTTAATTCGTTCGCCACTCGCGCCCGTAAGGAATGTGCGCTCAATGAATGCCCACCACACACTTCCACCTCCTCCACTTTCCTGATTGAGTGAATACGTAGCTGTATTGGACGGTAGTGCGTTATGGATCTTTTGAAATTGATAGCTTAAGTGGTGATAAAAACTTTCGGGTCGTCGTCCGCTTTCTCTGTGAGATGGTAAGCGATGTTATATCATTGCCTTGATCCGCTGTTGATCGCCAAGATACTTAATTGAAGGAATACATTATCGTGTAGAAGCTGTTTAGCTGTGTAAGCTGTATTTATTAAATAAATTGTAACTGTTCAATTCGTATTACTATTCTCAACCGCATGTAACTAATATCTACACGACTCAGCTCAATAAGGAAAAGTGATTAAAGTCAAGGAATGCATACGAATGAGTACCTACTATTGCATCGACATTTTATCTTGCCTTTTGTTTGACTTAAAACAGTTATCCATACGGGAAGTTAACGAATTTCAAGCTATTTCACTTTGATATTGTGATTTTAGGCAGATGTTAATGAATTATCAATAAATTGAAAACATCCGAAAGAACTTACGTCTATTTGTACAAATGTCTTGTGAGCTAACAAATTATGTACGTTCAAAACTAGTTGGTTCCACGTATTTGAAAACACATGTCCGTCCATTGGACATACCGAACGCGGTCGGGGAAATCTATGGCCTGGATAGCTAAGAATCTTTGTTTACTGGTTTCGTAGTTGTTTAGTTGCGTTTTGGCTGCGTAACCAAAGTGATCCTTATTCGAATGGTATGCGAGCAGCGTGCTTGTCTGTTGCGTAAAGCAGTCTGTTCTACAACGGTCGCGCGGCTGGACGTGTGCGTGCGCTCTCGCCATGTTTAATTAGTCAATGATATATTGCGCGGCTAATCGCATTGTTTTAACGTCGAGCCCGTGCTCAAGCGTGACGAACATGTTTGTGTAAAGAGGGTTATTAAATATTGTGCTGTGCTCTGATTCTGATACTGCTTTGTGTTTTGGATTGACATTGTGCATCTAGCCAGATGGTTAGGAAAATAATAGTTGTTGGGATACGACACTATGAAGATCCTTTTTATAAGTACGTAAACAACAGCCTTCTTGTCTTTAAGCTAAACTTTAAGTCAACCTTGTACGAAGTTTTCCTTAAAACTGATCTGAATTTTCCTTACTTAGATGTTTATGTTTTTGTCCTCAGGCATGTGACCGGCGCGAACGGGCCGCCGCCGGGATGCGGTCATCAAAGAAACAGGTCGTTGGATTCGGTCCTTCAGAGGATACCGGAAGACGTGACACCGACGTCGCCGGAAGGTGCGCCACTTCGATTGCCGATGGAAGTGCCCGCGCCGAGGCTCGCCCTACCACCAGAAGTGCCCGCTGGCTCCGACGACTCGGGCATCCACACCCCTCCCGACGGCAACGATGAAGACAGACCGCCCGCTCCTGCTGCCGCGCGATCGAGAGAAAGTCTCGACTCGGGAAATCCAGAAGACGTAGATAAACCCCCGGACCCACCAGATACCACCGTCGAAACAGTGATCAAATTAGAAGTTTCCGCCGCCGACACATCGAAAAACAAAGACTTTCTACTTCGGCTATTCGAAAGTAAACTGTTCGATATGAGCATGGCGATCTCATATCTTTTCAACTCGAAGGAGCCCGGTGTACAGACTTATTTGGCAAACAAATTATTTTCATTCCCTTATGAAGAAGTTGACTTCTATTTACCACAATTAGCTACCATGTATATAGAAATGGGTGATGTGGCGGACGTGCTTCGACCTTACTTAGTGCATAGATGTAAACAAAGCGCGGAGTTTTCGTTACGGCTCGCGTGGTTGTTGACAGCTTTCGGTGGTGACATGAAGCGATCGAAAGCGATGAAATTAAGAGACTCTATCTTAGCGGAAGAGATTAGGCCGGCGGCGAGACGAGGCCACCACAGGTCGCAGTCTGACGCTTCGGCGTTAAGGCTGGCGACGCCGTCGGGGAGGCATTTGGGAGATCTGGCATCCGGACGTGCTTTTGACAATGGATGCCTTTGTGGCGAACAATGTACCTGCGGAGCGCCGAGGTTGGCGCCACAGACTCAGGTAAGAATACCGTTATTTTTGTCTCCATTTTAATTTCCTGTTACGTCGCATACAAACACAAACATCTTCCTATTCGTTAAAAATTACCAATAAAGGCAAGAATAGGCGTCATCTACCTTCTTCCCTCCTTATATCGGTAAGGAGGTCAAAGAAACCAATGCAATGCTAAAGTTCAAAGTAAAGATTGGGTTAATTTTGCGTCAATAATAATTATAATTCATAAATAAATTATCAAAGCATTTGCATCCTGCTGTGCTGGCCCACGCACAAATCATGGCATGACGGTTTTAAACTTGATTTGATTTCGTTCAATCTTAAATATATTTATCCATATTATTTTTATCAACAAGCTGCACATATTTTAGACAGATTGTGTTATTCCCAAAACGTCGAAAAATTTTGACGAACTTAAGGGGAGCGACGAGCGACCCCGACAAACAACTGCCGCAGACGTGACAGGAGTAGCTTTACACGCAACTTATATTGTGTTCGAGCGAGATTATCCCACTAATGACGGGATTCAACACGTTAATTAATTAAACATAACATGCACGCGTACACGTAGCTTTCTTCTTGAACTTTGTAATGAGCTCGAGTTGACACACTGACTCAGAGCTGAGTCCGTCGCTTCTGAATGACGTCATTAGCCGTGTCACTGGCTGACTGGAGATCCAACACTCAGCAATACTTATTTAGATTTTCTACGAACTGTTTTTGTGCAAAATTCTGAAGCTAGAACTTCTCAAAAAAGTTAGCTCGCAAAAGAAATTGTTAAGGTAGAATCATCATAGATTATACTGGAGAATTATTAAGATGATAAGATATCATTCAACGGTGGTGGTGGTAGATAAGATTGTTTGAAAAAAGTTAATTATTATATTATCTTATGGAAACATTCTCTACATTTGAATGACTTTCTTGTCTAAGGTTCATGCATTAATGCTGATTAATTTATTCAAATAATTTGTTTGTACATAGTTATAACATAAAAAATAATCACTAGCTACCTACTATTACACTAAATATTCATGAATCGCATTGAAAACAACTCTGATAAAATCTAATCACAATAAACTGGACAAAAAGCTTTAAGTAATAAGTATTGCAAAACACAAGCCGCACAGACAGGCAAGAAACAAGAACCACCTTTGTGAAAACTGAAATATTCTCATGACAATGAATTCATCATTTGGAACTTTTTGTTGTTGCCAAAAAACCACATTGGAATAGAAACATTGTGTTTTTTATGTTTCCTCCAAAGGGACGGAGTCACTATTATTATGCGAATCCGATTCGCGCTTGACCAGCTCTTCTATTTTAGATTAAGGTAAACTACTTTGATATCAGACGTCATTGTGCGTGCGTATAATAAAAATAAATATAACTAGCTGCTTCAAACGAAATGAATGATTTAGGATTACTGAAAATAGAGAAAACTAACTTCAATTGAATACCGCACCGGCATATTATACCTACCAATATCTACCTACTTGTTGCCAGAATAGTTTTCAACTCGTTCTAATTGTGGCCTTATCTATATTATGTATTTGGAATCAATTTTATCATGTTGTTATAACTCATCTATTAAGTGTTATAAATAAGTACATTAAGAACACAAATAATAAATTGAGACAATAACAATAGGTTTTTATTTATATTTAATGAAGTGGGTATATCACATGATATCTTAATTATTATTACAAGCTAGCTTATCTTTAATTAACTAAAAGACAATTAGACCTTAGGATTAAGACGAATACTAGTCATAAACCATAAATAAAAACCTAATGACACAATTATACTAATTTATCATTACTGTGTAAACGCTTTGGGACCGAGAGATTTCAATAAGCATACGTTTTTGCGCAAATTATAAGAAGTAGCCGAGTACAAGTTTTTGTTTAGTCGGTCATTCGGTTAATTACCTCCGACCATATTCATTAGATAATCGTTTTATTTGTTAACTGTAACGGGTTTTTATTTTTATCCTTCATTACCGAACATTAAGTCTATTGTTGACTGGGTTAAACATTCATTAGTTTAATGTGTTTTGCACCGTAAAATTCCACCGTTTGTAAAAGGGTTTACACAGAACCTATGCCATTTCCGTTAATAATATTTTTTGAATTGCGGGTCACTTATTAGTAACACCGTATTCTTTTAACTCCCGACGCAGCGCAAAGAGGGTGTTATAAGTTTATAGTCTATGTCTGTCTGTCTATCTGTCTGGACGTATAATCGTAGTGCGTAAACGGATCAAGCGATTTCAATGCTGTTTTTTTTGGTTCTTAGACATGTTTGATGGAAATACATCCAGTCCTTTCCGAAGCTGAACTATGCTTACTTACCCAGGCAAAATGGTAAAGATGATAATCTCATGAGCCTTTTTTATGAATTAAAAATGGAATCCGAAGTTAACATTGAAGGACAGCTGCCTGTCTGACTGAACTGAGCTAAATATAAATGATGATAGCTACCTGTACTGATAATGAAGCAAAAAACTAAAACCCAACAGCTATGGAAAAATCGCGCAAGGAAATATTCGAGTCTGAAATTCAATAAAAAGGATAACCGTATTCACATCCAGCCTTATAGTCTATGGCAGCGGTCGTCAAATAGCGGCCCGCGGGCACATGCGGACCGTGACTTGTAATCGTGCGGCCCGCAGCATAGCAAATAATTTGAATAGTCAACTATCTACCATAAAATATTTTACGTTAACACTAACGAAGTTGATATAATAGATAACGACAAACGCCCTTAGTGTGCGGCCCGCCCGGCAAGGATACCCACATTTCCTTAGGTGGCCCTTGGCCGAAACAGTGTGACGACCGCTGGTCTATGATGTGTATGTAGGACAAAGTGGCATGCAACTACGGTTATCCTTTTTATTGATTTCAGACTCAAATATTTTGTTGTTTCGTGCTTTTTAGAGCGCTATTTTTCCGCAGTTGGGTACATATTGGGCACATACTAAAGTATTTAAACTCCTTTTTTATTTTAATTATTTTAGGGTGGTAATGCAAGCAAAGCCGCGAGCAACAGCTAACAATATATACGTATTTGAAATGTGCTAATTAAGCCCTTTCATTTGATACTCAACACGGCATCATAGAAAATCCTTTTTATTTAGTTCATGATTTTATGTCCTCTAGAGGACGTCATGTTCAATTAAATGTGACATCCCAGCATAGGCGAAGCGGAGAGGGGAGGGGGTTGGACCCCCTAATCCCCGCCTCCCCCCCCGCTACGCCCATGCCACAGAATAACTAATAGTACAAGTACAGAAGCAGCACTCGGCAAAATCATTTAAATAAATAAATAGCGACTTTTGCTCCGACACAATAAAGTGCAATTCAGGTCGCGCAGTTCACCTAGTACCTAGTTGCCTCTCTTTTTATCGCGTGCTCTTACCTTTTCTGACCACGCAACGTTAGGGTTGTCTTCTTTTAAATGAACTGAGTAGCATATATCATAATGTGAAAAACGACAATTGTTTATTGATTTTTTTTATTTTGACATCCGTACACGGCACAATAATGTCGATTCGACATTGTTACTAATAAAAAAAGACAATATCTACGCGCGCAGGCAGTAGATGCCGCGCGACTACGGGCGGCGGGCGTGTGGCGTCCCTCTGCTCACTTGTTCGTTCTAACGAACGACTAGCGGTAGGTGCTTATCGCGCGACCTTGAGCGAGTGCAGGTGGCCTGCCCATGCGTCACAGCCTATAAACCAGCGGACGATCAAGACGCTTCGAACGATACCTCATTTGTCAAATTATGATAAGAAGTTTTTTTAATCGATGCAATGCATTCATGACAATTTGCGGAGTATTCAGACTATTAATTTCGTGATTTTAGTATAGAAGACAACGAATAAGTAAAATAAAAAAATACGTCACACTTTTTGGTGCGAATTAGTGAGGAGAAATATGATTACCAACCCTCGATAAATCACGATTTAGGTTGCTGTGTTGTGTTGTATGCTGTGTTGTATGCTCTTGCTTTTTTTTTTCGTTTGAATTCTTCACTGTCTGCAGTGGCTGCACCATTGCGTGAGAGATGACTCCTTGACAATTTTGGAATCTTTTTTTTTCACTGATATTTAAATAATGTTATGGCAAAGATATCTTCTTCTTCAGTTTAAATAAGAATTATATTGTGCTCGTATTGTATTTTCGTACCCATAAAGTGATAATACCATATCATTGATCCGCAGTTCCTGAACTCGCTAACCAGCATAGGCCGCCGGCTGGCCGGAGTGGCCGACAAAGAGCGACGGAACGGAAAGCTCCGTGCGGAGCTGGCATCACTCGATCTGAACCTACCCGCGAGGGTGTGGCTCCCCCTCCACCACCGGCTGCACTACGTGCTAAGGATACCACCGCACGCCGCCGCCGTCCTCAATAGTAAAGATAAGGTTAGCTTTATTAAATTATGAATTATCACTTTCCTACTATAAGCGGCGGAACGGTGAGCTCCGAGCGGAGCTGGCATCATTTGACCTGACCTGAACCTCCCCACCTCCCCGCGAGGATGTGGCTCCTCTTACACCACTGACCGCACTACGTGCTAAGGATACCACCACACGCCGCCTCTTCCTCAATAGTAAAGATAAGGTGAGCTTTATGAACATATCATTTTCCTACTATGAGCGGCGGAACGGTAAGCTCCGAGCGGAGCTGGCATCTCTCGATCTGAACCTCCCCGCGAGGGTGTGGCTCCCCCTCTACCACCGGCCGCACTACGTGCTGAGGATACCACCGCACGCCGCCGCCGTCCTCAATAGTAAAGATAAGGTTAGCTTTATGAACTATCACTTTCCTACTATGAGCGGCAGATCGGTAAACTCTGAACAGAGCTGGCATCACTCGATCTGAACCTCCCCGCGAGGGTGTGGCTCCCCCTCCACCACCGGCGGCCGCACTACGCGTTGAGGATACCACAGCTCACCGTCGCCGTCCTCAATAGTAAAGAATAGAAGATAAGGTTAGCTTTATGAACCATATTCAGTTTCCTGCTATGAGCGGCGGAACGGTAAGCTCCGAGCGGAGCTGGCATCACTCGAACTGAATTTCCCCGCGAGGGTGTTTGTCCCCCTCCACCACACTACGTGCTAAGGGTACCACCGCACGCCGCCGCCGTCCTCAATAGTAAAGATAAGGTAAGGTTTATGAACTGTCACTTTCCTACTATGAGCGGCGGAACGATAAGCTCCGAGCGGAGCTGGCATCACTCGATCTAAACCTCCCCGTGAGGGTGTAGCTCCACCTCCACCACCGGCCGCACTACGAGCTAAGGATACAACCGCACGCCGCCGCCATCCTCAATAGTAAAGATAAGGTAAGCTTTATGAACTATCACTTTCCTCCTCCTGAATATAAGTTGTACCATGATAATGAAAACTTATCAAATGGCTGGGAAACGAAGCTGGTACCCTATCTAGGTACCAAATGGTACCATTAACCTAAATAGGTTTATCGGTATGTATTGCCAAACACCTACATGCCTACTCAGTTGATTCAGTAACTAGTGATGCGGTTTTGCATACATATTAGTTTAGTTAATGTTTAATTTTGCATTTGTCATATCGCCATACAATCAATATGCAGAATTGCGGATATTTAATAGGTATGTTCGCTTAGCTGAAATTCGAGTACCTATTTGATTCGATAAAAATAAAATGAAATACAATCTTTTGTATCGAATTATCAGGAAATATTATTAAGTGAAACGCATACACTTGGAGTTATTTTTATGTCGGTATTGTGGTACTTATTCTAGTTGAACACCTGCTTATTAAAAATTGTTTATCCTTCATATTTCGTAAATATACATACGTGTTCAACAGTAAAGTTTGTTTATCAGCGAGATGTCAAGACCAATTAAAATATTTTTTATTTTAAATGTGCGAAATAACAAGGTTATTTCTGTACTATAATACATTGCAGTAACAATTAACGTGCATTTATATAACTTTCGTGCATAGTTTGACCTTGAGTAGATTTTAAACTTGACGAGATAGGTCACTAGTCGGGCAACAATTTGTTGTCAATGAGAGCGTGGCGTGGGCATAGTTGTGGGTGCGTTTTGAAAGGATAATTTAACGCGGACTTTGGGTAACGCGGATATGTTTATCACGATCTCATGCTGATATTAATTTAACCTTGAAGTTTCAAGAAATACAGGCAATTGTATCTACTAGGTAAAGATTATATTGCAATGCAACATGTAATGCAACACGAATACAATGGATTTGGGCGTGTAGCGTCGCGCACGCAAAAGACATAGAAAATGTTGCATTACATGTTGTATTGGAAAACTTGCAAATAATCTGTAACGCGCTTTATAATAAGCCGATGTGGCTTGTATAACTAAGAGGGGAGAGAACTGGTGCTTAAAACTTAAGGCTATCGGCTTAGCTCAGATGCTCGCAATCACTGTATCCAAGCTTACTTGTAGATAAAGATGGCAGAATATTTTTATGGTTTGTAATTTGGATGTATATATGAAAACTAGATAACAATTCAGAGTAACTAGTTACGTCATTAATGTTAATTAAAGTGTTTTATTTCTAAACCTGTTGAGTATTAAATATTTCAGTTGTTTTATGTCACGAAGGTTCGGCTATGGATGTTAGCCGTGCACATGCCCATTATTTTAGTGTGCGTAATACGAGAGCGTGCAGACGCACACTAAAACAACGTGCATGTGCACGCCTAACTATCATAGCCGAATCGCATTCGTAAGATAAAACAACTTTACAACTATATGTGAGTTAACGAATTTGAAGTTAACGCCCGTTAACAAAAGTTTATATATAGGTATTTATAACAACGTATCGTTTGTCCTTAGGCTCCATACATAATGTACGTGGAAGTCCTCGAGACGGAAGGACACGAGCCGCTGCCGCCCCGCCTGCTTCCCCCCGCGCCTCCTGCCCCGCACTCCCCACCGATTAGACATACAAAGAGTGAAGAAAACTTGGTTCCGGAGTGGCCAGCACTGTCACTGTACTCTGCGTTGGATGACGCGGATGCGGGCGACTGTTGGAGCCACGACGATGATGACCTTAGCACGCAGTATGCGTTGAGAGCACCGGCGCCTGATAGCCTGTCTCAGGTATGTTGTATTGTACGTGCGTGACGTATGTAAGGGGCAGCACATACGACACCTATCAGACAAACCAAGAGTTGAAGAGAACTTGGTGCCGGAGTGGCCAGTACTGTCTCTATACTCTGCGTTGGATGGCGCAGACGCTGGTGACTGTTGGAGCCACGATGATGATGACCTCTTAGCACTCAGTAGGCGTTGAGAGCACCGGCGCCTAATAGCCTCTCTCAGGTATGTTGTATTGTACGTGCGTGACGTATGTAAGGGGCAGCACATACGACACCTATCAGACAAACCAAGAGTTGAAGAGAACTTGGTGCCGGAGTGGCCAGTACTGTCTCTATACTCTGCGTTGGATGGCGCAGACGCTGGTGACTGTTGGAGCCACGATGATGATGACCTCTTAGCACTCAGTAGGCGTTGAGAGCACCGGCGCCTGATAGCCTCTCTCAGGTATGTTGTATTGTACGTGCGTGACGTATGTAAGGGGCAGCACATACGACACCTATCAGACAAACCAAGAGTTGAAGAGAACTTGGTGCCGGAGTGGCCAGTACTGTCTCTATACTCTGCGTTGGATGGCGCAGACGCTGGTGACTGTTGGAGCCACGATGATGATGACCTCTTAGCACTCAGTAGGCGTTGAGAGCACCGGCGCCTGATAGCCTCTCTCAGGTATGTTGTATTGTACGTGCGTGACGTATGTAAGGGGCAGCACATACGACACCTATCAGACAAACCAAGAGTTGAAGAGAACTTGGTGCCGGAGTGGCCAGTACTGTCTCTATACTCTGCGTTGGATGGCGCAGACGCTGGTGACTGTTGGAGCCACGATGATGATGACCTCTTAGCACTCAGTAGGCGTTGAGAGCACCGGCGCCTGATAGCCTCTCTCAGGTATGTTGTATTGTACGTGCGTGACGTATGTAAGGGGCAGCACATACGACACCTATCAGACAAACCAAGAGTTGAAGAGAACTTGGTGCCGGAGTGGCCAGTACTGTCTCTATACTCTGCGTTGGATGGCGCAGACGCTGGTGACTGTTGGAGCCACGATGATGATGACCTCTTAGCACTCAGTAGGCGTTGAGAGCACCGGCGCCTGATAGCCTCTCTCAGGTATGTTGTATTGTACGTGCGTGACGTATGTAAGGGGCAGCACATACGATACCTATCAGACAAACCAAGAGTTGAAGAGAACTTGGTGCCGGAGTGGCCAGTACTGTCTCTATACTCTGCGTTGGATGGCGCAGACGCTGGTGACTGTTGGAGCCACGATGATGATGACCTCTTAGCACTCAGTAGGCGTTGAGAGCACCGGCGCCTGATAGCCTCTCTCAGGTATGTTGTATTGTACGTGACGTATGTAGAGGGCAGCACATACGACACCAATCAGACAAACCAAGAGCTGAAGAAAATTTGGTGCCGGAGTGGCCAGCATTGTCTCTGTACTCTGCGTTGGATGACGCAGACGCTGGTGACTGTTGAGCCACGATGATGATGACCTTAGCACGCAGTATGCGTTGTGAGCACCGGCGCTTGATAGCCTCTCTCAGGTATGTTGTTTTGTACGTGACGTATCGTATGAAAGGGGCAGCACATACGACACTTACCAAACAAACCAAAAGCTAAAGAGAACTTGGTGCCGGAGTGTCCAGTACTATCTTTATACTCTGCGTTGGATGTCGCGGACGCCGGCGACTGTTGAAGCCACAACCACAATACATTATTGTACAAGTTTACAACGATGATGACCTAAGCACACAGTATGCGTCGAGAGCATCGGCGCCTGATCGACTCCTTCAGGTATGTTGTAAACGTGTGGTGATAGACAACGAACTGCACGCTCCAAATTGCTACCTAAAAAGTTTTTTTTGCGTGATTTCTACATGCGGCGCAAAGTTCAACTTTATTCCCTCAGTAATAAAGACCATAACCGCGGACTTGATTGGGCAAAAAGTTCTTCGTCTACATAATATTGTGATGTAGATAAGCATGGTTGTCAAGATTACGTATTAGTAGTAAAGGGCATTGCACTAAATGTTCTTAAATAAATATTTACCGCAGACGAATCGCAAAATTTGTCTCTTTTAAGTTTATGATGAATTTTAGGCAAAATGCGATTTAGTCATGGCGAATATAGATTGCGTATTAGGTATAATGCGAAATAGGCAAGTAACGACCAGGCTCGGCCGCAGCCTGATATTTTGGAGGGGGTCACTAATAATAATACAATTGCTTTTTTTAATTTTGTAAATTTTTTGATTTTTCTATTTGACGTGTACGATTTTGGGGAGGGTCATGTCCCATGTGACCCCCCCCCTTCGGACCGCGCTTGGTAACGATTTAGTCCAAACACTATTTAAGACTGAAAGGATCATGCCGCATTCTGGGCCATGATGCGCATTAACCATACATCTGTGACAAACTCATGTCATGTCAAAAAGGGGTAGATAACAAAATGTCATATAATAGGAAAATGTAACCCCAAACGGCTCCTTGAGATTGAGATTTCTCTTTTTTCCCGCATTATATTTTAATGATATTCTTCCCACGCAATCACTATAAAATTACTATAGTATTTTGGTAATTTCATCAAAGCAAAATTTCTTTAGGCAAAACGCGATTTAAACTACTTACGTTTTAGGCATACAGAGAACAAATCTTTTGATAATTCTAATTGACGATGTCAGGACGCTACCTTCAAAACAAACCGCAATTACGCCATAACAAAATGTATTTGTGATACGAATTGCATTGACGAAATGAGGAAGTTGATAATTTTGTACATAAGTAGAATTGAAAACATTAATTCTGTGAATCCCCAATTAGGATTATTGGAATTCATTTGTAAAGTTCTGTACGTTTGTGGTACTGGTATGTTTTGTAAATAAAAATAAATGAGATAAAACTTATGACCAATTCTGACCAAACGCTGTTTGTAAAACGGGAGTTTAGTACTATATTTTGTAACGAAAGTAAGATGCACTATTGATAAATTTATATGGTCACTTTAACTCATCGCAAAACTATTAAGGCCTACTCAAACCTGTAGCCTGATTCCTGTACCGGTGGCGGTAACGGTATACCCGACCGATATCCCGACCGGTAATTTGTACGGCATTACCGCAGCTGTTCCGGAACACCTTTGAACAGCGCGTTACCGCATGCCCATCAGGATATCGTTACCGCCACCTGTACAGGATACCGGTCAGATTTGAGTAGTCCTTTAAACGATAAAAAATGTCAAAGGAGATGTCCCAGCGTTGCCCCAGTTTCATTTTATTTAATAACTTTCATTAAAAAAATGCTAATTACATTTTATTTAGGTATAGTATCAGTCAAGAATTGTTTTATATTTAGAAAAACAATTACAAAAACATTCAGTTGTTTTCTGAAGAATTTTGTGAAAAAAATGTAAGTAAATAGTACTATCATGATATTTTTTTTTATTTAAAAGCGTTTTCACTTGATAATCCCACTTTTTAATGCAGAAAATATTTATTAATCTGATTCTAGAGTAAAATACCTACTCTGACATACTACTTTGATTAAGACGCGATAGACTTTAATTTTTTGAGAATGGTGAGGCAAATGACATAGGCGTGATAGGACACGTCCTTTGCCCTGAAGAGGCTGGCAAGTGAACTTAAGGAAGTTGAAAAAACGTTGTTAACGCTTCTTGTAAGGTTATTCGGATTGAGACAGTATTTGCTTAGGGTTTTATTAAATTCAAAATCCAAAATAATGCCAATTACATTTTTTCATACAAAACTGTAGATTGCATTAATTTTAATTTGTTTTTTTTTTTATTTATTTGAACCCTAGACAAATACTGTCTTAATCCGAATAACATCACAAGAATAGTTAAATATGCTCGAATTGCAAATAATTTAGATATTACGTTTGTATAGGAACAGTTACTGTCTTACCTTAACTTTTAACGCCAAATGACTGACAAAAAATAGTTTTTTCTATTATGTCGTCAGAACGTTAGTTCTATTTATCTGATCTAAACTCATAGTAGCATAATTTGTGGTTCATGGTGTCACCTTAGAATAATTACACCTATGTAGCGTCAGCTCGGACTTTGTATCTAGAGCAAACTCACACACACTGTGTTAAGAATATCCAGCTGACGCACATACAATTATATGTAATAATTTAGTATATAAGATGAATAAAATAATAAACATCGTTCTTAGCTTCTTAGCGACAAGCTACACTGGCTGTTTAATTCATCTCCCAAGCTAGGAGCCAAATTGGTGACCCCGACGTGATTCTGCTGGATTTCTCCGTGATCGCACATTTCAATCGGCCTTCCACAAGCGGATCTCACCGATTGTAATTTCAAGAGGCGTATAATCACGGAAGTCCTTCGTCGCCCAGGGAGACAAACAGATCGCAGCCACCCAGTGACCATCAATAACCATCAAGCAAGAACATCTGAGGAAAGAAAGCGCTATTTACGCAATCTGAAGTAACGACTACGTCGCGTCGTTCGATTTTCTAGCGGATCGGTTTGACTGGCCTCCCACAAGCGGGTCACACCAGTCGAATTGAGAAGTCGCACATAGATTTTCGAATAACTAGACAGAAGAAATTATTGAAGACAAGCGCTATGGCCTATCAGAACGTCCCTACGCTGAACCCCATATTACCGGCTCCGGCGCCAACGGCAACATCTGCAGCTACGGCAGAATATCCAAGCCAGTCGTCAGATTTAAATTCAATTAATCCTATGCACTGAATGCAATGATTAATTGAATAAAAACAGTCTATTTTTATCGCCGCGAGTATTTTGCCTATACAGCAAATACTGACCTCGGTCAGTGAACAGAGTGTCATTTTACAACACCTGTTCATAGTAATTAGTCATCGTAGATTACTTTTACAATAATAATTATTTTGTATTTAACTTTTAATAGGCTTAGGTATTATACAACTTTTTTTTCATCCCTATTCCTTTATTTTTAGGGGGGAGTGATGTAGCGTCAGCTCGGACTTTGTATCTAGAGCAAACTCACACACACTGTGTTAAGAATATCCAGCTGACGCACATACAATTATATGTAATAATTTAGTATATAAGATGAATAAAATAATAAACATCGTTCTTAGCTTCTTAGCGACAAGCTACACTGGCTGTTTAATTCATCTCCCAAGCTAGGAGCCAAACCTAGAAGGCGAGTCTGCGTCCGTATGGTGAGGCAACTCAAACCAAGCCAGAATGGCTTGGTATGACTATTCGGCCCGTTAGTGCTCAAGTGATATTCGTGTCGAAAACAACTCCCGAAAATTTCATTAAAAATGAGGGTTTGCGCAATGAACGGATGTCCTAATCAGGTCACATTACATCGGAAAAATAGAAGAAAGATTGTAGATTACATTTCACGTATTATTAATGCGTTTGAACTTATTTTTTTACGTAAAACATTCATCAAAATTAACCATAACTTGTCACTTCACATTTTATGAAAATGTTGCCAGTACGGGGAAAAAATCTCCCGCATTTACTAAGAAGGCCGGGACCATAGCGGTAGCGGATGGCGGCCAACTTTTTTGCTTGTGACCTGATTTCGATGAAACTCGGTTCGGGGTACTATTTAAAAAAAAAAAAAAAACAGGAACGCAATATTAAAAATGTAAAAAATCCAAGATGGCGGCCAACTTTTCTGTTTGTGGGCCGATTTAGATAAAACTCGGTTCGGGATACTATTTTAACAAGAAAAGAGCAACGCAATGTTAAAAATATAAAAAATCCAAGATGGCGGCCAACTTTTTTGTTTGTGGGCCGATTTCGATGAAACTCGGTTCGGGATACTATTTTAACAAGAAAAGAGCAACGCAATGTTAAAAATATTAAAAAATCCAAGATGGCGCGCAACTTTTTTGTTTGTGGGCCGATTTCGATGAAACTCGGTTCGAGATACTATTTTAACAAGAAAACAGCAACGCAATGTTAAAAATATAAAAAATCCAAGATGGTGGCCAACTTTTTTGTTTGTGGGCCGATTTCGATGATACTCGGTTCGGGATATTATTTTAACAATAAAACAGCAACGCAATGTTAAAAAATTTTAAAAATCCAAGATGGCGGCCAACTTTTTTGTTTGTCGGCCGATTTCGATGAAACTCGGTTCGGGGTACTATTTTAACAAGAAAATAGCAATGCAATGTTAAAAATATAAAAAATTCCAAGATAGCGGCCAACTTTTTTGTTTGTGAGCCGATTTCGATGAAACTCGGTTCGGGGTACTATTATAACAAGAAAACAGCAACGCAATGTTAATTTTTTTAAAAATCCAAGATGGCGGCCGACTTTTTTGTTTGTCGGCCGATTTCGATGAAACTCGGTTCGGGGTACTATTTTAACAAGAAAACAGCAACGCAATGTTAAAAATAAAAAATCCAAGATGGCGGCCAACGTTTTTGTTTGTGGGCCGATTTCAATGAAACTCGGTTCGGGGTACTATTTTAACAAGAAAAGAGCAACGCAGTGTTAAAAATAAAACAAAATCAAAGATGGCGGCCAACTTTTTTGTTTGTGGGCCGATTTCGATGAAACTCGGTTCGGGATACTATTTTAACAAGAAAACAGCAACGCAATGTTAAAAATAAAAAATCCAAGATGGCGGCCAACTTTTTTGTTTGTGGGCCGATTTCGATGAAATTCGGTTCGGGGTACTATTATAACAAGAAAACAGCAACGCAATGTTAAAAATATAACAAAATCAAAGATGGCAGCCAATTTTTTTGTTTTTGGGCTGATTTCAATGAAATCCGGTTTAAGGTACTATTTATTATTAGGTTTTTCCAAAAAAACAGCAACGCAATGTTTCAAAATATAAAAAATCCAAGATGGCGTCCACACTTTTTCTTTGTGGGCTGATATCGATGAAACCCGGTTTTGGGTACTTTTTTTTTTAAATAACAGCAACGCAAAGTGAAAAAGAAATCCAAAATGGAAGCCAATTTCTTTATTTGTTTTTTTTCAACCAAGTTACATAGAAATAAATCCAACAACAAAGTTCACCACCATTTCGAACTTTTGTCATTTTTAACATTACATTGCTGTTTTCTTGTCAAAATAGTGCCCTAAACCAAGTTTCATCGAAATCAGCCCACAAACAAAAAAGTTGGCCACCATCTTGGATTTTTTTATTTTTAACATTGCGTTGCTGTTTTCTTGTTAAAATAGTATCCCGAACCGAGTTTCACCGAAATCGGCCCACAAACAAAAAAGTTGGCCGCCATCTTTGATTTTGTTTTATTTTTAACACTGCGTTGCTGTTTTCTTGTTAAAATAGTATCCCGAACCGAGTTTCATCGAAATCGGCCCACAAACAAAAAAGTTGGCCGCCATCTTGATTTTGTTTTATTTTTAACATTGCGTTGCTGTTTTCTTGTTATAATAGTACCCCGAACCGAGTTTCATCGAATTCGGCCCACAAACAAAAAAGTTGGCCGCCATCTTGAATTTTTTTTATATTTTTAACATTGCGTTGCTGTTTTCTTGTTAAAATAGTACCCCGAATCGAGTTTCATCGAAATCGGCCCACAAACAAAAAAGTTGGCCGCCATCTTGGTTTTTTTATATTTTTAACATTGCATTGCTGTTGTCTTGTTAAAATACCTAGTACCCTGAACCGAGATTCATCGAAATCGGCCCACAAACAAAAAAGTTGGCCGCCATCTTGGATTTTTTTATATTTTAAACATTACGTTGCTGTTTTCTTGTTAAAATAGTGCCCGAAATTGAGTTTCATCAAGATCCGCCCACAAACAAAATAAGTTGGCCACCATCTTTAATTTTTGACATTTTTAACATTGTACACTCACATCTTATTTAAAAAATATTTAATATGATATACTTTGCTTGGACTTTAAACCCTTGCCCATCTCTAGTTTTGACAAGCAAACTCTAGTTACAGTTAAATGGTGAAATTTACACAATCGCAACTATAAATACGACGATGGTTTCAACTTCCCTACTTTTAAGGAAAAATTTCATGTATTGGTAACATTATTTTTTTGCTGTGTGCGTTTCGTCGAGCGTAAACACAAGCACCTTACGCACACATAAATTTCATTTGTGCCTCACTTTTGACAGACCGCTTTCTAGGAAACTATCGTTCTATGTGTAATTATTCTAAGGGTGTCACGAACTGCTTCGCTATCCGTCGTATTGAGCGGCACGAGTTAGGCTACACCGCTACTGCACGTGTATCATACACGTGTTTACTCTAACCTCTGAGTAGTTATAATATAACACCTCATTAAAGGTCTCAAATACTTGGCTTATTATTATTTATCCAAATAACATTATAATTAAATTATTATATCAATGGCTTTACGCTTATAAACCTACGAGGTTTGTCCAAGCGTTGCACATTCGATTCGGACGCTAACATTGAAATAAAAAAACAATAACAATGCGGCGACACGCACAAACACAATAATACAATACAAATAAGTTGCATTAATGATAAGAGTGAATTAGTTTCGCTTCTATATAGTTTTCGGCTTGTATGTAATACCATGGGGTCCCATTTAGTACATCAGATGTGGCTTAGTTAGCAGGTACCGCCATCTAGTAAGGTGAATTTAAACTAATGTGGAATTAGTTTAAATTTACCTCACCAGTTGGCGGTACCTGCTTCGATTTGTTTTTGTAATATTCAAATACAGATAAAAAAGTCATGAATCTTTTAAATTGCTTCTTAAAAAAATCACCTAATGCAAAATTGCAATGAAACAGTCAAATGAAGGGTTTTTTTTAAACAAATTTCAATAAAAATTGAGCGACATATATCGGCAATAATTTGTACTTTCTTTGAAAATTCGGTAATGTTTGTTGCTATCTGTGCTAAGCATGCTGCGACGATAGCGGCGCCATCTAGAATTCTACAAGAAAAACATGTTTAATCGCCCAGATAGTCGCCTTACGATGGCCATTTCTTTAGTATGGGATGAGGTATCTGTTCTATAGTATTATGTAATCTGTGGTAATACTTAGTAGAACGAAGAAGCAAGGACAAAAAGCAAGTAGGCTTTTCAATCAATTTTTCGAAAAATATTTTTTTATTTTGGTATGGTAGTACCTTTTATCGTCAACTACGTTATGGTATTTAATTTTTACTTAGAAAAAGTTACTATGGCTACATTTTTATTTAGATGGTTAACATCCTACCTATACCGCGTAGAAAAATATTTTTAGTGCATAATGTAATGTAATGACTAATAATGATAAACCGAGGCTATAAAAATTCTTGCATAATATTTTTATCATTTTATATCGCTTTGACATAGAAATAAATATTATCATTAGCTTAGATATGGCGTTAAAATACGTCAAATCTCAATATTCAATTCAAATTATTAAAAGACTACATACGTGAAGCTATCATGGAATAGCAGTAAATGATATAAGGTTGGTAAGAAGGTCGGCGAGGGTATATAATCGTCACAAGTTTTAAAGAACCTTAACAACCGTGTGCCGTACAACGTTTTTCAATACATTTGCGAGAAAACATTGTAATCTATACTAGTACTGAAATTGTAATCTATACTATGTATATAATAAAACTGTAAATTCTAAATATTTGTGCGCGAATTAAACCGCTTAATGAATTTTGATGGACTTTATACAGATTTGGTAGATTGAAGTTCAATTCAACTTAAAATCTAAGCTATGTTTCATCAAATACAGGTGGAACCAGGGAAACAGCTCGAACTCTCCATAGACTAGCTTTCAGACACTAAAGATGACATTTTAACCTGGTCGCTATATTTTCCTATTGTCCGCGGATGAAGTTGCGGGCGGAAGCTAGTAGAAATTAAAAAAACGTACGTAAACAAAAATGCACGGCGTCAGCGCAGCGTGAGATAAAATCAACTTTCCGCACGCTCTGTCATCGTAAACTTACATTTTCGAGCAACTGTATTGAAAAAAAATGATTTGGTCAGGTGCCGGCGTTGTCAGCGCTGTCGACGTCGTCGTGTGGGTCGCACGACCTCTAAACGAAGCAGTTTCTTAAAAAAATAAATAGTAAGCGAATTTTTGTGTTGCGATGCGATCCGATGCGGTCCGTCTGGTGGACTGGTGTCCACCAGACGGACCGCATCGGATCGCAGCTTTAGTTCGTTAAGCGTTATACTACACTCGCGAGCAAAAGTATGAAATCATAGGCCTATTTTCATACAAACGAGGTAACTTTGAAGCTTTGGCTCTCCGCCCAGGATTAAACGGGGTGTGACCTGATGATGGCCATTCAAAGAGTGAATGGAGGAGGCTCAGACCGCTGAAGAAACCCAACGGATTAGAAGAGTCGTTTATATTAGAGACCGTATGGGTTACATTTTCCATACTTTTGATTGTAATTTTAGCTTGTTTTTGTTATTTTTTTTATTCAACCCTGAGTGACTCATCCGTTCGGTTTCTTTAGTATTATGGGCCTCCGCCATTCATTCTTTGAATTGAATTGCCAACATCAGATCACACCCTGTTTAATCCTGGGCGGAGAACCAAAGCGTCAAAGATACCTCGTTTGTATGAAAATAGGCCTGTGATTCCATATTTTTGCTCGCGATTGTAGTATAGTATTATATTATCTGTGGCGTTATCCAGCCTGACGCAACTCTCTCAGTAAAAAACGATCTATGAAACGGAGGCGAATTTTTAACTTGTCTAAGTTTGAAAGAACGTTGACAATCCACAAAGCAGTAGATAATTGACAACATTCGAGTTAAGGCGTATTATACTTCGCCCCATCAAAGAGTATCTATCATCTTTGACCGTTTTACCGCCAATGCCGTTTGACGTTTCTCTTTTGTTTGTTTTCGTTGAATTCGCCTCCGTTTCATACTCACGCTTTTTTGTATGACACTCCCGTCTCTTATAACGCTAGTTATTTTTACATTCTCTTTGGCGTTATCTAGGATATTGTTGATCGAAGTTTGATTGAAGTGTGTTTAAACGTGGTGTTCGGTCAGGTGTCGGCGTTGTCGGCGCTGTCGACGTCGTCGTGCGGGTCGCGCGAGTCGGTGGCGGTGGGCGCGGGCGAGGTGCGGCGCCGCCTGGCCGACGCCACCGCCGCGCCGCCGCCCAACGCCTTCAAGCACGACCCCGCCGACCCCTCCGCGACGGCGCTCAAGGTACTCTACCTACAACATTTTTGAGGTCTCATTGGTGGGAGACGTGGTGCGGGGCCTCCAATTTCTCTCACCGCTAATTTACGTGCCGCGGCCTATAAAATCAGTAAGCTGACTATTACAACTTTAGGACAATATCAAATTCCAATAAAATCAGATTGAATTTATCAGAAAAATACTTTTCAGAACTTAGCTCTTTTGGAAAATTTTGAGCAGTATATAACGTGTTAATGAATTAACGCAAAATGAGAAAACTCATACATTTTTATATTTTCGTTATTAATTTTTGTATGAAACAGCAGATTTTTTTTCGAGATTTCAGAGTTGGTCCCATAGTAAAAGTTGTTCAGTTTGATGGTCCGAAGAAACGGTTTTCTCATTTTGCGTTAATCATTAACACATTATATACTGCTCAAAATTTTCCAAAAGAGCTAAGTTCTGAAAGGTATTTTTCTGATAAATTCAATCTGATTTTATTGGAATTTGATATTGTCCTAAAGCTGTGAAAAGTCAGCTTACTGATTTTATAGGCCGCGGCACGTAAGTTAGCGGTGAGAGAAATTGGAGGCCCCGCACCACGTTTCCCACCAATGAGACCTCAAAAATTACTTTTGTGTACAAAATGGCAACGCTAAAGTACATGCCAAGGCTCGTACTGTCAAATTTACTGTATAATCTAGGTTCACCGTGTGTCAATAAAAAGAAATCGCAGTTTCATACAAAAATTGGTAAAATTAATCATTTTTCAAATCGAAATTTAATAGAAATAAAGCGAGAAATAATAACAAAGGAGAGTCGGTGGTGTCGCATACTAAATGAATCATCTGTTATTGTAACATTTACAAATGTTAAAAAGTAATTAGTTTTTATTATTGAATCAAAAATATGTAATTATGAAAAATCACATTAAAAAGAAAATTAAAAGTTGTTTAAACAACTGGCCAAAACGAGACATAAGCAGGAACATTTGATTTTGTTTTTTTTTATTCTCATTATGTGTGTTGAGTTGAGATATAGACTTTGCTCGAAATAAATCATTTTATTTATCCCTAATTATTTATTCAGGAATCATGGGAGAGTAAACTCGCTCGCATGCGTTCTACGTCTCCGTACGGGGCATTAGCCGGTTGGCGTTTGCTCGGTTGTATCGTCAAAGTTGGCGACGACCTGCGACAAGAAATGCTCGCGGCGCAACTACTGCGGCGGTTACAGGCGGTGTGGAGCGCGGAGCGAGTGCCGCTCAAGCTGCACCCGTACGAGATCATATGCCTGGACAAGGAGTGCGGCCTGATACAGCCGGTGAGGGAACATTGTTACGTAGTTGGTGATGACGTCAGACAGGATATGCAGCTGCTGCGTGAGGAGCGCGGAGCGAGTGCCGCTCAAGCTGCACCCGTACGAGATCATATGCCTGGACAAGGAGTGCGGCCTGATACAGCCGGTGAGGGAACATTGTTACGTTGTCAGTAGGTGATGACGTCAGACGAGATATGCTGCCCAGTGGACGACGGTGTTGACACTGACAGCTCTAGCTGTCGCGTCCCGTAGGTGTAGCTCAGTGCAAGAGCACGGGCATGCAGTGCGTGCTAGTAGGTGGCTTATAGTTTGCGTCACGGTGTTACATACGCATACTGTCGATTCATCTTGCAGTAATCCCCATCTGGCCATGTTAAGTTTGCAGTGGCCGACTTGACACCTGAGCCTGTTCAGCGATTTCCATATGTGCCAAGGTTCACTGTGTCCGAGGCAGAACCTCAGAGCTGCACGTATCTCGGTTCGTTTTTGTTTGTTGCGTTGTTGGTAAGTGATGACATCAAACAAGAATAATTGCAGCTACTGCGGCGGTTGCAGGCAGTATGGACCGCGGAACGAGCATGATCATTAAATCATAAATCATTTATTTGCATGGCTCATTTAACTGCCTTTGTGGTCTCGTGGTTCGTCCACCCATGTAAGACGCATGGGCCCCGGGTTCGATTCCCAGGGGGGGTACAATTTGTACTCGGTTTGGTTTGTGGTAGGGCTTATTTCAAGTCCGCCTGGCTAGCTACCACCATCTTACGTAAGTCTGACGCCAAAACAACAATTTAAGAATTGTTGTGTTCTGGCAGTTAAAGGTAAGATAGCCAGTTAACCAGTGATGAGGATTCCGGGTGTAGTACGCTTTCACCTTCGGCCTTATCGTCACTTACAATCGGGTGAGGTGAAAGCCAAGCACTATCCCATTGTGAAAAAAAAAAATACTATAAATATTTTCTGTAACAAAATGTGATGTGCAAAACAAAAGATAATGCAATAATTATGGTCATTATCACTGTATAGTTTTGTGCACAAAATGTACTGGAATTATGAAAGGCTTGAAGAAGGAACAATATTTGGCGATTTTAATTTAATAATATGTAATGACAATGTTGTAATATAATCCATTCAACATTGTCCTCGCGCGTTATGAAATTCCATTATTATCGCACTTTGTTATCATGGTGATTCATTGTTATGATTTTTACTATCTATGTTTATTACAATAATAGTATGATATTCATACTTGTTTCCTTAGAAAAGTACGTATTTATTATTAACGCAAATGTCTAGAGAATGACATGAGTCTGTCTTTTTAGCCAAAGTCATATTAACAAAATAGGAATTTGATTTAGTGTCGAAAGATGTGTATGATATAGTTTTTGCTATCCATCTTATTTTATTTTAGGAATTTGGCTATCTATTATGCAGATGTGACTTACGAGGATCTATTGATTTGTTTGATGATAAATGTTTTATTGGTGGTGGAAAGTGTTACAAATTACTATCGCATTATGAGACCATTGTGGAAAACCGAAATTAAAACACGGAAGAAGAAGGATTTCTGTATTTGCTGATCTGACCTTTTGCGAATCCGACCAAGTGTTAATAATGATTGGTCCTAAAGCTGCGTTGATATGATCACAGTATTACTTGGATCAGTTTGGATGACTACTTGGACGCTACTTAGATCATGTAAACGAGCAATCAAAGCGCACTTGGATCAAAATTTTAATCAAAGTCGGAACTCTACTTTCATTCATGCCTGCTTACACCACATGAGTAATTAAACGTAAACTGAACAGAGTACAAGCTGCCTACAAACGGTCCGCTGTAGGTGACTCATACATAGCGCGGCGATGTGTGCGTGACCTCTCACCGACGGGTTAACACACACGCCGCCGGGGTAAAAACTGGTTTGCACCGGCTCAGTTATACCACCTTCAATTTTTCTACGAGAATAAACTAATGTGACAAACGACAGTTTGATTTGTTAAATTACTGACTTGGAGAAAAAATACGAGTCATGCATTCAACGAGTGGTGACCAAGAATCTTATATTCGTAGCCATATATAAGGTTCTTGGTGGTGACAAAGATTTATTAATTATTAGATTCTACCATTTTTCAGAGTGTAAAATAAAACGAATTTTATGTACATTAGTGTTTAATAAATTAAATATGCCCAACTCCTGCACCGTGTGTATGAATAATTCGGGGAAAAAAGAATTTTTTTTTTCGTACCCGTAAAATCAATTGCAAGTAAGTATTCGTTTTCGATTTTCTCCCTACTACCTATTTTTAACTTGCGACAGGTGTCAACCCTTTGAGAATCAGTATAAGTTTTGAGAGCTTGTACTCTGTTCCGTTTATTTACTCATGTGCTTGGACCAAGTAGTTTTGATGACCACTTTGACGCTAATTGGAATGATCCAATACTTTAATCGTGTCATCAGGTACCATGGGAAACAGCGTCGCTTAACCACTGCTAAGGTTAAAATCGCTTGCACGCCGCGCCCGCCGTCACATACGTTTAGTTCGTGCAGGGGCGATACGCGCGCACACGAATTTTGTTGCAAACTGGTTAAGCGACGCTGTTGCCCATAGTACCCAAAAATACTTTGATCATGTGAACACGGCTTAAGGGGCCGTAATAGGAAAACATGGTTTGCGCGGGGCATATTTTTATATAGAAAACGTAAACTTGTAGTCACCAAAAAAATCATACGACAAGCTGAAGAGTTTATCTAGTTGCTACAAACATTAAATTGCGTATAAACCTCACAGATGATTGAAAAAAAAATCAGAATATCATCAAAAGCGCTTGTTGCGGGCCATATTTTTGGTGTAAATAATAGCGTAAACGTATTGAAGTCTACATCAAACAAAATACACTTTAACGTACTGTGCAGTTGCTCCAATAACTTTTTTTCAAGAAAGATAATTGTGCTAAAGATAATGATGAAAGAACAACGAAAAACATCGAAAAAGTGCAGAAGTGAGGTTATTTTCCATACTCTTTACACGTAAAGAAAAAGACAGACAAATGATTTTGCATAACGGAGCCTTAAATATGAAAATATTTGCTGATATTTCTATTGTTTTATGCCAGGTGGTAAACTCAGTGTCGTTGCATCAAATCAAGAAGCAGTCGGGCAAAACTCTGAGGGCGTGGTTCGAGCTGGAGCACGGGCCGCCCACCAGCGAGGGCTTCCTGCGCGCGCAGAACAACTTCGTGGAGTCCGCCGCTGCCTACGCGCTTACTAGTTACCTTCTACAACTTAAAGACAGGTAATCCTACTAATATTTTAAATGTAAAAGTTTGTGGGTTTGGATGTTTGTTCTTCAATCACGCAAAAACTACTGAACGGGTTTGGTTGAAATTTGGCACACAGTAAGTAGCCTGGATTAAAACATAGAATACTTTTTATCCCGATATTCCAACGGGAACGGGAACCACGCGGGTGAAACCGCGGGCGGCCGCTAGTTAATTATATAAGATTACTTTTAGTTATTTGAAAACCTCTCGTGGGGTTCATCAGACCATGAAACTGAACAACCTTCATTACGGGACCAACCTCGAAATCACGAAAAAAAAATCAGCTGTTCAATACAAAAGTACAGTGCCTACTCCATCGAAATGTATGAAACAGTTTTTTTTCGCGATTTCAGGGTTGGTCCCGTAATGAAATTGGTTTAGTTTGATGGTCTGATCAACCCCACGAGAGGTTTTCAGTGAACTAAAAATAACCTTGTATGACGCTCTTTGATATCAAGAAAATGTTCGTTATTTTCCAAAAATCACTAGAAAGAAACTGAAGCAATTTTTAATATTGCTCTTGTTAATGAAGCTGTTAAATAGTTTAGTCAACTTATATTACAATATTCATTTGACTAAAATTATTTGGTTGGATTTTACACTTGTAATCATGTTTATCACGATGTAGATAACAAGTTGCATAATTCATTAATCATTACAATTATTGTATTTATTGCTGCAATTTCGAAGTTTAATTGTTTTCAATATAAAAGTTTTTTTTATTTAAATTTTATATTTTTTTCAGGCATAACGGAAATATTTTGTTGGATAGCGCAGGTCACATAATCCACATCGATTTTGGATTTATTTTCTCAATCTCGCCTAAGAATTTGGGATTCGAAAGCTCACCATTCAAGGTAAATCAATAATTTGATTGTTTATTTTAAGTTGTACTAAAATATTCACAATAATAATATTAGACAATATGTTCAGTATTTGGTGGTAGATAATAAGTGCATTCCAACAGACAAATTTCTGAGTCAGCGATCGCCATAGAGTAAATTTTAACCATGAAAAGTAATTTGTGTAGAATGTTCATTATTTTCCATGGTTAAAATGTACTCTATATCTATCGATGACTCAGAGATTTGTCTGTTGGAATGCACCCATTGATAATGATCATGCAGAGGAGCTCAGAAATGGCGACACCTTGTAAACCGGTGTGCAGTCTGGATAACATCAAGCCATACAAAGCTGTCAAAAATCTTTAATTAATTTTGTTAAGTCCTCGCATTTTAGTTTAAAATTAATTTAAATCGATGTACAAGCCCTTCCATGAAGGTAATCAAATAGATTCAAGATATAAAGTACAATGACAAGTAAATTGACAAGGACAGTGGCCCTCGGCAATTTCACTTGAGAATGTATAGTGCGCACAAATTAAAATATACCGAACTGTACCACCACAAGCGCTCTGAAGTTTGTTATGGTGCACATTGTTAGCTTAAAGGTGCTGTGCTGGCATTTTGTCTGATTTTACATGTTAATTCGCCGTATTTATATCGACGTGTTATAAGTGTGCTTCTACATACATTTACACTATGAAAACTGGCGTTATCTGACGGGCGTGTTAACACGTAACGTCAGACGAATGAATATTTGTCTCTGTCTTTTTCTTTACATGTAAAGAGTAAGGAAAATAACCTCACTTCTGCACTTTTTCGATGTTTTTCCTTGTTTTTTCATCATTATTACAATTATCTTTCTTGAATAAAAGTAATTGAAGTAACTTCACAGTACATTAAAGTGTAATTTGATGAAGAATTCAATACGTTACCGCTATTATTTACGCCAAAGAGATGAAGGTTCATCTTTTCGGAACAGAACAGAAAAACACCAAAAGCGCTTGCGTACGCAAGTGATGTTTTGAAGGTGATTTTCTGTTTTTTTACAATCATCTGTGAGGCTTATACGTAATTTAATATTTGTAGCAACTAGATAAACTTTAGCTTGTCATGTGTTTTGTTTTGTGGCTGCAACTTTACGTTTCCTGTATAAAAATAAGAGACTTCCCACACTATGTTTTCCTTTAACGGACCTTAAGAGCTGCCGCACATTGAGCCACTAGTCGCGGCCACTAAACGCGACCACTAGTAGTTCAGTCAAGCCACCCACTAGACGCAGCCACCGATTACAGCCGCTAGTGGCTTAAGCGACGATTACAGATCCCGATCTAGCATCCGAATTAGGAACCAATTTCGGGTTGCCACTCGTACACGACAATAAAATATTGTACAATAAGTTATTTTTTATTTTTATTTTTATTTTATTTGTTAGGACAACCAACAATAAGTACACTGATACAAACAATAATTATAACTAGCACATGAGATATATAATTTTAGTGTCTTATCAATTATAGGCAGTCACATCATGCATTGAAACAATTATACCCACCTAACAGTTTTAAACATTTAAGATATTATAGGATAGTTAAGCTACTCTTTAAAAAAGTTATAATTGTATTTATTAATCGATATTTTTATACAAGATTTAATACAATAGAATGAAAGAGAGTGATGCTCCGGTGATTCGCAGATTACTTTACTGCCAAATGACGTAGGAGGGCGTTTTTAAAACTTCTCAGAGAGCTACACAATATATCCAAGTCAGAGCACAGAGACATATTATGCAGCTTCATCAACCTAACAAGAGGAGCGTGAGATCCGAACTTGCTCCTAGTAAACGGCTTTCTAAAAAGTGGAACCCTACCACGAGGATATCTCCTAGGGACATTAAAACTTAAGGCGCCCAATATCTGGGGACAGTCAATGCTCCCATGGATCACCCTATGAAGGAACGAAAGATCTAAAATAGTTCTTCTATCTGAGAGAGATTGCATATTAAAATATTTGAAAAGTGAATTTACACTATATCAGAAAGGTAAAAATTGTTTAAGATTGAAGATGAGAATCGAAAATCAAAAATCATAAGTAATGTTGACCTTTTCGTTAGTTGTGCAAACAAATTCACTGTTAAAATTAAACTTATTATATGGGTGGCAACTCTAAATTGGTTTCTAACTAGGATGCTAGATCGGGATATGTCATCGCGGCATTAGTGGCCGCCGGGAAGAAGCCGGCTACTGTGGCCGAGCGTGCGCGCGATGCGAGCGACAATCGCGGCCACAAGTAGCGAGCGCGGCCGACGAGCGCAGCTTGTGGCTCCAACGCGGCCACTCGAACGCCCGGTTTGCGCCGATACTATACAAAATGTACGATAAAACTCGTCCGCAGCTTGTGGTCGCGTTTAGTGGCCCAATCCAGCCTTGGCGCAACTCTCTCAGTAAAAACCGATCTATGAAACGGAAGCGAATTTTTAACCCGTCTAAGTTTGAAAGAACGTTGACAATCCACAAAGCAGTATTATTGACAACATTCGAATTTAGGTGTATTATACTTCGCCCCATCAAAGAGTATTCTATCATCTTTGACCGTTTTACCGCAAATGCCGTTTAACGTTTCTCTTTTGTTTGTTTTCGTTGAATTCGCTTCCATTTTCATACTCACACTTTTTGTATGACACTCCCGACTCTTATAACGCTAGTTATTTTTACATTCTCTTTGGCCCAATGTGCGCCAGCTCATCGCATTGTAATGATGGTATTTGGTATTATTGTAGTTGACAGCGGAGTTCGTGGAGGTGATGGATGGCGAGTCATCGGATATGTTCCAGTACTTCAAGATCCTGATCCTGCGCGGGCTCATAGCGGCGCGCAAGCACTGCGACCAGATCATACACGTGGTGGAGCTCATGCGGATGGGTCAGTACACCTTTATATTCTGTTTACATTATTATTGTAAAGAGGTTGAGTTTGTATGTTTGAATGTATAAAGCAGGGCTCTTTCACTCCGCGCGCGAGTAAGAAGCGCTCGGCGTCCTAGACCTACGCAATAGAAAGAGAGGCAACTACTAGGTGAATGTTTTGATGCGAAGACAGGCTAGGCGCACTCCGCGCTTTAGGTACGAAGCTACAAGTAGCCGGCGGGTCCGTCCGGACGGACTAATTTCAGAGGGCCGCCGCGTGCCGGCTGGGACGCACGTTAGCAATTCGATTTCGATACTCACTCACGCACCGCATTCGCGTATTGTCGCGTCGTTCGTTCGTACATTTATGATATTTAACCCAAATGAAGGCATATTGCATCGCACTTTCGAAATAAACTTAATTATTAATGACAATTTGATTTCGTAAGAAAGCAAATTGCCTCAAATCAGTATGTATAGTGTGATGTGGCGTTGACTGTATTTAAGTACACATTTTATTTCACAAACACATAACTTGTAATAAAGTATTGTAAGCTATTATTTCATTATTATTTAAAAGAAGAAACCCTAATGTCGTTAGAAGAGATAAGAGCTACGCGATAGAAAGAGAGGTAACTTGTAGGTGAATATAACTGTAGCGAAGGGAGCGGTGTGCGACCTGAATTGCACTTTATTGTGTCTAGAATAGAGTCGCTATTTATTTAAATGACTTTGAGGAGTGGATCTTCTGTACTTGTACTATTATGTATTCTGTGGCGAAGAGAGCGCTGTGCGACCTGAATTGCACTTTATTGTGTCGGAGCAAGAGTCGCAATTTATTTAAACGATTTTGCGGAGTGCAACTTCTGTGCGCTAGTACTATTGTATATTATGAGGTATAGGAGGCTTCTACATTCAACTTTACTTCCTGCTGAACGAATTTGATTTCAAAAGTTCTTTATCAATAGTCATCATCATTATATCAGTAGCACGACACCTACTGTTAAGTATAGGCTTCCCCCAAGGTTTTCCACAACAGTCGGACCTGCATTGCGTCTGGCAACTGTCTGGGGAAGGCCTTGGTGGGGGGCCACCCACGGAGCGTCGTCCGGTGCCGGTGCCACTCCAGAACCGCCCCGCCCTTAACGGCTATCGATTCTTCTTGCTATGTGTCCAGCCCTCCCCTTCCTATTATATTTATAACACGTGCATTTTAGTAAGAAAAATTTTAAATAGCTCACTCCATACTAGCCTAACCTTCCGCACCGCCAGACAAGTTGGAAGACGATGCACACGCCGAGCTAGTTTTCTTGTTCTACCCAAGACTAGGACTAACTACGGTAAAAAAATGGTTACTTTTGAAGGCGTGCAGCTTTATAATAAAATACCTTCGATCATAAAAAATGTTAACTCATTTAGTGCATTCAAATCACAACTAGGTAAACATGTTTTAGAACAAATTTAATTAAAGTGCACTAATTGAGGAGATAGGTATGCCTAGTTGGACGACGGAATGTTTTATAATTATTACTTTTATCATTGTTCTCCTGTAAGTGACATTATTGTCTTTTTGTGAGAATAAATTTCTTTAACCACATTATTCGGTAGTTGACCATCATAATGAGTATTGGTAGGTGTTAACAACTATAAATGCAGCCGGGACCAAGAACTGCTTAACGTGTCTTCCGAAGCACAAAAGAACTATGAAAACATTTATGAAAAAAAATCGGTACTTATTCTTTTGTTATTGTAGTTATCTTAGTAAAAGTCAAAGAGCCCCCCGACCACCCCTCCTTCTCCCAATGCCATGTTGAAAAATCCCCCGAGCCCTATATCCTCCCAATGTCAAAGAATCCTCGAGCCTCCTCCCCCAAACCTTCCTTGCCCTCTCAATGTCAGAGCTCGCGAGCACCCCGAAACCCCCCTCCGCCTTCCCCTCCAAATGTTAGAGAGCCCCCTGAGACCCCCTCCCCTTCCCCTCCCAATGTCAAAGAGCCACCTCGAGACCTCTCTTCCCACCACTTTCTTTTATCCATATCTTAAAAAAAAAAACAATTATTTGAATATCATTATGTTGTTAAATAATGTGAGAGCTCACTTCAATTAGCTGTTATGTAGTCGGCAGGTTTTGACGCAGATCGTCACTTTCGCAAATGGTCATCGCAAAAAATTTGGTCACTTTCGCAAATGGTCACTTTCGCAAATCGTCACTTTCGCAAATGGTCACTTTTGCAAATCGTCACTTTCGCAAATGATCACTTTCGCGGAATGTCATTCACATTTTTTTTACTTTTTTTCTCCTATATATTCTTTGTACAGACGACAGCATATCAAAATAAACACTGTGGCACCTTATACAATAATTAAAATAGGTGTGTTTTTGACATAAAAAATGTCTGATGTGCTGTACATTAAAGTAAAGGAAATTATAAATGAATGGTACTAAATAGTAATAGCCATTTTGACTCTCATAATTCTAACAACCAAATAGGGTAATAATAAAAAACAAATATTTATCATCAATCAAATCAATCCCAAAGTTCCTAACTCCCGTCCCGATGCTTACGGTACTTAATTGCTCTGCACCTATGATAATATTCATATTCTGATATACCATCAGGAGTATCGCGATAGGTGGCGTTCAGAGACTGTTTGACAAGAATCTAAGGTGAACTTCAATCATTGACATTGACCAAATTAATGCGAAAAATATTTTTTTGCATGTTTTTAAATAAATAATACATTCTAAATATAATATTATAGTATATTCCTATATTCGGTTATTTATTTTTTTTACTAAATATATTCACATTAAAAAGTAGTACCTAAACATAATACATAGTTCCACTACATAGCATACCCTATTAAAGATTTTATTGATGATAAATATTTGTTTTTTATTATTACCGTATTTGGTTGTTAGAATTTCCTTTAATGTACAGAAGGCTGCACATCAGACTTTATTTTTATGCCAAAATCACACTCGTCTGTACAAAGAATATATAGGAGAAAAAAGAAAAAATATAAAGTCCTTCATAAATAGTGCACATAATTTTAAGGGGTCAATGTACTCATGCATACAAACAACTTTTACTATGGGACCAACATTGAAATCGCGAAAAAAAAATCAGCTGTTCCATACACTTTGATCTATTCGATTTAAAATTTTCTATGGGACAGCTGATTTTTTTTTCGCGATTTCAATGTTGGTCCCATAGTAAAAGTTGTTTGTATGCATGAGTACATTGACCCCTTAAAATTATGTTAAATGTGAATGACATTCTGCGAAAGTGACGATTTGCGAAACTGACGATCTGCGTCAAAACCCCATGTTATTCACTAAAATAGGGATAAAATAGCCAGCAGCCTTCTATAACTTTATCAAAGGTATTGTTTGTCGCTATTGAGCGGTTATGTAATAATAATTTAGGATATTCCTTTAAACAAGTTTATAGGCTTTTCATCTTTTTATGAATAAGACAGTAAGAGCTGCCGCACATTGAGCCACTAGTCGCGGCCACTAAACGCGATCACAAGCTGCGGACGAGTTTTTTCATACATTTCGTATAATATTCCGCGTTCGAGCCACAAGCTGCGCTCGTCGGCCGCGCTCGCTACTCGTGGCCGCGATTGTCGCTCGCATCGCGCGCACACTCGGCCACAGTAGCAGGCTTCTTCCCGGCGGCCACTAAGCCACTTGCGGCTGCGATATGTGGCTGCGTCTATTTGCTTGACTGAGCCACTAGTGGCCGCGACTAGGGGCTCAATGTGCGGCAGCCTCTAAACGTGTATTCACCATGTGGTAAGCACAATGGGGAAATTTCGAAAAAAATCAAATTGGCTGAATATTTTTTTATAGGTAGGAATAAGTTCCCGTAGTAATTGAAAAAAGTTTCAGAATTTTAAGTTGCGTAAGGGCTGGTTTACATTATCTTAGTCTTTAGTAGAGTGTTTTAGGAGAGTAGAAGTTCATTACGTGGTGTGTTTGACGTTCTTTTAAAATCGACGAACATGCCAAGCAATGTATTTCTACTCGCTACTCGACTCGGTCGTCTACTTGCCTAATGTAAACCAGGCCTCATACTTAAAAAAAGTCTGTTCGACTTCACAAATGTACGAAAGTAACAGCAGAATGAAAATTATACCTTTGCCACGATTTGTCACAACCACAAAATAATATCAAAGTCAAAGTCAAAGTCAAAATTAGCTTTATTCAAATAAACTTAATTATTAAGTACTTTTGAATCGTCTATATTTTCCTACCACCCGTTCAAGACTTTTTTAACTGACAAGAAGAACGGGCGCAAGAAACTTATCAGCTTTAATATTAAATATAAATATTAAAAAAAAGTTTCAATACAAAATGTCAAAACTTTTTTTTAATGCTCTGTTTTGGTTGTGGCAGGTGGTGGCAAAGGTTTAATTTCCATTCGGCTGTTACTTTCGTACATTTGTGTAGTCGAAAAGACTTTAATTTTAAAAAAAGTTTTATGCAACCGAAAATTCTGAAACTTTTTTCTATTACTAAGGGAGCTTATTCCTACCTATAAAAAATATTCAGCCAATTTGATTTTTTTCGGACATTCCCCATTGTGTAAGCAAAAACGTATTAGTAAAGTATGGTGTGTTCCTCAGGCGGGCAGCTTTCGTGCCTCCGCAGCAGCAGCGCGGTGTCGTCATTCCGCGCGCGCTTCCACCCCGCGCGCACCGAGCCGCAGCTGCAAGCGCTCGTGGACCGCCTCGTGCGCGACGCGCTGCACTCGCTCTCCACGCGCCTCTACGACAACTACCAGTACTACACCAACGGGATCCTGTAACCTGCCGTTTCTGATTGCCCTTATTTTATAAACGAATATATCACAGTTTGATAATCCTCACAGTTGTGACTGTGATGCTGCGATCACGTTCGTGCTCGCCTCGCCACTCACGCGACCTCCGCTTACATTTTCACATTTTCCGCCGTAAGGGCCGCTCGTGCCCGTTCCGAAATGCCTCCGATGCGAGCGCACAAATAGCGGCTTTCCCGTACAAATGCGAGCTCGCTTTTTGCCTCACGACACTCGCATGAGAAAGTTCTCGCAGAGTTATTACGGAGAAGCGATTGACTCGCGAGTATATTCGTTTTACAACTGTATGGATTGTAATACTGTGGTTAAGTATAACCAAACTATGCATGCTAATAATTAATTTTTTTTTGCTCAAGACCAGCCTTTCTATTGTCTAATTTCAAAATCTATCGCAATCGCTTTCAGAATGTAATACATTGATACTTCATTTTGGCATAAATAAAAACTCACCAAAGAATCGCAGCAATGTGTCACTTCCATCTGTCAAATGAAAGCGATTGCGATAAATTTTGAAATTAGACAATTAGCCCACTGATTCATGTTGTATTTTTCCGTCGAAGGGTTTTGCCTAATATATTTTTCGCTATGATTTAAAGAAGTTAAAATATAATATTTCTATTCATCCTTATTTCTAAACCACTTAGTGAGTGGTTTAGTCATTTGAAGATAAAAATAATTAATTTTGAAAATAGTTTTCGATTGCTTTAATCAAAGTTTCACACCGATGATTATATTTTACACCCTTGTTAAGTGGTCTTTGGATAAATTGTTACTTTAAAATGTATGTGAAAATGTTTGGAGGCAGCTGTTGATAATGTAGTGTTTAGAAAATAACATCACAATTAAAATTAGGGTTTTATTAAGATTATCAGCCCCAAAATGTGAAAACTTTAGGAAAATGATTATTGTGGACACGTTATTAACACCATTTTAGGAATTGTTTTACGCGCTGCATTAGAAACCGATCTGTTTTCTTTGTACACTTGTAGAATTTAATTAAGTGCCATAATGAGTTGTTACTTGCTTTACATATTTAAATTGAAAGTCTAATTTGCTCAATCATGCAGACATACACAATTTATAAAATCATCTTCTGACCCGTCCATTGTACCGTTTATTTTGTTCTTGCTTTGATTTTATCATCTAATATAATTTGTATGTGCGCGTAGTAATATGAAATTATTGAAAATCTGAAATGTAAATAATAAAAATGTATGATAATTTTCGCAAAGAGAAGACTGATTGTTCAGGCAAGAAAACGTGGTCTAGGTTTAGGTTTCTTATCCTTATAAATTTAAGTTTTGCCCTGTAAAATTTATTGTTAGTATATTCTTAAATTCACTGTTTAATGTGTGTGTAGGAAAAAATGTCAATCATAAAAACGGCATTATTTTAGAGAAAAAAAAATGAAAACTATGTGAAATATTTGCTAGATAGGCAATCAAGACACCAAATAAATTAGGTGAATAAACAGGGGCCCTATTTTTGAATCGCTCGGCAGGCGTCGAGCGCTCTTTTCGACTGATTTTCGTTCGACATCTCATTCATTTGAGTCATATATCGAATGAAAATCAGTCGAAAAGAGCTCTCGAGGTCAGTCGAGCGATTCAAAAATAGGGTCCCAGAATTTGAACAGGTGACGTAAGTTAGAAATTTGCCTGTGAATGAAAACTTGTTATTTCGATGTTTTCGAGCGAGAGATCCAGAAGATTGTTAATGGGCTGTCACTAGATAGGGACGTTTACTGTAATTATTATGGAACCAAAGAGTTCCAAATGTTAAACGACTAAGTTAAAAGTCGACTTAATATAATTGAATATATCTTATACGTGTAACGCGTTAACATATTCGAATATATTTGCTTAGTATAAATGGAGTGAGAAGTTTGTTGCCAAATTTTAAGCGATATAACTAACTTTCATAGAACAAATTGCTTCTATTTTTCGATCTACTCAAGATATTACTAACTAATATTCATTACCGAATACTGCAGAGTGCAATACTTTCGCAATTATTGTGCAAGAAAGTGTAAAAGATTCGGTCGAAATTACAAATATGTACTAATTGCATGTATTATCTATTAGGTAAGACAAAAGTAAATTGTTTGGTATTTTGTTACCCTTCTCATAAAATTATTCCAAATTAATTAAATTATGCTGATATAATGTTATGACATTAGCTAAGACTTATCCTGAATTTATGCTTAATTTTATGTTAAATTCGTATCTTGACGTTTATTAAATTGTCTTGTAATATTATATCATTGAATGCTCATTGATTTGTACAATTTGAAATATCTATGTATGAGTCAAGTTATACCGTGTGAATGATTGTTGTGAATTGTTATTATTGAATATCTAGATAGGGTATATATCTGAAGTACTTTTAAATATTTTATTCTAAAAGGTAATTTTATAGTCGTATATTGTTTGCTACTTAAAAAGCTAAACCTGTAAATAAAATGTTTTGCTTATTATAATTCACTCCTTCCGGATTTAAAGTATATTGCATCCGAAGTCCAAACATTGATATAGTTATCCTCAAAAATTAAAAATATTTATCATCATGTACAGGTAATTGTAAGTAGGTACTGTAATGTTTATCTTAATTTTTTAAATATACATATATCATGATTTTTCTTTCGTATTTTAATTTAACCCACTGACATACATCTGTGATTTAACCACTCACTATAGATACATTATATTTTATTATGTCAATTAAGTCGTAGTCATGGATTTAAAAGAAATCGTATTGCTTTCTAACTATGCTTTTCTTGAAGCTTGTGTGACGTGCTTGGAAGCCTATACCAGCGGTTCCCGAATCTATACAATACACTTGAAAGTAGGTAGCGTCCCGAACAGAAACACGTGCCGGGCCACAAAAAAAAGAAGTTGGAAATCTGACTTTTTGACTGCCATGATGAAGACGATAGTTTGTCCTCACATATCTCCTAAACGCAAGACCGACAAAATCTGGTTCTTGGTGACAAAATTCGACAAATTAACGGCTGCACACACGAGTAATCAGATTTTCGCTACGACCTTTCATTTTCGAGATCTGTGTGGCTCAGCTGTAAAGACGTCTCTACAGCTGCGCCACACGTATCTCCTAAACGCAAGCCCGACAAATTCTGGTTTTTGTGAGACAAATTCCGACAAATTAACGGCTGCACACACGAGTAATCAGATTTTCGCTACGACCTTCCGTTTTCGAGATCTGTGTGGCTCAGCTGTAGAGACGTCTCTACAACTGCGCCACACGTATCTCCTAAATGCAAGCCCGACAAATTCTGGTTTTTGTGCGACAAATTCCGACAAACTATCGTCTTCATCATGGCATAGTCAAAAAGTCAGATTTCCAACTTTTTTTTTGGCCCAGCTGTAGTCCGGCACGTACTTAACTCGAAAGTCCATTTAGGTTTTGCACAACAATATTGACAAGTGCTATAGAACTTTCTTAGCTCTGTATATAAATGTTATTTTTAAGATATAACCTCTAAATTGTCTGCACTGATCGAGCCTGGCACTTGTATAACATCCAATTCACTCACTTCAATGTTTATGAAGAAGCAGTGTGTACTTAGCTTTATATTGGTAGTCTGTGGCGCAAACCATAGACAAACTCGTACTTCCGGTTGCTATCCGCTAGGTGTCGCCACTGTCACCGGCAAGGGCGGGGAGGTACTCGCCGCCATGTTCGTAGCTCATAGCGTTGTGTACTTTTGCCGCGAGCGGACGTAAGTAAATCCATTTATATCTGTTATCGGCAATGTATGAAATGCAGGCATTGTATACAATGCCTGGCCCTTTTAGGCAATGTATGAAATAGAATGAATATTGATATCTATTTCACACATTACCTAGGCAGTGTATACAATGACTAGGCATTGTATAGAATGCCTGCTGGTCCACCGGCAATGTGTATAATAAAAAGATTTTCGAGAATAGGTTCGAGGGGGGATCTAGGAGGCTTGGGGAAAGCTCGAGGTGGGCTCGGGGATTGCTCGAGGGTGGGCTCGGGGGTGGGGGGGGGGCTTAAGGGGGCTTGAGGGGGGTTCGAGGAAAGCTCGAGGGGGGCTCGGGGAAAGCTCGAGGGGGGCTCGGGGAAAGCTCGAGGGCGGGCTCGGGGGGGCTCGAGGGGGCTCTTTGAGTTTGGAATCGAACCTGTTTTACTCCTGTAGGTCCCGCGTATAGGTTAGAAATTTAAGGCGAGCGCGAAGCGCAGCGGAGCGTGAGCCTTAAATTTCGAGGTTATTTTTTTATAATAGACAACAGAAACATACTTATTTTACACATTGCTGGTGGACCAGCAGGTATTGTATACAATGCCTAGGCAAAGTATAAAATGAATTATATTTCATACATTGCCTGATCGTTTCAGGCATTGTATACAATGCCTAGGCATTAGCCTAGCGCTTGTCAGCAGGACTACTATCAGCGAAAAGGCATCTCTAGCTCGGAGCAACTACAAGTCTTCGGAAGACTTTTTTGCATAATAAGAGATTGCACAACCAAAGGCAATGTTATTCAGAACATGTTTTCATAGATTGCCGAGTGCCATCAGCGAACTATATTCTTGTACAACCTTCAGCTTCTTGGCAGATCTTGGAGATACCACTTAGCCTAAGTAGCTTCGTCAACCAGCATATTCCTTATGATATTGTGTAATATTTGAACATTGACCTAACTGTATCGAGGACGTACCCGTTAGTCGCACCAGAATAACCTGAATCACCTCGGACCGTTTAGATTTAGGGGACCTAGTATCTGCATTGCTGGATGACCCACACGACATATGCAAAGTTGAAAGCATTCATGCTGGACGTTTTGAAAGTTGGGGGAGGGGGCAGTCAAATAAAACAAAGCTCAGAAGAAGAGGCGTCGGGTGAGTAAGGGTACGAGGAATTTGGCACAAATACTGTCTAATTAATTACTTTAATTACTTAAAAAGACAACTTTGGTTGTACCCCCTGATTGGCCACTTTGACCACATGACATGTGGCTTGAAACACGTTCAACTTGCCAATGTCGTAAAACGTTTCTAATCTATTTAGTAACAGTGTTAAGGTAAAGGTAAACTAACCTACAGTACTATTGTAGTACTTACAAAAAAAAGGCAATCACAAGTTTTTTTTGTGTACCTCATATTAAATCAATAAATCTTTTTATTAATTCAATAAAACAATATGTTCCTTGTACGGCTCTAAGCCAATTTAATCCAATTAAGTCAAAGAAACACTTATAAACCTCGCTTGTAAAACAACAAATAATGTTACCGCTAGCGTCTGGGTGAAAAGTCCACAAATCACTCTATTAAAGTTTCTAATAACAGTATTGATTGTGACCAAATATTAATTTTATATTTACCTTTCAGTTTGAAAACTGACACATTCCCACAGACAGTCAACTTGGATGCTGTCTTCCAATACATAGGTAAATATTTCCTGGTACCAATACTGCTTAAAAGTTACTTACTCATTTTTTTTTCTCTAGGAGACCTGCATTATTTCGATGAATAGTATGTACGAGTGAAGATCTAAATTAATCAGGTACTTTAATAAATAATTTTATCACAGTATGTGAAGCCATAACAGCTGCATCACCTATCCTATCATAATAGGAAATTAGGTAAGTATCACCTTTATAGATAGTAGAGTCTAAGCAACCCCGAAGATGCAGATGTGCTGTGCTGTGGCCGTTTTAGGCTGGTACGAGGACCAAACTGTTGGAAAGCATTTATTTGTTTTCTTAAGAAACAAACAGAGTTTTTCTATTATTACATTACTTCAGTTACATTAAAACAAAGCATTGAAATAATAAAATATACTTTTTAATTACTACAGTATAAAGCAGTAAGTATATTGATTGGTCTCAGATTAAGACCTTTACATGAAATATTTATTTTTCAATGCTATATTTCACACTAGAGAAGAGTATTCTTTTTGTACCTATGCACTCAGGTGGTAATCCAACCCACGATTGATTTTGATCTATCTTCCCAGTGATAAGTGGAACTTATTCTTAATAATTATATTAGTTGAAATTATTCTTTATCGCGATTAATTTGATAGATGTCCATTAATTTTGCCTTTTTGTTAACCTCATAATTAGCACCAACACCAAGACACATTAAGAGAGATTTTAATAGAAAATACTATAAACAAAATTAATCTTACTACCCAATATGTTATATTTTACACTATCAAAGTATGTAATACATATATACAAATAATCATCATAGCGTTGTGTTAATCACTCTCACCAGCAGATAACAAACACGTCTTCATAAACAATGCTGTATGTTTTCCGGAGGCACATCAATATAACGGTTTTACATAACAATAAAACCGATATTATGTGCCGAGAAGGAAAACATACAGCATTGCAGGAAGTCCTTCCTGGTGAAGACTATGAGCTACGAACATGGCGGCGAGCACCTCCCCGCCCTTGCCGGTGACAGTGGCGACACCTAGCGGATAGCAACCGGAAGTACGAGTTTGTCTATGGTTTGCGCCACAGACTACCAACATAAAGCTAAGTACACACTGCTTCTTCATAAACAATGCTGTATGTTTTCCTTCTCGGCACATAATATCAGTTTTATTGTTATGTAAAACCGTTATATTAAAAAAAAGTTATTATTTGAAGAATTTGTCCAGTTCAATGAAAACGAAAACATTATTAAATAAATTGTTATATTATAATATACCATTTATTTCTTTTTTTTCTTGGACTTCGTTTTGTGTTTTAGTTTCTGCTTGATCTTCTCTCTCCTCAGGCGATCCTTCACGATTTGCTGCTTGTTTCGGAACTCGTTGGAAGACGCCTCCGTTTTCTTCTTAGCGATGCGCTCGTTGTGTTTCACCCAGTGTGGACGGAATTCTGATACTGAAATATTATGGTTTATTTTATATTATCGAAATGATGCTTCAATTCTTACGACTTTAGCATGACTGCAAACACCCGCGCGACGTAGTAAAGTAGGGCCACTTTAATAGGTCACATTTGACATTTGTCAATTTCAGATTCATAGTGACGTGACCGTAGGTGTTCATAGCTTCAAAACATCGATTTACAATTTTTAGAAATCGAAACACTTGCGCATTTGACAGAAAATGTCAAGATCTTGTTTGTCCGGAAAAGTAGATAAATGAAACTAAATCTTAAGGCTCCGTTATGCGAAATCATTTGTCTCTTTTTCTTTACGTGTAAAAGAGTATGGAAAATAACCTCACTTATGCACTTTTTCGATGTTTTTCGTTGTTTTTTCATCATTATCTTTAGAATAATTATCTTTCTTGAAAAAAAGTTATTGGAGCAACTGCACAGTACGTTAAAGTGTATTTTGATGTAGAATTCAATACGTTTCCGCTATTATTTACGCCAAAAACATGGCCTGTGACAAGCGCTTTTGATGATATTATAATTTTTTATTTACAATCATCTGTGAGGTACGCAATACGCAAATTTAATTACTTGTAATTACTAGATAATCTCTTTAGCTTGTTGTATCTTTTTTTGGTGGCTACAATTTTTTTTGTACACACATCAACTTTGTCTAGGGATACCAGGTGTTATTTTCATACTAACGAACTAACTTTGAAGCCTTGGTTTCCTGCCATGTATGTACTGTGCTGTGATCTGATGACGGCTATTCAGGGAGTGAATGGAGGAGATTCAGATCGTTTTACACACCCAACTGATTTGGCCAGCATTCTAAAAACGTAATGGACATGTTTAAAAAAACTGCGAAAATAGCATGAAAATGTATGGAAATCCTCAAATTGAGAACTCTGTTAATCTTTTAGAATGCTAATCAGATCAGTTGGGTGTGTACAGCGATCTGAATATACTCTATTCAGTCCCTGGATGGCCATCATCAGATTACAGCACGGTACATCCCTGACAGAAAACCAAGGCTTCAAAGTTACCTCGTTTGCATGAAAATAAAACCTGTATCCCTAGACAAAGTTGATGTGTTTATTAAAAAATATGGCCCGCGCAAACCATGTTTTCCTATTATGGCCCCTTAATCTTCCATAAAAATAGGTACCATGGGCAACAGCGTCGCTTAACCACTGCTAAGGTTAAAATCGCTTGCACGCCGCGCCCGCTGTCACATACGTTTAGTTCGTGCAGGGGCGATACGCGCGCACACGAATTTTGTTGCAAACTGGTTAAGCTACGCTGTTGCCTATAGTACTTACCAGGCTTGTTGGTGGTGACGTGTTCGTCTGGCTCGTCGTGGTCGGGCGGCGCGTTCCGCTTGCGCCACGCCTCGTAGCGCCCGCTGCGGAACGACGCCGGCACGCGTCCGCCGCTTTCCGTGCGGATCATCTTGCGACCGCCATCCTTACGAAACAAACATAAATTATAGAAAAAGCTCATAATGCAAAATAAGGCTTAAGTATTCCCGTTTCGGGGGAAAAAAATGTTTTTTTTCCATACTTTTTTCCCAATATTATATTATTAACATCTGTAAAAAGGCGTATCGCAATTTAGGGTTCATACTGCGCACAGCTTACAGTTTCACGAACATCAAAGCTATTATAGCATTGTATAACACCTTAGTTAGAAGCCAGCTTGAGTGTAACGCCGTTATATGGACTCCACACGAAGCTAAGTATAGTTTTATGCTAGAGCGAATACAAAATAAATTTGTGAGATATTTATATTTAAAACTTTACGGAATATACCCATTTTTTCCTCATAAATATCCTACTTTATTTGTGCTAGGTATGGTAGGGTATAACGAACTTAAGGTAAGGAGGGACCTCGCATTGGTGTCATATATTTTTAAGTTATTAAGAGGAAAGATAAACAATGCTCATGTATTGAGTACCGTTTATTTTTGTGTGCCAGACCGATACGCAGAGAGAAGGCGTCGCCCGCCACTGCTAGCGATACCGCGCGCGCGCACTAATATGTTGAAGGAGGCGCCACTCACTCGCGCCACAAAGATTATTAATGAAGTAGCTGAAGAAGTAGATTTGTTTGGATGTACTCTGAGTGAATTCACAAGGGCTGCACTGTTTATTATTTGTTATAAAAATAAATAAATAGGTACCTACATAAGTTATCATATCAAGTTGCTGGTATTATCGCCTTGGATTTTTCTTAAGTCTGTAATGGTAGTACTAAGTTTTGTTGAATAAAATAAATAAAAATAAATATCCACCACAAGGGGGACAACGGGAATAGGTCCAAAATATAGCCTGTGTAACGATCTTTTTGTCTGATCGAGTGAATATGATTTCTAGTGTCTAAGAAATAAGGTTGAACTATTTTAACGCTATTTTATATCCGACTGACCGGGTCCACGTACACCATCTTCTGGTTGCGGTCGGCCCATGTCCAACTCGACGGAGGATGCGCGCGCGTGTAGTAACTATTTACTACTAGCGGCCGCCCGCGACTTCGTCTGCGTGGAAAGTTTTTTGCTATCCCTCGGGAACAATAGTTTTTTTCGGGATAAAAGGATAATATGTCCTTCTCTGTACCCCTGACAACGCGTATGCAAAATTTCATGATGATCGGTTAAGTAGTTACGACGTGAAGGCGTAACAAACAAACAAACGGACTTTCGCATTTATAATATTAGTAAGGATTTAGTAAGTTGCCCGCGTTGAAGTTAGTTACCACTATAGACCGAGTAGGTAGTACACGATAGTGTCCATGGAGTTTTGGCGCCATTTTGTAGATTTGAGTTTGGTGGCTATTTTAATTATTTGTAAATTGATTCAGTGGTTTAATTTTGTGTAACAATTGTCTACATGACTGAACAAAATGTGGAGTTAGTGAAATAGGCGCGATATCGGTCGAGTGAAGTTAAGACTTTTATTGTATCGGTGATCAACCTCGTCAAAACTTACCGAGTAAACTGACTTGATATATTTGGTGCCGAATGCTTCCAGAAGCATTGGAATGATGCATACGCATTCTAATGCAAAACGAAACAATAGAGTCTGTCTAAAAAGTCAGTTTACATGGGTAATTTCAAAAATAATTTTAATATCCACCTAAATCCCCAACCACCCCACTAAAATTGATTAAAGCTGTTTACAATTAGAATTTTGACAGCACCAACAGGGTTACCAGTATAAGTTTTTATAAATAATTTAATAATCTCCTATGTAAACTGACTTTTTAGACAGACTTTACCACTGAATCCTATCCTTCACTTGAAACTGACAAAAGTATTCCCAGAAGAGGAGTGAACTGCCAAAACAAAAATCAGAAGTGTCCCTTCTGGTGGTCTCTTTTTTCTCCTTTATTTGATTATTAAATGTACAGTGTGTTTTATTTTTAAACTATGACTTCAGTTTGGCTACAAGGAATTAAGTTTCCTCTTGGCCAAATTAGTTTGGCATTTTAGTTTGGCCATGAGGAAACTGGGTAATAATGAGGTATGTATCTGTCTCACCGGGTCCACGTGCACCATCTTCTTCCGCTTGCGGTCCCAGCGCAGCTGGTTGCGGCGCGCGCGCGCCTGCTCGCCGCTGTCCGCGCCCATGTCCAGCTCCGCGGAAGACGCGCCCGCGTTGAAGTTCACCGCCATACTGACGTTATTTAGGGTAAGTACTTAGAATAATAACACATAGAACGATAGTTCTCTACAAAGCGCACTGTCAAAAGTGAGCAACTAAAACAGCCAAAATGGCTCCGTTTTCAGATTGTTATTCTACATTATTCCCTAATCATACCGATAAAGTACAAAACCGTTTCAATTTTCCCACATTTATAAGACTAGTTACTATATTATAAAATTTTAGTTACGATTAGTTAACGTATGAAGGATATAAATTTGAAAACTAAGCCATTCTGGCTTGGTATTAGTTGCCTCACTTTGCATACGAGGACACGGCTTCTAGGTGTTATTATTCTAAGGGTAGGTATAAGTTATCTGCCTCTTCCCGTTGTCACCTGGGGGATATCGGGAAAGAGTTTTTTTCTATACATTTCTTTCCGATATCCCCAAGTGGTGGACAACAGGAATAGACCGTCCATAATTTATTCCCCGATATCCACCAATGGTGGACAAACAGTTGGGGACTACGGGAAAAGGCCTAGTAGCTATCATTCATTCATGGAAGGCTTTGATGTACTCGTAAATTAAAGTGTACGCCCATTTTGTATGACCTATTCAGATCGTAGAATGGAAGATATTAAATCTTGCGGCCATGCGGCTGTATTTTGAATTACAGGAGTGTATGGAATCCGCACCGTCGGTCGCATGCGACCGTGACGCATCGTTCGGAAAGGGTTCCATACACTCCTGTAATTCAAAGTACAGCCGCGCGTGGGCCGCAAGTGACGCATGACGCAAGCCGCATTGCTACGAAGTCTACCTAGAGCAATTAGATGTTCTGTTACTAGTAAAGGCTCTAGTTTAAACTCAACTTTATGATAAGCCAGACAAGGAAGTCTCCGATCCGATAATTGGTCCTACAAAAGCCGATGGTATGCTTCTCTTGAAGCAGAAATCTATCCATTTTATTCAATGACATTACGTCACACATTAAAGCCTAAGAGCCAAACACACTGTCGACCGGTCACTGAGTGGCTGTCGACAGCGACTTATTTCTACTAATTTATATGGACGCGTACGCACTTGGTCGCCCGGGCGCTGGGCTATTAGCCTCGCAGCAGCGACTCACAGATGTATACTAAGAGTGGCCCCGGAAATAGGTGGACAATTTACAGAGCAACGGAATCCCTCTAGTTAGTTGGTCATACTATCATTATTAACATATCCGGACACCTCGCAGATTTTCAGTGGTGGGGCTGGGAGTGGTTGAGCAACAAAGGGGCTGAAATGCAATTGAAGGTATACAAACCACTTTTTCGCGCATTTTGATGCCACCTGGCACTACTTTCCCACCAGTTAAAATTTTTGGCAATGTTATATTCGATTTAGATACATGATTGGCTTGCTATTAAACGGATTATACCACACCAAATCCAGAGCTCTGTAAATTGTATACCTTCAATCGCTTTTCAGTCCCTTTGTTGTTCAACCACTCCCACCCCCACCACTGAAAATCTGCGAGGTGCCCGGATCTGTTAATAATGATAGTACGGCAAACTAATAAAAGGGATTTCGTCGCTCTGTAAATTGTCCACCTATTTCCGGTGTTAGCTCTTAGTTCAATGATTCTTATTCATTTATCTGTTTTTGCAACAAAGGACATGCCTTTATTTTTCCTCGTTTGTTTCTCTATAATAAGTAACGATAATATTGCAACTTTCCATTCACGAATGCACAAGAAACACTACCCATATTCAAGCCACTCGCTCGGTCGCCGGCCTAGTCGCCCATGTTTTTGATCGCCGGGAGACTGAGAGGCAGTGGTCTCGAACCTACCGATTTTTCGGTATTTCTACCGATATGGAGCCTCTCCTACCGAAATGTAAAGATATTTTCACGATTTCTGAGAAGTTCTGAAAATATAAGGAAATTCTCCAGATTATTCACAAAATTGAACTAGCAACCCGTTTCAATTCGTTTGTTTACAGGAGAATCCTCGACGACTCTGCAAAGCGATAATTCAGACTTTATTTATCATTTGTTTTCGATTTGTAATTTTACAAGTAAGTACACTTTTCTTCATTTAGGAACATCAAAGTGCTTACTTGAATTTGATATTGTTTGAAAGCTATAATAGTCAACTTGCGGACTTAACTTTCGAATTTACTGTATAATTTCTCCTATTTCGCCATGTGTCAGTTGGAATAAAAAGGAATTGGATTTTCATACAAAAACACGCGAAATTTATTATTTCCCAATTCGGAACTTAGCTCGTTTGTATGACAAACCATATTGTAGCCTTTATTTTTTTTTGAGCAGGTATAATGGTTATTTCACAAATACCGATTTTGGGTATGAATCTACCGATTTTTTTTGGCAAATCTACCGATTCGCATTTTGACGTTCGAGACCACTGCCGAGAGGAGTCGCTGGTCGACCAGTTTGTGCGTTTTGGCTCTAAATTACTTCATTAAAGAATTAGAATAGAAACTAACTTACCCAGTCTCAGTGTGTTGGTCGCTAGCTTCGTGAGGAATATAGTTCTCATCCCGAACTATCTCTTTCTTCTTCTTTCTCGATGTGCCACCAATGATGAAGTCTCCAAGTTTTCCTTCAGCCTACGAATAGTATGTGTGATAAAAATCGTAATTAAGAGAACTAATTTAAGTATTTAAATAAAAAAGTATTTACTTGAAGTTTTTTGTTATCCCTTATTTTTTGTACAGTTTTGCCGTGAGCTAGCTTTTTTGCTTTCATCGCCAAATACGAGGGCGAGTCATTCTTAGCGGAGAGCTCCAATATCGTCTGGAAAAAATTGCATAATAAAACAATATTTTATGATTATCAAAAATAATGAATACTAGCTGCCGCCCGCGACTTCGTCTGCGTGGAAAGTTTTTTTGCTATCCCTCGGGAACAATACTTTATTTCGGGATGAATGGTACCCTATGTCCTTCTCTGTACCCCTGACAACGTGTATGCAAAATTTCATGACGATCGGTTCAGTAGTTGAGACGTGAAGGCGTAACAAACAAACAAACAAACGGATTTTCGCATTTATAATATTAGTAAGGATAGCGTACTGAAATACTAAGTGGGCGACAGACTGAGGGCGACTACAAAAAATTAAAATTGGTGACTTTAAAGTACAAATTGAGTAACTAGTTATTTAGAAAGGGCGACCAAATTACTATTCGGGCGACAACCTTAGGACACACAAGACATTTAAAATTTGGCATATATTTTATTTATAAAAGGTGACTATATTATCCTAATCGAGATGACAAAAATAGCATGTTGGGCAGCTTAAATCAGTTAAATAGTTATCTTGGCATAATAGCGTATTTTTACACTCAGTATTTATGTCACTCATTTAGAATTTTCAATCGCTGCCAGGTTTAGTATTTAAGTAGCCCCATTAAAAGTCGTTTTTAATTATTTCCAGTCACCGAATTAATTCCCTTATAAAAATACATTATATCGTGGCCTTTTCCTGAAATTTGTCATATCACGGATTTTTTCATGAGTATACAATTATACAGGGTTATTTGTAAAACACCAACAACCTCGCAGGAGTAGATTACGGACCTCATAAACAACAACATTTGTTCTATGACTTTTGACAATTCGTTAGATTTTACTTTCATACAAAAAAATATCATTTTAATTTACCATTCGTATGTTCATAACTCTACGCGAAAGGTTAGGTACTAGATCCTAGTACCACAGCCGAGAGATAGTTCATACAGTCAGCCATCGGAGGCGTCTAGACAGAGCAATCGTGCGGGGTGGTGCGGTATAGGAGGAGGGTGGGAGGGCCCGAGAGCCCATACTTTGGCAATGTATGTATCTCGGGCCCTATCCTGTCAGGGCTTACGCTTTCGATTGGGTTATATTATATTAAATTGAAAGTAGTGTTTGCAATTTTTTGATGTTGGTGTCATGAAAAAGTGTTTTTGGCACGATTTTGATATTAGATTTGGAATTCAAAATGGCGGCCGCACATTATAATAATAATAATAATAATAAATGCTTGGACAGTTTCACACAGCGCCATCTAGCCCCAAACTAAGCAAAGCTTGTAATATGGGTGCCAGACAACTGATATACTACTTATATACTTTTTAAATATATACATAGTAACACCCAGACCCGTCACAGAAATTAAAATTCATCATTTCAATTTCTGCCCGGCCGGGAATCGAACCCGGGGCCTCTTGCGTGGTAAGCGGCATGTTGACCAATGCACCACTTAGGTCGTTGATTGATTAACTAAATATCTCTCGGCTGTGCTAGTACCTCGTTTGTACGTGTCCGATTTCACAATGCTTACCCCTTTCGGCGTGTAGTTCTTGATCTGTTCGACTAGCGCATTAGCGTTGTCTCCGGCCGCGTCCAGTAAGAACGGGTGCGTGTGTACCGGCTGGGCGGTCGTTTTGGCGCGCTTGTTCGCTTCGGCGGAGGCGGACTCCCGCCACTTCACGTATTGCTGCAGGCCGCGAGAACACGTGCGGGCTGCTTCTTCCTATTCAAGTCAATACATCATGAATCAAAAAACCCTGTCAATTCCTGAAACAGGTGATAATTTTGCTAAAACAGAACAATATTCTCCTAGGTACATAAGTCGAAAAATGATTTTTTTTTTCGCCTTCCCATAGTAAGTCGGTCAGCTGGCCGATACGTTTTGTATGGGTGTATGAACATTTTTTTCGTTTTTCGACCTACACGGTTAATTTTTAACTATATCTAAAAACCGGCCAAGTGCGAGTCGGACTCGCGCACGAAGGGTTCCGTACCAAAAAACGGCAAAAAAAAATTACGTTTGTTGTATGGGAGCCCCCCTTAAATATTAATTTTATTCTGTTTTTAGTATTTGTTGTTAGAGCGGCAACAAAAATACATCATCTGTAAAAATTTCAACTGTCTACCTGTTTTCGTTATTAATATCGAGCAAATAACGGCAAAAAAATCACGTTTGTTGTATGGGAGCCCCCCTTAAATATTAATTTTATTCTGTTTTTAGTATTTGTTGTTATAGCGGCAACAGAAATACATCATCTGTGAAAATTTTAACTTTATAGCTGTCATGGTTCATGAGATACAGCCTGGTGACAGACAGACAGACGGACGGACAGACAGACAGACAGACGGACAGCGGAGTTTTAGTAATAGGGTCCCGTTTTTTACCCTTTGGGTACGGAACCCTAAAAATGAAATGGGGATTTCAGACCACGTAAATGAACAACTTTTACTATGGGGCCAACCACGAAATCGCGAAAAAAATTCCATAGAAAAGTACACCATCGACTCGACTATAATGTATGGAACAGCTTATTTGTTTTCGCGATTTCATGGTTGGCCCCATAGTAAAAGTTGTTCATTTACGTGGTCTGAAAACCCCATTTCATTTTTAAATATACTTAAAAATCAACCGTGTATATTCCATGGAGAATCTTGTTCAGTTTCAGCAACACTATCACCTTTTTCAGAAACTGACAGGGTTTTTTGATACATGATGTATATAAATATTGCAAACTAGCGGTCGCCCGCGATTTCGTCCGCGCGGACCCTAGGATTGCCTTATTTGTCTACCAACCAAACATCCTCCAGCCATTTAAGCGTAAAGAGGTAACAAACGCACTTACAAACAAACTTTCGCATTTATTGACCGAGCGAGCACGAAGCGTCTCCAATTCAGCCCATGTTTGTGGCAAACAAATATTTTCTATTTCTATTTCTTGTTTTCGTATTTTTGTGAGCAGGTTCTATAATTATATTTTTTTGTCGATTAGGTTTTGCGAAATTTTTCAAAATGGCGGGATTATGGGAAAAAAAAATTTCAGCCATTTCGAAAAATGACACAAACTCTAGGTCTACAGCTCTGCAGAGCCACTAGTAATATTAATAGGATTAAAGTAGGTATTTCAAGGAAGCCCATCTCTTCATCACTCCATCAGGGGCCGTACCGGCTAACGCATCGAACTTCGATAAGTCTGCCGAGTTTCAAATTAAAACAGATAAATCGAAGTAAGGAATTTCGTATTGTACTATTTGTTGAAGTTATTTGGAAGATATTGATGTTTGTGTGACCTCATGAATTAGGGTTCGCCATTTTGGCCCAATTGGGGCTCGATTTATCTGTTTTAATTTGAAACCCGGCAGACTTTTCGAAATTCGATTCGTTAGCCGATACGGCCCCAGTTTTAAAAACAACAAACCAAATCAAAATGAATTCCTTACATAATAAAGAATTCATTTCGGCTGATATTAATATTAATTAGTGTCTATAGGAACTAATATCGAAAAACATGTGAATCAAAAAATATTTACCAATGCTCTGTTTACAATTTACTTTAAAACAATTGGTTAGAAATTAACATGTAAGTCAGATTCACACATACCAGTGAAGTCATAGTTCCAATTTGTTCCGGATTCGTCATTTCCGGCTCAGTAGCGCCACCGTGATAATGGGGTTGGCAACGCAAAGCTAATCGCAGATGGCGCCAGCGGCGATCTAACCGCTATCAATACTTTGATTGGTTAAAATATGTCACAAATGACATTTGATATTTGAAACAACCAATCAAACTATTTTAGTACAAACGCTTGTGGCGCCATTAGTTCCTCAGTTTGCATCCCTATTATTTCATACATTCTCTATAAACGCGTCCACACCTGTCAGTGTCAATGACGAGACAGTGCTCTCAGTGTCAGTGAACTCGTGTAAAGTCTGTTCATCCTTACTTGTCTTATTTAGTAAACAGTTTTTGACAGTTGTCATACGTCTTTTAAACTTAAATCGTTATTTAAAAATATGTTAGTAAGTTTATGAAATTATTGTTAATTTATTAACAATTTATTTAGTAATCTATGTGTGGAAAACCATTTGTTTTATTTTATAAATGATTTTTTCAATAAAGAGTTGGGTGAAGATTGTTTACCATATAAGACAAGTAAGGATGGACAGACTTTACATAATGTATGAAAGAATAACTATCACAGTGGCGGAACTGTGACTTCACAGATATGTGTGAATCAGGCTTTAAAGCCAATACAAATGATGGATGAGGATTAGTTATGGGACTCGAATCAAAAAAATGTATGCGAATCAATTCGAATTATTCGTAAGTAGTTCGATTCGTCGATTCGAATTTAACGTTGATTCCAATCAAATCAATGTGATAAATCGAATCCTTATGATGATTTGAATGGATACGATTACTCGAATCAATAACAACATCGTAAAAATACTAAATATGGTTAAAGAGACTTTAAACGAATATCAAACTGCCTTCTCAGTAGTTCTCAGTCCCTAAGATTAGCTTGTTGCGCCATCAAAAATTCTAATCAAAAAAACTGATTCGAATCCGAATGGTGAGGAATCAGACAACCAATTTGAATCAGGTGATAATTCGAATCAGCATAAATACTCATTCGAATCGAGCTTGGATTGACGTCATTCGAATTAATAGCGATTCGAGTCCCATCACTAATGAGAATGGTTTGTTGCTTACAATTTCGGAGTGGTTCCGATCCCAGGCGATGACGTCCTGGTGGCGCAGCTCGAGCGCGGCCGTGGGCAGCGCGCCCCACACGCCGCTCGGACACAGCTCGCCTTTCTCCTGCACCTGAAATAAACAAAAAAAACCGGTCAAGCGCGAGTCGGACTCGCGCACCGACGGTTCCGTACCATCATAATTGCACCATCAAACCACACTGCAGAGTAGAATAATAAAATTAGTATTGCAGTTTTAGGTCAGCCCCATCTCTTGACCGATAGTGTAACTAATGTTAACTTGTTTAGAAATTAATTTGATAATTTCTAAAAAATTGTGCTATATTGAGACATCGTTTTGTTTTTCCTGTAATCTTTATATAAACTGCTATCACATAGAATTATTTCAGATTTTTCTCTTTGCAAACTTCGGAGATAAGGGGGGGGGGAACGGTATTTTTATGTTGTAAAAAGATATTTTTTAAATTTATTTCTGATTTGCAAAATAGTTGGGCGAATGTCATCTTAAACTATTCTAAATTTCAAGTTGATACCATTAGTAGTTCTCGAGATATCCAGCTGTGACAGACAGACAGACTGAGTCACACCGTAAGGGTTCCATTTTTACCATTTTGGTACGGTACCCTAAAAATCGATATGGATGTAGTTATTGAGGTTTTATGGGATGTTGCATGATGGGATGGAGCAACTGTATTGAAAAATAAGTTTACCTGCGTAGGCAGAAGGAGGTCAGCGCCAAGGAAAAGCTGCAAGTCGAGCAAGTGCGCCACGTCCTCCGCCGCCACCAGCGAGAAGGCGCGCCCCGCCCGCCCCGCGCGCGCGCTGCGCCCTTTATAACATAACATCATAAGCATTAGTGATGCGCCGAATGTAGGTTTAACAGAATACGAATGTTCGGCCGAATATTCGGTCCAAAATGTACCGAACCGAATATTCGGCCGAATCATTCGGTTCAATTCTGCGCAGTAAACAGGTTTTACACGTGTCGGGCGGGCGTTTGCCACAGCAACTCCTTTTTAACCGACTTCCAAAAAGGAGGAGGTCCTCTGTTCGTCTGTATATTTGTTTTTTTTTGTGTATGTCCACCGATTACTCGAAAACGGCTGGACCGATTGAAATGATTCAAACGTTATTACATTAGGTAAACTCCCAAGTTGGTCCCATTTTTTTAAAATTGGAAATCGGTTCAGTACTTTTCAAGTAATCTTGAAAAAAGCACGAAAATATTATGATTTTGTGTGAATTACCTCGATGATAATGGTCGTATTACTTCTTTGTTTTTGAACTGAATAAGATAATTATTTTTTTGTTGTAAGAGGGATATCTGTGTAGTTCTTTAACCGACTTAAAAAAGGAGGTTTTCAGTGTGACCCGTATGTATGTATGTTTTATCGCGATTATCTCACGCTTGGCTGAGCCGATTTTACTACCTTAATAATTTACCTACAACGTATCTACACTAAAAATAATAAAAAAAAATAAAAAAAAACAAAAAACCGACTTCAAAAAACCTACCTCTAAAAAGCAAGAAATAATATTTGTAATAATAAAAACACGTCTATTGAAGTCGGGTGGGGCTTTTAGAATAAAAAAAGGAATCTGTACTCCAGCCCCACCCGACTTCAATAGACGTGTTTTTACCCGACTGCAAGAGGGTTATGTTTTTCGCGCGTATCTTGTAAGTTTGTATGTAATATTCTTTATTACCTCATATCTTTCAAACGGCTGAACAGATTTCCATGATTAACATATCGTTAGATTTGTCTCGTCAGCCCAAGTGTTCTTAAGAAGGTAGCGTTATAAAAAAACCAACATGGCGGCTATTATACGTAGCGGAAAAAAAATTTTTTTTTAGAATACTGCAATATGGGTGTCAAATTAAAGGGCTTATTATAAGGATTTCAAAAAGGTATATCATACAAATAATAACTAAAAATAAATCAATAAAAAAATAAATTTGAAAAAATTAAAAACCCGCCTGCCTAAAAAGACAAGTCAACTGAAAAGATGGAAACAAGATTAAATATTAAAGGCAACATTATAACATGCAGTCGGAGGCATATAACTCAAATCATTCATAATGTCACTTTCTTTATGCATGCCTCCGACTGCATGTTATAATGTTGCCTTTAATATTTAATCTTGTTTCCATCTTTTCAGTTGACTTGTCTTTTTAGGCAGGCGGTTTTTTAATTTTTTTAAATTTATTTTTTTATTGATTTATTTTTAGTTATTATTTTTATTATTACAAATATTATTTCTTACTTTTTAGAGGTAGGTTTTTTGAAGTCGGTTTTTTGTTTTTTTTTTAAACAATTTTCTAGCACGGCTTGCTCAGTCGATGTACCGCTCTTTCGGTTACAAATAATTGCAGTTCGGAACTGCATACTTTGAAATTTATTATTACGTTGATGAAAGTCTTTGAAGATGAGGCATACACAGACATTTATTAAAAAAACATAAATTGATTATACATTATAATACTAGTGGTGGTTTCTAAAGATAGTAGTTTTTACTGTTTAAAAAAATTGTTTAAAAAAACAAAAAACCGACTTCAAAAAACCTACCTCTAAAAAGCAAGAAATAATATTCGTAATAATAAAAACACGTCTATTGAAGTCGGGTGGGGCTGGAGTACAAATCCCTTTTTTTATTCTAAAAGCCCCACCCGACTTCAATAGACGTGTTTTTATTATTACGAATATTATTTCTTGCTTTTTAGAGGTAGGTTTTTTGAAGTCGGTTTTTTGTTTTTTTAAACAATTTTTTATTTTTTTATTTTTAGTGTAGGTACCTTTTGTATTAGGTAGTGTAGGTGTATTATTTAGGTAGCAATTAAAATCGGCTCAGCCAAACGTGAGTTAATTGCGGAGAAACATACATACATGCGGGTCAAACTGAGAACCTCCTTTTTTAAGTCGGTTAAAGAACTACACTTAAGATATCCCTTTTCCAACAAAAAAATAACTATCTTATTCAGTTCATAAACAAAGTTATAAGACTGATCATCGAGGTAGTTCACGCAAAATCATACTATTTTCGTGCTTTTTTAAGATTACTTGAAAAGTACTGAACCGATTTCAAAATTTTAAAAAATGGGACCAACTTGGAAGTTTACCTAATGTAATAACGTTTGAATCATTGAAATCGGTCCAGCCGTCTTCGAGTAATCAGTGTACATACAAAAAACAAAAAAAAAAAAAAAAACTGGTCGAATTGAGTACCTCCCTCCTTTTGAAGTCGGTAAAAAATGGCATGTTTTTGAAATGCCTAAAAACAAAAGGGCTGTAGCCTGTACGTTTTGATTTTTTGAATATCTATCAAAGATTTTGAAATATTTGCAATTTTGTGATTTCATACAAAACAAAAAAGTGCCGATATTTTCAAATCTACAATATTTAAAAAATCAAAACGTACAGCCCTAGTTTTTAGGCATTTCAAAAACATACCGAAAATTCATTGCTGTAGGATTATATAATCTGTTGCTGTAGGTTAAGGTTTAGAGAGGGTGGGAAACATTATCGCCGTTTGTATGGAGACCGTTTGCTAGAGAATCCTCTTAATCTTTTTTATTTTGTCAATAAATAATTGGTATTATTGGTACAATTTAAACATTCGGTAATTATTCGGCAAATCAACCGAATATTCAGCCGAATACGAACATGAAAAAATATGCCGAATTTGCCGAATACGAATATTCGGCCGAACATTCGGCGCATCTCTAATAAGCATGATCCTCGTGAGAGGTTCAAAACGGGTATTTTTAGTTTAATTACGTTGATCTATGCTTGCTTGCTTTGCATTTATACAGTGTGTCTCTGGATAAAGTGCAATCCCGAAAGGGGGCGAAACTAGACTATAAATGAGTAATAAAAAAAAAAAATCAATATTATTTTTATTATCTTTATATATATCTTTATTATATAACGGCGATTTAATAGCTTACACGCAACATGTAAGAGACTTGGGCTTGACTGTTGACACTACTCTGTCCTGGAAACAATACACCGACAACGTGGCTCAAAGAGTAACAAATGCGCTTAGGGCACTCTACAGGCTTAAATACTTTCTCCCGCTTAGCACCAAGATTACACTGATACAGGCTCTGGTCTTACCCATTATTGATTACGCTGATATCTGCAGCACTGATCTTAATGAGGATCTCTTAGATAAGTTGGATCGACTTCTCAACAATTGTATTCGCTTTATATATGGCTTACGTAAATACGACCATATCTCACACTTCCGTCAACAGCTCAAATGGCTTCCTATTCGTGAGCGTAGGAACCTGAGAGTAGTCTGTGCACTTTTCAACGTTTTGTTCGATCCACTTACCCCAGAATACCTGAAATCAAGATTTCAGTTTCTGGGTTCGTCTCATGAACGTGATCTTCGGTCTAGTGACAATCTTCTCTTGAAAATTCCTGCCCATTCTTCTGGTTTCGTCTCCTACTCTTTCACCCTTACGGCTATTCGACTGTGGAATGCCTTACCCACGAATATACGGAAAGCCCCCAGCAAGTTCACTTTTAAGAAACTGGTTCGTGAACATTATCTTGTTTCTCTACGCTAGCTCCCTTGGAATCTGACCTCTTCTATTACCTACTTAAATAAATATATGTATTCCATATGTATGTATATATATATGTATTTATATTATAATATATATTTAATCTATGTTATAGTACTTATATATAATTTGAATATTATTATTATTCATATTTATCAATTCGCTTTATTGCCTGCACATTTTAACTATCACATCCTCTCTGGTTGACTGGGAGAGAATGCCTTTTTAGCATTAAGTCCGCCATTTGCTGTATTTTATACATATGCAATAAAGATTAAATAAATAAAAAAAATAAATTATTTAATTTTATTTGCAGAATTAAGATTGGTAATTTTTGCAATGGACAATGTACAAAAAATAATATTCCTTCAAAAATGGTAAATGGATTTTGTTCAAATAAAAAATAACGTGATTCCAGATACTTGTTAGTTCAGATAGATCGCAAATAACTCACAAAAATAACATTCTCTTAATTAGGCAAAAAAATTGATTGAATTTTTTTATTACTCATTTATAGTCTAGTTTCGCCCCCTTTCGGGATTGCACTTTATCCAGGGACACACTGTATAAATAAATAAACATTATTGTTTATGACTTATATTATAGTCATATTTTGGTAAGAATAATGATTAACTTCATTTAACCCAGTTTTCACGCGATACAGTTTCTGCAGAAAAAAAAAAATCGGGATTATTGCTGAGACCCCTCCCTTTCCCCTTTGTGAGATTGGGTGAGATTCGGCTCGACCTCCTCCCCCACCCCCTAAATACCTGCTGGGTCACGATATTAGTCTAAGAACACATAATAATAAAAAATAATAAAAAAAAAGAACACATCACAACCAATCAGGTAACACTTTATAGAGACGTAGTCTTAGGCCATCGTGGAATGAGATTATTATTATACCATGATCATAAGAAAATACTACTTTCATAAAACCATCAGTAATTAAGGCTGGGTCCAAACTTGTGTAACGACTAACAGTAGGTTATTTGTTAAAACAATAGAAAATATTGAACTAACCTACTCTGTGCACAAATAGCTTAGGCTTAGCAGGGAAATTGTAGTTAATAACAGTGTCCAGAGCAGGAAGATCCAATCCTCTCGCTGCGACATCTGTCACAATGAGAACGGAACACTTCTTGTTCATGAATCTGCCAAGTGCTATTTTGCGAGCTGATGGGTCTAAGCCGGAGTAGGCATAGGTGGATGATATTCCTGCTCGCTGAAGAATCTAAAAACAAAACATTTGATTTAATTGATAGATTGTGTCAAGCATGCAAATTAATTATACAGTTCTTTGATGGGATAAGAAAAACTTATTTTACAGATAAGCACCAAAAAATAATTAATAATAATTTTTTTTAGCAAATCTTCAACTCACCAAATGTAAATATTCAACATGGTGTTTAGTAGCAGCAAAAACTACAGCTTGTGGTGTTTTTGGTGTCAAAACTTTATCTAATAATAGCAACAGGCCTGCAGTTTTTAATTCAGCCCTGACCGATATCCAACCGAGCCACAGAGTTGATGGAAGTTTCCAATCCACATCCAATCTTATCAATACTGGGTCTGTGAGACCCGCTCTTGCAAATTCAACCAACATTTTTGGCAATGTTGCCGAGAACAGCAATGTTTGTCGGTTGGATGGTAATCTTGCCACTATTTCTTGCAGTTGCTCACCAAACCCAAGCTCAAAAAGACGATCAGCCTCATCAAATACTATCATTTCTGAAAAATAATGGATATATTTAAAGAAGTTACTATCTTTTTTACTAAATTTTGAATGAAAAACCTAAAAATTAGAGATGCGCCGAATGTTCGGCCGAATATTCGTATTCGGCAAATTCGGCATATTTTTTCATGTTCGTATTCGACCGAATATTCGGTTGATTTGCCGAATAATTACCGAATGTTTAAATTGTACCAATAATACCAATTATTTATTGACAAAATAAAAAGATTAAGAGGATTCTCTAGCAAACGGTCTCCATACAAACGGCGATAACGTTTCCAACCCTCTCTAAACCTTAACCTACAGCAACAGATTATATAATCCTACAGCAATGAATTTTCGGTATGTCTTTGAAATGCCTAAAAACTAGGGCTGTATGTTTTGATTTTTAAAATTTTGTAGTTTTGAAAATATTGGCACTTTTTTGTTTTGTATGAAATCACTAAAATGCAAATAAGTATTTCAAAATCTTTGATAGATATTCAAAAAATCTAAACTTACAGGCTACAGCCCTCTTGTTTTTAGGCATTTCAAAATCATGCCTATTTTTTTTAAACAATAAAAACTGCTATCTTTATAAACCACCACTAGTATTAAAATGTATAATCAAATTATGTTTTTTTAATAAATGTCAATGTATGCCTCATCTTCAAAGACTTTCATCAACGTAATAATAAATTTCAAAGTATGCAGTTCCGAACTGCAATTATTTGTAACCGAAAGAGCGGTACATCGACTGAGCGAGCCGTGCTAGAGAAGGAGTTGCTGTGGCAAACGCCCGCCCGACACGTGTAAAACTTGTTTACTGCGCAGAATTGAACCGAATGATTCGGCCGAATATTCGGTTCGGTACATTTTGGACCGAATATTCCGCCGAACATTCGTATTCGGTTAAACCTACATTCGGCGCATCACTACTAAAAATATTTTCTATACTTAAGACAAGCATGTTGTTTATTTTTATAGTACCAAGTATTAATTAATAAAGTAGAAAATTTCATTGACTTACTTATATTATCAAGCTTCAAGCTCATTTCAATACAAATATGTAGGAAACGGCCCGGTGTGGCAACAACAATATCAGGGGCGGTGCCGGACATGACGCTGAACTGCTGTTCGATAGATTCACCTCCGAGGATAGCAGCTGATGTCAAACCAGTGAATTTTCCCAGCTCTCTGACAAATTTCAGGGTCTAAGGGTCAGTGAAAAAATCAACATGAAACTTTATTAAAACACTAAAACATAATAACTACAATTAAATGATGATTAACCTCGTTTAATGGCCAGTTTCATAAGTATCCTATGTAACAGTTATCTGAGCTGACAGATAATCCATACTAATATTACTAGTGGCTCTGTGAGCTGTAGACCTTGCTTTAACATTATATCTCCGCCATTTTGAAAAACTGAATTTACAAAAAAAACTATATTCTTATCGAAAATTCTTTCATTATTTCTTTCAAAATTGCTGCTCTCTGTGCACAAAATTTTACAAGACATTGGTGGAGCAATGTGGCCTGTAGAGGAGAACAAACAGACAGCCGTACAGACATGTGAGAGCATTTTAACCTAGGCTGAAACAGAGACGCTTTGCTTGCTCTTGCTTGGTCAATAAATGCAAATGTAATTTTGTCTGTCTGTTACATTTTCACACCTAGACTACTTTCACACTAGTTTTAACGGAATTTGTACAGATATAGATGAGACCTTGGGGAAGGGTATTAGCTATTTTTTATCCCACTGCTGGGTCTTCGTCCGCACGATATAGCCCAACCCCGAATTACGTAACTCTGTTGCTAACAATTCTCGATTGAAATCGCAGTTGCATTGCTGCTTTAATGTTGATAGTTGTCACATTGGTTCTAACTAAAGCAGCAATGTAACTGCGATTTCTGTCAAAGTTGATTGCAACAAAATTACAAAATCAGCCCACTGTACTCCATGCAGGCAAGCTGCGAGTGGAAAGCTAGTATCTTAGATAAATTAAAGCCATCTTATTCTGTACCTTAGCACAAAAAAAAGAATAATTAGTGTACAATTCTACCTGTAAAGCCAGTTCTCTAGTGGGAGACAAGATAAGAGCTCTAAAATTCTTTCCAGGTAAGGGTTTGTTTGTAGGCGAACTGAGTTTCTCCAAGGTTGGCAGCACGAAACATGCCGTTTTGCCAGAACCTGTACGCGCCATAGCCACAACATCTTTGCCTTCCAAAGCTAAGGGTATTGTCTGAAAAAAATATTAGACAAGTAATGAAAATTAAAAACTGAACTAACCTCAAAATCTATAAATTTACAATGTGGTCAAAGTTGGATACCTTTCTTTGAATTGGTGTCGGCTGTTTGTAGCCTCTTTTCGTTATGCCTTTGAGGACTGGAAAACTGAAACCCATTGACTGAAAACCACCAGAATTCTTCTTTTTCTTTTTGTTTTTATTGGATTCATTTTCTGTGCCAACTTCTGCAGATATTGCATCGAAGCCTGGGAGGTCATCCTCCAAATTCTTTGGCTTTAACATGTTAATGAACTCTAAGCACCCATTTAGTACCTATATTAAAATAAAATGAAATATCAAGAATCCACAAAACAAAACAACACACACCACGCAACACAACACGTGTTTTTTCGTATGGTATGACAAATGACATCACAGATTACTAAGGCTGCGGCATAGTAGAACCAAATAAGTAGGCCAACTCAAGCCTCGAGCGAGCGATAATAGCCTAAACACGTAGGGCTGTCACTAGTTTATTCAATCGTCAAAAATGCACAGTCAATCTCTATACAAAACAATTTTTTCCTTGTAGGGTAAACATCAGGGATCTATAATACAAAGTTTTTATAATATTTTTTTGTAAGTACATAGACCAACGGGTCTGTCGGCTAAAATAATAGAGTTAATATTAATTGTAATTTGACATATGTACCTATATGATACATTGCCACTTTCGTTATGACACCTATAAAAACTTACAAAAGAAAAGTAGCAATGTATCACATCCATCTGTCAAATTACAGTTTACATTTGCTTCATTGTTTTTAGCCGATAGCCCTGCAGGAACTAACTACAATGTTTTCATTACCTACGTATGTTAAGTGATTTGAAAACTTACGGTCGAAATAGGATTAATTAAAATGTTGCTTTACTAAATCATGTAGGTGTACCTACTTATTTATTCAAATAAAATGATTATGAAATTTTATTTTTTACACTATTTTTTACTCTTTCATTTAACTACACTTATCGAAATTTTAATCTTATATTAAATATAATTTAATTTTAAATTCGGAAATTGAATATTGACTTACGGTATACTGTAGGTACACGTACAAAGTACAAATTATTACGAGAGCCACCGCAGCGGCGCGGAGCGTGCGTGTGAGCGCGGGCGGCAGCCACGACTGGCGCACCTTTATCACCTTTACATTTTGTCATTGTGTGCGTGCGACGACGCATACGTACGGGCGCGCTCACAAACAAACCGCGCTCGGTGCTATAATGAGTAAAGAGCTTATTAGATCATCCTGAATATCGGATCCGATATGAAGTCTGTCCTAAATTCAGAGAAGTGTAATTGCATTAAGGAAGGTAGTGTCCGATTTAGGATCCTAGTTAGGATAGAAATAGTCTCCGACGTAACGGATGCTAAATCGGAAGCAATTAGGACAGTTTAATCGCATTCAGGACGCTCGGCTCCGACACAGTAGTACCACAGTATTTAGTTCGTACTACAGTCAGTCAACGCCTTTTATCTTGGCGAAAACAAAGCCGCCATTCGCCTAGACAGTTGGCGCAACGACTAAAATTGTAAGGGCTGTCACTATGTGATTTGCTTTTTTGAATTGCAAAAACAATAAAGATAAGTAATTGCGATGATGACTAATGAATAAAATAACGAAATACTAATAAAAATCGTAAACATATTAAATTTAAAATAGCAATATCTTGGAAAGTACTCATCCTAGCTAAGAAATGATAGGTCTTAGTGAGATCTTCATTTTAGATGACAGCTATCAAATCTGTTTGTCATCTAAATTAATGAAGATCTCACTAAGACCTATCATTTCTTCAAGGTCACCATCAGTCTAGGATGAGTACTTTTACTTGTACTGACTGTATGAACTAAATACTCTTTAGGCTGTGGTAGCACAGTCTTTAATACTACACAGTCGTCCGACTCATGAACTCATGTCTCAAAACAATCTCAAACCACTTTGAGTACGTTTAACAACTGTATGATCGTAACACAGTCGCCCGACTCATGTACTTATGTCTCAAAACAATCTCAATCCACTTTGAGTATGACTGTATGATTGTAAAGCTGTGATATCGGATACGTTATTCAGGATGGTCTAATTGGCGACTGAATTTCTCGTCCTAAATCGGACTCTGAATTCCGGATCCGTTATTCAGGAAGGTGTAATAAGCTCTTAAGATGACTTACTTATTTGATTCTACTATGGCTGCGGTCCGCATGGCGATTACATCGATTACGGCGTTTACAACGCTCACACGTAGGGATGGGTCCAGTGAAAATTTCAATGAAATGAAAATTAAATTTATGTGAAATTTATGAAATCTTTCAAAAGCGGTTGAAATATTTCACTTTTGAGTGAAATTTATTTCCAGTACTAGAAATTCCTTATTTTCTGAATAAGTTTACTATTTTAACGTATTAAATGAAATTTAAACGCATAATTTAGATTTTACTGTTGAACAAATTCATAAAACTATTTATCGAACTAATCTTTAGATACTTTTATTTAGCTATTTAGTAATGTCACGAGATGTATGTTATGAAAGAGATAAAAAAGTTTTTGCGGTCGGGATTCCACAAAAGCGCCCTCGTACCTCGTACACGAGAAGAGCCGAACGAATGGGCGGCGGCGCGGGCGCGCGGGGAGGGGAGTAAAACGAACATTGTTTTTTTGTTTAGTAACAAATTGAAAGTGCTCCTGTGATAACGCTAGTACACGTGGTGAATTTTACTGGTGAGGTGAAGTGAAAATTTGAATTTAGTAAGTATTTTTGGGTAACAATTTTATTTTATCACTTTTAAATTTCGCGGCGCCCGCCGCGAACTATGGCAGACGACCCGCCACCGCCGCGAACCGCGCCGCGAACTACCGCGCAACCTGCGCCCCCGACCGCAGCCGCGGACGTCGCCGCGACGACCCCAGTGACGCCGACTCCCAGCCCTATTGCGGATCCAGCCAGCCGGTTACGACTGATTGCCCAGACAACATCGCCACGCGTCCGATATGAATCGGACGTAGCGATAGTGTCGCGGATTGTCAGCTCCGGGTACTTATCTGCCCGGATGACCCGCTGGCTGGCAACGTATATTCGGCTGTCCGAATACGAGCTGGGGGACGTACCAGCCCTCACACCATCCGATGAGCTGGCTCTTCAGGCCCTTTCGGCCATGAACGACCTCCCGCTACCGCTACCACCTGCTAGCAGCAAGCGCAAGCGCCAATCGCAGGCCGAAGGGGAAAAACGTGTGTGCGCTACGCCGCACCCCCGCGACCCGCGCCGTCTCAACCATTCCCGCAGCAGCGGCGACCTCCCAGCCACCCCGGACGCGACTACCAGTCCAGAGGTGATACCCACCCCCTCCCCGCAGTCGCAGCCCTTGCAAACTCCGGCCGCGCTGCCGCAGCGAGAGCAGTGGCCGCCACGCCGGGTGATTCAGGACGCGGGTAAGACAACCCAGACACCACCAACTTTCGCAAGTGCTGCGGCTGCGAAACCGTCGACCGCCACCCCCTCCACGGCAGATTTTTCTGCGACTACCCACACGGGAATTTCGCAACCTGCCCACACCAACTTGCAGCCTGCCCCCTCCACAACCGAGGCGCCAAAGGAGAAGCACTACCCTCCACTCATTGTGGAAAGCCTACAAAATTGGCCAACTCACATCAAGGCGATTCATGACCAACTCGGTCGCCCTCCCAACGTTCGGCCCTACGGGCAGGGCGTACGTTTCACGCCAATAGATGGCAAAGAGTACCGGCTCATCCAGGCCTACCTCTCGAATTTAGAGAGCAGGGAGGGGCTGAGTTGGTACTCATACGCACTCCCAGAAGAGCGATGTTTAAAGGTCGGTATTCGCGGCCTACCTTTTAACACTAGCACCGACGACATCAAGGCGGCGCTGGGCGAGCTTGGCTTCACGGTGGAGCACGTGAAGCAGATTCGGGCGCGCGCCGGCCGCCCCGGCTGTATATTCTACGCGGCCATAAGCAAAGCCTCGGAAGCAGCACTCAACACAATTTTCGAGGTAACTGAGCTCCTCTACCTACCGGGCGTACTCATTGAAGCCTGGCGTGGCAGGAAGGGCCCCGCGCAGTGCCACCGTTGCCAGGGCTTCCGCCACTCTTCTAAGGGCTGCCACCGCGCGCTCGCCTGCGTCCGCTGCGGAGGCCCACATGCCGCCGCCGATTGCCCTCGGCCACGCACAGAAGCCGCCACCTGCGTAAACTGCAGTGGCCCGCACCCGGCAAACTACGGAAGCTGCCCTACATTGAAACGCGAGCACCGCAACAAGGGAGCCGGGCCGCTAGCACAGACCGGCCTCCCATCCAAAGCCGGCCCCACCACCCGGGCATCTATACCGACTACCCAGGTGAGCGAAACCAACACTGATGGCCCCGGCAAATCCGCCGACCGCCCGCGGCGCCGCTCCGGCGACCCACCGCCGTAAGAAAAAGCGAGGCATGCGCCCCGCCCCCCCGCCACCCGGCGGAAACATAGGCGCAAATGTGGCGCCACCTACCGCCGCAGCCGCGGCACAACCACTCACACTTCAGGCGGCAACTAACCCTTACCGCCCGAAACGCAACAATTGCTCGCCAAAATGACGCAATCTTTGGTAGAGCAATTCACTGTTTGCTGCACTCAAATAATGGCTCTACATTCCGGCCGCTAAAGATTGCTCATTGGAACGCCCAAACACTAACGGGCAAACGACGCATATTAACCCACTTTCTCAAAGAGCAAGATATCGATATAGCGCTCGTAAGTGAGACTCGCTTACAACCCGGCGCTACTTTTAAAGTGCCCAATTACTTAGATTACCGGAAGGACGAGATTTCACCAGTCGACGGCCGGCCCTATCGGGGCCTATTGATTCTCGTCCACCGACGCATCGTACACCAGCCGGCACCACCTAGCACCGCTACCTCATTCTACGCACTGGGCGTCGACATCCAACTCGGCGGGACGGATATCCACCTATATGCCGCATACAAACCACCAGGCTCCACCATCGACGTCTCGGAGGTAAGAAGATTGCTCCGCCCGCTCCCCACTATCATAGCGGGTGACCTCAATTCTAAAAATACAATTTGGAATTCTACCACGAACAACCAAGCAGGCATCGCCCTACACAGGGACTCTACCAACAATAACTATTGTGTCGAAGCCCCGGATGAGCCCACCAGATACGACGCAGATGGCAACGGAGAGGTACTCGATATTATTGTCCATAGAGACATCCCCACCACGATCACACAGAAAGTGTCGCACGACCTACCCTCCGACCATCGGCCAGTGGTATGTACCTTCGGCGACCTACCCTCGCGAGTCGCCCCCCCCACCCCGCGGATGCGCGTAAATTGGGAAGCATTCGCAAGCGAGCTGGAGAGAAATACCACCACCCGCCCTATCAACAACGCCGACGACGTTGAAGCGGCAGCAGCGGAAATTACCGCAGTAATACGGTCGGCGATAACAACATCCTCGCACACACCCCCCGGCGGCGCCGAGCGGACAACCACCCTCCCCCGCTGGGTAAGTGAACTTATTGCGGAAAAACGCCGTACACAACGACTGTGGCAACAAACCCGCTGCCCAACTACGAAAACCCGGCTGAATAATTTAATAACCCAGGTAAAGGCCGCCCTGGACGCAAATGCCGCGAGTACATGGGAGCGCTTAATCGACGCCGCGGGCGACGATATTCAGTCAGTTCACCGCCTATGTAAACGATTATCAAATACCCCAGTGACGCCGCGCCCACTAATCGACCAGAACGGACAGCCGAGGTACAAAGCCGAAGACAGGGCCGAACTCCTCGCTGAACATCTGGGTTGGCAATTTACCCCCAACCCGGTGGCCGACAACGAACACAATACGACAGTCCAGTCGCAAGTGACTAGCCGATTGGCCGCCGCACCAACCGCTACCGAGGACCCCATCATATTCACGCCGCACCAGGTACGAAAGGAATTAGCCCGGGTAAAGCCAAGGAAGGCCCCGGGACTCGACGGCATCACGAACGCCACCCTCCGCCGCCTCCCCCGCAATACCATCGCCGCCATCACCCGTCTGTATAATGGCATCGCCCGGACCGGCCATTACCCCGCCGAGTGGAGGAAGGGCAAGGTGGTAATGATACCTAAGCCGGGCAAGAATCTCGCCCGCCCAGACAGCTACCGCCCTATCACCCTGCTTTCCTGCCTATCCAAACTGTTTGAGAGACTCCTTTTACCGCACCTTACTAAGTACATTACGCCGCGCGCCGAACAGTTTGGATTCCGGCCTGAACATTCCACAACGCTGCAGTTAACCCGGGTGTTACATTACCTAGCCACCTGCATAAACAAAAGAGAATTCAGCGCAATGGTGCTGCTTGATATGGAAAAAGCGTTTGACAGGGTTTGGCACGAGGGCCTACTATTCAAGCTAACCCAGTTGAACGCACCTCCCCGACTCGTCCGAATCATCGCTTCCTTTTTACAAAATCGCAGCGTCCAAGTGGTGGTGGAAGGCCATCTATCGTCACCACGCCCCGTCAGAGCCGGCGTCCCGCAGGGCAGCTGCCTCTCGCCCGTCCTCTACCAGGCCTACACGGACGACATCCCCGTCGTGGGCCAGGCGAGACTGGCGCTGTACGCGGACGACACGGCCTACATCGCATCTTCTATGAACGCCACCCACGCAGCCAACAAGCTCCAGCCCACTCTCGACGCCCTCCCGGATTGGCTGGGAAAGTGGCGCATGGCCCTCAATGTGAGCAAAACACAAGCCGCCGCCGCCGCTCTCCATATTGGGCGAGCGCATCCCATGGCTTTCTTCCGCCAAATACCTAGGAGTAACTATCGACCGCCAACTGAGAATGAACATCCATACTAACAAAGTAATCGCTCAAACAACTGTCGCCCGAGCAAAGTTGCGGTCGATACTCACAAGTCGCCTCCCACTCCGCACACGCATCAACATCTACAAAACATACATCCGACCCATTCTTACGTACGCGGCGCCGGCTTGGTTCGCGCTCACCGCGGAAACTAACAAACGACGGCTCCGCGCGCAACAAAACAACACACTGCGCACTATAGCCAACGCCGGCCGCTACGTAAGAAATACCACGTTGCAAAGAGACTTCAAAATCGAACCCCTTGATACTTTTATAACTCGCTTGTCGACAGGGATGTTCGCGCGCAGCGACGCATCCTCCTACGCGCACCTACAAAGCATCGCACCAACATACGAGCGACCGCAGCGCGGCCGGCCCCTTCCCAGGGAGCTACTGCCGCCCCCCCAACCCGCCGCCGCCGACTCAACACGGGACCCGACGCCCGGCCCCCGCTCGCAACAACTGCGGGCGAGCGCGCCCACCCCACCACCGGACTGACATCGGCCCCCTCCGCCGCCGCGGAGGGGCCCCCCACCATAACAACAGATTTCACCAAATACCCACATCACATACTTCTTATCCCCACTACCGAATTCCATAACCCCCACTCTAAAAGTTTTTCGCACCCACCCACACAATAATAACTCTCCCCTCCCACGCTAAAGTCCGCCGTCGCTCGCTGGTCGCCTCTGCTGGGCCTCCCTAAGGGGTCTCACCCGGTAGGGCAGACCGCGCGACGGTGCGTGAAGAAGCGTGGAGGGGCGACTCCATTGACCGGGCCGTTCGTTAACGGCCTGCGAACCCGCCACAATGGCAAAAGGCCTCGGCCTCAGGCCATCTCCCCGCGCGCCTGCGGCGCGCGTGAAGACAGCACAAACGATAAAATTGTAGCCGCAATTGTAGTCACAGAAAGTAATCGTTAGTAGTCAATGTTAGTCGCAATTCGCAGCCGCAGGTAGAAAACATCGTTTAAAGTCTTAGCAAGAATTCAGCGAGTGAGCAAAGATAAATAGATTTGAAAGTTTAAATTCCGTGTTTTTAATTTGTAAACGAGAAATTCGTAGTTAAAGTCGTATAAGTGTTGCATATTAGAGTTGTAATATAAAGTCAAGTGTTTCGAGATTGTTAGTTAAATTCACGCGTAGTTTCATTGTTCAATCGCATAGAGTGTTTTTCAATAGTATTTTCCTTGTTAGTTAACTTTAAATTGTATTCTTCGAAGTTGTTAGTTAGAGTCAGTGTGCGAAAACAACCATCCATATCAGGGAATAAACTGAAGTTATTCCACAACCAGCCGGCGTTTTTATTTATACAGTCCACACCAGCTCGGCGTACATCTCAGAGAGTTTCACAGTAACTCATGGTTTCACAATCCTTGTTTCACGAGTCTGATTGATGTACGTTCGGAAGCAGTCTTAGTTAGAGTCATCGATAGAGTCCTGTACAGGGTAAACCGAAGTAGCCGGGTACCATACAGGGCATCACCAACAGCATGAGTGAAAATTGTTTAAGTTGTTTGTGGGTATCAGGGGCCCTATTTTTGAATCGCTCGTGTCTACTGATTTTCGTTCGACATCTCATTCATTCGAGTCATCTAATTTGTTAAACTGTGACACTACGCAGTGACGCTTTCTTTGAGGAGACCGACAATCGTCGGGTTGAGCGAGGCCGGCCGCGTGGCTTTGGCAAGCCGCGCGGCTCAGGCCTCGCTCACGTACACACTCGCAAGGCTCAGCCGCGCGGCCCTAGTGGGGACGCCGCTTTACTCTATAATGATAATGAGGGAATGAGGGGCAATATTTAATGAGCTAGCTACCGTTAATCTAAATTTTACTTAAATTATTCGCTCAACCCGGTGTCATGTCGCAGCGGTTTATTATTCAACCACACAATTTGCGGCCCGAAGCTGTATCCTCCGGGGATACCGATACCACAACGGGTACCTAAGGCTGACCCCAGACCTACTTGCGGGCTGATTATCTAATTAGAAACCACCTCGCGACCGGTTGCAGTTCATAGATGATAGTGATCCATTGCTACTTCTTTTTGGATTAAAAAAAACATACCAAAGAAAAGTAGTAATGTATGTGGAATGAAACCGGTCGCTAAATAGTTTCTTTTTAGATATTCAGGGTGCCGGTTTCTTTTCTTTGCGTTGCTGTTCGGCAATGGACCGCCGCGCAGGCCAAGAGGCTCATTTTCAATCTATCGCATATTTTCAATCTAAGTACATTTCACATAATTGTATGTTCTAGTGAGCTTTGTTCCTTATACGATCGTTATGAAATCACAAAAAAATTGTTCAGGTAGGTAATGATGCCACCCACGACAGGACCCTGTTCACAATTTATAGAAATATGCGATCGATTTATTTTTAGCAATCGGAGACCATGTTCAGGGTGGCATATCTCACAGAAGCTTCCTACTTCGCAACCCAGACGATGATATTTGATAACACCAAGCTAATGGCTATCTTGCTAATTTGGTCTGGTCAACTCTGGTCCCAATATGCGATAGATTGAAAATGATCATGCTCCCCTAGCATAACCGACGAAACACGATATATATCACGTGATATAGCGTTTTATCGACACCCAACTGTCAAAATCCATTGTCTTTTGACAGCTAAACGTGATAAATCACTATATCATATCGTGCGTTTCAGTGTTCATGATAGGGGCTCGGTTGGCCGGCGGTATAAACAGCAAAGCAAAGAAAAGAAAAGAAACCGGTAGGTCTGGGGTCAGCCTAATAGGTGCTGTAAAAGACCCCACTAATTTTAAACAAAGAAATAGAAATAAGCAATAAAGTATAAAATTGCATAATTATCTTTGTCTGATTTCGTTCGATCACAAACATTGATGTATTGTATGGTAGTTAGTTAGTAGGTACTACTATCTAGTGTCGATTTGTTTTTGTAATATTCAAATACAGATAAAAAAGTCATCAGATTTTTCATTTGCACCTAGACAAATAAATAAACATAAATTAAAATAGGTAATAATTTCTAAATGAGCTTTATTTCCTATACGACTTTGAGAAAAAATAGTTTTAAGAACCTCAATTTCATTTTTAAAGAGCTATCTAAAGACACCCCGCACGTATGGGTTTATGGAAAAAAAAATGTTCAGTTTCAGTTCCATGTTTGGGGAGCCCCCCTTAATTTTTTTTATTTTTGTATAAAAATCGTAGAGTGGTTTACAGAATACATCTTCTTACCAAGCTTCAACTGTGTAATCCTATTTTGTAACGCGTTGTAGCTCCAAACAGCTAGTTTGGACTCCACCCTTTGAGCGACTGCTGACTGCCTTTGTTCCATGACACTGTGGTCTGACTGTTATTTTCATAAATTATGCATAATATTTAAGCAGTATACGAATTTTCAGTCTTGAGATAGCTCTTGTACCGACCTTGTAATTCATACAACTTACGTGGCGTGCTGACTCGGCATGTTCCATGACTCTGCGGTCTGACTGCCGTCTTATTTTTTTTGTGCTATTCTCTACTATTCTGCCAAATTTGAACCATGAGATAACTCTTGTAGAGCATGTCGAAATGCTACATGTTTGGAAGCGTGCTGACGCCAGGTGTTCCACTTCCTGGCGCTGGGAGTAGGTACTGACTCATGTACGTAAACCTTAAACACTCTATCATATTGTGACAAGGACCTTGAGATAACTCTTGCAGTATTTTTTGCGAGCTCTTTCTCTATTAGTGATTCAGATATTGGTAGATTTATGACAAACCAAAAAAAACCGAGCGAACGGTCTGCGACGTTCTGGACTAGACTTGACTACAAAGGCACAACGGAATTCCTTAAAAACAAACAGCCTGAATTTGGAAATTGAGTTATTGTATTGTACCATTGAACATCCCTACTATCCTTACTAATATTATAAATGCGAAAGTCCGTTTGTTTGTTTGTTTGTTACGCCTTCACGTGGGGTGTAGGGCGGCTGAAGTGTGCTCAAGGGTGTGATATTGAGCAATACACTTCTACCGCCAAGTGTCACATCTGCGTCCTCGTCGCACACCCTGGTAATACTCGGGTCCTTAACAGGTATCACACACTACCATTCACCCTGGGGTCCAAGTAGCTAAAGGAAGTGACGCTATCCCGCCAGTGCACTCCAACACGGCGGGAGACTCCTGTCCCTTCCCCACCGATCCCATCCCATCCCACCCAATCCCATCTCACCCCATCCCGTCCCACTTCTTCCATACCCAATCCAAGGCGTAAGACGGACCGTGCCGATGGATGCGTGGCCAAGGGGGTGCTTGGTCTCAAACGGTGTCTCTCCAGTGAGATGGCAATCCTGGGGCAGTAAGCAGCCTTACCCGGGTAAGCGGGGCTCTGCTCGGGTGGACCGTTTAGATCCCTAGCTAATCGTGGGACCAAAATGAAACCGAATTTAGAAAAAAAAAACACCAACACCACGTAGACGCGCTGAAAGTGAGGAGTCACTTCCAACAGCTTTCGACGCGTCTCTTAGATTATCTAGTAGCGAAAAGATAAGCGAAGATGTCTTGCTGGAGTCACCAACCCCGTCCCCTAAAAAGGATGAGGATAAAGGTTCCGGCAAAGACAAAGAGTGGAACATGGCAGTGTCCAAGAGTAAGTGGAGACGGGAGAAGCGTAAACTGATAAAGAAACTGCAGGAGGGCCAAACAACATCTGGATCGCAGGTCCCGCCAACAAACCCGGCGGGCTCTGGGACCGAGAAGCGACAACGGCCACCCAAGGTAAAGAGACAGGGGACGGATCCTGATGAAGGACCGTCGCAGCAGCGTCCGCCCAAGCGGCAGAACCGAGGCAGCGAATGGGTGGAGGGACCGCGAGGCTCCGCCAAAGAGCAGAGCGATCTCGCCGTCTTCGTGTGCCGAGGGGATGGGGCCAGGGTGGACGAGGCTGCGGCGGCTCACATCAGGAAGAAGCTGGTGGGTCTCATCAAGGAGCGACTGCTAGCCCGGATCGAGGGGGACAAGGGACGATCCACTGCCTTCGCTACGTCCGGTCTGGTGTCGGAAGGATTTTTCCTTGTGACACCATACACGGTTGAGGCAAGGGAGTGGATTCTAACTTGCGACCTGGGTGAGTATGAAGGTACTAAGCTAGAGATTAAGCCCCTTAACAGAAGTCGAGTAGCTGTTTGGCTGCCCGGTAGCGAAGAGGACCACGCCGATGCTCTAATGCTTCTGCAACTCGCCAACGAGCACCAGGAAGAGTTGAGGATGCACGAGTGGACCCTCCTCTACAGAGAGAAGTTGGCGACGGGGCTTCGGCTGGTTCTAGGAGTCCCAAACGGAGTATTTGGAGAGGATAGAGACCATGCCTGGCTCCACTACCAGCTCACGCGGGTACAGGCAAGGGTTCTACGAGCAGGTAAAAAAGCAGTAGATTCACAGACGGGGTGCTCTGCTCCACACACAGTGACACGTACAGAGCACCCAACCACAAGCGCTAATACACAAACAGCAGCTCAAACATGTGGGCCGCTTGGGGGTCAGGGCAGAGACTGCGGGGACAACTGTGAGGCGTCAAGACGCGTCTCTCAGCCCCTGCGGTCCAGTTCCCCGGCCGTCGGCGGATCCAACCCACATGACACAAGCACGAACCCGGACCCTGTGCCAGACACTTCGGTGGCGAAGCATTAGGGTTCAGGTGTAGACACACACACGAACACACATACACAAACAGTAACACTCAACATGCACAATAACACACACACAACACAAACACAAAAACAAAAAAATATAAAGATACTTCAGTTAAATTTGCACCACTGCCGCGAGGCCATGACCGAGCTTTGCAGATTTGTGGTCACAAATGACATAGACATTGCCCTGCTACAAGAGCCTTATGTTAACACAGAAGGCCGAGTGGTTGGCATTGCATGTCTGGGAGGGACGACCATCTACTGTCGCGATGGTGAGTCCAACCCAAGGACATGCATATACGTCAGCAAAAAGGCAAGGGCATTAGGACTAATAGAAGTTGAATGTTACAGAGACCTTACAGCAGCTATAGTCACAATATGTGGAGCAGATGGGCGCAGAAAAAGGATGGTCTTCATGTCGGTCTACGTCCCGAGTGAGACGGACTACGAGCCACCAGGGACGCACCTAGAAGAAACAATAGCGAGATATAGAGGTATGGACATCCCTATTGTGGCGGGCTGTGACGCAAACTCACACCACACCGTGTGGGGTAGCACAGACTGCAACAATAAGGGTAACTTATTACTTGAATATATCCTTAGTACTAACCTAGAAATAATGAACATAGGTAACACACCGACGTTCGTCACAAGAACAAGGAAAGAAGTGTTGGACATAACACTAATGTCCAAAGAAGAAAGTCATCTGATGAAGGAATGGAGGGTTGACACCTCAGACTCCTTCTCGGACCATCGCAGAATCACTTATAGTTTAACTTGTCAAGTCGAAACTATAAGGTATAGGAACAATAGAAAAACTAACTGGGAAAAATTCGATCAAGAAATGAATGAATGGAAACCTGGTAATGATAGGCTAATTAAACTGATGATGGAGCGCATACAAAACAAATTTACGAGGTTTTTGTATCTTAAGCTTTATGGAGTATATCCTTTCTATCCTTTGATGTATCCAACCTTGTTCGTCTTGGGCATGGTTGGATACAACAAACTTGAAACAAGAAGAGATTTGGCTATCGCTCTTTACATAATTAGGGTGCTAAGAGGTATAGTCTCCAACCCGTATATATTGGAGCAGCTAGGTTTATGCGTGCCGAATAGATATGTGTGGAGGCGGCGACGGCCGCGGCTGCTCGCGATCCCCCATGCCAGGACTGGCCTGCTGGCCAAAGCCCCTTTGACACGAACTTTGCACACGCTTAATGTAGTTGCCGAAAAAATTGATATTTTCACCTGTTCAAAGAGCGAGTTCGAGAAAGTAACTTTAAAAGTGTTATGCTATGATTGATACCAATTTACATCGGCCAGCTAAATTATTGTTATAACTGAACTAAATGAATTCATAGATAATAAGTAAATAATAATAATAATAAAAATTAATTAAATTAAATATATTGTAATTAATAATTGTAATAATTGAATGAAACTATTTTTTTTTAAATAAGTATCTGTAAACTTTAGATGACTACACTATTGTATTAGGAACCCCTGTAAAATAGCTGTATTGTGTTAAAAATAAAATAAAATAAAAAATAAAATAAATAAAAATAGTAACACAGCAGAAATAGAAAGAGAAGCAGATAGATTGGAAAAGGCCCTTACGGAAGCCTATCTATCGGCCTGTCCGCTGAAACAAGTTAAGTCAGGGAAGGGACAACCCTGGTGGAACAAAGAACTCAAGAAATTAAGAAAAAGAACCAAAAAAGCACTCAGAATTGCCCTAGAAAAGGACGACGATGAGAGCTGGAACAAGTATAGAGAAGAACGAAACAACTTCAAGTACAAAAGCCGTAGAGAAAGCAGAAACGGATGGGGAGCCTTTTGTGAAGGCATCTCTGGACAACCTGAGTCGGCCAGGTTAATGAGGATGCTAATAAAAGACAACACCTGTAAACTAGGAAGCCTTAAAAAAGATGACACTATTATAGTGGACCCCAAAGAAATACTTACGGAAATGATGGCCACTCACTTCCCGGACTGCATAGAGCATACAGAGGAGGAGATGAACACTCTGTCGGCAGAACACTGTTCAGACGGGGAGGCAGAGGTCAGAAAAGTAATTACAGAAGACATGCTAGTGTGGAACATTACCTCCTTTCAACCATACAAGGCAGCGGGGCCAGACGGCATCTTCCCAAAGATGCTACAAACTGCTTTAAGGTCTATAAAAGAGGATCTCCTAGTTCTATATCGAAGCAGTCTAGCAACAAACTATATACCTAGTGGATGGAGAAAAGTCAGGGCCGTCTTCATACCGAAACCAGGGAAGGCCACATATCAAGAGGCCAAATCCTTTAGATGTATCAGCCTCTCCTCGTTCCTACTGAAGACACTGGAAAAGATACTAGATAGACATATAAGAGAAACTATAGGCAAAAGTAAAAGACCACTACATGACAACCAACATGCTTATATGGAAGGGAAATCCATCGAGACAGCCCTCCACAACATGGCAGTCAGAGTAGAGAGATCAACTTCAAACAAAGAATACGCTTTAGCGTGCTTCTTCGATGTTGAAGGCGCCTTCGACAAAGCGTCTGCGCAATCTATAGTGGAAGCCCTAAACAGAGAAGGTGTAACAAAGCAAATATCAGGTTGGATCACCAACATGTTACAACACAGATCTATACAAGCAGAACTATCAGACACCAAATACACCATCAAAGCTAGAAGAGGCTTTCCCCAAGGAGGTTGTCTGTCTCCACTGCTATGGTGTATCTTAATAGATGAACTAGTAACAAAGATCACTGCTATGCACATATACATCCAAGCGTACTCGGATGACGGCCTGTTACTTGTAAGAGGCAAAGTTCTAAGCGTGGTCAGAGATATAATGAGAAGCGGAATTATGACAACATTGAGATGGTGTAGGGACAAGGGACTGAACCTCAACCCTACAAAAACTAAACTAATGTTGTTCACAAATAAAAGAAAGATTGATAGCATGATCCCAATAAACATTGAGAATGTAGAACTTGAGATAGTAAAGGAGTTTAAATACCTAGGGATAGTCTTAGACAGCACCCTAAGTTATAGAACACACATAAAAGAAACTAGCAAAAAGGCAATGACAGCTCTCATGCAGTGCAGAAGAGCCGTTGGCAAGAATTGGGGCATGAAACCCGAAGTGGTCCAATGGATCTATAGGGCAATCATCCTACCGAGAATTCTCCACGGAGCACTAGTATGGTGGCATAAGGCACAACTAGAATATAACAGAAAAGAACTCACAAAGGTACAAAGACTAGCTAGCATCATGGTAACAGGAGCCATGAGAACAACTCCCACGGCCGCCTTAGAAATGATACTAGGCCTTAGTCCTATAGATCTTGAAATCGAAAAGAGAGCTACAGAACAATGGTTTAAGCTGAAAAGCACTAACCTATGGATAGGAAGACATACTGATAAAGGTCACGCAGAAATAGGGAAGAAGTACGAAGATAACCTTTCTATGATACTGGTTAATAATGACCTAATAAAAAAGGAAAGGATATTCGACAAAAAGTACAGAATAAGCATCAGATCCAGAGAAAACTGGAAACTAGAACAAGACGATCTGGATAGCACCGCGGTATGCTACACTGATGGGTCAAGAAAAGAATCGACTAAGCTATCGGGTGCTGGGGTATACATAGCTAAACCCGATACAAAAGGAGCCACTTTCAATCTGGGCAGATACGCCAGCGTATTCCAGGCGGAAGTATTCGCGATACTGGAGTGTGCGCACATGATCAAAAGTGAGATAAGCAACCATAACATAGGAAAAATAATAATATACAGTGACAGTCAAGCTGCCATCAAAGCCCTTGACAAAACGGAGACTACCTCAGCCTTGGTGAAGGAATGCAAACAAAGCATCCAGGAACTTGCAAACTTGGTTGAGGTGGAAATTGCCTGGGTACCTGGACACAAAGGTAACAAAGGCAATGATGAAGCCGATGAATTGGCTAGGATAGGGGCTGGTGAACCTTTCATTGGCCCTGAACCAAGACTGCCAATCACACATAGAATTACTAAGAACATTATTGAAATTCGAACAATCAAAGAAACCAACCAAAGATGGATGGAAAGAAAGGACTGTAGACAGTCCAAGATCTTCATCAAATCGGTTGACAAGAAGAAAACTAGAGAATTGCTGAAACGAAGCAGGAGAAATATAAGAACGATTGTAGGTGTACTGACAGGACACTGTCCACTAAACAGACACCTATCAGTGATCAAACGGACAGAGGATCCCATCTGTCCGCAATGTAAAGAAAAAGAAGAAACAAGCTACCACTTCATGGCAGAATGCCCGATATACGCATCACTGCGCTGGGAGCTCTTTGGGGTGGATAAGCTTAAGGAAGAGGATCTAAAGCAGTTAACGATAAGTCAACTCAGCAGGTACTGTAAACGTACAGGTAGGTTCGAGGGTCCGACGCCGGTGGGGTAAATGATAACCCGCCTCTCCCTCCGGGGATTTGGGGAAATGGGTGAAATGGTCCCAATCAAGGTGACTGATCACCCGTCTGGCTTCGCTGGTGTCCCCCTTTCTAAATAATAATAATAATACGCCTTCACGTCCCAACTACTGAACCGATCATCATGAAATTTTGCATACACGTTGTCAAGGGTACAGAGAAGGACATAGGGTACCTTTCATCCCGAAAAAAAGTATAGTTCCCGAGGGATAGCAAAAAACCTTTCCACGCAGACGAAGTCGCGGGCGGCCGCTAGTAATATTATAAATGCGAAAGTCCGTTTGTTTGTTTGTTTGTTACGCCTTCACGTCTTAACTACTGAACCGATCATCATGAAATTTTGCATACACGTTGTCAGGGGTACAGAGAAGGACATAGGGTACCTTTCATCCCGAAAAATAAAATTGTTCCCAAGGGACAGCAAAAAAACTTTCCACGCAGACGAAGTCGCGGGCGGCCGCTAGTAGTATATAACTATACTAAAAGTTAAAAAAATATTTGAGTAGGTACACTCTTGCATACCTACCACGAAAAAGTTAAAAGTAGAAAAGCTTTAAAAAAAAAACTCATTAAAAAACCTGTAGCTCTACCATGAGTTGGTATAGTAAACTACAATAGTTTACTATACTCGCTAGCGAGCATCGAATAACGTTTTGGCCTTTTTCATAGCAATTCGGTACCATGAGTTACTAATTGACAGATGGTATCGAGAAATACCATAACGATAGTAGTAAAGTTACTCACTTGCGTTTTGAGGCGTGAGATCAATGAGTATACCTTTTACTATCCTCTATGGCATAGAGGAATGTAAAAAATAGGTACAACAAAAGAGAATGTAATCAAACCGCGGTACAACATAGTCATTGGCGTGAATACTTCTATTTTAATTTAATTTAGTATTTTTTGTGTCTAAAATAGTCTAAATAATGTCTTTCAGAGCTTATTTAGCATAAAATATGTGCGCCACAGCTGCATAATGCGACGAAATCAAGGGCAAATTATAAACCGATAAATATGAAAACCCGTGTTAGAAATCCTCTAGTCAGGGGGTGGGTCAGGTTGTGCCCAACGCTGAATAGTGGCCCTTCTAGGTGGGCCCTCCATTCAGTGGGCTTACTAAGGTCACCATTCAAATACGCCGTAACGTAATGCATTCCTCCACTTTGAAACTAATATAAAAAAGTTTAATTAAGTACTTTCCCATCAAGCATATTACAAAATTAGAAAATGTTGTGTTAAATCTAAATAATAATCTACTTAGTTGCAAATATGTTAATTCCGTCCGTATCAAGGTAATAAGTACTTGATACAAATAAGGCCTATTTAATTTTAAGTCTTTAAATATTATTTAATTTATTATTTAACAGTAGGAATATAAGAAAACAGTTCTAACTAAATGTAATTTTCCGAAAACTTGACTTTGGCCGTAATAAATCGATTACACTTATTAAATTAAGGCCTATAACTTTTTTATGTTAAATTGAGGTTAAATATGAAATCATATTAAATAAAAACATCTTATCAATAGAATATTTATTATAACAAAGTAAAGATTCATGTTATAATATATTCTAAAAAAAGATCTCACTTTAATATCATATTTGAATAAGGCACAAAAAAAACGTAGGTATCTGCCGCATGTCGCTCTGCCAGGTTGTATTTCGTCCAATTTGTACGTTTTTATTAATTTGGAAGGAAAATTTGATATTTTGTCGATTGTTGGATGATACACACATTATCTGTAATGAAATAAGTAAACCATAAGTTGTATAAGTTGCGGGATTCTCATTAAGCTCTACTGTGTTGAAATAAGACCTAGGCTATTATCGTAACCACGCTGACTGTCCCCCCTACTCAAATGGCCAACATTCTATGCGTTTGAACGCTACGTTATTACGTGCCGTAAGCTTGTCACACAATATCAAAGTCTGAGATTTACATAAGCTTCCGACACGTTATTTAATCGTCTATTGCTCATATTTTAAGCTTTAAAAGTAAGGTTGGCCATTGGAGCATGGGGGCAGGTCGTCTTTAAAAATTGCAATAAATGCATCTATAGCCAATAGTAAAAACAAATCAAGGTCATGGATAGCTAATCATAAATATTAAGAAACAATTATTAAGAGAAGCTTAAACTAAAACAGCGTAAGTTTTATAAAAACTTTCATAAATGTATTTTTCTGGTTGGATTTAGGTTTATCTGAGTTTTCTAATGATTTGTACTTGGACGGATCGTCCAAGGATTTGTATCAAGTACCAACCTTTTATTTCACCTTTCCATAAACTCCTCTAATCGACTGCTTCTAATTTTATTCTCATCAATCTTCAATCAAGCTAGCTATTGCACAACAAAATACGCAAAGAAAACACAAAATAAATAATTATTAAAACGTAAAAATTACATTTGACATCTTCGATTTGACATAAATAGTAACCATAGAGGAAAGTAAAAAGATAGTAACCAACATAAATTCAAAATTCACTTACATTCGGTATACACGCACTAACTAGTGTTTTTTTACTTAGTCGGATTATAATTGCAAATTACACCAACTAAGGTAAACGACCAATATTTCGTGTTAGTACGTTATTTCGTTTAGTTCTTTTTCTGTCGCAAATTATTAATTACTAGCGGCCGCCCGCTTCTTCGTCTGCGTGGGAAGTTTTTTTCTATCCCTCGGGAACAATAAATTTTTTTGAGATAAAAGGTACCCTATGTCCTTCTCTGTACCCCTGACAACATGTATGCAAAATTTCATGATGATCGGTTCAGTAGTTAAGACGTGAAGGCGTAACAAACAAATAAACAAACAAACAAACAAACAAACGGACTTTCGCATTTATAATATTAGTAAGGATTACACCTACATTAGTACAAAATCTATACCACATAAACGGTCTAAAAATCAAGTACCAACATTTTGGTAACTGAACTGAGACACGGTTACGGCAGTGGCGTGCCTAGGCCTACAGAGTATAGCAAGCCCGAACCCTAAAATCAAGCAAATTTTTTTACCAGCTCAATATAAGCAAGAAAAACAATGCATCTTCTCTTTACTAATTTAGCGTGTTCCTCAGTGGCCGGACCACATTTAAGTACTCAGGTGGTTTAGTTCCACATAGTTGCTACCTGAAGTCTACCTTCACAGGAATATATCATAATTAATAGTACCTCAACAGATAAGGAAATATTTAACAAATAAAGTGGTCCGGCCGCAGAGCAATGCTCTCTGACCGCACCAACTCAAATTTTAGAAAGTGTGATACATTTTCAAGAAATTTATATCGCAGTAAAACCTACCTAAATAGTACCTTCCACACGACAAGTTTCGTAAAATAAAACTCATTGGCTTAGAAGATACAAGCCCTAGTTTGTGCTCAGGCTAGAGAATATTGCTCTTTTATTTCATCAAACTATTAATTTGTATAATTAAGCTCAAAGTATTTAATCCGGCTAGGAAGGACTACTTTTCAGCGAATGAAAGCAACTTTCGCAAGGGTCGGTCATGGGATGGGTGACCAAAAAACTGTGCTTTGGAAGGATTTGCTATGCAGCGAGAAAGAGATGTAACTATAGCAATTCATAAACCTGACAAGTTTTAAGAGGTTGTAATAACCCCCTGGTCAAAGAGTACTATTACAATACTAGCTTCCGCCCACAACTTCGTTCGCGTGGACATTCAAGAAAATCCTTAGGGAACCATTAACCAGGAAAAGAAGTATTCTATGTTTAAACGTCCACACTGTGCGCGCTGCCTTACGAGGCAGGACATTAAAACATATAATACTTTTTATCCTGATTAAATGTTTCCTAAGGATTTTCTCGAATGTCCACGCAAATGAAGTCCCCACTGCTGTAAAGAACTGTAAAGAAGATGGGCCATAACCCACCATGCGGGCCCTATGCGGATTGGTGTGTGTTAACGACTGCAAATGCAGCCAGGACCAAAGGCTTAGCGTTCCTTCCGAAGCACAGTTTTTTGGTCACCCATCCCATGACCGACCCTTGCGAAAGTTGCTTCTATTCGCTGAAAAGTAGTCCTTCCTAGCCGGATTAAATACTTTGAGCTTAATAATACAAATTAATAGTTTGATGAAATAAAAGAGCAATATTCTCTAGCCTGAGCACAAACTAGGGCTTGTATCTTCTAAGCCAATGAGTTTTATTTTACGAAACTTGTCGTGTGGAAGGTACTATTTAGGTAGCTTTTATTGGAATATTACTTTCTTGAAAATGTATCACACTTAGATATTGACCTGCTGCAGAGAATGCTCTCCAGTCGAACCACAAATTATGGCTAGTAACTTCTAAGCCAATGAGTTTTATTTTACGAAACTTGTCATGTGGAAGGTACTATTTAGGTAGCTTTTATTGGGATATCACTTTCTTGAAAATGTATCACACTTAGATATTGACCTGCTGCAGAGAATGCTTCCCAGCCGGACCACGAACTACGGCTTGTAACTACTAAGCCAATGAGTTTTATTTTACGATACTTGTCGTGTGGAAGGTACTATTTAGGTAGCTTTTATTGGGATATCACTTTCTTGAAAATGTATCACACTTACGATTTTGACCTGCTGCAGAGAATGCTTCCCAGCCGGACCACAAACTTCGGCTTGTAACTTCTAAGCCAATGAGTTTTATTTTACGAAACTTGTCGTGTGGAAGGTACTATTTAGGTAGGTTTTACTGCGATATAAATTTCTTGAAAATGTATCACACTTTCTAAAATTTGAGTTGGTGCGGCCAGAGAGCATTGCTCTGCGGCCGGACCACTTTATTTGTTAAATATTTCCTTATCTGTTGAGGTACTATTAATTGTGATATATTCCTGTGAAGGTAGACTTCAGGTAGCAACTATGTGGAACTAAACCATCTGAGCACTTAAATGTGGTCCGGCCAATGAGGAACACGCCTAATTTAAGATTTTTTTCATACCAAAATATCGATGCGACACCGCCCAGCGCCATCTAGACTAATTAATAGATAAGTCGCAAAAAAGCACCAAAAGCACAACCCTTAAGCATACATAATTATTTATAAATTAGTTCGACACAAAATGTTAAATGGCGTGACTTTATCGAATTTAATTATTGTGTAATCAAAACTAAATTTCTCGTTTAAAATGTGTGACTCATAATAAATATTTAAATCATTTCACAAAATAATAGCGTTCCTGAGTTTTTACTAGACAATTCCAATCCTATCCCCTTGTCGTTCAAATGAAAGACGCAAAACTAACCTTACTTATTTATTTTTATAAGAAGAACCAACAATGTAAACGAGTCCACGACGAAATTAGGTACGTACGATACATTGAAGAATTGTATTTCTTTGAAAATATTGAAATGAAGAGGTATTATTACCGGACTGCAAGTGCAAGGCAAGGGTCATTTTTTGTATTTCTCTTGGATCGATTCAACTCGTGGACACTTTCACAGATCACACAGTGAATAAACATTTTAATCCATCACGAAAAAACATTATCAATCATTAGACTGAAATTTAGACATATTTTTAACACAAAAACACTAATAAAGGCAAAACACTTGTTGTTTCAAAACAGCTGTCGTCAGGTCGTCACAGATTATTGGCGTTGGCGTTATGTTGGTACCCCGTAAATTTATTCTTATTGCGATGGAATAGGGTTCAAAATTGAATAAATTTCCGGGGTACCAACATAACGCCATGGGTAAAATAACCGCACTCTACGCGGCGGCCTCGTATTGTGGCCATTTGTGGCTAACTTCAATAGCAAGCATGCTTTGGCTCGGATTGGGCATTTTTCATAGAATCTATACATACCTACAGTAGTATGTATGTAGTGGGGTACCAGTTTCGCTAACGTTAGAAGAGTGCGTATGTATGGATTTGCGAAGCCCGGTTGCAAGCCAACGAGTGCGAGAGAGATGCAGTGTATTGTTCGATTTATACGCTATATTATGCAGTTTAACGACTTGACTATCGATCAGTTGTTTGAAAAATTGAATCTTTGGTTGATTTTGATTGAAAATTTACGTTCGTGAATAATATTTTGCTGTTGTCATTAATTGAGTTTCATTAGTAGTGTAAATAAGATTTTGTTAGGGCAAGCCGGGCTTTTGGGCTTCTATGGAGGTACCGCCACTGGGTTACGGTATCTATCCATTACCGTGACTGAGGGCAATGCGACGTTCAAAACTCTCAGTCGTCGGCACAGACAGCTTTATGGCGTGTATTCCTTGTCACCACCATAAGATTAGCGCTCGTATGTACCTACTTCTTAAGCTCACAGAAAATCAATTTGAATAAAACTTTAAATAGTTAAATAGTACAACTGATCCCGTATGCCCGTAGTAACTTCTAATCGAAAGGTTCGATTAGAATAATTTAAATAAGAATTGACATGTAAATAATCAACCTTGATTATTTTAAATTATATAGTTGGATAAGGATTAATATCATGAAACAAAATATGTAATCATTTTTCGATTCTACTCCAGTTTTGATTGACTAATTTGAACAAAAAGTGGTCATTGCGACTACACTATAAAAAATAGATATACAGGGTGTCCCAAAACTTTGCCACATAGAGGGAAAGTACCTTAAATATTTAAGATAGGAAAATTTATTGAAAGAAACTTTGAACAACCCTCGAGTAAGGATTGCAGCCAAGGCCTGATTTCGAGGGTGTACTATTCAATAAAAATCCACTTAGTACACGACAGGTGTATTGGAATAATTAATTTTAACAAAATTGTCTCATGCCTTATACTTCTAACAGTACAACTCAATAGCACGATTAATCTAACAGTGCCATCTTGCCATTTTGTTTTTAAAAAGAAACCGAACTGCATTCAAAGATTTTTTAAAATCGCTTACGTTTTGATACAAATTGATACAAATTTGTAATAATGATAATTTAAATGTTAAATTTCATGGTCTTCCTTTTGTTTAAGATGCTGTCTCACTTAAGAAAAAAATAATCCTTATAAATAACCCTTTTGATTGGTATCGTTAAAATAAATAAAAAAAAAAACGTTTTTGTTGGGTTCGATTCCTGGTTAAGGCAGGTGATTTTACAAAAATCTTTGAATGCAGTTCCAATTATTTTTAAAAATAAAATGAAGTCTTCTTTCAGTAAAATTTCCCATCTTCAATATTTAACGTACTTTCCCTCCGTGTGGCAAAGTTTTGGGATAATCTGTATAGCCGCGCGTAGGGTTACCAGATGACAAAATCAAAAGTCCGGAGTCAAGGCCCGATATCCTGAGATTTGTAGCAGTTTGAGAATAATAACGTATGGGGGGGGGGGGGGGGGGTTGGCAGCGGCGAACTGATTAAATAATAGAAAGCTTATTTATCCTTATTGGGGAATTCTCGATCCAAGTCGGCGAAAAGAATTTGCAATTTTCGAAAATTTTGGAAAATCTCAAAAAGTTACTGACCTATTTTAGGAATTCTAATTTCACTTTGAAGCCCTCTGGCAGACGTACAATTTGACATATAGCCCATCCGCGTACCTTTTATATCAGCGAAACTACAGGCAAATGTCACAATTTCTTAAATCGGGGCACAATACTCGATCACGTAAACATAAACCTAACCTAAGATGGCATTTTTTAAATCAAAAATTAATTCTACGTTATTAATTTTTCCGAAAATGATACCAAACTTGGCTTAGTACTATACTTAGGCAGTTATTAACATCAGACTTCATGAAGGCTGAGCTCTCCCCTCCCCCCCACCTACATGAAAAATCCAGGTGGCTCCACTTCGTAAACCCATCTTAGGAAAACAAAGATCAATCCTGGTGAAGGAAACCTTTGGCTAAGCAATAGCCGGATTTTTATTATTTTTGTCGTGTACAGTACAGTCACTACCATAAACTTTGACACACCATAGCTTGGAAACTATAATTTGTATCAAAATGAATAGTAATACTTATTTGTAGGTAATTTATCAGTAAATAATTGAATTATTGACCATTTTGTCCTAGCTTGTATGGTTTTCCTGAAAATTTAGAAAATCTGTAAAACGGGTCACATTTCTAGGGGGGAGGGGTGGCGTGGTAGAGGGGAGAGGGGGAGAGTTATTTTTATAATGTATTCACCTAAAGGTATAACATAGCCTCATTAAAACTTAACTATTAATTTCGCCATCTTCCCCATACATTTAGAATGAATATCCTAAGTCTTAACATGCCGAAATATGGGACATTTACCCCGTATCGAGTTCACATGTGCGAGGATAGTAAAATCGTGGATGGTGAGCATATTTACTATAGATTTTAGTTCTTCGCGTATCCGCTAGTGGCTCTGCTTCAATTTCCCATACAAATTGCTAACGCGGTCGATATCGAGAATGGTTTTTGTAAACTCATGGTAGTGCTACTGAAAATAAAAACAAAACAGCTTCAAAATTTCATAAAACACGTCTAATGAATTTGGGTGTGGCTTTTAGAAATATTTAAAAAATAGTTATCCTCCAGCTCCAGCCCTATCCGACTCCAATAGCGGTGTTTTATTAAAATTGAAATGCGATTTGAATATTATTTTTTGCTTTTTACAGGTATTTAATTATGGAGCTGTTTTTGTCAATTTTAAAGCTGTTATTTCAGACTTTTGAAGTTTTTTGTAATAAAAAATAGTTACTTGTTCAGGATCTGGATAGTCACTAGGGTTGGGCTCTGCTATTTTAGCACTTTCAGCGCCCCTTTATTCATTTCCTGAGCACTGTTCACTCGATTTATTGTCAATAAATTCCTCATTCAATTTTCGACAGATTTAGGCAACAATTTTTATTCCTCCTCTTTCGTTTTTCGCTCCCACTTAAATACTTTCTAGAATATACTGATATCTTTTTTCAACTACTAAAATAAACGATATACTTAAAACGAAAACTACGATGACCAAAAAACAATGTCACAAACAACCAATTCTCACAAGAAACTTACTATGACTGTTGCGTAATGACCCTTTTTGGATACAGAGATTTGGAAAAAAATATTTTAGCTATCCATTATGTTAACAAAGGAATTTGACCATTGACCGACCATCTGTGCACTTTCATTCATGTTTCAACTTTTTACGTCCCGCACCTAACCTAGTCCTTTTTTGTCCAGACGTATTTATTAGAGAGCTTTTGTCTCCCATCCAGTGCATTCTTATTTCCGCTTTACGTTTGTATCAGTTTGGCTAGGATGATGGCAGTTTTTTTTCTAAATTTTGTAAAAAAAAAATGGTAGGGTTCCTCTTGTGGTCACGACCTCTCGAGCCGGGGGGCCCCTTCGGGCCAGGGGCCCGTGGCATTTTGCCCGCTCTGCCACCCTATAGTTACGCCACTGTGTACATACTTAGCGAGCATAGACTTATTATACATATTTAGCGAGCAATAAATTTAATTTAGATGAGGCTTGGTCAATTCGTCCAAGAGATGAGGGCGCCCTTGAGATGATAGCGTTCAATCGAATAGAAAATTGGCCACTTGATGACAAATTGACAACCGAATATGAAGTTCATGTAATTTTTTATGGCTTTTTTGTTGAACGTTTGTTTTTTGCAACGAAGCTGATCTAGTTATTACGGACGTTTTTAAAAGGAACAAAAAAAAACCCGGCCAAGTGCGAGTCGGACTCGCGCACGAAGGGTTCCGTTTCCGTATACCAAAAACGGCAAAAAAAACACGTTTGTTGTATGTTTTTAGTATTTGTTGTTATAGCGGCAACAATAATACATCATCTGTGAAAATTTCAACTGTCTAGCTATAATAACGGTTCATGAGATACTTACAGCCTGGTGACAGACAGACAGACAGACGGACAGCGGAGTCTTAGTAATAGGGTCCCGTTTTTGTCTGTCTGTGTATTTAGTTCGCGATAAACTCAAAAACTACTGAATGGATTTTCATGCGGTTTTCACCAATTGATAGAGTATTTCTGAAGAAGATTTAAGTTTATAATAAGTTGAGGTTTTATGTAAATTGATAGTATTATGACGATAATTGTTGAAGATGTCGGCAAAAAATATGGGAGCTTGCATCGAAAACGCTGCCAAAATCTTTTGAATCGAATCGAACGGGACGGGTACAGATTTTTAGAGCGAATGGAGGTGACAGTCTGGAAGGGTTTTGATTTCTTTATGTTTTAAGCTAATTAAAAAAGGAAGGAAGTGAAGCGAAACGAGGGCGGTTCGCTAGTATTAAATAAAATCACCGCGGTGCCACTTCCGGTTATAAAACCGCCTAGCGCCTGTATGTAGGACTGCGTCGTCATTCATCTTATCATGCATGTCATACCTTGTCATGTCAAATCTCATAATGCAAGCAGGATTATGTTCGATTGGAAGGATTGGTGATTTGACACTTGGCTGTCATTTCCTTTTTAGGGTTCCGTAGCCAAAATGGCAAAAAACGGAACCCTTATAGATTCGTCATGTCTGTCTGTCTGTCTGTCTGTCTGTCTGTCTGTCTGTCTGTCTGTCTGTCTGTCCGTATGTCACAGCCACTTTATTCCGAAAGTATGAATACTACACAGTTAAAACTTGGTAGGTAGATGTATTCTGTTAACTGCTTAACGAATTTAATACAAAAATAAGAAAAATAAAAGATTAAGGGGGGGCTCCCCATACATGGAACAGAAACTGAAAAAAATTTTTTTCTTCAAACCAACACGTGTTGGGTGTCTATAGATAGGTCTTTAAAAATGACATTGAGGTTTCTAAGACAACTTTTTCTCAAAGTCGACCGTTTGAAAGATATTCACCGCCAAAGTGGTAAAATGTGTGTCCCCCCCCCTTTAACTTTTGAAATAAGAGAGTGAAAAATCTAAAAAAAATATATGCTGTAGATCTTAATAAACACTTTCAACTAAAATTGGTTTGAACGAGATATAGTAATTAGTTTTTGAGATATAGCACATTTTCCAAAACCGCAAATATAACTTTGTCATTCATACCAACACTGTGAAAAACAAAGTTATTTTTGCAGACAAAAAATGATAGGTGGTATTAAATATGGTATGGTATAAGGTAACTACGGAACCCTATGGCGCGTGGCCCGACACGCACTTGGCCGGTTTTTTTATATTTCACGTGAATGTAACACATTTTTGAGCAAAACAACTTTACACAGTAATACTTGATTTATCGGTTATTATTTACCCAAAAAAAATTATGCAGAAAGTAGATTATAGTACTCAGTACAGAAACATGATAGATAGCTAAAACTTTTCTCGATAAAAAAATATCGTAAAGTGACCTTCAATTTGTACTTTTTCAATACTGTGTCAATCATAATCCTACATAGACCATACAACTATAATACGTAAGCAAATACATACGTATCCCTACAATCTTGAAAACTGTGATTGACAGTTTTCCAAAATAAGAAATGTGTTTGTGTTGGTGGTACCTAGGTATGACAATTTCTTCCAGCGTTGTACACTACGCATGACATTATGATATTTATAATATCTACCTACTACAGAATTTTTACGTTACTGATGAAAAATGCGGTACTTAACTTCTTTAATAAATGAATGAGAAATGTTACTGAAAGTAATTGTACAGAATGCTTACAGTAAAAGTACCTATGTATAGAGAATAAGTAGGGATAGATAAAAACAGAACTTTTCAGAAAATCATAACTCAAATGCTCGAATTCGGTTAAATTCTGGGATTTTTTGCGATTGTCTCTTTGCCTCTAGACACATTTTTTCATACTGTCATTCGCATTCGTTTGGGAGTGAATGGTCATCTTTTGAAACTTTTTATGAGTTAAACGCAGGTGATTTTTTGTAAAAGATAGAGTTTTATTAGAGAGGTTTTCGTCTACTGCCTGTTAAAATAAGAGGAAGATGCCATATTTCATCGTTGTAAATCATTGCAGTACAATGTGATAAATTTAACAATGTAAGTATTAAAGAAGCGACCAACTTAGGAGCGCTAGAAATTCTGTAAAATTTTCTCTTTGCCATACATTCTCGACTCGTATGAAGTTGTCTTTTGGATCGCATTGTATAAAATATTTTTTGTTGGTAGGTTCGTTATATAAATAACTCAGAGAGTTTTTTGTAGTTTATTTACTGATGAATGAAGCTAATAAAAATCTGTATTTAGAGTTGGTGATGGTGATTCATAATTACCTGCGTCTGCGTATTTTCCAACCATTGATGTATTTATAAACACGGATGGAAGATTCCTAATACATTGCAGTGTAAGGTCGGAACAAACAATTCTTGTGTACTTAATGACGCAGTAAGCGTACATAACATAACTACTTACGAGTAGAAGGTATATATCTAGGTACCTATTACGTTTTTTTACTCATGTGACCTAACTAAGATGACTTGCATTCTGCGAACGGTTAATGATGAAAGTAAAGGTTTAGAATTAGCTCCGACTTATTTTCATTTTGGCATTCCACACACTTGTGAATGTCAATTGGTATTTTTACTGTTGTAATTTTTGAGTGAATAAGTAGGTTACCTACCTACTTACTCTAGAACACCTACTTACATAAATACAATACACTTACGCCTGTTTCCAATGGGGGTAGGCAGAGAATATGGAGCGCCACCTGCTATAATCCTTGCACACTTTCGCTCCATTCACATCCATCAGTCTTTTCATATACATGCCCTACAGTTTTTGTCACTGCTTAGGTACACCAGTCTTTTTATTAAAACCTCTATTTGGTCCGCGTAGGTTTTTCCGGGACGCCCTAGCCCCTAGTGCAATCGATCCTTCCACTTTCCCACAATATAGATCTCTTTCGTGATTCGCCTTTCATTCATCCTCTCTGTGACCAAACCACCGGAGCATTATTTGCTCAATTCTCGTCACTCTTTCAGACCACACCTTTCACGAATCACATCATTGCTCACTCTATCACTCAATTTGACTCCACATATTTTCCTTAACGATCGCATCTCTACCGCATTTATTCTGCTTTCATTCTTCTTTTGCCATACCCAAGAATCACTTCCATACATCAGTGTCGGCACCAGCACTCAAATTATAACAATTACGTAATTATAATTATAACTTATTTTATTGTTTTTCTCTAAGTGGATAATCATTCATTAGCATTATTCACCGGAAAGAGACGCCTTTCCCAATTTTAAAACTCTTTCCGGTGAATAAATAAACCTAATCTATATGATTGTATAATACCTATTCCACCACACTTTGCTGGCAAATTGGTTTTCTTAAGGACAGTCTCGATCGGCTTACCATTAGGTATTTATATTTTTTTTTAATAATCAGCAAGTAGATACCTACGTAGATAGGTACTTACATGTATTACCTAAATGTCGGTAAGGTAGTGAAGTGATAAAATGACATGGAAACCGTATATTTTGTAAAACCAAATAGTAATTTTCGAAAACCCATGTCTATTATTTTTTCTGTTTTCAGATGCCGGCATATATATTGGCAAGAGAAAGAAAGGGACAAAAGATGCGCAGTAGCCATAAACACTAAGTTTATGGCTACTGCGCATCCTTTGTCTCTTTCATTCTCTTGCCAATATATATGCCGGGCAGTATACCTACCTACCTATTTCTGAAATTGGTTTGTATCCACCTAACATGATAATAAAGTCGTATCTCTTCTTTCTTTCTCTATGCTCTAAGTAAGTAGTTACCACGGTTGCGAATTGTACATTTTGCGTATGTACGTTTTGGATATTGTACATTTTGAGTATGTATGTTTTGCGTATTGTACATTTTGCGTATTGCATATTTCGCGTACCTATGTACATTTTGCGTATTGTACATTTCGCGTATGTTCATTTTGCGTATTGTACATCGTGCTACGAAGGGGAATTAACCCTTTTAGGTGCAATAAGTACGAATAAGGAATCTGTTTGTATTTTTTCACTTGAAACAAAACAAACTATCAATAAATTGGCATCAACGAAACCATTTCTTTTACAAAAGTTACCTTCCTAACTAATTTACTTAATTATAATGGAGTGCAGTAAAGATATTGATTAATTGATCGATTTGTGTAGGTAGGTATGTAAATTCAATAAATATTATGACAAACAAGTTGGAAATCGTGTTTCAGAGCTGCAGTTATTTTCAAAAGGTAAGTTAGTTTTTTCTGTATAAACATTAAGTATCACAGATATTTAATCATTACCATGCTCAGCTCAGGGGCCCTACCGGCTAACTTTTCAAACTTCGACATATCTGCTGGGCTTTAACTTAAAACAGATAAATTTCTTACGGAATTTACGTACTATTTGTCTTACTATTTGCCGAAGTTATTTAGATGATATCGCGATGTTCGGTGACATCATGAATCGGAGTTCGCCATTTTGGCCCGGGGCCCTACCGCCTAATTTTTCGAACTTCAGCGGGTCTGCCGAGCTTCAACTTAAAAAAGATAATTCGGAGTAATTCGTATTGTACTATCTATTTGCCGAAGTTATTTGGAAGATATCGATGTTCGTGTGACATCATGAATTGGGGTTCAACATTTGACCTGGGGGTCAAGTCTGTTAATGTTTTCGTCAAAATTGTAGTTCAATGGTGTTCTAATGGTAATGCTTTTTGACACAGTTTTTGTTTCTTAAACCCAAAATCAAGACACAACATGTTTCCGTTTTGGGTTTAAGAAACACAATGTGTTTCAGTTATGGGTTTAAGAAACAAGATCTGTGTCAAAAAGTATTACCATTCAAACACCATTGAACTACGATTTTGACGAAGAATTAGCAGACTTGACCCCCTGATTATGGCTCAGTTTATCTGTTTTAATTTGAAGCCTGGCAGAGTCGCCGAAGTTCGATGGGTTAGCTGGTATGGCCCCAGTTGTTACCTGTTGATCTTGACTTTCGTGAGTATTCGAGTGCACTTGCAATTCACTTTTTTTTTTGCTATTTTAAATAGGTAAGTACTTAATTATAAAGAAATATTGTTGAATTTTTGGTAACCCCTATACCTGTAAATGGTTATAGTGAGACCTTGAATTGCTGATCAAGGGTGTACCTAAGTACCTTTACGGAATTATAACTAGGTACTTAAGTATAACTTTTATGAATTTGACAAGTAGGTACCTACATACTTAAATGGCGGTTCAACACGAATATGAAATATCTTAAAATCATAATTTACTTTCCTAGACTTTTCCAACTTCCTCCTAATATTTTGTAAAAACAGCTTTGTGTATAAGTAATAATTTTATTGCTCCTAAAAGTTTCAGTTTCCACCTTGACGGATCAATGTAATATTTCTAGAACATTTGATTTTCCTGTGAGAAAATCAGTAATGTGGTACTTTAAACCTAATTTACTGTTTGTAACTACCTACTTGCGAAAACCGAGTGGAATGTGGTCAAGTGACCTGACTTATATGTCTGTTGCAATAGGTAGCATTTCCTTCCAGTCTGCTATATCTTTGCGGATAATTACGTACCTGCTACTGCAAAAGTTATTTAAAGTATTTGTAAAATGCTACTTAGAAAGAGCATTTTACAAATACTTTAAATAACTTTTTCACTCTGTTTCTACACAGTTACTTAAATAAAATTCTTGCTAAGCAACCAATGGATATGGCAGATTTTTCTATATGTATGTATCCTTTTGTATTATAAACTATAACTGCCCGGCATATATATTGGCAAGAGAATGAAAGAGACAAAAGATGCGCAGTAGCCATAAACTTAGTGTTATGGCTACTGCGCATCTTTTGTCTCTTTCTTTCTCTTGCCAAAATATATATGCCGGCATCTGCCTACTTATTCTCTAAATTCGCTCACCCGCGTAAAGGCTGGTTTACATTGTCTTAGTCTTTAGTAGAGTGCTTTAGGAGAGTGCTTTAGTGGAAACATGTAAACGGTCGTCTTATGACTAAAGAGAGTAACGTTCTAGTAGCCTTTCTACTCGCTTTCCAGTAGCACCCCCTGCGCGCCCGCTCACCCCTCGCGCGATATTTTACTCGCACTCGCACTGGAAGCATGTAAATCGACATTTTAGTAGCGTCTTTAGTAGAGTGCATTTGCCGGTGAACGCGTGACGTATAGGTATTAGGTATGGCGAAAATGACACTCTACTGGAAGCGTGTAAACGGTCACTGGAAAGGCACCAAAACTACTAAAGCACTCGCATTCGAATCTACTCGCACGCTACTAAGCACTCTACTAAATACTAAGATAATGTAAACCAGCCTTAAGAAGCAGGGGTCCCAGGTTCGATTCCTGGGGGGGGGGGGGGGGGGGGGGGCTTATTTCAAGTCCGCCTGGCTAGCTACCACCATCTTACCTAAGTCTGATCTCATAACAACAATTTAAGACGTGTTCCGGTAGTTAGAGGTAAGATAGTCAGCGTCAGTGAAGAGTATTCCGGGTGTAGTGTGCTTCCACCTTCGGCCTTATCGTCACTTAACATCAGGCGAGGTAAAGGCCAAGACCTATCCCGTTGTGCATAAAAAAATAAGCAACATTCAGAAAGTGATTTTTTTTAATCTAGGTAGGTAGCTGTACCTATGTGTCTAGCAGCGACAAGAGGTACATAATTCCTTCCATACGCGCTGACTTCATCGGCTTACCTTTTTGAAATCCCACCCAACCGGTTTAACGTGCCCTCCGAAGCACGGAAACGCTCAGTTGTAATGCCACTTAACGGTCACCCATCCGACACCTGGCCGAATCGAGCGTTGCTTAATAAATTCAGTTTCTTTATCAAAGATTGATAATGAAACTGAATTTTAGATAATCTTGTTAACAGAGTTCTGTCTGTAGAGATTAGTGAAAACTATTGATTCTGTCTTTTTGTAAAAAACTGTTTATTTCGTAGAAAACCTACTCCGATTTCTAAGTTCTTACATGATTTGATTATTTTTAAACCTTTTGCTGGCATAGGATGATAAATGTGGATTTGAAAATACTTAGTTTAAGTAAGTACCCACCTACTTAACTCTTTGAATGCAGTTTCAATTATTTTTAAAATCAAAATGATATCTTTCAGTTTCCCTTCGTGTGGCAAAGTTTTGGCACACCCGGTATTTTAAGAAATAAATATAATCTACTTCCTACTTCCATTCAATCTCGCAGAGAGCTTTCGGTTTAAACTTAAAAAAAAATGACCTCATCATGAACAAATTCCAATTTCAGTAACGTAGTTGCCGCTTGCTATCTAGTTCAGCTTTTTAGGGTTCCGTACCAAAATGGTAAAAAAGGAACCCTTATGGTGTGACTCAGTCTGTCTGTCTGTCTGTCTGTCTGTCACAGCTGGATATCTCGAGAACTACTAATGGTATCAACTTGAAATTTAGAATAGTTTGAGATGATATTTGCCCAACTATTTTGCAAATAAGAAATTAATAAAAAAATAAATATCTTTTTTACAACAGGGACTGAAAAGGGGTCTTAAAAATTTGAAGTGGGGCTAATAGGGCATGCTGCCCAGCATATATATTGGCAAGAGAAAGAAAGAGCCAAAAGATGCGCAGTAGCCATAAACACTAAGTTTATGGCTACTGCGCATCTTTTGTCTCTTTCATTCTCTTGCCAATATATATGCCGGCATCTGTATCATGTCAAAGAACGCCGTTTGCAAGTTTTCAATCATTTTTCTTTTTATTTTAGGCCACATAGTTTTCGATTTAAAATGAAAAATGTAAAAAAAAATACCGTTCCCCCCTTATCTCCGAAGTTTGCAAAGAGAAAAATCTGAAATAATTCTATGTGATAGCAGTTTATATAAAGATTACAGGAAAAATAAAACGATGTCTTAATATTTCTAAAAAAGTTAACATTAGTTCTACTATCGGTCAAGAGATGGCGCTGACCTAAAACTGCAATTCTAATTTTATTATTCTACTCTTCTGCAGTGTGGTTTAATGGTGCAGTTATAATGGTACGGAACCCTCGATGCGCGAGTCCAACTCGCTCTTGACCGGTTTTTTAATCTGGGAAATTGGATTTGAAATTATGAACGTTTTCATGACTCAAATTTAATGCTCAAAACAAAATGAAAGAAAGGAATGGAATTTTCAAAATGGCCTTGCATCAAAGACATTTTGAAAAACAATATGCAGCTTGGGCTTACGTCATTAAAAGTTAAATTGCTAGTTATCTCGAATTAATTAAAGACGAAACATTATATTTGCAAGGTTCATATCGTTTTGTGTTAATTTTCCAAACACGAAATTGATTATTTATTACGGTATGTATTCTATGTTATTACTAGAGTAAATATCAATTTAGTGTTGTTTGGTTGTATATTTGAAATTTAGTTAAATTCAAGTAAACATTTTTGGGCTTCAAATATTCTATTAATAGGTAAGTACTTACATAAAATATGTAGTATGTTTATGATTCAATATCTTTTTGAGCATTTACCTTTATAAACAAATGTTATTTTGCTTGACTGCTTATTTACGCAAATATTATGGTGAAATAAAATGGCAAATACGAATTTAAAACGAGGTAGAGGGGGATATTTAAAAGTAATGAAAAATAGAGATAAGTACCTATATCTGGATTTCAATATAGGTATTTTACTGGATTGTAAACAAAATAAAAAAAATGTTCAAAAAAACAAAAAACCGATTCAAAAACCTACATTAAAATAGCCCAGATATAATATTCAAATCACTTATTACGCATTATCATTATAATAATAATAAAAAAAACACGTCTATTTAAAGGAAGGTTTTTTGAAGTCGGTTTTTTGTTTTTTAAACATTTTTTTAGTGTATCTAAATACCTAAGTTAAGTATCTTCTGTATTAGGTAGTGTAGATATCATAGACATAGAAAAATTTTCGCTGCGGTCATTTCTATGGTAGATATATTATTTATATATTTAACGTAAGATAATAGCGGAGAAACCTACATATATACGGGTCAAACGGAGAACATCCACTTTTTGAAGTCGGTTAAAATACCAAAACCTTCTCCTAAATGTAACAAATGCTATTCTGAAAACCGCATCAGAATTGTTTCAGCTTAACGCGTGATAATCGCGGACAAACATACATACATACAAATCAAAAAGATTTTTTTTTTTTTTGGAGTCGGTTAGAAAATACCGGTAAACTGGGGTAATAGCAATGGGGAATGTCTGAAAAAAATTCGGGTTGCACTCCGGGAGTGCCGGCAGAAGTGAAAACTTGAATATAATTAATAATTAAATAATTTTGCACGAATTGCTTTAATTAAGTATCAGTATAAAAGTACTATCATTTATGAGGTAGAATACGATATTTATTTATTGCGTTATCGTACACAAACATGACAATTTATATTATAAGTATTAAAAAGTTTATCTCTCAGAAAAATCAACCCGCCGAACGCCAAAACGACGCGCCGCCATTTTCGCCGCACCGTAGAAAGAGAGGGGAATACTTCTGCCGCCGGCTGTCTACTCTACGCTACATCCGTCTTACGAATTTTCGATCAGGGTCACGTGATCCTGACTGACGCGAGTTTAACATTTTTTCCCCATTACAAAAAAAGCGTACAACGCCGCCAAAGAAGTTTTCACTTCAAAAAAATCAAATAGGCTGAATATTTTTTTATAGGTAGGGATAAGCTTTAATTTCAGAATTTTCGATTGCATGAAATAATGGAAATTATACCTTAGCCACCACCGACCATAACCACAACATGTAGGTACCTACTTATTAAAAAAAGATTTGACATTTTGTGTCGCAACTTTTTTTAATACTGTGTCCAGGTTAAGGAAATTGTAAGTATAGTGCGGGACACGAAAGATGACCACAAATGGGGCCCATCTTCGCATCATAACATAACTCACGAAGAAAAGATAACATAGTAGATACATAAAGATAACATAATAACATAAAGATAAGATAGATAACAAAATAATCCTTACTAATATTATTAATGCGAAAGTCCGTTTGTTTGTTTGTTACGCCTTCTCGTCTTAACTACTGAACCGATCATCATGAAATTTTGCATACACGTTCTTAGGGGTACTTACAGAGAAGGACATAGGGTACCTTTTATCCCGAAATAATGTAATGTTCCCGAGGGATAGCAAAAAATCTTTTCACGCAGACGAAGTCGCGTGCGGCCGCACTCTATAGAATTTCATATATCTATAGAGATATATATTTTATATATTTAAATGAAATATTATTTTTTCTTAAGTCTTTTCTTCATGAGTTATGATGCGAAGATAGGCGCCATTTGTGGTCATCTTTCGTGTCCAGCACTATACTTCGTACAACAAGTACTTACAATTTCCCTGATCGTGGTTGTGGCAGGTGGTGGCAAAGGAATCATCTCCATTCTGCTGTTAATCCCGTACTTTTTCGAAGATAAAGTTATTTTATTTTTTCAGAAGTTTATATGCAACCGAAAATTCTGAAACATTTTCCTATTAATAAGCTTATTTCTACTTATAAAAAAAATTCAGCCCATTTGATTTTTTTCAAACATTCCCTATAAACTGTGCCATTGGCATGGCGAATCAACAGCGACATTTTCGATAGAAAATAAAGGGCCTTGACAGACAGACAGACAGACGGACAACAAAGCGATCCTATAAGGGTATTTTTTCCTTTTGAGGTACGGAATCATAAAAAAATAATAAAATCAAAATTAACTTATTAGTTCTATAGAAAATTTTTTTATGAATAGACCCAAGCGGTTTTTTTTTTATTATTTTTTCTATCGAAAATGTGGCTGTGTGTTATTCACGATGCAAATAGTTGCTAATCTGGGATGATTAGCAACTTGCGTGGTGAATAACAACAACAGTTTACGATAATTTTAGAAATCCTAGTTTTTGTTACTAAAATTCAATATAAATAAAATAGATAAATTATGTTTGATGCCAATTAAAAAAATAAATTATATAGGAATATTTTTATTTACATGTTTTATTAAAACACGCATTAAGTACCTATGGGTACAGAAAATCCCCCACGCAGCGATAATAAGATGCTACTACCGGAAAATCAAAGAGAGTAATAAGTCGCGTGTTATTAACTTTTATGAGGATGTTTGAATGAAAAAATATGTTGAAATTACAACTACCTACGCATGTGAACCTATTACATATAAAAATTACATTTGACTAACCTACGCATGTAGGTATTATCAAAATACATTTTAAAAATCGTTTCGTAGGTCATTGAACCCGAGAAATTGGTTCCTGAGGATTTGTTCTTCGCTGAGAAATTCAGAATTTTCTTCATAGCGCGTTCACACCATTCGGTTAGTTAGACACGCAGAACAGCGGTTTTATTTCTATACGAGGTTAGAGTTAGACCATATTCGGCTACAGCCCGTATTCGGTCACCGACTAGTGTAAAACTAGCCGTATCCGGTCGCAAAATCATATCGAATCTTCTTCGGAAGGAAAGTCAAGCCGTTCCCTTCGTCGCATAATGTACAATACGCAAAATGTACATCTGTTGCAAAATGTACAATAAGCAAAATGAACATACGCGAAATGTACAATACGCAAAATCTACAATACGCAAAACGTACATACGCGAAATGTACATACGCGAAATGTACAATTCGCAAAATGTACAATTCGCAAAATGTACAATACGCAAAACGTACATACGCAAAATGTACAATAAGCATAACAACATGTGATTTGAGACTGAAAAATACCCCTATCTTAAATGGCCTTCGTAGCATAAGTCATATTAAATCTTTTTTTCATAAGGATTAATAAAAATGTTTGCCATGAATGAAAAAACACTTAGTTTTTGGTAAAATTATAATTTTATTAATTCTCTTTTTAGGGTAACATCATTTTTCCTTAAAAATTAAACATAAAAAGTTCTTGCTTCTTTCAAACAAACTAAAACTGTTAATTCTATAAATGACATGTCCCGATTTACATTTTGCGTATTGTACATTTTGCAACAGATGTACATTTTGCGTATTGTACATTATGCGACGAAGGGAAGCCGTTGTTGGTCCCAGCTACATTTACACTTTGTTCACATCTACTAAACCGCATTGAGCCCGCGCCACGTGGTGGGTTATGTGGGCTAAGGCCAATCTTCATTATACATTCATAAGAAAGGTCTGTGTCTCAGCAGTGGATTGGATAGCGTAAGAACATTAGTACAACCCGGTCAAGTTAATTCGGCATCTGAAGAGAAAGCGACCCCTCTCATGTTCTCCTTGGCTCACGCCACCGTCGTCATGCACGAAGCGTTAGTATACTTGTTAGCGATAATTTATCGATAATCTATCGAAAATTTTAAAAAAATTGACGACGGTGGCGTGAGGCAAGGAGAACACGAGAGGGGTCGGCCGCTTTCCCTTCAAGTAGGGTTACCAGATCGGAAATCCAAAATATCTGGAGAAAATTTAAAAATGTCGGGATTTTGCGGTTGTTGTCGGGAGAAATAAAAATTCAAAATAATAATGCAAGTTAACTGCCTGTGGGTACATACACAGCACGAAAAAGGCCGCGCAGCGCGATTTTTATTTAGTTTCATCCACCACTTAAGCTTGTAATCTTGACTGTCTTTTGTAGAAAAACGGCCGCGCAGCGCGATTCTTAGTCAGTTTTATCCACTAATCTTGTAATCTGTGGTTTCATCAGCGTAAATTATTGCTTTCTAGAGGACTTTCGGAACAGCTGATTTTCCGGGAGATTTTTAGATTTTTCGGGAGTCGGGAGATCACTTGAAATTTCGGGAGAATCCCGGCGAATCCCGACCATCTGGCAACCCTACCTTCAAGTGCTGAGTTAACTTGACCGGGTTGTAAAGTCTATGATTATAGGTAGTTGGGAAATCCAAGACTAATATCTCTTTTTGTTACGTGCATCGAATATACTTACACTAAACGCTTATAAATCTGTTCCTAATACGTATATATTACGCATAGTTTAGAAAGAAATAAGTACTTATTCAGTGAAATTGAATTACCTACATAAATACACAATGTGATTTTAACCTTGCCCTATATTATTCGGAAACAGTTTATTTAATCGAAATTATTTATGAGTTGCTATTCCTTCTTTAATAAGATAACAATATCAAAAATAACAAAATTAAACGTAACATTTATACGAACAATGAAACTCCAATAATAGAAGAGTGAAAATCTTTTATAGGATTTGACCCTTTATATACTGTGTTTGCTTTGAAAATACACTCATTTAATAATCCTACTATCCTACTAATATTATAAATGTGAAAGTTTGTGGGTTTGGATGTTTGTTCCTCAATCACGCAAAAACTACTGAACGGATTTGGTTAAAATTTGGCACACAGATAGTAGATAGCCTAGATTAAAACATAGAATACTTTTTATCCCAATATTTCCACGGCAACGGGAACCACGCGGCTGAAACCGCGGCGGGCGGCCGTTAGTATCTTATAAAGGACAGTCTATATATATAAGAGTATTCTATAGTTTATTTATATTTTGTACGAGTACCTATCTTAATATAACTTTTAGTGTTGAGATCATCAGATATATTTCCAATACCTATAGGTACTTAATAATTAATTAGCTTATAAAAAGACAATGTTACTATTACAGCTTTAGTTTGGTTTGTGTATTTGATTTCTATAAAAAAAGCACTTTTCAGCTGCAAATTGCATGCGAGTTGACACCATAATTACCAGACATTAATGAAAGTGTGGAGAAAACAGTCCTTTGAGGCCCTTATAGCCGTCAACTAGCGCCGCCAATTCATTTATTTTTATTATACGTTACGTAAACCAGGTCAATATTCAAAAAAAGGAAACAACCATGCCCTCTTAAATTTTCTCTTATATTTTTTTGAATTGATTTTTTCTGTAAGTTTTAGTGGCCACTGTCGTTTTAAATGCATTTTTAAAATAGTACAAATAATGGAAAATATTAAAAAGTTATTCAAAAAATATTAGAGACAATTTAAGAGGGCATTATTGTTTTATTTTTTTATATTTATTTGGTTTACGAGAGATAAAATTAAATGTATTGGCGGTACTAGTGAACCTAAGCGCCCTAATAGGGTTTTATATCAATGTAGAGTACGCGCTTAAACCTCAGAAATTAAGGAAATCTCAACTTACTAGAATTAATTTCAAAACTATCAACTTATCGATTTTCTTTTATTAATTCACATTAATATTGAAGATCTGAGGCATAACTATTTGTAATTCAACATCTATCACGAACACTTTCACTATGACAATACTAGCACCACCAATACATTTATTTTTATTACTAACGCTCATTATCAATCATCATCACGCCCTCTTAAATTGTCTCTAACATTTTTTAATAACTCTTCAACAATTTTCTTTCTTTCTCTAAGTCTTAAATCCATTCTAGTCAAAAGTGACCACATTGAGCTAAACGAATTTTAAAAATTAGAGAAAGAAACAAAACTGTTGAAGAGTTATTCAAACAATATTAGACACATTTAAGATCTTAGCTTTTTTAAATATTGACTTGGTTTACGAGTAATAAAAATAAATGTATTGGCGGTGCTAAGTATAGTTTGTAGTAGGGCACCTTAAAGACGGTCGTCTAAGGCCCCTTCGCACATGGCTCGTAAGCGTAGCGTAATCCTATTCTTAAAATACTTATTATAAAACCTAATTGTCTTAAAGTAGATAAAGCAATATATTTTTTTAAGGCCAGTATATTCGAAATTATCGAATTTGCCCTATTTTTGATTCAACAATAAACAATAAAATATTCTTTATTATGAGCAGATAAAAATATATGTTGAAGTTTCATAAACGATCTTGATTAATTTACGGTTAAAAATACGATCTTCGTTTCTTCACTCGACTAAAAAAATATGCAAACACTAAGAAGATTTTCATTAATTTTATATTTTTTGGATAATACTTAAAGTCTATGAATCCCTTATTCTCGAAAAATATATAGAAAAATAGGTAATATAGAATATTCAACGGTTACTTTTTCAAACATTGAAAAAATGAAAAAGTGAGGTTATTTTCATTACTCTTCACACGTCAAGAAAAAGACAGAAACAGAGTTTTTGGAATGTACTGGCCTTAAATCAAATTCATAATTTGCTGAAATTCCAGCTATAAATATTGTAGTCGTCTCGTAAGCGTATCGTCAAGACGCTACGAGTACGATACGAGCTGAGTTCTACACACGAATCGTAGCGTAGGCATAGATATTGCTCCAGAATATGAACTAGAGCTTCACGTTGACGGAAATTCATCACAAAACATTTAGAAATTATTTTCTACGCTTGCTTTTTTACGCCAGTATGCTACGACTATCGTATTGACAAATCTTATACGATACGCTTACGCTAAGAGGACGCCGTGTGCGGACGTCTTTGAACATGTAGGTGCCCGTATATTGCTCTCGTACGACGCGCGTATTACGATACGCTTACGCTACGACGCCGCCGTGTGCGGAGGGGCTAACTCGTCTGTAATTTGTTGTACCGCAGCGATGGATGTGCAATTGTGCAATGTGCATGTGCATAGCATAATATGAGAAGTAAAGGGTACATTACGGGAACGTGTTACAAAAAACGGGAATTAATTAATTGGGTAACTGGAAATAACACTGATAGACAAAAATGACCTTAATGAAAGTTAAATGTAATTGAATGGGTTATTTTGTATCTACAACTAGTCTGTAACTAAACTGCATTTTTAGAAAATTTCGATCACCCTCAGTTTTTTTGCAACAGCAATTAATCTTTTTTTAAGTAAAAACGGTAAAAAAATGTTTCAAATGAAGAAAAAATAACTTATATTTATGTTTATTCAGGATTTTCGGGAATATTTAGCGTCAGGTACATCCCTTTTGAGTGTCCAGCAGTAGTCAGCTAACATGTTCGGACTTCACTTGCCTCAGTACCTTTTTTCCATGTTGGATATGTCCTGATGGAACCGCTCACCGTGTTCGTCATTAACGGCTCCCAAATTTTGAGGGAAAAAATCCAAATGCGAGTGTAAAAAGTAAATCTTGAGCGACATATTGCAACCCATGTCCTTGTAAGCCGCTAAGAGGTTGTTGACTAACTCTTCATAGTTTTCGGCCCTGTGTTTTCCAAGAAAATTACGAACAATATTTCGAAAACATGTCCATGCGGATTTTTCGATCGGATTAAGTTTTTCTTAAAACTCTTCATCAGCCAGTAGGTCTCTTATTTGTGGCCCTACAAATATTCCTTCTTTTATTTTGGCATCACAGATTTTTGGGAATTTTTGTTTCAAGTAACAAAAACCATCTCCATTTTTATTCATGTTTACTGGAGGCTGAGGAACAGGTAAATCATCACTGTGTGGGATAGGTCTTAGAGCAGATTGTAGATTTGGATAGTTCACAGAGTGCCTAGATTTGTGATTAAGACTTTTTATAGAAGTTTGGCAGAAATAACAATCTGATACATGGTCTTTCGGTTCGGCCCATATCATTGGAACTGCGAACGGCATATGACGAGATCCTTTAGCCCATGAATGCCCATGATGTTAACAAAGTGACACTGTGCACAGCAAACACTAGGAATCCAGGTTTTGTCCAAATTTCGCGCCGGAAAACCAAAATAACTAAAAATAACAGTTTTTAACTAATGGTGTCAAACTACGACGTTGACTTTTAACAGCAAGTTGACCGCAAATATAACAGAAGTTATCAGGATGGTTTACATACACTCTCAGCATCTTAGTATGATGTATAACACTAATCTGAAAAAAAACTGTTTTAATTTCAATATTTTTTTCGTTAATTTATTCGGAAACACACGTCGGTAAGCAAAATTCGCGTAATCGAGTAAGTCGATATTTTATGAAAACTGCAGGTGATTGAACAAAACTAAGTTTGGAGTTTATATGCGGGTAGGTAGTAGTGTTTGAAAATATGACTTGATTTCGTTTAACAAATTTACTGTTTATCAGTGTAATTAAAGGCGACTGTTAATGCGATACTTAAATATTAAACCTGACAGCGGTTTATTTTTTGGGCGACAAAATAACTAAACGTGCACAAACTGTGGATTACAAAAATACGTAAAACAGGCAAATACATGTGGGAGATAAATAATTTAAGTTTGCAGTGAAAATTCTAAATGAGTGACAAAAATACTGAGAATACTTATTATTATACCAAGTAGGTAACTATATAACTAATTTATGCTGCCCAAAATGGTATTTTTGTCATCTCGGTTTGGATAATAGTCACCTTTTTTTAAATATATAAGCCAAATTTTAAATGTTTAGTTGTCATCCAAATAGTAATTTGGTCGCCCGTTCTGAATAACTAGTTACTACTTAGTTACTTTGTATTTTAAACTCACCCATTTTCAACATTTGTAGCCGCCCACTTAGTATTTCAGTACGCTATGTTAAGTATTTTTGATACCCAAAATGGGAATATATTGTCACCCGATTAAATACTACCCCAAAAAAACCAAGTAAGTATTTAGAGACCATCAAACTGAACAACTTTTACTATGGGACCAACTCTGATATCGCGAAAATAAATATCAGCTGTTTTCACATAAAAATTAATTACATAAAATATATGAAACAGTTTATTTTATTTTTCGCGATTTCAGAGTTGTTTATGTTCTGAAATCAACTATCTTGTTATATACCTTTTTCATACCATAAACTTTTTGGTGTTGTTTTGGATTTTTCATCGGAACTGTTACTGGATTAATGGGGAAGGCAACTGTCAAAATGGCGCTGCGTACGCTTGTTCCACGAGAACTATGAAAACAAAGGACTTTTACTTAACAAAATCGTTTTTTTAGCTTTAAAATGATTATATTTTGTGTAATAGGCTTTAAAAATGTTGGCTTTTACATATTTCCGAAAAATCTGGATAGGTACAGAAAAAAATTATAAATTCTGTAAGAATAAAAACGTCTTAATTTGGCTTTAAATTCCGGCATTTGCATTGTAGAATATTCTTTTATATCCATTTTGGGTCAATGGGTCTTTTTCGTTAGCAAAATACCACAAAATAAATACCTATTTTCCCATACATTTTGTTCTGAACGTGTACTGTCTTAGGAACAAGCGTACGCAGCGACATCTACAATTAGCTTTGCGTTGCCAACCCCATTATTGAAAACATAGTCATTTAATCCAGTGACCAAGAACCTTATATTCATATTCTTTGCCAGTGACAGTCCGATGACAAATGGTTTCAATAAGTCGTGTATTGGGAACTTGTTATATACCTTTTTCATACCATAAACTTTTTGGTGATGTTTTGGATTTGTCATCGGACTGTCACTAGATTAAATGACTACGTTTTCATTATTTCGTGTATTTTAATGCTTTTCATTATCTAGGAAAGTAAGAGAAACCTATTTACTATAGTCTTACTATAGTCGTCTTCTTTTATTTTTAGTTTGGCAATCTACTTTCCTCTTGGAAGTAATTTTTGCCAGTGTCAAGTGTTGAATAGTTCAGTGGTCGCTGTGTTTCTGTTTATATTAGAATGCGGGTGCATCGCATTCCAATGCTGCTTGGAGCATTTGGTACCGAGTTCACTCCGGTATGTTCTGCCGAGGTAGCTACCACTACAACAAAATTCTCAGCTTCACACAACCAAGATCACGTCTATTTCAATTATCCCACATAATTGTTCAGTTGCGTAGACACTTGTACCACAAAACTGCACCAATTTAAAGACACAATATCCACTATGAATCAATTTGCAAATAATTAAAATAGACACCGAACCGAACTCGACCAAATGGCGCCAAAAACTCGAATAAATAGTCAGTAAAGAAAACAGCCATTACATTTATTAAAAAAGTAAATTTATTTCAACATAAATAATCTTATACTTATAAAAACTTAATTATTTTAAAGCTTTTAATGGCATGGTGATTACCAGCTTATATACAAAATAACAATTTTCCATAATCTCGAAGATAATATACAAAACTGTTTTATTCATTTTAATATTTTGTGCTAAGGCAGTTTAGTTTATACAGCGAGCCACTTTTACTATCTATTTATAATATGCTTGTTTATATTAAAAAAAAAAACGAACGAAGAAGAAAGAATTAGTAGTAAAGTCTACCTACTTTTGAAAGTTAATAATTACCACTGACAATATAACCCAAAACACACTTCATTAAAAAGATTTGTTTAAACATGACATGGTAGTTTATATAGCGAGCCACTTTTAATATTTACAAGCAATGCTTGCTTATATTTAAAGAGATTTTTCGTCTGCAAAAATAATTTTGTTTTTCACAGTGTTATATGAATTACAAAGTTATATTTGCAGTTATGGAAAATCTGCTGTACCTCGAAAACTAATTATTATATCTCGTTCAAACCAATTTTTGTTGAAAGTGTTTATTAACATCTACAGCATATATTTTTAGATTTTTCACTCTCTTATTTCAAGGGGGGGGGGGGGGCACACATTTTACCACTTGGCGGTTTATATCTTTCAAACGGTTGACTTTGAGAAAAAATTGTCTCAGAAACCTCAATGTCATTTTTAAAGACCTATCATCTATAGACACCACGCACGTATTGGTTTGAAGAAAAATTTTTTTTTCAGTTTCTGTTCCATGTATGCGGAGTTCCCCCTTAATCTTTTTATTTTTGTAATAAAATCATTAAGCGGTTAACAGAATACATCTATCTAGCAAGTTTCAATTGTGTAATATTAATACTTTCGGAATAAAGTGGCTGTGACATACGGACGGACAGACGGACAGACAGACAGGCAGACATGACGAATCTATAAGGCTACCGTTTTCGCCATTTAAGCTACGGAACCCTAAAAAAGAACAAGCGTGAATAAGATTTTCATTCATGTAAGGTAAAATGAGGTTATTCCCATATGCAGTTTGTAGGACTAAGTTGTGTGTAGAAACTAACTACTAACGTAAAGTATAGTATAGCTTCCCAGCATTTAGTCAGTTTACTGCTAATCGAAGCTATGTATAATAGTTTGATTAATGTTACAACTGTTTTTCCGCGACCGACCCGTGGTCACACCGTTTTACCACACAGGTGTGACTACGGGGAATTTTTTTTACCCGTAGTCACACCGGTGTGATTACGGGGAATTCATCCCGACCCGTGGTTACACCAATGTTGGTGTAACCACGGGTCGGGATGAATTCCCCGGTCACACCTTTGACCAAATTTGCTTCTAAAACCCTAATAGTGAATCCAATATTTATAAGTAGGAAGCTTGCACATGATTACAGATAGAAACGCGCCATTTTCATAAAATCTTGTAAAGTCCATTCGTTTAGATAGTGTCGGTACACCCGCAAGCACTTGTGTTCAGAGACAGGAATAGAATACCGGTAAGTTTTTGGTAACGTTATACAAATAACGTTACTGAGCATTAGTTTTAGCTTATTAAGTGTTTTATACTTAAAGTTTTAGAAATGTATCGACATTTCGCAGAGTCGTAAGTTTATGCGGAAAGTCCGTATTATTAGCTTGTAAATTTTCCAGAATCGTGTCTAGCGTCGGAAGTTTTTTATTAGCATAAAATCTGTATACTGTTCGGACGTACTACATCACATTCAAAGTCGTCCGTTTTCGATAGTGGGATTCTTCCGTTTTTACGTTTTTTGGTGTTAATGGGCCTATTTTTAATATTATTCCGACGCTAGTTATTGGTATCCTCACTATTTTTGAAGTATCTCTGATAGGTACAGACAAACTAATTTCAACGCAATGCCGATGGACATTGATCATAAGTTGTTTACATGTTTTACAAAACACCCGTATTTTTTTGTTGGTTCACTTAAAGTTTCATCTTGAGGCACTTAACTGTCCTTCCAAGGAAGAAAAAATATTTTCAGTATACGTAGCAGAGTCAATAAACACAAGCTTTCACTACGGCGGCGCTTCGATGCAAACTGCCAAAATACAAATTGACTTGCGGGTGTACGCCGCACGCGGTATCCTTTGTTTATGCGGCGGCATCCTTTGACAAGAAGCGGCACGTGCAAAGGCGGCGCGATCAAAGGGCGACACTATCTAAGTGAATGCGCTTTACCATTTTATATAATAATCGGCGCCGGCGGCGCAGTTAAAGAATGGGATAAGAAAGGGCGGCGTACATGTTCTCTTCTCGCTTACTCACTCACACTTATCGTGGGAAGCGCTATGAGCCACCATATACAATCCTTTTTTGACTGCTGAGGTCATAGAAAAAAAAATTCAGGTCAGTGGCTGCAGTTAATAAATCTTCATCTTCTTTAAATTACTTAACCAAAGTACCAGGGTAGCATAGATTTATAAAGGAATTTTGTACAATGACACATACTTTATCTCAAAAATTTATTTGTTAGTATTACGAAAAATGAGACAAAAATAAAAAGCTACTAAAAATATAGAATTAAACCTTCTCCATATTTATGTGATCCTGTTACTTTGATGACGTATTTATTGTTTTACGAAAAAAGTCTATAAAAACTTTCTTTGTAATTTTTCATGTGAAGGGTGAGTCGGTGTGACCATGGGTAAAAAAAATCCCCGTAGTCACACTGGTGTGGTAGAACAGTGTGACCACGGGTCGGTCGTGTCTCTCATGTTATAAAAATTATATGTTTAAGACTAATATATAGATACAATTCATATCAATGTATACGAGTCCGTAATGGTCCTATAATTTAGTGAATGTATGCTTGATAAGAACAGATGTGATTGATCTGCAAAAAGATGATTTACAATTCTGAAGAAAATAAACTTTGTAATAAATAACATTCCAACCAAACACACGTAATATCGTTCGATATGTTACACGGAAAATATGACATGCATTATAATAACTTATTTATATCTCAGTGTTTCAATAACAGTCGTCCTTATATTTAGAAATCATCATAAACTGTAGTATAAATTTTATATTACCTACGTTATCTCATAATTGCGCAGTATTTATGATAACAAGATTCTTATGCGAATTAAATTATACGTAAATAATGCGCCTTAATTCTGGTTTTGCTTAAACAGTTGATTTTTTACATTTAGAGGTTTACAGATTAGTTCATGTTTTGGTGTTTGTTTTTATGATGAATGTCTTTGAAATGAGAAATTTGCCTAAACAGAGAAATCTAGAAAATAACAATAAAAAAATAATAATTTACAGTTTCCTGTCTGTTTGTAAGAATTACCTTACTTTCAGTTATTTACTTACTTATTATTAAGCATTGTTATAGAATCAATTTTTAATATATCGGATCATTTTGAACATACCATCCAAATTTTGAGGATGTGTTCAGTGTCCATGAAACTGAACAACTTTCTCTTAGGAACACATGGTCAAATATGTAAAATAAAAATCGACTTTCCATACAAATCAAAGAGATCACGTGATCAATTTAGTATGGGATGACCAAAATTTTGTGGCGAAATTTGACACATGTTTCTTACAGAAAGTTGTTTGGTTTCATGGACTGGACACATCCTTAAAATTTGGATGGTAAGTTCAAAATGACCCTGTATATGTTTTCATGAAATATTCTCGTTCGAAATTGAATGAAATTGGTGTCATTCTGTTAGGTAGAAAATAATAATTTTATACTTAGATTGTTCGTCTTAAACACATATTTTTAGTACAATCTTGAGATACCCATTTAGTATTCAAGATTGATTGAAGCTCCTTCAGTTTGTTCGAAGGCATGTTACGTTTTTCTTGTCTCTTCCAGTTGTAAAATTCCACATCTGAAACAAAGATAATAAACATGTCAGAATAAATGGAAACATAAATTGATAGGGAGAAGTAATTTGCGTCATATCGACTTTATATAAATTCAGTCGTACAGAACAATGCCTACTACGGTCTCCGAAGCGTGCTTTAATATTTTGCCAAGGTATTTATAACTATAGTTGTTTACTCAAGGTACTTATCGTTTAATTATAATTCAAAATTTCTTTAGGACAAATATTTGTAAAAGTATTTCAAAAGAAATCGTTTTATTCGAGTATTAAAATTGCTTTGAGGAAGAATGCATAATATTTTTCATATTATAATTTGAAATTTTGGAAGGTCTGTTTCATTGTTTGTATTTTGTTTGTAAATATTTCTCATTATTGCTCTACATTTGTTGTTTACCATAATAATGGAAGAGGAAAATTCATAATGTTATACCTAGCTCCAAGGAATATTTGATAACGTTTCTACCGTGGCAATGTAATATAAATTTGCATCATTATGAAGATATTTATTCAGGATTATTAATAGTAAGTTTCTTTGCAGTTTGCAGTATGCTAGTTTGGAGGGAATTTACCTTTTTACCTAATTTAGGGCTATTCTATATTATTCTATTGACGTCTCATTCCATGAAACATTAGGGGTTAAATCTACATTGATAGAGACCTACATAGGATCATAGTGATTACCTATCTCATGATATCAAAGTATAAAAATATTTTAGTTGGCAAAACGGAAACGAATAAAGTTGATTTAAGGAATGAATGAATGTATTTTTCATTAGCTTTTTTAAAACAGTTTGCTAATTATTGTAAAGCCGAAATATGGTTTTGACCATCAGCCATTTTATTGTCGCCACTGCTGGGGCACAGGCTTTCCTTATGGGTGGATAAGAAGGATGGGCCATTACCCACCACGCAGGCCCAGTGCGGATTGGTGGGTGGAAATATGGTTTACGTATTTATAAAAATCCATCAATGTTAGTCAAGGTGTATTTTGCACTACATAGAGTGAAAGCTAAAACATTTCTATGACAATCCACGACACAGCATTACGTTCATAGAAATAGAATGTCAAAGAACAACAATGTCAATAAACAGGTGATCCGAAAATGAATGCATACATTTTATATGAGATACGAAAAAAATTACTTAGATTCATAAAATATGACTATATATGGCAAAGGAAATTAATAAACTATGTTCCATACTGTTTTCTTCGTCGATAAACGAATAAATGTAGAGAAATTTGGTTTTAGAGAAATTTGTGACAATATCTTATTTACCTGTGAAAAGTGTGATTACTTGGATTGTTTCTTTTTGTCACATCACATTACTTAGAGCACAAGACACCATGGCTCCACGATACCTTTATTTTAAATTCTAATTAAGATTAAAAAATATTTTAAACAAAATGTGATTGTTCATTTGCTAGGCGGGACGCTAGGGGCTCTTACTGTGAAAAATGTTGGCACATGTCACTTGATCCTTTGTCTCTTTTTTACATAGACCGTGTCCGTATGATGTAAACTTCTCTTTTCCACGCTTTGTTGGTCTTCTTGAGCGCAACGAAAATTTTTCTATGTCTATGATTACGTTTGTAGTAAAATTTTACTGCTTTGAAGAAAACGAGAAATTATAAGCAGTCTCTAAAACAACTAATTTCGCAGTGAAAAGTGTGTCTCAAATCTCGAATACAAAACTTTCCATTACATCAAATTCTTTAATCCCAAGATCCCAAGGCAAAACAAAAACGAGAAAAAAAAGGATGTAAAAGTGTGGTGCCAATAATAGAACGGAAATATTTTTATTACGCACGACCTCGAAGATTAAAAAAAATCGGGATTTTTAAAGAATACAATTATAATATTATTTTTATAGGGACAAAAAAGCGGATAGTAACATTTTGTACCATAGGTAGGTAGCTAGATGACAACAGTACCTATTTGAAGCAAAAGCCATAATTAAGGTGGTACCCTGAGCGAAAGTGGCGCCGCGGTGAAATTTATTTAATATTATAGTTCTAATACACAATTTTAATCATGTTTATCGTGGAGATTTTAGGGCCCACAGTCTAGTATTTTTAGACGGTATCGTTACATTCCTTAGTAGTCGCTGCTAGAAGTAGATAGAAAAACTGCTAAAAGTGGCCGTTTTTGACACATTTGCTATCTACTTCTACGAATGACTACGAGAGCATGTCATGATACCTTCTAAAAATACTAGACCTTGGGCCCTAAAATCTCCACGATGAACATTATTAAAATCTTTTTCTATTAATAACTTATTAAATAAAAACCTCTGAGGGCGCCACTTTCGGTCATACAACCGCCTTAAGTATTTGGTTTTAGTTAAAGGGTGTTAAATTGCCACAATTAGGACTCTGCGATGCGAAAACAAAACGTTTAAACAATCGCTATACGATGTAAAAGCGCATGGTTTTAATCATAGGAGCCAAACAGTTACTTTTCCCATTACATACGTTAATCGTCTGTGCAAGTTAGTGCGTTCAAACTGTAAAACGGAGAGACGCTGCGTTGTGGGTTCTTTGGAGCGCGAATGAACGTCTTAAATTAACACAAATACGAAATATTGAGTGGATGCATTTAGTTTGATTATGATAACGTGTAAGCCTTCTCTTCCTTGTTCTTTGGACTCAGGATTGCGAAACGTAAACAATGCAGACAATTGAAACATCAGATCGCATGGAACAACACGAGGATGCAAGACAAACTATCAGTATTATTGTAGAGGTCGAAGACATTTAGCCTGGCAGGTGTATTTCCTTCGTAAACACGCCGGCCGGTTTGCCCAACCAACGCATTGCGTTGCAAACTGGTCTGGAAACTTCTGTGCAACCGCTGCGCCGCTGTGCGTCGAAAGACAGATTGCGAAAGACGGTTACTCATACGCGCTGGCTGATTAATACTTTTAAAGATAATTTTAAACTAGATTGTTGTTTAAATTTATTGGCATTTTAGGCTATTAATCTGTCACTCAGCCAGTGCTACCTTACCCTACCGTACTGCAGTACAGTTAGCAACAAAAGTTTTCACTGTTAACTTAAATTATGTATCTCCCACATGTAGTTCCTCGGGATAACTAAATGAGTGACAAAATACTGAGTGGGCAACTATTATACCAAGTAGGTATTATAACTAATTTGAGCTGCCCAACTTTGTATTTTTGTCATCTCGATTAGGTTAATAGTGGCTTTTTTTAAATAAAATATATGCCAAATATTAAATGTTTTGTGTGCACTAAGGTTGTCGCCCATTGAAATTTGGTCGCCTGTCCTGAATAATTAGTTACTCAATTTGTATTTTAAAGTCGCCCAATTTCAGTATTTGTAGTCGCCCGTAGTAGCCCTTAGTCCGTCGCCCACTTAGTATTTCAGTACGCTATATTCAGTGTTTTTGATACTTAAAATGTGAATTTATTGTTACCCGATTAAATACTACCCTTATATTACTTATCTGAATTTTCCAATATTTGCTTCAAGTTACAATCAGGTGTTACCTTGCGAAAGTCCATTACAATGGATGCAAAACAATATTTAGCAATAACATTCACACTATAAATGGTAAAACATGTAAGAATCTGTGCACCGCCCGCCCGCCCACAAGTACAAATACACATGCAAATACCTGCTGCCGGTAAAATCAATTGCGATTGTCAATATGCTATTGTTGGAGGAATTGACAATACGTGTAAACGATTAATTTTCGCATCAATGGCGTCGATGATGCAAAAATTGACAATCGCAAATGATTGTTACCGAAAAGCTTGACAGCAATACCTACACCTTAACAACCCACTGAGCGCACTCGGTATTTGGCATTCCTGGTGATGGCGGTGGGTAAAACTCGTGTAGAGTTGTTGGTATTGCTAGAAGCGCTCATGGCGGAACTTGACAGCTGATCGTACTCGATCACGTTTGTTAAGCAACGTTCGGTCCGGTCAGGTGTCGGATGGGTGACTGTTAAGGTGGCATTACAACTGAGCGCTTCCGTGCTTCGCAGGGCACGTTAAACCGTCGGTCCCGGCTGTTTTCATCTGTTATCAGTCGTTAAGCCAAGCTGGAGGCCTTTCAGATGGCTTGATAAACTCTAACACCAGAGGTGGCCACTAATCTTCATTCGATAAGATAAGAAGAAGGTATTGCTGTCATTGTGTGTCTGCAGGAATTTGCATGGGGATTTATCTCTTCGGTGCACGGTTTTTTAACTGTTTTACTATCCATTAGAAGTTATTGCTAAATATTGTTTTGCGTCCATGACTTTACAAGACTTGCCATGCCCACGCCATAACAATCTTTAGATGCAATTTATTCTCTTTATAAAAGGATTGTGTTTTAAAAAGATCTCCCTTACTAAAAGATTGTTTGAATACAAACGAACAATGCTTTGGAACAACACTAAACTATTTAAGAAACGTGAAACAACATCAGCTAAATAGTATTTTTACCAAATTTCGTAAAATATTTAAAGAATTAAGTATAAAACTAAAAGCTTTTGATCATAGCATGTTAAATATTTTGGGAAAGTTATTTTCACAACTTTCACTGATATTTCAGGTATTTTTGGGCTTAAACACGGCAGGTAAACAGTTTCTGGGAATTTTAAATCATTTATTATAGGCAGGTTCTAGCACTACATATTTTGTTATAGTAAAGATAAGTATTGTTTATTTACTAACTAGCGGCCGCCCGCGACTTCGTCTGCGTGGAAAGGTTTTTTTGCCATCCCTCGGGAACAGTACTTTTTTTCGGGATGATAGGTACCCTATGTCCTTCTCTGTACCCCTGACAACGTGTATGCAAAATTTCATGATGATTGGTTGAGTAGTTAAGACGTGAAGGCGTAACAAACAAACAAATAAACAAACAAACAAACGGACTTTCGCATTTATAATATTAGTAAGGATATAATTGGCTTTGGTTAAAAAATAAAATGTATTTTTTTTATTTATTTTTATTACAGATTAAGGCAATTTAAGAAACTAATTTGAATATTTTAACATTTGGTTGCGTATATTCTTTCACATCCACCTTCCACCATCCCTAATGCCAAGTTCTTTTTTTTTATTTTTTAGGGTTCCGTACCTCAAGAGGAAAAAACGGAACCCTTATAGGATCACTTTGTTGTCCGTCTGTCTGTCTGTCCGTCCGTCTGTCTGTCAAGACCCTTTATCTCGGAAACGCGTGGAGGTATCGAATTGAAATTTAAACCATACACTAAGGTCTACGGGCCCTTGAAGCTGTAAAAAAATCAAACTTCTAAGTTAACGTAAAAAAAAGATACTGCCGTTTAGGGCGCAAAAAACGCATTTTCGATACTCTCAAAGGAATCAAAATTCATAGGGTACTTCCCGTTGACCTAGAACTATGAAATTTGGCAGGTAATAGCGTCTTATACTACCCTTACAGGAATAAATCTGAAAACTGTATATTTGTATTTAAATCATAATAAAATATGGTCATTAAAATACGTAATTATTAATCATCTTGGTGAAACAACGGTATTCGCGGTCATAGTTTAACTTCTAATTACTTTTGGATTAATCGCGCCACTAATTCTTTTTAAAATATCAATATTTATTATTATTAATTATTCAGATCCTTTCAAATATTGATATAGTTAATTACTTTTAAAAATAAAATTAATAAGTAATAAATTTGGCTCTAAATATTTTCGCAACATGGCGGTATGTCACGCTGTATGACGGGGGTCTTCTTCTTCTTATTTTTGTTTTAGCAATCTACTTTCTTCTTGGAAGTAATTTTTGCCAGTGTCAAGTGTTGAATAGTTCAGTGGTAGATTGATTCAGTTTACATTAAAATGCGGGTGCATCGCATTCCAATGTTGCTTGGAGCATTTGGCACCAAGTATAATCAAGACAGTTTACTCGGTAAGGTCAGCCGAGGTAGCCACCACTACAATAAAAGTCTCGGCTTCACACAACCAAAGGGTCCTGTCGGAATACACCCATTTTCTCTAATAACATTGCGATAGATAAAACCATTTCACAGAACATTATACAGTGTACTATTGATATACAGCGCCATCTATTGACAATCAACAGTACTTGTATTGTACACACCTGTATAAACAGGTGCGGTGGGTTTGTAATTATTTTATTTTTTCTCAAAAATGCTTGGAAATTCGAACATTATTTTTAATCTCTATCGAGTAATTTTACGCGCGTTTTTTTTCTCGATAGCTGTTCGTGCTAAGGGTACTGGTATCACGTGAAAGGCCTTGATGAGCACATTCCAAAAAATTGAAAAAAAAAATAAAAACGAAAACAAACTGTTTTGGTGCAATATGGGTATCAAATGAAAGGCCTTGATGAGCGCATTCCAAAAAGATTAAAAAAAAAAATTAAAAACGAAAAAAATTTTTTTTACATTACCTATGGGTATCAAATGTAAGTTTTTTGAAAAGTTTTTTGGAATATGCTCATCAAGGAGCATATTCCAAAAAACTGAAAAAAAAAAAAAAACGAAAGGTAATTTTTTTTTGCAATATGGGTATCAAATGAAAGGCCTTGATGAGCACATTCCAAAAAACTGAAAAAAAAAAAACAAAAAAAAGTATTTTTTTTTTGCAATATTGGTATCAAATAAAAGGCCTTGATGAGCACTTTCCAAAAAACTGGAAAAAAAATGAAAAACTGGAAATAAAGGAAAAAAAAACCGGTTTTTTTTTTCAATATGTGTATCAAACGAAAGGCCTTTATGTGCACATTCCACTTTCCATTTTCTTTTATCAATTACTGAAAGTAAATTAAAATTAAAATAAAAAGCTTAAAACTTTTAAAACTAAAAAGTTAAAAGTTTAAAAGTACTACACAAGCCTTGGCCGCAACTAGGCATTGATGGACTCACGTATGTTCTTCAATGCCTGTCTTGAGTGCCGCTGCAGTAATGTACTATTCCATTTCAAACTTCGCCCGTGGTCAATTCTTTGTCGTAATCCCTGGAAGGGTTATTTTCTACGTGGCGACAAAGGATTTCAAATGGTTATCTATATATAGCAGTCTGCTGAACGGATTTTGATGGTATTTTTTTACAGTTTGGTAGCTTGGAGTCCAACTTATAATCTAAGCAATTTTTCACATAATTTCTGTAGGTAGAACCTGGGATAAAGCTTGAACTCTCCGTAGTACAGTTTTCGTATAAAAAACTAATAACTACCAACCACTTTTTTTTCAAAATATTTCCTTTGTACCGACACAACTTTTCTATAGCTTTATTTTATGTATAGATGTAAGGTCTGTACGGAACCCTCGGTGGGCGAGCCCGACTCGCACTTGTCCGGTTTTTTTTTTTATAATGGCAGGGGGATCTGCATGTGGTGACGTCGTAGAAAGGTCATTTGAAGGTTAAAGCTTTTTATTGAATATCTTAAAAAATATAGACTTATTTTAAAATCTAATTAGTAGACATTGTACCGAAAGCTTATTTCTCGAAATGGTTTTGAGATTTCCGGTCTTGTTCAAAAAGTTATCAAAGCCAATTCCGTAAGTAAATAAATAAATTAATACCTATCGTTTCCCGTGAGGATTTCAGAATGATAGAGTCTGCGTTCGTCTCCAACCTTTAATCCTCACTCGTAATTCATCAAAATTGGTTCTGCGGTTTAGCAGTAAAACCTTACGTAATGCAAATAGACAGATAGAGTTCCCGAATAAATATGAATTCTAGTAGCTTTTTATAAACTTACTTCAGATGAATCGTGATGTGGCCTCTAAATTGAGTTGACATTATTTTCTGCTATAGGGATAGGGAAAGATGGTGTGAACTGAAGTGAAGACTGCCGAAGCGTTGTAAGTGCACATTTCCGGTGACAAAAAATAAGCGCGACCGCTTTTCATTAGGGAGACATTTGTTTGGGTACCATTTTGCCTTAGTAATTTCCAGTCTTAATTAGATTCAGTTTATTAAAGTTGGCCGTGGTCAACTGATTTTGAATTTAACATTGTTTTTTATGACATTATTAAATCTATTCACTATCAGAATTTAAAGCTAAAAAGTCACTTGAAACTTTTTTATAAAGATTTTGTTTTTAAATCGTTCTAAGCAACAATTTTAAAGCAAAATTTCTCTATTATTGTGTCCAACTTGCTAAAATATTGTTTCACATATTTATTCAAAAGTACTTAATTGTGACCATATCTAAATTAAAGAATAGCTACTTTTTATCCATCCCGTAAGGAAGACCAGTGTGTCAGTAGTGGAGACGTATCAAATTCTAAACAACTTTTATGCATAAACATGTAGTGCTTGCAATAAAGAATATCAATGCTTCTTGAACTGTGAAAGTTTGTGTAACTGTATGTATGTATACTTCTACCTACTTAACCAAGGTAATGAATGAGATATAACCTGCTTCTGGGATTACACAAAGTATGAAATGTACTACCTGTCTAAACAGAAATACGACCGTGTTTATGAACAAAGAGCAAGCATTGTCTTGTTCAAGGATTACGACTCCTTAAGAATTTCCACATTACTCACGTATAAATTAACACTTTATTCAGCACTGATATTTTATGTCATACGTCAAATATATGTACAGGGTTAACGTATTTTTGGAAGAAACAAAAATACCATAGATTTAACTCTCCACTAAGTATACTTATTTTTAAAAAATATTATTACGATACTTGAGTTACGGTATGAAAAATTATTTCATATAAATTTCAAACCTCAAATACTGAACTTCATATATACCTAGGGAGTTTTGTTTGTTGCAGGTACTCACATTTTAGCTTAATCCAAGCTTATTTAGCACGTCGTGTCAGAAAAACATCGAGTTACAAGCAAGTCAAGAAACCATGCAGTGTAATGAGGTATTTACATGGGTGACTAAAGCCGCACAACTTTCGCCGCACGGCGAAAATCGACCTAGGCCGCAGTGACTGAACAAACAAAATTATCTGATCCAGTAGCCAAAACTGGAACTACGTTACTACCTATATATGTTACCTACGTTACGCCATCAACTACATAGAGGACAGCGGCGTCATCACCTGCGATTCAATTTTGGAAGTGATTTGCTAGGTGACTAAAGTCAACCGACGCAGGTGACTAAAATGGACTCATGTAAATAGTCTATAACGTAAAAGTAGCGTAGCTTATCGCTTTGATTTTGCTCTTGTTTGGGAGATCCTATAATAATACCATTAGGAACGAAAAAAAACACATCTGCACTGCAGACAGAATTACATTATTAAACTAATATACAGGATGTCCCAAAACTTTGCCGCACGTAGGGAAAGTACCTTAAATATTGAAGGTAGGAATTTTTACTGAAAGAAGATTTTGATTTAAAAAATAATTGGAATTGAATTCAAAGATTTTTGAAAAATTGCAATCAATAATATTTTATTTTTACGCTACCGCTCGAAAGGATTTCTCATTAGGATTATTTTTTCTTTAATAAAAGGAAGACTGTGAAATTTATTTCAACGCCCGATTGGGCCGCAAAACAATGGAAAATCTATTGTGTCTCATTTTCTGGGGCTTGAAGGATTAAAGTTTATGTAAATCACAGACATTGTTATATTACATGGAATTGACAAACCGACGACCCGTAATTTTAGAGTTTATGACTTATTTTTATTTTTAAGTTAGCGAACGAATCGAAAATTGGCCATTTGAGTAGGGAGGCTGTTTTCGTAGTTCAGAACTGTTTAACCTACCGTGCTGCCGTGCGTACTTTCCCTTCGAGTGGCAAAATTTTGGGATAACCTTTATACTGTGTTAATAAAGAATCTACCAAAGTCGACGACCTCAATTAAATTTAGCAAGGAATAGATATCAGTGCACACCCATTACGAACTACGAAGTTAGTTTAAGGACTCTTGCAGACTATTCAGTTATGCAGTTTCAGACAGACTAAATACCAAGAATTGAATACAAACACTGCAAAACTTTAATCTATTAAAACTTTGTAAAACTAGTTTGAGTAATTAAATATTTACTTTTTTCATCATTATTTGTCCATTTTAAAACTAGACTCTAGTAATTTTAAGTTCTTTAACCAACTGCAACGCTTTTTCATGTTCCGTTGTTTGGAGACAAGTTAAGACAATTTAGTCGTTCATAACTTGATTATGGAACTAAGTAGAAACAATACTTTCTTGTACTTTCATCAACAAACATTTCCATTAGCAAGATTAGGCGGATTGAGGTAAATCCTGACAATTTTGATAATGGACGCACTGTAAAGCTATTTTCATAACTAGTAACTTATTTATTTCTAACTCGACTCGGGTTAAAACTCAATTTTAGTGTTTTTTACAAAATGGAGACTTAATTCATATAATTCAGTCATATAAGTAACAATTCTCAATTTTTTATCATAACTTAATAGTAGTTATAAAAGTTTAATATCGTACACGTTTTTTGAAATACTGTCGACTTCTTCATAAAACTTCAGAAATATTCTCAGCATTTAAGAAAAAAAATGCCGCCGTATGTTACTGTGTGTGGTTTAATGAAATAGGCCCCAACTTTTATTACCCCAGTTTGTGCTACGACTGCTACAAGTGACATTTTTACGACATTGCTAGTTCAGCTAGAAGAAGATTTTATGACTCGAAACGAATTTCCCTATTGGTTTTTGGGATGTTAACAATGTCACTACAAGTTTTTATTTACCTTATAGATAAGTAGAAAAGAATATGATGGACCATAAAACTTGAAGAGCACAATTTAGAGAATAAAGCGCTTTATTGCAAAAGTCGATAATGTTTGTGTTGACGTCAAGAGACATTGTGTATTGTATTGGTATTGTATGTGTATTTGGTAAAGGGGACACGCACCAAACGTCAATATTTCTCAAGCATTAACTAAAAGATAAATAACATTAAATTCAACACATATCACATCGCTAGATGTACCAACATTGTTGTGTAAATGCTCATAATACTGTTAACTCGAAATCTACGCTTTAAATTTGATGCAATGTCTCAAGGACATGGCACATGTAACCGGTTTCAAACAAATTTTGCGACAAAAACCTATATTTAGACCCTTTCCCCTTTTAAGATTCTTCAAAACAACTTGAGGTTTAGAGATTGTCAAGGGTCTTAACGGAAGGTTACTTTTCGCCTTTTGCGTACTATTATGTATTCTGCTTGCTTTATTTCTGTAGCTGGTATAGGGAACAGAGTCGATTCGGACGAAGTCTTGGGCTGCAGCGGTAATATTTATAGGTATAATGATATCCAAATGACCTCAAAGCCGATATAAACTGAACTGCTCGCTTGAATACATAGTATTTTGGCTTACCACACTTTGTTAATTATTTAATGAGAGGGGAATATTAAAGCAATAAAGTTAGTAGGTATAATGTACTTTTCTATATTTCTATTTGCTTTAAGTTTTACTTTCATTATGACTAAAAACAGTTTTATTAGAACAGTTTTTGGCAGACGAAAATGAAGGTAGGTGTCGATTTACATATTGACCTTTTTTTCGGCATGAAAATAATTGTTAACTTAAAGTATGAGTAGGTAGATAAGGTACTCACCAAAAATTTTCGTGAAAAGACTTGACTAGTAGACAGGAAAACAACAAGAGTTTTACGATGCACTTTGTAACTTATACAACTGTCACTTTGAATTCGCCTCACGGGCTTCGAATAGTGAGATGAGGGAATTTTCTGCTTGTTGAACTACTTGCTGATGAATTTGAATACGAAGAACTATTGCTGTCTTGCCTTTTTAGAGTGTTTTTTGGTTTCATAGCGCGCGAGTCCTTGAATATTTTGTCTAGTACTTGTCTGATCGTCGAATGCTTTCTGTCGAATGGGTTTGGATACATTTTGGTCTCGTGCGCACGGTTTCACGGGTATTGCAAGAGTGCTGCTCGCTGCATGGCCGGCCGCTTGCGCCTGGTCAGTGGCCGGTTGGGAAACGTTAGTTAAGGGTCAAGTTCAAAGTCTCAGGTGATGTTATAGTGTGTTATGAAAGGTTTGGTAAGATCGGTAACATTTTACTGACCGATCTGGCTGTCTTCTGTGTTGTAACTATATTCTATTACTGCTTTCGTTGGCTAACATTTTATACGCTTTTGCACAACCTTTATTGAATAAATTTGACGCTGATGTGACATTTAGTTTTGAACATGATTATTTACTACCTCAAGGCACGCGTACCTTATACCCTAGCAACTACATATTTTATTACGTTGTCCAACACACAAGCTTTTTGTTTGTCGCATAAATATCCGGCTTCCGGTTTGAACGATAAGTCCCTATATTGTCCTTCAGATAAATAAGTAATAGGGCTCTGTAACAGCCCGAAGGCTTCGTTTACTTTCTTTTGCAAGGGTCGTTAATAAAGACGTGACGCTTCGTGATCGTCACAAAAGAATTTAACTTTTCTTTCTTTGCCTTTCTAAATATAAATATTTCCCATTTTCGAGCCAAACTTGTCTTTCTTTATATTATGTTTGGAAGGCATTATAACATTATCCAGAAGATTTGACTGAACTATATGATTTAACGTGCCAAAAGAATTTTATTCACTATTCATAGTCACAGATGATAAGTAAATTTTTTTATTGGTCTTCATGTAGTGTATGGAATCTAGAACACGTAACGTATTTTTCTTTCGCATGAAGATAAAAAAAAAGTTATTTTCCATTTCTTTATTTTACAACTGCGAACCCTGTTATCTACTTTTTTAGCTACAACTTAAACATTAGGGCAACTAAACGAGTCATCAAAAGAATACTTTTTAATTTTTAAGACTTTTTTAAACATTGATTATCATTATTAAGTACCTACCAATTGTTTTTAAAGATACATTATTTATTCGCCGTCTTAAAAAAGAGTACAAATTAGACGATTTTTAACGACATTTGAATTTTGTCAACGTTTGTTACAAATGGAAAGTTCCTTAATTAAATATACGAGTTTGTAACTTCATTTGTTTTATTTTTATTTCTGAAACTTAATTTGTCTCGGTACCCGTTATTTTGTTTTTATTATTACAATTTAAAAAAAAAATTATCTGTTTTATTTTAAGAAGTTACAGGATAGCATAAAATAAAAAAGGGTAAAATATTTTTTTTTGTTACGTTATAATTGAGATGTCTGACTCTTATTGTTTTTTTCATTTTGTTAATAGTTCACTCATTTATTAAGAGACTGGAAGTTTTGATATAAAATTCGTAATTTACGTTGACGTTAATTAGACCGTTAAATTGATGAATAATACTGTTGAACAATGCTTCGACCGTTTCAAACTTCTGTAAGGTTTGTTGGGGTAAGGTCGGACTGTTTTTCGGTTAGTTGAAGAGGTTGCAGCAAATATTTTTTCCCTCATTTCCTAAATAAGATTTTCAAATCAAATTGAGATTTTGTTGTTAAGGATTAAATGTACCATTTTTTTAATTTCTTTTACGTAAGTGGTTGCCAAGTTATACCTTTGTGAAGATTATGATTGCTAATTAAAATATGTACCAGGTAAAGACCGGACTATAGTGGAGCAAGTTCGAATTACTATTTAAAAGCGTCTGTGTGGCTTAAAACGCAAGGTTGTCACTAAAGAAATATCCGGTTTTATCCGTATTATGACTATACAAAAAAAAAAACAAAAAAAGGGTAAGTAGTTTCGTTACAAAAATTCAAATACTATTTCTATATTAAAAATAGGATAAAGTATGTAAATACGATCTTCAACCTTTTGGGGCAAGATAGGATCTCAGCTTACAGTCATCATACAATTGAATTTATCAGTTTTATATAATCGCTACACGTTATAAAATTATTTCACATTCACAATACAAGCAGAAAACAAATAAACACATAATAAAATTGGAAAAAGTTGCCTGGGGGAAGTCCGGTTCTTCAATTGAGACACGAAATTAAGTCGTTTTAGTTTTTGCTCCAAAAAACAGGTGTGTGTCATCACAGTGACAACCGCAGACTGAGGGGAGGGGCAAAAAGAAATGGCGTTTCATATTATGTTGCCAGCAATAAAAAATGTTGCCACGTTTGGGAATTATTTGAATTATCCGATCTTGACCCGATCCGTTCTTACCCCAACGTACCTTACTAATCACATTTACAGCAATAAAGAATTTTTTCGTTTCATTTCATTTCAATGAAAAGAATAAAGTGTCGCAAAAAATACGATGAAAAAAATACTACATTAGTAAGCTTTTCAAAGATAAAATATAAGTGTATGTAAGCGCGCGCTAAATGTATCTCGCAGAAATTCCGTGATTTCGGCAGAAAGAGGCTATATATATATCCTTACTAATATTATAAATGCGAAAGTCCGTTTGTTTGTTTGTTACGCCTTCACGTCTTAACTACTGAACCGATCATCATGAAATTTTGCATAAACATTGTCAGGGGTACAGAGAAGGACATAGAGTACGTTTCATCCCGAAAAAAAGTATTGTTCCCGAGGGATAGCAAAAAAACTTTCCACGCAGACGAAGTCGCGGGCGGCCGCTATATAGATATACATCCTTGTTACAAAATAACCCCGAAATACAAATCGGCTGTTTCATACAAAAATTTCTTGGACGAATAAAAATTCATAACGAAAATATTTTCAAAATGTATGAAACAGCTGATTTTGGTTTTCGTTGTTCACAACATTGTTACAAAATAACCCCTAATGCCGAATATGGTAGATAGGGACCTTTAAACTGAACAACTTTTACAATGAGACCAACTCTGAAATGGCAAAAAAGAAACAGTTGTTTCATACAAAAATTAATAACGAAAAAATCAAAATATATGAAACAGCTGATTTTTAGGGTTCCGTAGCCTAAATGGCAAAAAACGTGTAATGTATGTTTAGTTAGTAGTAAGTAAATTATTTTCAACCTTATTACAACATTGTTAAGTTCGTTTTTGGTAATTACAGTCGACATCATAAATATTATTGTAGTGTGAAGGTAGCTACCATTATTTTCATAATTTCTTTTGTAAGGTACTTAACCCCTTCTTCAATAAACCGTTGTCCTAGACTGACCTGTTTTAATTGTGCTCCGCAAATCCAAAGATATTTTATTTGGCGACGATTATTAAAAAACTCGCGTGTGCAAACTCGGTGTATGTTCAAGATGTCAGTGGGGAAATTAGAACTTTTCAACCACCAAGAGGATAATTGGACATTATACATCGAAAGATTGGAGCAGTATTTTATCGTGAATAATGTCAAAGAAGAGCATAAAGTGCCAACGTTGATCACGGTGATGGGCAGCGGCAGTTACGAGTTGTTGGTGACGTTGTGTACTCCCAGTAAACCTGCAAAGAAAACGTTCGTCGAACTGGTAACTTTAATGCAAAATTACCTCCAACCGACGCCGAGTGTACTAGCCGAGCGATTTAAATTTCGTCAACGGTTGCAACACGATAAAGAATCTATCGCTGAATACTTAGCCGAGCTGAAAAAGTTATCGAAGTACTGTGATTTTCACCTGGAAATAGACAATAATCTACGAGATCAGTTCGTGTGTGGTCTGCGGGACGAAAATATTAGACAACGGTTGTTCACGGAGGAAGCGGTATCATTATCAAAAGCATTTCGAGTCGCCGTAGCGATGGAGGCGGCTCAGCAGAACGCGGCGGTAGTGCAAAGCATCACACACACCAGCAGCGGCGAGCCAGCGGGCCGGCCGGCAACGGTGCATCACGTGACCGCGGGGAGCAGGCCGCGCGGCCGGGGCTTCGATACCGGGCTGCAGTGGAGCGCGGGGCAGCGAGGCGGGCGAGGCTACGACGCACGGGCAAGGCAGGCGGTGCCGGGAGCCTCATCGTCACAATCGCAAGGCGCAGCGAGACAGCGCGGGCGTTGCCGGGCCTGCGGAGCTAATCATGATACAGATGGATGTAAATTTCGGGTGTACACTTGCAAGGTGTGTAACAAAGAAGGACATTTAAAGAAAGTGTGTCCTCGTATAATAAATAAGATGTCGGTGCACACTATGGAGGTGAATGAAGATTCTGACACGGAAGGAACTATGGAATCGTTACAGGTACAGATAAATAATTTTAGTAGTACTAGTAGCTATGACTGTTATAAACCAATAATGAAATATGTTGAAGTAGAAAGTAAAAATATTCTTATGGAAATTGATACCGGAAGTGCTATTTCCTGTATTAGTTACGATGTTTATAAAAGTCAATTTTATGATTTACCATTATTGCGAACCAATGTAGTCCTTTGTTTTTATACAGGTACGAAAATTGTTCCTATAGGCAAAATTAGACCGAATGTTAAATTTAGGGATAAATGCATTTCCTTAGATCTGTTTGTTGTTGAACAAGGTAAAAATCCATTGTTGGGCCGCCAATGGATATATGAGTTAGGATTAAATATTTCCGATTTAAATTGTAATTTTGTTAAAACTAATTTGTCATTTAATGTCGATACGTTAATTTCCAGATTCAGTGATGTGTTCGAAGAAGGGCTGGGTCGGTTCACTGGTGGCACGGTGGGGCTGCACGTGAGGGAGGGCGCGCGCCCGGTGTTCCGGCGCGCGCGGCCGCTCGCCTACGCGCTGCGCGAGCCTGTGGAGCGCGCGCTCGATCAGCTGCAGCGCGACGGCGTCATCACGCCGGTCGACACTTCGGACTGGGCCACGCCGATCGTTCCCGTTATAAAAAAAGACGGAACTATAAGGATCTGTGGTGACTATAAAATCACTTTAAATAAATGCCTCGAAGTAGACCGTTTTCCGTTACCGAAAGTAGAGGATCTGCTGGCTAAATTACACGGGGGAGAAAAATTTTCAAAAATTGATTTGTCGCAGGCGTACGCTCAATTTGAACTCGATGAACCCTCTAAGTTGTTCACTGTGATTAATACTCACAAGGGTCTTTTTAAATACAATAGATTAATTTATGGTTTATCGTCGAGTCCGGGTATTTTCCAGAGAAAGTTAGAACAAATGTTTGCAGACTTGCCTAGGGTAGGCGTATTTTTAGATGACGTCATTTTGACTGGGGTTGATGATATTTCACATATGGAAACGCTCAGTAAGGTTTTGGAGCGATTACAACGTTTCGGATTAAAAGTAAAAAAAGAGAAATGTACTTTTTTCGCAGAGTCAGTAACTTATTTAGGGCATGTAATTAGTAAGGAAGGGGTACATACTTGTCCACAAAAATTAAGTGCGGTGGAAAAAGCACCAGTTCCAACAAATATTTCTGAGTTACGCTCATTTTTAGGCTTAGTAATGTACTACGCTAAATTTGTGAAAAATATCAGTATGTTATTATCACCTTTGTATAAGTTACTACAAAAAGATTCTAAGTTTATTTGGACAGATCAATGTACCGATGCCTTTATGAAGGTTAAGCAATTGCTAGTTTCGAGTGAGGTGCTAGCTCATTATGACCCGGAGTTGCCGATTATCTTGACCACGGACGCGAGCGCGAGCGGGGTGGGCGCGGTCATTTCTCACAAGATGCGCGACGGCCGCGAGCGACCTATAGCATATGCCTCGCGCACACTTAGTTCAGCAGAAGTTAACTACTCGCAAATACAAAGGGAAGCATTGGCTATCATATTTGGTGTTACAAAGTTTCATCAATATTTGTATGGTCGAAGGTTTTTGTTGAAGACGGACCACAAACCTCTAGTTAGTATTTTTGGAGAAAAGGCAGGTATACCGACGATGGCGGCCAGCAGGTTACAGAGGTGGGCGGTTATTTTATCAGGGTACCAGTTCGATATTGAGTATGTACCGACATTGAAAAACAGCGCAGACGCATTATCAAGGTTACCTGTCGATACCGGTACTATAGAAAGAGAGGTAAAAACTTACGTTAATTTTGTTCAAGATTTTTTGCCTGTAACAAGGGATTTAGTTAGTGAAAAAAGTAAACAGTGTAAAACCTTATCGGGACTCTGTATATTTTTACGTTCAGGGTGGCCAAATAAGTGTCCAGCACCGGACATAGAACCGTACTTTTTAAGACGAAATGAATTATATTTGGACTCGGGATGTATCATGTGGGGTTATCGTATGGTTATACCATCTGAGTTACGTACCTGTATTTTAAAAGAACTACATACGGGACACATGGGTGTAGTTAAAATGAAAAGTATAGCTCGTAGTTACGTTTGGTGGCCCGGTATCGACGCGGATATCGAGCGAACTTGCCGCGAGTGCGTCGTGTGTGCATTGGAGGCTCCGGCCCCGCCGCACGCGCCGCCGCAGCCGTGGGTTTATCATTCTGAACCATGGAGTAGGCTACACATCGATTTTTTGGGGCCTTTTTATGGTAATACCTTTTTTGTAGTAGTGGATTCAACCACAAAATGGATTGAAGCCTACAGAATGTCTCGCACGTCAGCCGGCGACGTAATTAAGGTATTAAGAGAAATTTTTGCTCGGTTTGGCCTCCCGAAGGAGATTGTATCTGATAACGGCCCACCTTTCACTAGCAGGGAGTTGGCTTATTTTATGACAAACAATGGTATAAATCATACGCTCACCCCAGCATACCACCCTTCTTCGAATGGTGCTGCCGAAAACGCGGTTAAGCTCTGTAAAAGGGCCTTAAAGAAAGCTTTACATGATAAAATCGAATTGGATGCGGCGCTCCAGTCTTATCTTTTTACATATCGTAACACGGTTCATAGTTCGACGGGCCAATCGCCTGCCATGTTGTTACAGCATAGAAATTTACGTTCTAGATTAGATTTACTCTGTACTGGAAAGAGTGACAATACCGTAGCTAACGTACAAAAAGCGCAAGAAAGTCAGGTGAGGAATGCTGGAGGGATACCGCGTAACTTTGAGCCAGGTGAGGAGGTATGGATTAGAGAATTTGGCACAGGGGAGGATAAATGGGCTAAGGGTAAGATTGAAAAACATTTAGGCTCCCGTAATTATAGCGTAGCTCGGGAAAACGGTCAACTTATCAAGAGGCATGTAGACCAGATCCGAAAGCGATCACCGGTTTCAATTAATTCGTGCCCCAGTTCGGAGTCAGCTGATCGTAGCGAAGGCGAGGGCACAATAACAGTTCCGCCGCTCGCCGCACCACCAGTGAGCGCTCCTAAGTATTCTGTTAGGGTTAGGAAGCCCGTGGAAAGATATGGCAATCCGGTGCTTTATTGAATGTCCGGCATTGTAATAATTTATTTCAAAATTGTATTTTTTTTGTGTATTTATTTTTGTTTAAGGAAAACCTGTAAAATAAGTGGTAGGGTGTAATGTATGTTTAGTTAGTAGTAAGTAAATTATTTTCAACCTTATTACAACATTGTTAAGTTCGTTTTTGGTAATTACAGTCGACATCATAAATATTATTGTAGTGTGAAGGTAGCTACCATTATTTTCATAATTTCTTTTGTAAGGTACTTAACCCCTTCTTCAATAAACCGTTGTCCTAGACTGACCTGTTTTAATTGTGCTCCGCAAATCCAAAGATATTTTAAAACGGAACCCTAAAATAGATTCGTCATGTCTGTCTGTCCGTATGTCACAGCCACTTTATTCCGAAAGTATTAAAACTACACAGTTGAAACTTGGTAGGTAGATGTATTTCTGTAAAAGATTAAGATTAATTATCCCATACATATAACTGATACCGAAAAAAAATTTTTCTTCAAACCAATACGTGCGGGGTGTCTATAGATAGGTCTTTATGATAGGTCTTTATAAAATGATATTGAGGTACCTCAGACAATTTTTTCTCAAAGTCAACCGTTTTAACTTTTGAAAGAAGAGAGCGATTGCGAATAGGTCCTTTTGCTACTAAACCAGAATTACACTAATTTTCAACTAGTGATTATCACAGAGAAAGCAATAACTTGGTGATTATGATTTTAATACAATATAATAAATGACGACGTAGTGGCAAAGCGGGTCCGCAAAAAGTAGCACAAGTCCTACCTCGATGACGTCCGACTGGACACTAACGCGAAGCGAAACGTGTGCGTGAGTAAAAATATTCGTATTTATTTTATAAAAAAAAAACATTTCTAATATTCACACATATATCCAATAGTATCACTGACAAATTAGGTTAGAAATTTAAATGTTTAATTCTCAGCAAAATTACGTTCTCCCAAGTCTCATAAAAATTAAAATGCTTTCAAAATAGATGTTGCTTCAAAAAAATATTCTATCGAGCGAAATTGAAGTATTGAATTTTTTACTTAAAAATCCACTAGAACTAAGATGTATCTCTATACCATATATTTTTTTCAGAATGTTTAAATGGTGTTTACTATTATTAGGCATTTTGCTTTTAAGCCAAATTGCTTTTTAGACATTGATTTTAGGCATTTTGCTACTTGGACATTTTGCGTTTTAGACGTCGCGCTCATAAGGGCAAATTACTCAATCTAGAATCCTTAATTTGGACTAAAGGGCCCTTAATACCTTAAATCTTAATTTAACAGTTTTTTAACTAATTTGAAAGCGAAGAAAAGTAATAAAAACATGTAAAAATCAAGGATTCTTACATGTTTGCAAATCGCCGCGTTGGAACGCGCACTGATTTGAACCCATACTTTTACGTTCGATTTCACTCCATCACGGATAGACCCGCTCGGATTGACATATGTTAACGCCTTAAGGCCTACTCAAACCTGTCCGGTATCATGTACCGGTGGCGGTAACGGTATACCCGACCGATATCCCGACGAATTTATATGGCATTACCGCAGCCTCTTACGGAACACCTTTGAACAGGGTATCCTGTACCGGTGGCGGTAACGGTATACCCGACGGATATCCCAACCGGTATTTTGTATGGCATTACTGCAGCCTCTTGCGGAAAACCTATGAACAGTGCGTTACCGCATACCAATCGGGATATTGTTACTGCCACCGGTACAGGATACCGGTCAGATTTGAGTAGGCCTTTATGCAGATAATGGAGCCATAAGGAAAGAAATGCTAACCAAAGTTTGACGCTATTTATATGATTTTCATACACGAATATATTCTATTTATCAACGATGAACGATGGATTTTAATTGGTTAAAACTGGTTATGATTGACATCACTGATTGGTTCAAATGGACTCCGGAATGTAAGCCATTTCAAATTTTAATCGAAATAATATTGATGAATACGTTTCGTATCGTACCAAAATACAAAATTATCTATTTTGATGTTTTATTGACATGCATTCTAATCCGAAAAATGGGCAAATATTTATACTTAAATAATGTTATCAAAACATTGTAGAATAAATGTCAAATCTAGCAGAATGGATTACCTTTATTTTTAGTCAGTTCAAACTTATTTAAGGCATTAAATGAAAGATTATCCAAAATTTGTTTTTCATTACAGATCAAAGAATGGAACTAGTATTTTTTTCCCATATGAATCTTAAAATATAAGTATTATATTTATTTCATATGTATATGTTGTGATTCTGTACGATGAAAAGATTATGTCAAAGATGCTGACGTGTTACACGTGTTTAAGCTTAACAACTTAAGGCGCTTTACTGACTGAAAGTGGCGCCGCGGTGAATTTTATTTAATATTGTAATTTGAAGAGGCCTATACCCAGCAGTGGGTTGATGTAGGCTGAATATGATGATGATGATGATGATTGTAATTCTAATACACAATATTAATAAATCTTCTAGTGGAATTTTTAGGGCCCATTGTCTAGTATTTTTAACGGTATCATAACCTTCCCCTTGTAGTCACTGCTAGAAGTAGATAGCCAAACTGCTAAAAGTGGCCGTTTTTGGCACATTTGCTATCTACTTCTACGAATGACTGCGAGGGAATGTAGTGATACCTCTTAAAATTACTAGACTATGAGCCCTAAAAATTCCGCGAGAAGTTTTATTAAAATCCTTTTCTATTAACAACTTATTAAATAAAAACCTCTGAGGGCGCCAATTTCGGTCATGGAATCGCCTTAAAATTGTTATTACATGTGGTATAATATCTTTAGTTCCAAAAGGGCTTACACACTTTTAACGGATACTAGCCGATTTTATTATGTTTTTTTTTAATTTAATTTGTTTTTTTATTTTGATTTTCCTATGGGTTCGGCACCTTTGCAGCAGCCATAGTCACGGGGGAATAATCTACTTATGATTCGTGAGCCATCCCTCTAGCAGTGTCTTTGTATGTTTCAAAATGTTTACGAATTAAACAAAAGTTTTCTTAATTTCAATTATCATTTTAATAAGAATTAAATTAAATTAATTTGATGTTAAAAACGTGCTGAATCTACCACCAGTTTACTAATTGGGAAGCCCCTCCAAGAACGCGTATAAACTACAGAAGAAAATAAGTTATTTAATTCAGTGGTATAACCATTAATATGTAACCACCAACTCGTAATTACATTCGTTCAGTGGAAATTTAACCGATGCGCGTGTTCACGTATGAAGGTCGTCCCGCGATCTAGAACGTTCGTTTAAATTATCAGTTTGTGCAATAATTTGTGATTATAATGTAGGATTTCTATTAGCAATAGTAACATGCTTGTAGTGTTACAATTCTTTGAAACTGATTCTTGATACTTGTATAATTAAAGTTTTAATACATCTTGACTGTTCTCACCCTAGAGCATGTGTATTTGATCAGTGTACCCGAGCCCAAATATTTTAGTTGACCTCTTGTGGCCGATATCCACAAAAAATCGCCTAGAATAATCTAAGCATTTGTTTCTTGCAAGATAAAGGAGGCAAGTAGTTAGGCAGTGTTCACTCACAGAGCGTTTGTAAACAAACCACTTAGACTTAAGCTAAAAAAAGATTTTTTATTACACGTGGTTGATATAGTTCTCTTAATTTTAGCAGTTCTAAAAATATAATGTGAAATGACGTCAATAAAATTCATTATAAGTTACCACGTGCTTCAATAACAAAAAAAAAACATGGTGTTTTGTTTACAAACATTTTTCGAGTTGGCTCAAGTAAGTAACTGTTTCTCATCTAATCGGTTTCCTGCGCACAAATTATGTATTATTCGGCACAACATAATTGACATGACTTGACGAGTTCACTATGACGAGTTCACTATGATGACGAGTCAAACACACGAGCGAATGTGACTTGTAAATCCAGTTCAGCATCAATTCTTAAAGCAATACTAGTTGCTGAACGCGAAAATCCATTATTGATTACTTACATTAGATGCACGATGCCCGGTCTTATTACTAGGTTATGGTTAATATAAAAGGGATTTGTCAGACAGTACATCGTCTCAGTCAGATTATTCCACTGCATGAATATCTATATAATATCATATCTATACCTATATCTCGTGTTTTTTTGTCGTGTAGCGGCGTCTCTTTTTCGGAGATATTATACTTCAGATTCGTCCTCGATATTAGTATATTAACACATGTAGTACCGCTTGCATGTATCACCACTTAGCACGTTATTTTAAAGCAATAACCTAAAAAACCTAAAAAGAGAAGGTTTTTGACTTAAAATTGACAGATATTTTGACATTTCCGGTCTAAGTTCACACTGTCACTGCTACACGCCAACCACTTCATTCGCTTTTCGTGCTTCGCCACGGACGCACGTATACAGTCTCAAAGTGAGACTTCTTTAGAATTATATTTTTACAATGAAAATTAAATTATAGTTAAGCATTTACTTCGTGAAGAAAGAAAAAAGTTTTCAAGACGGAAGAGGACAAGAAGAAGAAGTCAAGACGGAGGAACACTTTTAAATGCCGTTTACTTGGTTAAACAGCATAATTGTCTGCTATTTATCTGATGCGAACTTACCATACTGGGTACTTTCTGTCAGTTTTTTATTTATCTGATGCGAACTTACCATACTGGGTACTTTCTGTCAGTTTATTTATTTGTCTGATGCGAATTTACCATACTGGGTACTTTCTGTCAAAGCATTGTGTTTAAGACACAATTTAATATCTATTGCACTCGAGATAGTCATACTGGACTATTTCACCACATAGATACGTCAAACAACGCTACTGCAGCAACTCAAAGTGCCGTTGACGACGTGACATTGTAAAAAAGCAGACTACCCTCAAAGGTTGCCACGTTGTTGGAACCGCTGCCGAGCACCAATCGGGTGACTCCGTCGTCCGCTGAATCGTCGCCACCCACCTTCCAGGCAGGCGGCCGCTGTGCTGGAGCTGCAAGAGCAGCCCTGACAACAGCGTTGCTCATCAGGTATGAATTTTGACATCATGATATCCTTGGTGTTGAGTTAATCTCAACGGTATTATAGTGTACCATCGGTACTAAGATAAATTTATAGTTTACAAAACTGACAAAGTTAGCTATAAATGCTAAAACTTAATAACTTAATGGAACCAGATATTGAGTTTTACAGCAAATAGCTCATACCTGATACTTCACACACCTATTATGTGAAATAGCTTAGCTGCTGAAATAGCTAGCTGCTGGCATGCTGATAGAAATTTCAACTAAAAATGGAATAACAGAATCCTTACATTTTATTATCTATAAATGAATCATAATTGCAATGCAATTATCCTACTAATATTATAAATGTGAAAGTTTGTGGGTTTGGATGTTTTTTCCTCAATCACGCCAAATCTACTGAACGGATTTGGTTGAAATTTGGCACATATATGGTAAGTAGCCTAGATTAAAACATAGAATGCTTTTAATCCTGATATTCCCACGGGAACGGGAACCACACGGGTGAAAACCCGGCTGGCCGCTAGTAAATCATAAATGCAATTTATGTTTGTTGGAATACAGTAAAAAATTTAATCATTTGCCTTAACTAGGAAACCTTGTATTTCATGCGGGTAGACCTAACATGTTGAACTTGTTCATCACTAACTATTTAGTATGCTTCTCTCTAAGCTATGGCCTTGTACAAATTATCTCTATTACTTTTCAAATTTAATTTGTGTGAGTGTGTACAAAATAATGTTTCTGATGTGGGAAAATTATTAGCTACAAGGGTCAGTGAAGTTTTAGGCAGTTTTCCAATACAAAACTATATACACCTTTTTTGTGACAGTATTTCGAATTTTTTACATAATGTGGGGCATTACGACGTTCAATTATACCGTACACGATCAACTCTAGTGTAGCTGAGGCTGCTCATTTAAAAGGCCACCGACAGTTCAGTCGAATATGAATGATGCATTGGCCACAGGCCTGATGTGAACGATATACATCAACGAAAAAACTGTAAGTAAATCGGGCACAGTACTCAATAAAACAATTTTAAAACTGATTTATATATTTATTTGCCTTAAAAACGACAACAAAAGACGTAGGCAGGTATGTCACAATATGCTTCATCTCCGACGACAAGCGAACAGCGACGCGGCGAGGAAGCCCCATCAGCGATTTGTTTCGTCAGTCACAGCAGACTCGCAGACGGGCGTTACGGCCCATCCAAATAGTTGCCGATGATGCATCATCAATTTATGCCTTCAATCATCATACGTGAGGTAAGAACACCCGTTAAGATAATGTATTCGTGAGGGCGCGTGCTGGTGTGACATCTGTCTGTATTCAGCGAATACAGGCAGTGGTCACCGACTAAGGTCCACTTAATCGTTTGCGCCGGTAATCGTCTGTGTGGATATACCATTTAGCCGCGCTACGCAGGTCACCTAAATTATTATTATAGCAGCAGAGCAGAATGCATAACAGTTATAATACATACAAATAATAGTTTTGTTACAATTTGTTGAAGGTTCAACAGAAGGTGACATGAGTAAAAAAAATAAAAAAAATAAAAAAGGTTGTCATATCAGATTTAGTTAAGAACTGTTTAAAATTTAATTTAGCTTTTAGAAAAAAATACGTACTCTAAGTACTTAAAAATAATTTAATCACGATTAAAAATGTAACTTATTGTTTTTAAAAACACAGTCTACACATCCCATCACCTTTAAGGTTTTAATATTGATAAGGAAAGTGATAGAAATATACGAATTTAAAATCATAAATTTTGGGCATTTTAGTGCCCATATTTTTATTACAAAACTACAAAACTACCGCCGCCGGCTATAACGTTTTTTTTTTTTTAAATAGCATGATTTCCCTGTTATTGGACAATATTTACTATTTATAAGGGTCTCAGAACATTTTTTAAAGAAATGAAGTTCATCTTTTTATATACAATGTTTTTTTTTTTATATACAGCTACCGTCGCAACTTTCCATTATATTACAGATGTATTAGCAATTATGATCTTTACAAGACAAACGTTCACAAAACTGCAGAAATCACTTAGTTGAATGTCATCGATACTTACACAGAAATCCGCGTAAGTCTTATTAGAGACGACATATTTTCTTTTGGGCCTTTCAACAACGGGGTGAATGTCATCGATACTTACACAGAAATCCGCGTAAGTCTAATTACAGACGACATATTTTCTTTTGGGCCTTTCAACAACGGGGTGGACTAGGAGACACTAGTGGTCACATCAGGAATCACAAATTGCAAAATATTTGCATATCAATTATCTAGAACATGCAGTTCAATATGCTTTCATTGCAATTTTTCTTATTGTATTCAGTGCGGGGTGTTAAGTATTCTAGATATTATTATTCTGATGCTAAATAGAAATTATTCAATTCATAAATTCAAAAACTAATCACCAGTTTTGTTATTTTTTCCAGATTGAGATTGAGTAAATTCGAATGCAATGCAAGTCGAATTAGCAGTGGAGATAAAATGCAGTAGATTTTCTTTTTCTCTATTTCTAGCATTTGATTTTAAAAATATTTATTTTCTAATTTGAGATTGTAGCATTCACAATGCTATTTTGGTTTAGTATTGTACAAAGACTATTCTGACACTAAGATACCTATTATTTTAATTCTTTTCCACCAGTTATTAAAACGAAGGTTTAACGATTGTGCCATCATAATCGTCACAATCTTGAGCCTCGGTTTTTATTCACATGTAAGGTACTTCTTCGTATATCTTATTCTAATATAAAGTATTCATATTCTATAACTTTTAATTTCAGGGACGAAAATTAATCGCACAAATAAATTGGTTTTCATAACATTATCAAGGTGGTATTATTTTACAGGTATATTATTTATGTTATTATTGAAGCTGCTGTCTGATAATACTATCAGGAAGTACAGAGTTTGGTAACAGAAACGGTTCGATTATATAACAAATACTAATATAGACATAATAAACAAATTTTTTTACAGATGTGTATAACACAATTATCAGTATTACATAATATTGCGTTCATTATGGAATGGACAAAATTAAGCTAATCTCAAGGTTTGGTAAAGAATTTAACTAAGTACGCCTTTGCGTAGACTTCATTGTACAAATACAATGGATATCTTAGATTACTTAAGACATTTTATTACATATTTTCCAATTTTATTCTTTTTTCATCATTTTTATCTTAAAAGTTTAACTTTGATTACTTTGCCTATTGCACAAATAATGCAAACAATACAAAAAAAAATAATATCAAGAATGGATCATACATAATTTATATTAAATAAACAGTTCATAATCACTTCTTATTTAGAAAGAAATTAAATTCTATATGTAATGTAAGTAATAGATTGCTGAAATGAAACATTTAATGAAATGAAGTAGACTTGTGTCCAACCAGTTTTAGTACTCGACGTATGCCGATATCTTTATAGCCCTAACAAAAAATATATTATAGATGTTTCAGGTAACACGGCGGGATGGTCAATGACTCCGCTATATTTGCAAAATATTAAAACATATTATCACCGATAATCAAACTGAGTTTTGTTTGTATATTTTATATGTATATATGTGCGTGTATATATATATGTATACATGTTGTACCAGCCATTTATGGGTACCGTTTTTAGTATATGTAATCATGTAAAACGTTTAGAATGATGTTAAATGGTATTCTTTTCTTTTTTTTTTAAATAGACTAATACGCAACAAATGATATTTCCATTTTCTTATTATAATGCTTTTAACATCTACATGTGTTAATATACTAATATCGAGGACGAATCTGAAGTATAATTAATGATTAAACGAACTTACCTGTAAGTGAAGTTCTATCATAATTATACGAAGGATTCGTCCGAAGATATTAGTATAGAATCCCACCCTCCCTACTCATTATTGTAAATTACAATAACTGTTTACCCACTGAAGAAAATGAGGAAATATCATAGGATTTGGACTTTAAACTAAATGAAGTGGTTGGCGTGTAGCAGTGACAGTGTGAACTTAGACCGGAAATGTCAAAATATCTGTCAATTTTAAGTCAAAAACCTTCTCTTTTTAGGTTTTTTAGGTTATTGCTTTAAAATAACGTGCTAAGTGGTGATACATGCAAGCGGTACTACATGTGTTAATATACTAATATCTTCGGACGAATCCTTCGTATAATTATGATAGAACTTCACTTACAGGTAAGTTCGTTTAATCATTAATTAGACAGATTCATGTAGTGAACTCTTCATAGGTTTTGGAATTTTATGAAAGTCAAGCAAGAAGCTGTAAATAGTTCTTTGCTAAAATAATGTTGTCCTCCATTCAGCCCCACCTAGGGTTACCAGATGAAAAAATCCAAAGTCCGGAGAAAAGGCCCGGTAGCCATTGAAAAATCCTGAGATTTGTAGCAGCTTAAGAATAGGCAGCGCCGAACTGATAAAATATAAAGCTTATTTATCCTTCTATTAAATTTTCTTTTTATTAAATGTACTGAATTTTATTGAAAATTCTAAAAATCCTGAGATTTCCTCAGATTTTCAAAATCCGGCCGCAATCCTGAGCATTTTAATACCAAATACCAATGTTAAATATTTTTTTTTGTAGAATGTTCTATTCCCGGTAGTAGGAGGCTCAGAAGTAGCTAAATTATATAGTACTTATTTTAAACATCAACAAATTAATAATTTGTCGTAGACTATATTTTATCCCCAAAATTCTCACGGGAAGTGGAATTTCATTCGAACGAAGTCACGTACGGAAGGTATGTTCATTATAGTAACTTTATGAACAAAATAATGCTAAGGAGCCAATAGTACTAAGTTGACTGCATTATCGAAAAACAAGTAAATTATAAGTTTTTTAAAGGAAGCTACCAAAAATCTATATAACAAAATTAACTATTACTTAGAAATCATTGCACTATTATTAAGATCTATAGAATATCAACGTAATGAGGTAAGTACCGTAATACACACATCAACTTTGTCTAGGGATACAGGTGTTTTTTCATAAAAACGAGGTATCTTTGAAGCCTTGGTTTTCTGCAAGGGATATACCGTGCTGTGATCTGATGATGGCTATCCAGGGAGTGAATGAAAGAGATTTAGTTCGTTATACACACCCAACTGATCTAATCAGCATTCTAAAAGATAGAAGGGTTACAGTTTTCAGTTTCAGGATTTCCATACATTTTAATGATATTTATTTTCGCGATGTTTTTAAACATCTTTTAGAATGCTGATTAGATAAGTTGGATGTGTAGAACGATCTGATTCTTATTACCTATCTCCTCAATTAGCACTAACCAAATTGATAATATAATAGAGTACATAATACATTTCACAATTAATATTTATTTATAAATATTTATGTTAACTTGTGAAACATCTGACTCATATAACTTAATGACAGAAAACATTCAATATTAATGATAATTTCTTTGTAATTATTTCCATAAGTAAAGTAACAAAGTTTCTAATTAGTTGATTGATTGGTTAATTGGTGTCAGTATATGATACTTAAAACCTTTAAGTTATGTCCTTGGATATATTTTATATAGTTTATTCAAATATTACCTGTAGCTTTCATTTTTTAAATTATATTTTTTTCTTACTATTTATTTATCTTTATTTGAGTATGATTATTATAGAGAAAAGTGATCTTCTCTCTTTCAAAACCAAATACTATTAATAAATATTTTCTGATAAATTCAATCTGATTTTGGAATTTGATATTATTCGAAAGCTGTAATAGTTAACTGGCCGACTTTACTGTCAACTGTATAGTTTCTCGTATTCGCTGTGTGTCAGTTAGAATAAAAATAAATTGGAGTTTACAAAAATACGTGATTTTTTAGGGTTCCGTAGCCAAAATGGCAAAAAACGGAACCCTTATAGATTCGTCATGTCTGTCTGTCTGTCTGTCTGTCTGTCTGTCTGTCTGTCCGTCCGTATGTCACAGCCACTTTATTCCAAAAGTATTAGGACTACATAGTTGAAACTTAGTAGACAGGTGTATTTTGTGAACCGCTTTACGATTTTTATACAAAAATAATAAAAATAAAAGATTAAGGGGGGGCTCACCATACATGGAACTGAAACTGAAAATATTTTTTTTCATCAAACCAATACTTGTGGGGTGTTTATAGATAGGTCTTTAAAAATGACATTGAGGTTCCTAAGACTATTTTTTTTTAAAGTCAACCGTTTGAAAAATATATGCCGCCAAAGTGGTAAAATGTGTAACCCCCCCCTTTAACTTTTAAAGTAAGAGGGTGAAAAATCTAAAAAAAATATAAACTATAGATCTTAATAAACACTTTCAACGAAAATTGTTTTGAACGAGATACAGTAATTAGTTTTCGAGATATAGTACATTTTCCAAAACCGCAAATATAACTTTGTCATTTATACAAACACTATGAAAAACAAAGTTATTTTTTCAGACGAAAAATGATAGCGGTATTAAAATATGGTATGGTATAATGTACCTACGGAACCCTACTGCGCGTGGCCCGACACGCACTTGGCCGGTTTTTATTTTAAGTTCTTGCTGACACGGCGAATAGGAGAAAATATACAGAAAATTCAGGAAGGGGGTTTCCTAGGATGATGGCGCCGTCATATTACGGCCGTATTTTAGCGGCGTAGAACGTTGTCTACATTGTAAACAATACGGCGCAGTTTCCTTGAGAGTGGTGTTGCTAAACTATTTGACTTTACGGTGTCCTGCCTGTCGATTCTGTAACCAAACACGCACCTCACTTCGAACCTCACTTCACTTCACGTGAATTTGTTATTAAAAATTAGCTGAATATAAGCTATGTTACCGATTGCAAAAGGTTTAATTTAAGGTATAGCTACCGTAGCTATCTAAATCTTTTGTGATAAGAAAAACAGCCTATCATTATTTTATTTTTGTATTTATTTATTTAAACTTTATTGCATAAGAAAATACAATTGGCGGACTTAATGCCTTAAGGCATTCTCTAACAGTCGACCGGAATCGTGGCGGCAAAAACAATATAAATAAACATAGCTATACATACATAAACAATCATAATTACTATACAATTATATATATATGAATATAATATAATAATATACTTATATACTACATACACATAAGAAAGTATAGCATAGGTCAGATTTGGTGAACTTAAAGTATAAAACTCAAGTAGTGTTCACGAACCAGTCTTTTGAATATGAACTTACTGGGGGCACTTCGGATATTCATGGGTAAAGCGTTCCAGAGTCGTATAGCCGAGATGGTGAATGAGTCGGAGACGAAGCCAGAAGAATGGATAGGAAATAGCAAGAGAAGGTTGCTGCTAGAACGAAGGTCACGTAAATGAGAGTCATCCAGAAACTGAAATCTAGATTTCAAGTATTCCGGGGTATGTGGATCGAATAAGATGTTGAAATGCCCAACATTACATACAACATTATCTCATTTATGATTTAAAATTTCCGCTAAGTGAAAGGAGGTTCGAAGTAAGATGCGAGTTTGGTTACAGAATCGACAGGCAGGACACCGTAGAGTCAAATAGTTTTTTTATGTCCGTAAAATTACGGCCCCGCTATGTGACGGCACCGCTTTCTGGAAACCCTAGCTTAACGATAATTTGCGACTGTAAATTTTGACGTCATTGACGCTCATTGATGCGAAAATTGATCGTTTATGCGTGCAATTGAAGCGATTGTCAATTGCTCCAACAATGGCATTGACGAAAAAATTGACAATGATCGGTTACCGGCGGGCTTTAAGCTTTCGAAAAATATCAAATTCAAATAAAATCAGATTGAATATAACAGAAAAATACTTTTCAGAACTTAGCTCTTTTGTTTGGAAAATCATATATCAATCACCTATTTCTTTTGAAGAGTATAATTATTATCAACTTTTGACAGCTATTCATTTTTCATTCGTGAACAGGTTTAGTTCGCTTAAGAATTAATTTTTATTTATATGCAATAATTATAATTTAGTGAACAAATACTTCATTTATATTAAGTTACTGCAGAGCGTATACGATAATATGACAACATATATATATACACATCAACTTTGTCTAGGGATACAGGTGTTATTTTCATACACACGAGGTAACTTTGAAGCCTTGGTTTCCTGCCAGGGATGTACCGTGCTGTAATCTGATGATGGCCATCCAGGGAGTGAATGGAGTAGATTCAGATCGCAATACACACCCAACTGATCTGATCAGCTGAGGATTTCCATACATTGTCATGCTATTTTCGCGGTTTTTTTAAACATGTCTATTACGTTTTTAGAATGCTGGTCAGATCAGTTGGGTGTGTATAGTTATCTGAATCTCCTCCATTCACTCCCTGGATAGCCGTCATCAGATCACAGCTCAGTACATCCCTGGCAGGAAACCAAGGCTTCAAAGTTACTTCGTTTGTATGAAAATAGCACCTGTATCCCTAGACAAAGTTGATGTGTGTAATGTTGTACGATAATATGACTATTTTTGTATGAAACACATATAAAAAAGGTTATTGAGCATAATAACTATCTATAAAATAAAATAGTGAGGCTCCCTCTGAATTAACTACAATATCCTACAGTAATACTATTTTAAAAACACTTTAATGGAAACTACACTTCCGTTAACGGTCAATGAAAATACTATTCCAAGAATTTTAATAAACACAGGTATTTTGACTGACGTATTCACGAATGAATATGTTTCCATTCAAGATCCGTGTTGGCGGAGGTGTGAATGACGTTTAAGCATAGGTATATAAATTTAAACAAATACGATGGATGCTTAAACAAAATATAAACAAATGGTAACAGAGATAAAAGGAACGTACAAAATGCCGTTCCATGAATTTTTCGTAGAAAATGTTTATGAAAAAACTTTACGCCTTCTCAACTAAGTAATTAGTCATTATACCTATCTACTGCAGCAGAAAATTAGACAATTTGCATTTTTTCTTTTTACTTCTGATGTCAAGCTCTTTGAATAATTTGATGGACGTTTTCATTATTATGCAAAAGAATAAATACATTTTCTGTGATGGAAAATATGATTCTTTTGATTTATTGTTTGTATTAACATTAGAGATGTATAAGGTGGTACCAGATGATACTTAAACAGGCGACTTTCTCCAAGGAAAATAGGTTGAAAAACAAAAAAGGTTTCTTACTCCCATACAAAATGTATTGGTCAGATGATCGACTTACTATGAGAAAGGTGAAAAAAATTGTATTTCAACCTTTGTCCTTAGAGAAAATTGTTCAGTTTAAACAACACGTTCACCTGTTTAAATATCATCACATCATTTGGTACCACCATATAATTTTATTTAACAAAAAAGATAATAACTTTGGTATCAAGTATTGTAAGTAGGTGAGTATCGTTATTCTTTTCATTTTCACTTTTACATTACAGGTACATTTTAAGTAGTATTTTACTGATTGTTATTTGAGTAAATACAATCCCACCAAAATCATTTTCATGAATAATATTGCCAAGACCTCGCACTGTCAAAAAGTAATCAGACCTCATGTAGAGCCAAGCTTCTAACTCTACAAGCCCTAACTTCAAGAACTCTACACCTTAGTCAAAATATGTGGCTTGGCCGTTTCGTTACTACAAGAACTTTTGTTTATTAGAAAGGTTTCCATGCAGCGAAATGGCCAAGCCACATATTTTGACTCAGGTGTAGAGTTTTTAAAGTTAGGACTTGCAGAGTTAGGGCGCGTAGAGTTAGAAGCTTGGCTCTACATGAAGTCTGATTACTTTTTGACAGTGCGAGGTCTTGGCAATATTATTCATGAAAATGATTTTGGTGGAATTTCACTTCTTTTTGTAAGTAAATTCAAGGCCGAGTTACAAAACTAAAACGTTGTCTTTTTGCTTACGTTTAACGAAAAATATCATTTTATTAATTAAGAAAAATCTTTGGTTTAGATCTACGTTGACTTGTTAGGCATCTTTCTTGAGCTTTGAAGGCCGAACTTTCAATGTTCAGATTAGTTAGCTTTTGTTACAAAGACTTAACGAAATGTGAAAAGATTTAAGAGTCACGTTTTTCATTTATTAAATAAAATTCAATAGATCATGTTTTAATGTTCGCTTGGAATCGTGGAATAATGATGAAGTTCATGTCCCACAAATGTCATTTCGAAATCGACGAAAAGGGACAAAATGGGATTAGTCCTATTTGTCCCATTTTATAGCTCATTTGAACTAGTATTCATAGTAAAGAAAATAGACGAGTTTTATTTTGTTAGAGTATTTTAAGTGATAATAAATTTTATTTTTTATTCCAGCCTTACAGTGTTCGTGACCTCAGGATATTTTATAGTGACCTTGTTGGCTGATAATGCTTGACTCCGATGAAGGTAAAATTGTTTTAACAAGTTGCCATTAATGAAATGAAGCCAATTATTGGGTATTCGCCCAATTTTGGTGTACATATTGATTTTATCAGTTTTTACTACAAATATAATTACTTGACGACCTTCGTGGTCGAGTGGTTTGCACGCAGGTTTCATGGTGTCAGCATCTCTGAGGTCCCGGGTTTGACCCATAGGTAACTAACTTTTTTACATTATCTCTGGGGCCCAATCGCGCTAATTTTCAACGATAAGACCAACACTAAATCGTTACCTTTTCGGTTTCGTTTACAGAAAAATACTCGCTTTAGTTTTGTTGAAATTGTTAAAAGCTATGCCCAGGGAGCCTAGGATGCTAATATAGAACCATTTAAATGAGAATTCTAAAGGAAAACCAAAGGATTTTGGGTAAATATAACCAAAATGACAACGTAACGGTTTTGGATTTATTATCTTTATTTATTCATAATTACCGCGATCTGGACCCAGGGGGTCTATTACGAAAAGTTCAATGCGATAGACGCAGCTGCGTCCGTGCTTCATTTTGATTGTTTCCTATTACAAACGACTTTCGTATGCGATATCGCGAAGTGATTTCGTGAGTTTGACAGTTTCTCTCTAGCGTATCCGACATCGTTCATTCAGTAGTCTATGGGGTACGATAAGAAAATTCAAAATGTTTGTTATAACTACAGCTGACAAACTACGGACGATTATCGTGGCCAAGCGACTGCGTTACGCAATTGCGTACGTTATTTTTGTAATAGGCCCTCAGGTCAGGGTGTTATCACCGTTATCTCTGATTTCCATATCAAAAGTGCTTTATTTACTTTTACTATATGAAATCAGAGCAATGTACCGACGTGATGGTATTCTAATATTTTATTAGTTGTTACCATTTATTTATTTGCCGGTGACACATATATAATTACATTCGATCGATCAGGGAGGCATTTTTTAATTTTTTGGTTTTCACGGCCAAGGGTACAGCGGTTAAAATTTATTTACCACTGTACCCTTTAAGGGAACAGCCAAGGGTACACAGGAAAAAAGGGAAACAACCTGCTGTAGTTAAATTATTAAAATGAATTTATGACCTTACTAAATTATGTAATATTGTAATTACGTAATTTAAATTTATTTTGATATCAGAACACGCTATAGGAAGTTATTTCAAACTGGTTTCTACTTTGTTTGTTTATTTAGAAACTGTTTTGCCGCAGCCGTTAAAGGCTTGGGTGTATAAATATTTTCTCATAATTTTGCAGTCTGCCCCCTACACGTTTTTTACCCGACTGCAAGAGGGTTATGTTTTTCGCGCGTATTTTGTATGTAAGTTTGTTTGTTTGTATGTAATATTCTTTATTACCTCATATCTTTTAAACGGCTGAACGGATTTTGATGATTAACATATCATTAGATTTGTCTCGTCAGCCCAAGTGTTTTTAAGAAGGTGGATGGCGTTATAAAAAAACCAACATGGCGGCTGTAGGGTGCTACTATAAGTAGTGGAAAAAAAAATTTTTTTTGAATACTGTAATATGGGTGTCAAATTAAAGGGCTTATTATACGGATTTCAAAAAGGTTTATCATATAAATAATAACTAAAAAGAAATGTATAAAAAAAAATAAAAAAAACCCGCCTGCATAAAAAGACGAGTAAACTGAAAAGATGGAAACAAGATTAAATATTAAAGGCAACATTTACTCATGTGCCCCTACTCTCAACGGAAATTAACGAGAGCGAGCAGGACCGAATAAACGTCAAAAATCTGTTATTTTAGCACATTGAAAACGGTGGCCATAGTTTTCATTGTACTGTTTTTTTCGGGAGAACACCCCTGGTTTCAGGATATTTTGTGATTTCAGAGTTGGTCCCATAGAAAAAGGTGTTTAGTTTGATGGTCCGAAGAAACGGTTTTCCCATTTTCGGTTTATTCATTAACACGTTGTATAAGAAAAAGTCTGTGCCCTAGTAGGTAAAAGGCAGATATGATAACTTTCACAATCAAACATACTATCTCACCATTATTATTTGCTTAAAGGAGTGGTTTCCAATTAGTTTTTTCTTCGTACTCCTCCAAGAAAGACCTTATTGTAGGAATGATAAACAAAAAAAATCAGATGTATGTAACCATGTAGATGAGATTTCTGTGCACCCCTTGATAAATAAATAAATAAATAAATAAATAAACGCTTGGACAATTTCACACAGCGCCATCTAGCCCCAAACTAAGCAAAGCTTGTAATATGGGTGCCAGACAACGGATAAACTACTTAAATACTTTTTAAATATATACTTATTATACACAGTAACACCCAGACCCGTCACAGAAATTAAAATTCATCATTTCAATTTCTGCCCGGCCGGGAATCGAACCCGGGACCTCTTGCGTGGTAGGCGGCATGTTGACCACTGCACCAATCAGGTCGTCTAGGTTGATGCAACCTCGCATACCCCTGGGGGTCACGCGAGTACTACTGATTGGGAAACACTGGCTTAGAGTAATACTTCTCACTAAATATGATATCGGTAGCCTGCATCAAATAATGATACGTAGGTAATTCGTTTTTACGCTACCAGGTGTATGATTGTACACCCCTATAAAGCAATCATTTACTTAACATTCAAGTCTATTAACTTATCTACAAATATTTAAGCTATCCGGGTGGGTTCTTAATGAAACAAATCATTCAAGACATTAATGTAAATGTATATTTGATTATTTTTGCTTCCATTGACGTCGCAGGAGGTGATCGGCCGATCAAAATCTTGGCGTGACGTCAAAGGACCGGTATCCACTCGATCTGAGAACAAAAAAACATTATTAGAATATAAAAAATGCATAAAGTAACGTAAAATTTACATCTCTGACACGGTTAAACCTGCTTTGATATTATTTGTTGATATTCCAGTTATTTCTCCTAACTAAATAAATATCATTCAAGGTTATTATTGAGACGGAACTAAATGAATTTTTTCAAATGTCAAAGAGTTTTTTAATTAATTTGAAGAGGGAATGTACCTAAATTAATATTTCCTAACTTCATTATACGAACGAGTTGAGTTGTTTGTTTGCAAAGTAAAGTATAAGGCTCTCTTTTCAAAATGGACTCTAGTTGTGTAAGATGCTGGAATTTGGGATAGGTAATTAATTTCAACAAGTGCAAAGTAGACTCTACGCTACCAGTTGATTTTATACATAGGGTTGCCAAAACTACTAAGTATATAATATAGTAGCCTACTAGGTATATTTTGGGCCATGCTACTATATACTGTTGGAAAAATATATAGTGGCCAAATCTATTATATTTCAGCAATACAGCGGTAACACTGTCGGTCGGGTAATTTCCATTCCATTTCGGCTTTTCGGCGCTTTCGGAAATTTTCTTAGGTGGAATAATAAATATTGTAAAAACCTGTTTCTCATTCATAAATAAAGGATACTATATTTGTATATGGATACTGTTTTTGTGACACCGTAATTGGAAATCTAATATATTTTGCTTCAAATTTTAGCAACCCTATTTATACATGATTTGTGATGTAGATTAGGCACAAACCATGTAGATATAAAGGTCGGACAACACGTTATAGTAAGTAGGTAAAATAATGATGTATTTCCGGTAGTCATGGGGCATTCCCGTTAAACACCGTTTAGGTACTGTACTATTATGCCAACCTTGCCACGTAAGACTCTTGTCATACTATTACAAGAAATATTTATTAAATACAACAACTTTATTTAGTTGCCAGAGAAGTATATTTAATTTAAGATAACCAGTCATATTAAAAACTAAAACTCAAAGTCATGTTTTATGATGGATAAAAGCAGTTGAATCAAGAATATTATTGCAAAAGAAGAATTTCAGAATACATATATGCCAGTATGTTGATTCGCTCAAGGTAACGGTTGAGAAATCGGTAGGAACTACGAAAACTATTTATGTTTCCGAGATTTTAGAAAATAATTTTAAAGATATCCTTCATTTTTTGCGTTGTAAGTGTTATTGTCATGTTGTAAGTTCATTTATTAGTTCTGTTGTTATGAGAATATTCAATGATGTTATAGTAGTTAAAAAAGATAAGTGTAATTGAGCTAAATTAATTTTTCATATTAGTAAAATAGATAGATAATATTTTTAAAGAAATAAATTATTTCAGGTTAGGCCCAAAAATAATAGAAAATCAAGTAAAATTACATTATTTAGAAAAAATAGTCGCATTCTATCTAGCTAATATTAATGGGTTCAATGTTAACTACTTTTTTGAAATAAAAATATAAATGAAATACCAACCTATTTCAGAGTGGAATTCGCTTGAAGATCACTGGTAACCACACATTGCACTGGTCCGTTCACCTCCTGCCATTGCAAGCAGGTTTGTATTGCAAGGATGAAAACGAGGACGTTGATGACACCGAGGATGCACTGCTGTTTCCGCTGCTCCTCTTCGAAAGATCGATCTTCCTCCGGAAACTCAGCCTCGTCTCGCCGATGAAGCGGTCAAGGGCCTGCCTCAACGACGAGTGCTTTCTCTCAAACGGATTCGTAAACATTTTGTTAGCGTAAACACGTCTGCTCACTTGGACAGTCAAAGTTAATCTGACGTTGCGGCGCGCCTCCCACTCTTATTATACCCCACTAATTGAGCCGCGTGCGCATCGGGTCAACAATTTCTTGACCGACAGACGTCATAAGACGTCTCGTATATACTTGCAGCTTTTTATGTACTTTATTAGACAGACACATCAGTTTTTTCCATTGCCATGGTCACAAAAAATCTGCATGTTTCAAGAGGTAAACACAAGATCAAATATTCTGATACTTATACAACATTATTTGTTTTCAAAAGGGTTGGAAATGGAAAATAACCTTACCTCTTATTAAGTAAACATAATTAAAAGGGTTATTTTTAACACGAGGAAAAAAGTATCTACTGAAACAAAAGGAAAAATAGGCGACATCTTATATGTATTGACAAACGAAAATTAAATCTGTAGGTACTTACAATATCTACTAGGTACATATAAAGCTCACTTATGATGGAATAACGTGGAAAGATTATTTTGTATCGTCTTATGATATATTTTCAGGATAAGTGTAAGTGACGTGATACTTACATGAATAATGGACATGTAAATATTCTGTTATAAGGAGAACATAAAAAATATGTTCTTCGAAAATATATTTTTAGGGAGCCACTTAAAAGTTCCTTTGCTGGCGTAATACCTGAGAGTAAAATATTTTTATTAAAGGTCATATGAAAATTATAGATGTTTAATATTTAATGTTTTAATGTTAGGTATTTTCAATCATCCCATGATCTGCCATTTTCTTAATTCATACTTAATAAAAAATGTAATTTTGCTGTTATTTTTCACGTCTGAATAACTGAACCAAGTTTGATGAATTTTGGTATGGAGATAGAATGGACCATGGCTGGAGAAGGATATTAAGGTATTGTTGCGAAAATGAATGTATTTTAGCGGTTTTAAATAGGGAAAAAGGTTTGAATTGGACCTGCCCCCTTTATGTAACTCTGTTGCTTACAAAATTGGATTGAAACTGACAGAAAACGCAGTTACAATGCTGCTTTAGTGAGAATCAATGTGACAACTATGTTACTTTAAGCAGCAACGCAACTGCGATTTCTGTCAGTTTCAATCAGAAGTTGATTGCAACGGATTTTCAAAATCAGGGGGCTGAAACAATGTCTTCGCGGATAAAATCGCGGGCGCGCCTAGTCAATCCATTAATTTGTGCCCTCGGCATATCTAATGACTATTATTTTATTGTATGTCTCCTTTATGTTTGTATTGTTACTTGTTTGTTCTGTGTGTATATAAATAAATAAATAAAAAGGAAGATGGAGCGTTGCGCAGTGGTTGTGAACAACTAAGTGAAGCCGGTTTTTGATGGTACATGTGTGCGTACTAGAGGGCGGGCGGGGGCCGGGCGGCAGGGTTCGCCCAATGACGAACGAAAGCCAAGGCGTAGTTTCGTTACATATGTGTGCGTAAACTGTGTATGTACACAGCCAAGGCGTAGTTTTACTGGCTTCACCGCTTTGTCGGAAGACTCCGTCTTTACTTTTTTATTTGGTCTGAGATATTGTTATGATCGCGAACTTGTGAACATATTAATATCGCCGTCTGTAATTTACTGCAGGTAAATTCGAGGCATACCTACTTCAGCAATCGGCACTGTTCTTCTAGTGCAGATTGTCATTGTCATATTTATTAAATACTTTATTATGAGCACTGTTATTGTCACAATGTATGCAATTTGCAAATTATAAGTATAATTGCCGTTGATCTGTGCAATTTAATGTTATCACATTATTTAGTTCCTCACAATTACTCGCTAACCTTCCGGTAATAACCACATTATTTAATGATTTACAAGACTTCCTTACCTTTACCTTTTATACGATACGTACTAAAAATATACTAGAAAAAATTCGACTCGAACCAGATCATATTATTAGGCGGGAATCGAAGTCGCAACCTTTGGAAGTCCGGTCCATTGCTCTTCCAACTGAGCTACTAAGTCACAAGTGGCATCTTCGAAATTTTTCTAGCATATCCTACTCTCGTTGCAAGCTAGCGTCATTTCATCAATTTGAGGAATTCCCTCGACAAACTGCTGCTGATACAGTGATGTGCAACAGCTCTAGGTAGTACTTATATCTATTCTGTGATTCTAGTTTACATTGCTTACAAATAGATGGCCCTAATGCCTTCTGAATCGCGCTATGGTTTAGACTGGCCAGTGGCCACACATAGACGGAATTCCGTACTACGTAATTCCGAACGCAGCAAATGCATACAGAATCTACGGATCTGCCACACACAATGTGAGATTTTTCTGTAATTCGGACGAAAACAAAAAATGTTTGGCATTATCAAGCATTTCAAAGAAATTAGCGTTTTTTCAAAGAAGTTATCACAAGAATGAAAGCATTACTATTGATGTTAACTTTAGTTATAGGAAGCAAAATTCTTCAATTAGTGCCGTAGGTATATAGAGAAAAACATACTAAATTATCAGGTATTTTAAAACTAAGACAATCCGTTCAAATTATACAAAAAACAGATTAGATAACAGTACGTACTACGGACTTACCCCCTGAACTATAAACACGGTCAAGAGCGGTCGGCTTGTCAGAGGTATATTTCACAAAAGTTTTAGATGTAACAAATAAGACTCCGATCTCTCATATTTTTTTTCACTTATTGTTTGTATTGTCAAGGAGTGCATTATAAAAAAATTTTAGTCACAGAGAAAATAAAATATTAAAAAATGCTCAAATCGGTACACGTTGACATGTTTTTTAACTGGTATTTAAAGATTTTTTTTAGGAATAATGAGGTATTTGTCTAATGTATTGCGTGTTCTGTATTGGGAGGGTGCGAAGGTATAATAATCGATCGCAGCGCTCATGGTGGCAAAAAGTAGAAATAATGAAGGCTCTGTAATCTGCTTGAAAACGATATTTAATTGATTACTAGCGATACAGGAACAATTATATATGTTTATTATCACTTAGTAAAATTATTAAAGTAGCTTTATCCTCTTGTTTTACAAAATCTACAACTAAAAAAGAAGTAAACAAACCCTGATATAACCAAAATAAAACACTCTTTTTGAATAGATCTTACTTGCCATATTTCATTTAAATGACCAAAAATGATTTCACAACACTTTGTCCACCCAAATCACAGTAATTTTGAAATTTACATTAATAACACAATATGTATAGTATTTTTAATATTTTGTCACAATGCCGCCATTACATATCAAAACGTCAAAACGGTCAGGTCAGAGCCAACAAAGTTGCAACACGCTAGGTGGTGCTAAAAGCGTGCACGGAGCCAATATCAATATATCTATTAACAATTTAATAGGAATTTTCAAAGTTCGCCCGCTATCTCTTGACCGATAGTGGAAGTAACGTTAACTTTTTTAAAAATTTGATAATTTCTAAAAAAGTGTATTATACTCAGACATCATTTTATTTTTTCTGTAATCTTTATATAAACTGCTATCACATAGAATTATTTCAGATTTTTCTCTTTGCAAACTTCGGGGATAAGGGGGGGGACGGTCTTTTTTTTTTACATTTTTCATCATAAGTCGAAAACTATGTGGCCTAAATAAAAAAAAATTATTGAAAACGTGCAAACGGTGCTCTTTCATATGATACCCCACATACTTTGCCCCACTTCAAATTTTTAAGACCCCTTTTCAGGCCCTGCTGTAAAAAAGATATTTGTTTTTTTATTTATTTCATATTTGCAAAATAGTTGGGCAAATGTCATCTTAAACTATTCCAAATTTCAAGTTGATACCATTAGTAGTTCTCGAGATATCCAGCTGTGACAGACAGACAGGCTGAGTCACACCATAAGGGTTCCTTTTTTACCATTTTGGTACGGAACCCTAAAAACTTTAACAAAATGGCGTTGGCATTGTAAAAGTATTATATTAAAAAAATCAATGAATATTCGTAATGAAAACGTTGAGTCATTGTTCTCTTTACTTTTAGTAAGTAAATATGAAATACCACTGACGTAGTGTAATAAGTCACACGATTAGTTTCCCTACAAAACTCATCGACTTTACGTCAGTCTATTGGTTAGTTAATGGTTTTAATACGGTGAAAGAAAACAAACGACAATTTGCTAAAAACATCAAAACCCAAATTAAAATGAATTCCTATCAAAGAGCTATTAAGATGCTGAAAAATTTAATTAATTTTCCCATCTGGGTACTTAACCACTTAGGTTAGTTAGAGACAAATTTAATTTGAGACGAGTTCTATTATTTTCTGTTATTAAAATCAGATTATAAACTCATTTCTCTCAGCTTATAACATCATCTTACCCCTGGGGTGCGTTCGTAAACGAGGCTCGAAGTCGGACCTTCACTCCAAGGCATGCGACGTTCGTCATCCGACGTTTACGAACGACACTGCATAGCTGTCACTGTCCTATTAAATTTGTTGATTTTGATATTAAGGCCGGGTCTCCTGCGCCGTGTTTTTGTGTTTTCAAACATCAAAACAATGTTTTCTCAACATGTTTGGGGCGTGGCCTATGAGTTTTGTTTTGCAAAAACACAAAACATGTTTGCCGAGACGAACGGAAAACATCCCCCGCTCTCGCCTGCGGGGAGGGGAAGTGGCTCATTTTGTGTTAGCGCTCACTAGATGCAGACGCCTCGCCTGCGTTCGTGTGCCATTGTGTGATTTGTGTTTCGATGGATTTGTGTAATTGTGTTAGTGATGGAGTGGAATAAGGAGAATACTTTATTTTTAATTGAGTTACTCAGAGAAAGACCGATATTTTGGGATGTTATGGTGATTGGGATGAGCCGTGATTGGACGCAAATTTTCTAACAAAACATGTTTTCAAAACAAAACCTAGGCGCAGCGGACGTGCGGTTATGCTAAACATGTTTTGAAAATAATGTTTTTTCAACATGTTTTGTTGAAAATTAAGCGCAGCAGACCCGACTTAATGAAGCGCGAAATGCAACAAACAATAAAATGAAAATTAATGTTTATAAACAAAGAAGACGTGTTAACTGTCAAATAAAACGTCAGAGCGAATTTCACCCACCTATTTCGTGGGGTGACCGGTGCGTTCGCCGGGCGTCGTTTACGAACGGCTATTGGCACCGTGCACGCTTTTAGCGCCACCTAGCGTGTTGCAACTTTGTTGGCTCTGACCTGACCGTTTTGACGTTTTGATATGTGATGGCGGCATTGTGACAAAATGTTAAAAAATACTATACATATTGTGTTACTAATGTGAATTTCAAAATTACTGTGATTTGGGTGGACAAAGTGTTGTGAAATCATTTTTGATCATTTAAATTAAATATGGCAAGTAAGATCTATTCAAAAAGAGTGTTTTATTTTAGTTATATCAGGGTTTGTTTACTTCTTTTTTAGTTGTAGATTTTGTAAAACAAGAGGATAAAGCTACTTTAATAATTTTTCTAAGTGATAATAAACATATATAATTATTCTTGTTTCGCTAGTAATAAATTAAATATCGTTTTCAAGCAGATTACAGAGCCTTCTTTATTTCTACTTTTTGCCACCATGAGCGCTGCGATCGATTATTATACCTTCGCACCCTCCCAATACCTAGTGATCGTCGGGCGATCGCCCCGGTGGTTTTAAAACGCGGACATGTCATCGAGCGTCGTCGAGCGAGCTTTACGAACGCACCCCTGGGCTAGAATATCGCGCGCTGTCGTGAAGCTTTATGTTTAGAAACTATCAAAGTCAAGGGATTAAAGTTTATTTTAATGAAATTCCTTTGGTTTATTTTAGTTATTAAGTGAAATTAAACTTGAATACCTTGATTCAAAGTTTAAATGAGGAATGTTCGAAAAAATCAAATTGGCTGAATATTTTTGTACAGGTAGGAATAAGCTCTCATATTAATAGAAAAAGGTTTCTGAATTTTTGGTTTCGTAAAAAAAAAAAAAATTAAGTCTCTTCGCCTTCACAAATGTACGAAAGTAACAGCAGAATGGAGATTATATCTTTGCCACCACCTGCCGCAACCACAACAAAACCTCCTTGCCACAACATGGTTTTTAAGAAAAGTTTCTAAACAAAATGTCAAAACTTTAAAAAAATATACTTGTTGTGGTTGTGGTACGTGGTGGCAAAAGTTCTGCTGTTCGTACGTTTGTGAAGTCAAAGAGACTTTTTTTTATTTTTTAGGGTTCCGTAGCCTAATGGCAAAAAACGGAACCCTAATATTTTCGTCATGTCTGTCTGTCTGTATACTTCAAAAGTTAAAGGGGGGGGGGGGCACACATTTTACCACTTTGGCGGCATATATCTTTTAAACGGTTGACTTTGAAAAAAAATAGTCTTAGCAACCTCAATGTCATTTTTAAAGACCTATCTATAGACACCCCACAAGTATTGGTTTGATGAAAAAAAATATTTTCAGTTTCATTTCCATGTATGGGGGAGCCCCCCTTAATCTTTTATTTTTTTTATTTTTGTGTAAAAATCGTAAAGCGGTTCACAGAATACATCTACCTACCAAGTTTCAACTATGTAGTCTTAATACTTTTGGAATAAAGTGGCTGTGCCATACGGACGGACAGACAGACAGACAGACATACAGACAGACAGACAGACAGACATGACGAATCTATAAGGGTTCCGTTTTTTGCCATTTTGGCTACGGAACAGCAGTTTTAGGTCAGCGTCATCTGTTGACCGGTAGTGGAACTAATGTATTTTTTCTTGATTATTTCTAAAAAAGTGTGCTATATTGATACATCGTTCTATTTTTCCTAACTAATAATAGTTTATTTAAAGAAAGAAGATACAAGAGAAAAATCAGAAATAATTCTATGTGATAGCACATAGAATTATTTCAGATTTTTCTCTTTGCAAACTTCGGAGGTAATGGGGGGAACGGTTTTTTTTACGTTTTTCATCATAAGTCAAAAACTATTCTGCGTAAAAAAAAGAAAAAATGTTTGAAAATGTGCAAACAGTGTTTTTTCATAATATGATACCCCACATGACCTAGTACCCCAATTCAAATTTTTAAGGCCCTGTTCAGTCCCTGTTGTAAAAAATATTTACTTTTTATTTCTTTCTTATTTGCAAAATAGTTGGGCAAACGTAATCTTAAACTATTCCAAATTACAAGTAGATACTAACCATTGGTAGTTCTTAAGATATCCAGCTGTGACAGACAGACATACTGAGTCACACCATAAGGGTTTCTTTTTACCATGTTGGTACGGAACCCTAAAAATAAGTACCAAATCTATTTCATTAAAACTTTGATTTTTCTGTGTGGCATGATAGGTGATCTATTTGCATAAAATAAGCAAACACACCATAGAGTGTGGTGAAACAGTATTTAGGTATAAATATACGAATAATAAACGAATAAATAAAATAAAAATTCGGGTTGCACTCCGCCCTCCCCTCGGGGGCGGACGCTTTCGATGAAGGTTTTAAGGCTTACAATAGCAACGGTCGGAACCAACCCACGGCGGTTTTAGTCAGTCAAGTCTGACATAACCATCATAGCCCGGCTATGTGGTATCCAATGAGGATTGCCGCCTCCTTCCCCTCAGTGTCCGGGAAGGTTGCTCCGAGCCCTTCAGGTTGAGAGCGCAAAAAAAACACCGAAGAGATCGCTGCTATTAGTTGCATTTTCAAAATTAGCGCGTTGCTATGGTGACACAAGTGTTCACGTCTTGAAATGACGCGCCGCCGTTGTCACCGCGCCCCGTAGAAGAGATGAGAGTCAATATGGCGGGTGTATCATGGCGAATCGAAATGTCTCAAATACCAAAAAAATGTACCTAAAATGTACTATTTAGTACCTGGAATTAAAAAATTTGTACCTAAATAAGAAAAAAGTTATAACGAAATCAAAGGTACACCCGCCATATTGACGTCAATATGGCGGGTGTATCTTAATAAATCAATATTGAACCATTATACATAAAATATAACTACATCAAAAAAATGTACCTAAATTGTACCTCAAGGCAAAAAAAACACATGCTCGATTACTTAAGTAGTTTCTGAGAAATCAAACAACAGTTTTTTTTTGTGATCAACAAGATGGCGGGATCCCTTATGGTCTTAAAGTATATCACGGCTAGATTTTACCATTCATTAGTGCCATTCATATTTTGGTAACTACGATTTAGTACTATTCGTTTGGAACTATTTGGTACCATTCATGAGATACTATTTAGTACAAATAATTTAGTACCATTCATTTGTCACTATTTAGTACAAATTATTTGTTGCCATATAGTACAATTTATTTGGTACCATATAGTACCATTCGTTTGTTTCTATTTAGTACCATTCATTAGGTACTATTAGGTACAAATTATTTGGTACCATATTTTACAATTACTTTGTTACTATTCAGTTCTCAAGCTTACGCGCTCACTAGACATGAAATAAAACAATTTTTAACGTATACTAGCGCGGTTTTATTAAAAGTACTTTGGTAATTAGTTGGTATTTGGTTTGATTTTTGGTTTTCCCGACGTTTCGGCAACTTTGCAGCTTTGCCGTGGTCACGGGGGACCGAAGCGGCCTGTGAGTCTACCCTCAAGCGAAGAATTTTTTTGACGTTCAGAAATTAAAATTTAACAAAATTTTTTTTTTATTAATTGTTTTATGTTGATTTATAATTTAATTTTATGAATTATTTAGTGCTAAAAAGAGAGAGATTCTACTGAAACTACCACCATTTAATAAAATTTGGGAGGCCCCTCCAAGAAAGAAATGGCGAAAGAAAACTTGGAGAGGAAAACCGACCTCCGTCTTTTATATTAATTTATTTATTTGCAAAAGGAACTAACCGTATCATTAGATCTTACAGTGTTTGTCACTGTCATTGTTTACTTCCGTCCGTGAGAATGTAACTTCGGTTAAGGGGACACATCTAAATATTGTCACTTTTTTACCGACTTCAAAAAAGGAGGAGGTTATCTGTTCGTCTGTATATTTGTTTTGTTTGTGTATGTCCACCGATTACTCAAAGACGGCTGGACCGATTGAAATGATTCAAACGTTATTACATTAGGTAAACTCCCAAGTTGGTCCCATTTTTTTAAATTTGGAAATTGGATCAGTACTTTTCAAGTAATCTTGAAAAAAGCACGAAAATAGTATGATTTTGTGTGAATTACCTCGATGATATGGTCGTATTACTTCTTTGTTTATGAACTGAATAAGATAATAATTTTTTTATTGGAAGAGGGATATCATATATCAAGAAATAATATTCATAATAATAAAAACACCTCTATTGAAGTCAGGTGGGGCTTTTAGAATAAGATAAAGGAATCTGTACTCCAGCCCCACCCGACTTCAATACGTGTTTTTATTATTAAAGTCGCATTACTCATTTCCCAGCAAAAATGTAAACAAAGGTGTTGCCAGAACAAAACAACACAAAAAGAAATAGTATATTGCTAAGTCAAGAAATAAACACACTTACATGATTTTTCATTACAAACCTAATATAAATAGATTAGATGAATATTCTGAATCATGACTTTTGCAGCAAAAACAATGATATAATTTGATATTTCATAATAACAGATTTATAGTAGAAAACATTTTTATGATGCTGTGCACACATCAACTGCAAACCGTATACATCAACCTTTGGTCACTTTATAAAATTTCATAAAAAGTAGTATTTATGTTTACGAGTAGCAGCTGTAGTAATAACATTTTGTCTTTTGGTATTGGGGGGAACTGACGAAGATGCTACGTATTTTTGATAGTTTACATACAGTCAATATCTAAGTAAAGATTTCTTACCAGCTCGTTTCAAGAACTTTTAACATCAAAAATTATGATAGGAAAATTAGGAAAGAAAAAAAAAAATTAATTACCATCCTACTTTAAAATTACCCTGGATGACATTATATTTATTGTTTGACTTGTCTTTTGATTCAGGCGGGTTTCTTAAATTTCTAATTCATTTAGAAGGTCAATATAATTACATTTCCTCGAAGTCAAAAACGGCAATTTTCAGCAGTTTTGACATCTATTTTAGGAGTGACTTCGAGGGAATGTATTGACCTCTCAAAAATACTAGACTATGGATCTTAAAAATTCTACGTCAAGTTATAGTGAAATTGTGTATTTATAATATTACAATATTAAATAAAATTCACCGCGGCGCGCGGCGCCACTTTCGGTCTGGGTTGTACCATTGTACCGTCTGTACCAGTGAATTTTATCATCATTCATATCAGTCCCTAAATGAAGGTCAAGGGACGTTACACTTTCGTTGTTTTATTTATCGTGAGGACCTCTTTGAATATTTTTACCAATTAATTGTTTACCTCATTAGTACTTTGATAAACAAACGAAGTCACGTTCTTGCAAAATTGTTTCAACTGTGGGGTAATGACGTTTGTTTTTTAATAAAATAAACAATCGATAGTACTTATTTGAAAATATAAATTAACAATGTTTAGGTTATCACCCAAGGCCAAGAGCCGCATGCGAATGGTCACGTAAATAGGAAAAAAAGAAATAAACACGAAGTAACATATTCAAATATCAAAAATAAGTAAAGTTTCAATAGCTAGAATTTCTACCCGGAAATCGAAAATAAAATATCACTCTTGAATTGAATTGGCGTTGTGGTGAATGAGCATTCTGCACCTTTAATAACACAGAATTTATACATAGTTACCTATAATAGTACCAAAACCTACACCTACTACCTAGCCGCACCGCAGGACTCAGGAGTCGCACCGCAGGACTCAGGAGCCGCACCGCAGCACTCAGGAGACGCACCGCAGGACTCAGGAGACGCACCGCAGGACTCAGGAGCCGCACCACAGGACTCAGGAGCCGCACCACAGGACTCAGGAGCCGCACCGCAGTACTCAGGAGCCACACCTCAGGACTTAGGAGCCGCACGCTCCCCGTAGATTGTTTTTATTCTGGTTGTTTATTATCATAAAGAAAGATAATGTTTATTATTCCTGTGGCGGTGATTCAGACTTTCAGGTTAACCATAATTAATCGTAAACATCAAATCACAATGATTAAGCATATTTATAAAGAATATGCCTTTTTCTAGCCTTTTATAATGATGTGGGCCAGTTGGGCACTATCACTTTTGCGAGTGATAAACTGGCACATTATCCTCAATAAATCAGTGCCAGGGGCTCTATTTTTGAATCGCTCGGCAGGCGTCGAGCGCTCTTTTCGACTGATTTTCGTTCGACATATGACTCAAAACAATGAGATGTCGAACGAAAATCAGTAGAAAAGAGCGCTCGACGCCAGCCGAGCGATTCAAAAATAGGGCCCCAATTCACCACTAGCAATTTTAAAACAAGTACAGATACCGGCACATAACTTGGCAAGACATCGATGAGACAAAAGATGCGCCGAGTTTAGTGATTGTAGCTGCTGCGCATCTTTTGTCTCATAATTATTTGTCTTGCCAAGTTATGTGCCGGTATATGTACTATGGGCAACAGCGTCGCTTAACCAGTTTGCAACAGAATTCGTGTGCGCGCGTATCGCCCCTGCACGAACTAAACGTATGTGACAGCGGGCGCGGCGTGCAAGCGATTTTAACCTTAGCAGTGGTTAAGCGACGCTGTTGCCCATGGTACCTTAACACGGTACTACTTATATCTATTATGTGCCTAAACTAATAAAGCCAAGTGCCTCGTTATTCATAACCGTATCATTAAAAGGACGACTTACAATATATGTATAAGTACGTAAATTCTCACGTAAGCAACATTTTGATTTGGATCAAAGAAGAAATTATAGCGGAATTAGGTTTCTTACTTTTAGGCAGCACTCATACTGTCAATTTTTATAAACCTGCAGTATAATTTTCATAAGTATTAAGCAATATGGCTTCACATTTCCCTTTCTGAAGATAACGTCTCGAGTTTAATTTTCAAGTCGGGTAATTTAAATACTAAGAGTCCTGATTAATCAAGGAACTTGAGTCCTTTATAACACTAGAAGACTAACTTAAGCGTCATTTAAGAACTTAAGTAAATTATGTTCTCACTAATATTCTCAGATTACTCTTTTTAAGGCGCATAATATAGCTATCCACTAGCGCCGCCAATGGGGTTAGCAACGCAAAGCTAATTGTAGATGTCGCTGCGTACGCTTGTTCCTAAGACAATAGACGTTCAGAACAAATCTATGGAAAATAGGTATTTATTTTGTGGTATTTTTTTACCGAAAAAGACCCATTGACCCAAAATTGCCAAATGCCGGAATTGAAAGCCAAATTAAGACGTATTTATTCTTACAGAATTTATCCATTTTTTCTTTATCCAGATTTTTCGGAAATTTGTAAGTGCCAACATTTTTGAAGCCTATTACGCAGAATTCAATAATTTTAAAGCTAAAAAAGTCCTTTAAATTCCTTAAAAGTCCTTTGTTTTCATAGCTCTCGTACTTAGAGCATCGCGGCTGCGCGTCTTACTCTAAGCTCTCGTAGAACAAACATACGCAGCGCCATTTTGACAGTTGCCTTCCCCATTCATTTATTTTTATTATTTATAAACCAGGTCAATATTTAAAAAAAAGAAACAATCATGCCCTCTTAAATTGTCACTAATATTTTTTGAATAACTCTTCAATAGTTTTTATTCTTTCTGTAAGTTTTAAAATCCATTTAAACCAAAAGTACCTGCTGCCACCATTTTTTTTATGCTGAAGAAAAACGCATTTACTCGCTTCCCTTCCCGTTCACCGCAACATTCAACGTTGCGGCTCCCTCCACGACTGCCTCCCGTAATTCCACCAAGTCGAAGCTCGGTGGAATCTCAGGAGGAGGGAATACCTACTAAAAAACTCAGGCACCTGCCTACTCGCCACCGATCGGTCATACGGGGGGCACCTGCCGCCACCTACCGTTTCGATTGCATTTTAAAACTAGTAGGTACAAAGAATGAAAAATGTTAAAGATTTAATAATAAAATATTAGAGATTAATTTAAGGGGGCATAGTTGTTTCATATTATTTTTTATATTGACTTGGTTTACGTGTAATAAAAATAAATGTATTGTCGGCGTTAGTGATAAGCTGTAAGCGCCTTAAAAACGAGGCACTTCACTTACTTACCTGCCTCGTTCACAAGAAAATGTTCGTCTCTGAGAATAATTTTTATAACTATTAATTTTATTTTTACCTTGTTCACATGATAGAAATAGCCATAGAAAATGTATTAGGAGAAAATAATTTATCGTTAATTTATTGATATAAATTCACCAACAATAGAAAGTTTCGTTTGTTATAAAGTCACATATTATAAATAAAGCCACATTCCCATTATAGCTTATAAGCTATGATGGGGATGTGGCTTTATTTTATTTTTAAACAATAGTATCCCACCAAAAACATTTTCATGTATAGTGTTGCCAAGACCTCGACAAGAAGGTGTTGGACTACCAAAAAGACTCATGAACAAAAAGTTCATAACAACGAAATGAAGATGCTTAGATGGGCAGGAGGTGTAGGTAACCCGGTTAGATAGAATCCGTGATGAAATACACCGTCATTTTGTAGTCGTTTTAATTAACTTAAGGGAGTGTTCTACTAACGAAACTAAAAATTTTTGCCAAAGAAACATGGGTCGAAAAACGACAAAAAATTTTGACTTTTCCATACTAATACAATGTTTTAGCTGTCTAATTAGTATGGGAGGACCAAAATTTTTTGTCGTTTTTCGACCCATGTTTCTTGGGCAAAAATGTTTAGTTTCATTGGTACAACACACCCTTAAGTTAATTAAAACGACTACAAAATGACGGTGTATACGAGGGAGCTTCAAAGTACCAATACCGGATAAAATCTCTGAAAATCGTCTTCGTTGGTATGGCCATGTTCAAAGAAGGGATAAAGATCATGTGGTTCAAATTGCATTGAACCTACCAGAAAAAAGAAAGGCAGAGGCCGCCCACCTTGCAACTTGGTGGAAGAATATCGAAAGAGACCTCAAGAAAGCCCAATTGCCTAAACCGACAGCCATCGATCGTATGACCTGGCGCAGGAAGGTGAGGAGACCCGACCCCAAATGATCGGATAAGGAGAGGAAGAAGAAGTGTTGCCAAGACCTCGCACTGTCAAAAAGTTGTCAGACCTCATGTAAATGTAAAGCCAAGCTTCTAACTTTACACGCCCTAACTCTGCAAGCCCTAACTTCACAAACTCTATACCTTAGTCAAAATATGCGGCTTGGCCATTTCGCTACATGGGAACTTTTATTCATTGTTCATTACTTTTCTGATAAACAATAGTTCTTGTAGTAACTTAAATGAAACGTAATGAGTATAACGTAATGAAAATATTTTTGGTGGGATTTCACTTCTTTTTGTAAGTTGCTCACGACGATATTTTTTACGACGCCTTTTTCAAAGCCCACTCTCTATCTTTCCCTTTTATAGCTAAGCAACCAAACGTATTATTATGATGATTTTAAATGGTGTGCAAAAGATATATTTTGTACTGTTATCGTTGTCAAATAAAATAATTGAAAGTCAATTGAGAGTACTTAAGGCACCTTAAGGTGTGTCTTCATACGATTGCTTTCCCGTTCCCGTTTACTTTCATCTGACACATTCAATAGCGCATGCTGACCGTGTGCTATCGTTTTCCTCTAGCACTTTCAATGGAGACATGACTCGGAGAATGCAATAGCGCATGTCCTATCTTCTCAATTGACTTCTTTGTATGGCAGAAAGTTGACGTGAAAGCGCACGGTTCGGAGGCAGTCAATATTGCATGTGTTTGACGACGCAAGTTGACTTTAAAGTTGAAAGGGAAAGCGCATGGTTTGGAGGCAATATTGCATGCGTTTGACGCAAGTAGACTTGAAAGTTGAAAGGGAAACACATAGTTTGGAGGCAATCTATATATTATAATATTGTACCTATGCGTTTGACGCAAGTTGACTTGAAAGTTGAAAAGGAAAGCGCATGGTTTGGAGGCAATATTGCATGAGTTTGACGCAAGTTGACTTGAAAGTTGAAAGGGTAAGCGCATGGTTTGGAGGCAATATTGCATGCGTTTGACGCAAGTAGACTGGAAAGTTGAAAGGGAAAGCGCATAGTTTGGAGGCAATATATTTATTATAATATTGTACCTATGCGTTTGACGCAAGTTAACTTGAAATTTAAATAGAAAGTTGAAGCGACTCTGTGAAGACAGACCAATAAATTGATTGTTGAATACGCAGACATAAATGAGTGGGAAGGCCACTTCCATTATAGATACATTATGAATATTATGATAAATGGTCATAATCACAATGATTTGCCCTCGTCTATGATCTCTCCAGTCTATTAAGATTGACCGGTAGAGCGTTTTAGTCCTCCATTTTTGTCCGCTTGAACAACACAAAAGTTGATTTTGACACTAAATAAATGTTATTGTCTTATACCGATAAAAATGATTCAAACAAAACAAGCTAAAGCAAAATAAGATGAGTAAAGTGGGGATAAAAAAGAAACCATACTTGGAAAATAAGCCGATAATTTTCGAAGAAACCAATCAGTATGTAGTCAATCAATATCCTTTTGTATGGCTATTAGTATCCTATTGTTCGTCTACTTGCAATTTTAGTTTAATTCATTAAGTTGTATAAAGGGTCTTTCATCTTAAATTGCCCAATCAGCTGGAAGCAATATTAATCTATTCTTTAGTAAATTAAATTATTTTGCGCGGGAATCTTGTAAACAAAGCGCAAGGATATTCTAAGGAAATTTCTTCTTGATAGTTACAATAATATGATTTGTTAATTATATTACGTTCATAATGTTAATTATTATTGAGTTATTGAGTTTTATTCAGGGAATTAAGGCGACTGTTATAGGATACATAAATACTAAACCTGGCAGCGGTTTATTTTTTGGGCGACAAAATAACTGAAAGGGTGACAAACTGTGGATTACAAAAATACGTAAAACGGGCGACTACATGTGGGAGATAAATAAATTAAGTTAGCAGTGAACATTCTAAATGAGTGACAAAAATACTGATTGGGCAACTGTTATGCCAAGTAGGTAACTATATAACTGACTGACTAGCTTCCGCCCGCGACTTCGTCCGCGTGGATATTAGAGAAAATCTTTAAGAAACCTTAAACCAGGATCCGACCAGCCGTTTTTACGCGATTAGGCGGGTCACCACCAAGAGCGCTGCCTTGCGAGGCAAGACGTTTGCCAAGACGCAAGACGCAAAGCGTTTGTCGCACGAGGCTCGCTCGCTCGGTCGACCCGCCTAATCGCGTAAAAACGACTGGTCGTTCTTATTCCCGTTCCCGTTTCGTCCCGCTCCCGTTCTCGTTCCCGTTACCGTCCCGTTCCGTTGTCGTCCCATCCCGTTGCCGTCCCGTCCCGTTGCCGTCCCGTCCCGTTGCCTTCCCGACCCGTCCCGTTCCCGTTCCCATTCCCGTTCCCGTTCCCATCCCCGTCCCGTCCCGTTCCGTTCTCGTCCCCGCTCTCATTACGTTCTCGTCCCATCCCATCCCGTTCCGTTCCCGTTCCCGCTCTCGTTCTCGCTCCCGTTGCCGTCCCGTCCCGTCCCCGTTCCCGTTCCCATTCCCGTCCCGTCCCGTTCCCGTCCCGTCCGGTTCGCGTCCCGCTCCCGTTCCCGTTCCCATTCCCGCCCCGTCCCATTCCCGTTCTCTTCCGCTCCGTCCAGATCCCGTTGCCGTTCCCTTTCTCCCCGTCCCCTGGGGCTGAATCATGCATGTCCACCGAGTTGGACTTCAAAATGAATGTCATTTTCGCAATCACCATCCCATAAAACCTCAAGAACGTCATCCATATATAGTATTTTATGATTACTTACCCCATTTACCACAAAAGGGGTAGATTTTCAAAACCACAAAATATATGTTTGCCTATTTATTTTAAGACGTGCTCCTATGAAGTTTAAAGTTATAATGTCTATTTTATATTATTTTTCCATAAGTTTTCCATACAAAATTTGAACCCCATTTTTACCCTTTTAGGGTTTAAATCATGTACATCGTGTTGGACTTTAAAATAAATGTAATTTTCGCAATCACCATCCCATAAAACCTAAAGAACGTACTCCTACGAAGTTTAAAGTTGTAATGTCTATTTTATATTATTTTTCCATACAAAATTTGAACCTCATTTTCACCCTTTTAGGGGTTAAATCATATACATACATAGTGTTGGACTTTAAAATAAATGTCATTTTCGCAATCACCATCCCATAAAACCTCAAGAACGATATCCATATCGATTTTTATGTTTACATACCCCATTTACCCTCTAAGGGGTTGATTTTCAAAATTACCAAATATATGTTTGCCAATTTATTTTTAGACGTGCTCCTATGAAGTTTAAAGTTGTAATGCCTATTTTGTATTCTTTTTCCATACAAAATTTTAAACCCATTTTCACCCCTTTAGGGGGTTAAATCATGTCCACCGTGTTGGACTTCAAAATAAATGTCATTTTCGCAATCGTTATACCAGAAAACCCCAATAACGACATCCATCTCTATTTTTAGGTTTATTTACATATTTCACCCCTATTTCATCGCCATAGGGGTTGAAGTACTGACAATATCAATATACGTTGCGTTAGATTTTCTTTCATAAGCCTTTCCTATAATAGTGCAGTATTTAGTGGCATCATTTGTATGGGGACCTTGCAAATCGTCAACAAAGGAAGCCGCTTGGCACAGGCGTACTTTGTGGTCATTTGAGCTGATTTAGCCCTGTACCCACGTGGTACCACCCTGGTGGTAGCCAGGGGTGGGGGGGAGAGGTGCCTTCTACCACGCTGCACTTTTACATCCATACCTCCATAGTTTTAGCAAATAGGTCGTGTTTGGTATCATTTTCATATAATTCAAGGACGAGGAATTCATTTCTGGAACAATTTTTACACTCGTTCATATAAAAAATAACAGTTCTGCGCAAAAACAGAAAAGTAAAAAAACAAAAATCTTACAAAATCTATGCCTACAAATAAACCACGAGATTGTACTTTATAAAAAAAAAATGATTAAACAGCCCTGTTTATATAGAATATATAAACATCAACTTTTTCATACAAATTATATTTATAAATGTGTCAAAAAAACATTTCCGCCGCGCGGCGGTATTTTGGTGCAGTATATTTGGATAGGATTTATCACTTATTGTTTAATAATGACACAAATAGGTTGTGTTTATAATTCAAGAACGGGAAATTCATTTCTGCAACAACATTTTTACTCCTTCATAGAAAAAAAAAATAAGTTCAATGCAAAACAAGAAAAAAAACTTACAAAATCTATGCCCACAATTAAACCACGAGATTATGCTTTATAAAAAAATTTGTTTAAGCAGCCTTATTTATCTTAAATATATACACATAAACTTTTCTATAGAAATTATATTTACAAATGTCTCAAAAAATCAGTTGCGACGCGTTGCGGTATTTTGGTGCAGTATTTTTTGATTTGGACTTATCATTTATTGTTTAATAATAACACGGATTAGTATTGGTAGTCCCTTTAAAAGAGAGTTGTAGTAATATTTAAGAAAACCTTTTTCTTTACCTAGTTATAACGAATTTTATTGGCAGTTTCCGCTACATCCACATAGTTCGGTGCACTTTATTTATCTTTTTAAACAATTGCCCCTTCTGCTAATTTTTGCTTACACTTACACCGTATTTACTCCATGCAAGCTGTGGCTGCTGGCGATAAAGCGGTCCACATAGGCTCCCACAAGCCATTACTTTTAGCCCAACCCCAGTCTGTAGAACATGGCAGGTTTTGGATTGGTTTTAAATGTTGACCCCATACATTCCTCCCTGATAAATCGCTCGCAATATTTGGTTGCACAGGGCGTCTCTGGTTGGTGGAGATTCTCCAGCTGCTTGTCCTTTTTCGTGAATAACACTTTTCTGCATTGATCAAAGCCCACCGGTAACGATCAATTGCGATTGTCAATTTTTCCGCAATTGACGCCCATTGACGGAAAAAAATATCGTTTACGCGTGCAATTGAAGCGATTGTCAATTGCTCCAACAATGGAATTGACAGAAAAATTGACAATCGCAATTGATCGTTACCGGCGGGCTTAATATCAAAGAGATGCATTCCGACATGTCCAACAATAACTTAAATCACAAAAGTCAATCACCAGTAACTTACTTGTCATACAAAGCAATGACAATTGTTTCTAATACTTATTGGCAAAGCCTGCTCCACATTTCCTTCCTTAGGGTATTTAAATCCTTCAAGCGCCCCAAGCTTCGAAAGCGCTTATTCCCTTTACCAGCAAAAGACGATACGGTATCACACCCGGAAAAGGCGTGGAACAGAGTGGCAATACTTCTGTTTTTTCCGGTCCTAAAAGATAATTAAAGCTGAATTCTTTTTAGATTTTAAAGTGTGAAAATACTATACTTATTTGGGTTACTAATGAAGCTGCAATTGCATGGCAAGGCAGGAACTGACGATTTTTACCCGTGCCAATATGAGAACCCACAATTCCTCAAGCAATTAATACAGTTTATCTTCTTTTAGGACCGGAAAAAGCAGAAGTATTGCCACGGCCACTGTTCAACTCCTTTTCCGGGTGTGGATGAATATCGTATCGACTTTTGCTGGTAAAGGAAAAAAAGCGCTTTTAAGGCTTGGGGTGCTTATCCAATGGCAACGGAAGGATTTAATGCGCTAAAAAAGGAAATGTGGAGCAGGCTTTGCCAATAAGTTGGCTTGGCAATAAGGCTTTTGTGATTTAAGTTATTGCTGGAAATGTTGGAACGAATCTCCTTGATATTAATCAATGCAGATAAGAGCTATTCACGAAAAAGGACAAGCAGCTGGAGAATCTCCACCAACCAGAGACGCCCTGTGCAACCAAATTTTGCGAGTGATTTATCAGGGAGGAATGTATGGGATCAACTTTTAAAACCAATCCAAAACCTGCCATGGCCTGCAGATTAGGGTCGCGCTAAAAATAATGGCTTATGGGAGCCTATGTGGACCGCCCTTCTGCTAGCAACCACAGATTGCATGAAGTAAATAAGGTGTAAGTGTAAGCAAAAATGCGCAGGAAGGTGCAATTGTTTAAAAAGATAAATAAAGTGGATGCAACGGAAACTGCCAATAAAATTTATTATAACGAGGTAAATAAAATAATTATAACTTTAACTCTCTTTTGAAGTAAAATTATGGGAATACCAATCCTTATCCGTGTCATTATTAAACAATAAGTGATAAATCCAAATCAAAAAATACTGCACCAAAATACCGCCTCGCGTCGCAACTGATTTTTTTTACATATTTATAAATATAATTTCTTTAGAAAAGTTTATGTTCATATATTTAAGATAAATAGGGCTGTTTAAACATATTTTTTTTAAAGCATAATCTCGTGGTTTAATTGTAGGCATAGAGTTTCGGCATGATGTAATTTTTTTTATTTTTTTTTTGCACTGAACTTATTTTTTTTTTCTATGAACGAGAAAATGTTGTTGCAGAAATGATGAATGAGAGGAGGGGGCTCCTTGAATTACATGAAAACGATACCAAACACAACCTATTTGTGTCATTATTAAACAATAAGTGATAAATCCTATCCAAATATACTGCACCAAAATACCGCCGCGCGGCGGAAATGTTTTTTTTAACACATTTATAAATATAATTTATATAAAAAAGTTGATGTTTATATATTCTATATAAACAGGGCTGTTTAATCATATTTTTTTATAAAGCACAATCTCGTGGTTTATTTGTAGGCATAGATTTTGTAAGATTTTTGTTTTTTTACTTTTCTGTTTTTGCGCAGAACTGTTATTTTTTATATGAACGAGTGTAAAAATTGTTCCAGAAATGAATTCCTCGTCCTTGAATTATATGAAAATGATACCAAACACGACCTATTTGCTAAAACTATGGAGGTATGGATGTAAAAGTGCAGCGTGGTAGAAGGCACCTCTCCCCCCCACCCCTGGCTACCACCAGGGTGGTACCACGTGGGTACAGGGCTAAATCAGCTCAAATGACCACAAAGTACGCCTGTGCCAAGCGGCTTCCTTTGTTGACGATTTGCAAGGTTGATGCCACTAAATACTGCACTATAAATTAAGTGGTTTTTACTTCGAAAATGAAGGATTTTTTTTCTATACACAACTTCATACCCCTTTTTACCCCTTCGGGGGTAGAATTTTGAAAAACGCTGAGACCCGTATTTATTAATTTTCAATCTTCAGCCTAAACACAAAATTTGAAAATCCTAGCTTCAAAACTGAGGGACTTTCATACAAACTTTCATCCCTTATTTCACCCCCTTAGGGATAGAATTTTCAAAAATCCTTCCTTAGTGGATGCCTACACTGTATGAGGTATCTGTGTGCAAAATTTCAAGTCTCTAGGTCCAGCGGTTTGGGCTGTGCGTTGATAGATCAGTCAGTCAGTCAGTCATTCAGTCAGTCATTCAGTTTACGATTTTATATATTAAGATTTAAGCTGCCCAACATGGTATTTTTATCATCTCGATTAAAATAATAGTCACCTTTTTTAAATAAAATACATGTCAAATTTTAAATGTTTTGTGTGCCCTAAGGTTGTCGCAAAGTAGTAATTTGGTCGCCCGTTCTGAATAATTGGTTACTCAATTTGTATTTTAAAGTCACCCATTTTCAATATTTATAATCGCCCTCAGTCTGTCGCCCACTTAGTATTTCAGATTTTAGTAGGCTATATTCAGTATTTTTGATACCTACCCAAAATGGGAATTTATTTTTACCCAATTAAATACTACCCTTTTATTAACAATATAACGTTCGTGCAAAAATATTATAGGACCGAATACTCAAATTTTCCTATGATAAGACTGCTCAAACGCTTTTTGAACTGTTTTGCAAAACATAACATTATTTAATAGTGTGATTTACCCTTTGACCGCATACGAAACCGTAAGTTCGTAACTAGTTCTCAATACTAGAAGATCACACACATGTAAATTTTTTATTTTGTTTACGGGTTTTACGGTAGCTCAGTCAAAGTCCAAAGCCCGAGTGTAAGTTTCCTTGTTTTATTAATTAAGATTATTTTGTACATCATTATAATATCTTCTATCATATACTTAAATCTGAATTGGAATTGTGTTCTTTAACTAGTATTCTTTTCTTTGCAATTATTTCTTGAATACATATACCTATGTAAGAAATACTGTTCATACGTACGATGTAGGATATTAATGTAGTCAATAATAAATACAGAATCCACAATTGTCAAGTCAGGAATACAATGTGGGAAAATAATGAAAAATTTGGGTCCGTTTAGTATAATAGGCCATAGGAACATTAAGCAAAATGTCAAAATACGGGTGGGTACTGACCCGTATGGAAAATGTTTGTTTTTAATTTTATTTCATGTTTGCTAACGTCTGGCCGAGCGGATTCATGAAATTGACCAGCTTTATCAATTTAACGGTCAGTAATTCCATTTACGCTTAAAGACATCTCGACAAATGTTTGATTAACAAACATCTAGAACATGCGATGTAAAAACAAAAGCAAATATCGAAGTAAGTTAATCATACATTAGGTATGTTTTTATAATAAAATGCAAGAAATAAGAAATTACTTGTATTTTTTCAACTCAGTATAAATTAGAGTTAGTTAAAAGTAAATGTAGGTTGTAATATCATACATAACAATAAACCTTTGCATAAAAAGCCGATGTCTAATCATAACAATAAACCTTTAAACCCAGAGGCAAAGAATAAAATTAAATGACAAATTCTACGTATATTCTACGACAACAACGTCCAATTAGAGACGAGGCTTCTATCCATGATATTTGTTTGTGTATAACAGCCTAGCTAGACTGAATGAATAATTAACTTTAGATTTTTTATATTTTACATTTAGATAGGTATCTAGGTATAACTTAAATGATAAAAAAAATCAGGTACTTAACTGCAAGAAAATGTGTTTGTCATTATCAGAAATTTCCAGCTATTAGAATACCCTGAAGAACTTTGCCGCATGAAGGTACAAAAATTTGGTTTTCCATAATGTTAAGGCAGAAAAGAAATCACGCTTTTATTTGATAACTTCTTCGATGCAGCCAAAAATAAGCAGATTCTTTGGCTGCATTGAAGCTACGATCAAATAAAAATCACTACATAATTGATAGTCGGTCTCCTACTTTCTTGCAACTCATTTCATTTAGTTGCTTACACTTAACTGCGGTAGAATCTTATCTTAAATCGATTAATTAAATGTGCATAGTTATTGTTTACCCAACTTCCTTTCAGGATGAACACCAACTGTAATGAAGGTAGGTACTTTTCCTTTTCCTTTCCGCATCTGCTTGTATTTCGGAGAAAAGAGTAAAACAACTTGATGACAATACCATCATGGGCGCCATTTTCGAGCGGGCGAATTTCCCCAAGGCTTCTCTACACTGAATGCGCACTTTCGTAATTAAGTAACTTTACATAAAACTTAATTAGCATTCGTGGAATTATGTTTATTTGAAAGTTCACAACGATTTCCATAAACTGCCAATGTTTGTTTTAATTGAATTAAGTTAGGTATAATTATTATACAGCTTTATTACAGCAGGTTATAAAGCGGAATGGAAACTGAGTCAATAAAATCGCACCTCTTCGAAAATAAGTTTAGACTGGGCCACCTGCTATTGCTAGCTATCGTTTTAAAGTGTAAATGTTAATGATATCTATTGAAAGTACATTTAATGAGCTTTCAATTAATAATTGTTTGATTTAATTAACATAACAGTTACCATAATTAAACTCTAAAAGCGTTATTGCTTGCGACGCCATAAAAGGGGAAAATAAAAGGGGTAAATTCAGGAAATGCGAGTAAATTCGCTATCGAGATGATGGAGAAAACACACTTCAACAGTACAATTAAAAAAAGGAATACCCAAGCAAGATGGATACTATTGTCCATGAAGTTGCTCAAATATTACAAAATAAAACCGGTCAAGAGCAAGTCGGACTCGCGCACCGAGGGTTCCGTACCATCATAATTGCACCATCAAACCATACTGCAGAGTAGAATAATCAAATTAGTATTGCAGTTTTAGGTCAGCGCCATCTCTTGACTGATATTGGAACTAATAGTATTTTTTTTAGAAATTTGGTAAATTCTAAAAAAGAGTGCTATAATGAGACATTGTTTTATTTTCCTGTAATCTTTATATATAAACTGCTATCACATAGAATTATTTCAGATTTTTCTCTTTGCAAACTTCGGAGATAAGGGGGGAACGGTAATTTTTTTTACATTTTTCACCATAAGTCGAAAACTACGCGGCCTAAAACAAAAATAAAAAACTGGTTAAGAGCGAGTCGGACTCGCGCACCGAGGGTTCCGTACAATCATAAATATATTTGGATATGTTACTTTAGTACAGTCTTTAAAAAAGTAGGATAAACGGCAGACAGGTGGAATGGAAGGGCGAACAGGCAGACAGTTAATTTATAAATCTTAACCACAGCTGCTTATGGTGACTGAAAAACGTTACAGCCACTCCACATTGCAAACTGTTTATATTACTAAGTAGGAACTTAGGGTCCCCCCAGACCTACCGGTTTCTTTTCTTTGCTTTGCTGTTCGGCAATGGAGCGCCGGCCAAGAGGCTCATTTTCAATCTATCGCATATTTTCAATCTAAGTACCATGGGCAACAGCGTCGCTTAACCACCGCTAAGGTTAAAATCGCTTGCACGCCGCGCCCGCTGTCACATACGTTTAGTTCGTGCAGGGGCGATACGCGCGCACACGAATTTTGTTGCAAACTGGTTAAGCGACGCTGTTGCCCATAGTACATTTCACATATGTGAGCTTTGTTCCTTAAACGATCGTTATGAAAACACAAAAAAATAGTTCAGGTAGGTAATGATGCCACCCACGACCCTGTTCACAATTTATATAAATATGCGATCGATTTATTTTTAGCAATCGGAGACCATGTTTAGGGTGGCATATCTCCCAGAAGCTTCCTACTTCGCAACCCAGACGATTATATTTGATAATACCAAGCTAATAGCTATTTTGCCAAATTTGGTCTGGTCCCAATATGCGATAGATTGAAAATGACCCTGTTGACCGGCGGTCTAAACAGCAAGGTAGAACAGCAAAGCAAAGAAAAGAAACCGGTAGGTCTGGGGGGACCCTTATTCTTCGTTTTTTCGTACGGCAAATAGTAGGTAATTATATTAGAACCAGCCACCAATTTATTATTGTAGTGTTAGGTTGCGCCATCTATTGACCGATAGTAGAACTATTTTTCTTCTTAGGTTAGCATGCTTAGGACAGCGCCATCTGTTGACTGGTAGTGAAACTAAAGAATTTTTGTTTGTTTTTTGAATTTCTAAAAAAGTGTGTTATATTGAGACATCGTTTTATTTTTCCTGTAATCTTTACATAAACTACTATCACATAGAATTATTTCAGATTTTTCTCTTTGCAAACTTCGGAGATAAGGGGGGGGGGGGAACGGTATTTTTTTTTACATTTTTCATCATAAGTCGAAAACTATGCGACCTAAGAAAAAAAGAAAAAATGATTGAAAACGTGCAAACGGAGTTCTTTCATATGATACCCCACATGCCGTAGTAGCTCCACTTCAAATTTTTAAGACCCCTTTACAGTCCCTGTTATAAAAAAAATATTATTTTTTTATTTATTTCTTATTTGCAAAATAGTTGGGCAAATGTCATTTTAAACTATTCCAAGTTTGAAGTTGATACCATTAGTAGTTCTCGAGATATCCAGCTGTGACAGACAGACAGACAGACAGACAGAAAGACAGACAGACAGACTGAGTCACACCATAAGGGTTCCTTTTTTACCATTTTGGTACGGAACCTTAAAAATGAGGCAATGTAATGTTGCTCGGAAACTGAATCTCCAACTGAATTCCAACGGTTTTTAGAGTATGTTGGCTATGTCCGAAGGTGAAGAAGATTATAACAAGACTTACCATTAAATTAGATAGGATTAAATTAACTTTGAAGAAATTTTAGAAAAGGTGCGATTTTCTGACGCCGAGTGTGGGTTTTGTGAGAAAATTCCCCGCTCACTTGATTATCGGATTCAGACGCAGTTCTTCTGTTTATGTAAACAGTCGGTTTCCAATTATTGTGTCAACAGTATCTATTATAATAATCTTATTTCAATTTTGATGTCTTGTTTTTCTTGTTTATAGTCCGTAATTACAAAAGTTTTAGTCATAAAAAAGCTTGTAAAAGGAAATATGTTAGGACGTCCGTTCGCCGAACTTTTAATTAACATAATTGTGTAAACCTCTTGAAATTCTTTTCAAAGGAAAAGCCGTTAATAATCAAGGCAAGGTCAGTTTCAAGAACTTCACTCTGGAAGTTATTGTTAGAACAGTTAGAAGGCAGGCAAGTAAGTTTGTACGTATTTAGTTCCCCAAGATGTTAATAAATAGTTTCTTTCTCAGGTTTTGTGTTTATCATGATCTGGTTTTATGTTTTAAGCTTATAATCACAATAATAATAAGTTTTGGATTATTGCGTAAATTATAAAAGAAAATATACTTAGCAAGTTAAATAATAGATTCTCCGTAAATACCTAGGTTTCATTATTTATTTTATATCAGTCAATTTTTTTAACTAAATGTATTTTCTGGGTTAAACCACGGGTGTGTACACTGTACATAGTAATAACAATACGCTGTGATTAAATCCGTTCTAATATTGTCACGATGGTCGTTCGCACATTGATTATTATAGATGTTCTTTACTGTTCTATTACATTATCTATCATTGTTACATTGTTTATGACACTCCATTATTGGTAATTAACCTTCAAGACTGACGTCAAGTCATAAGCTGTACTTACACGTAAATAAACATAAATAATGGAGGTGGACTTTGAAGACCCAACACCAATTGCTTTTCATTACAATATGTCAAAGTTGATAAATTGATCCAGTTTCGATCATTAGCTCTGATCGGGAGCGGTCTTTATTGAAAATGTGATTGGAGTGAAGGAATGATGATTTTTGTGGGGAGGGGGGAAATTAGTAGGTAAATATTCAATCAAATAATTTAGAGCTACGAAGTCAAAAGCACTTACGTAATGGAAATCATAAAATGAATAAGTATCTGTTGACCCTTCGCAGGAATAGACAAAAATAATATAAATATCTCTGAATTAGATCGCCAAAACACTATGTTGTATACTTATTTGCAGAATAGATCTATTATCTAAGTTTTAGTAAGATAAAAGTACTCGTTAGTCCGGAAACAAGCTGATTCGGTTACAGTTCCATCCATCACACACTTTTCTGTGCTGATTCGGCCATAAAGTGGATTACGTAAGGGTCACTGCCAGCCAACTATTAAATATCGTCAACGATCTTGCGAACTAAACAATAGAACAGCTGAAGGATGGAGGAGGAGAAGAGAAGACGAGTGATGTCATAAGTAAGTTAGTAAAGCCATAGAGTCGTACAAAATCTGTGAGAGATGGGCTTTTTGGCTAAATAGTAGCATAGCAATCCGAAGGATTCGAATCCTGATATAAGTTTGTATGATGAGCTGGATGAGCATGAGTTTGTCCCCAAGCCATGGATATTTATTTTATTGTTCAGTCACATTGTCCTTGAAAAGTAGCATGGGCCGTACTGGCTGGGTACTGCATCTCACTGCAGCATAATTATATTCAAAAACTTTTTTTTTAAACTATCGCATATACCTACTGTTACAGAACACATAATAGTACAAGCTACTCGAAAATTATTAGCTACATAGTAAATGTATCAAATTTTTTCTGAAACAATTTTCAATAAAAATCTCCGCAGTGAAAATCATAATAATAAAAATAATAAAATTGTTCCTGCTAAGGGGTTATAGATGAGGTCAAAACAAATATTTTTTGTCATATAACTTTTTCTCAAAAAATTAATAGTTTTTGAGTTAATTGAAATTAAGTATTTTTTTACCAAAAGTACGTTTTCAGACACAAAAATTTAAAATAAAAGATAACTACTCATTCGATTACGATTTTTTCATTATTTTGGGATAGAAAACAATCTAAGTGTTGATAATGAATAAAAAAAATTACAAAAAGTACAGGTGTTTGTAAAAAAATCAATCCTTAAATGCATTTATTTTTTTATTTTTTTCAGATTTTTTTAGAAAAAGCATCAAATATCTCAAAAAAAATCCTAGTAACTAAGCGTGCATAATATTTTAAAAACATCACCATCTATTCAGCTTTCAATTGAGATATAAAACTAAATAATAACTTAAATAAAAAATATGAAATTAAGACTTAACTAAATAGCAGTCCCATTTCATGTAGCAAAAATTTCCTACTTCAAGCGCTTCGGAGGTGGCCGACAGTGGCCGTATTATAGGTGATCAAACGAACTTCCAAGTGAAGTTCGATCACTATTATATGAATTCGCTTCATTCGAAGATATAAATACCACAATGTAGTTTCTTTTCATCTTACTGGCAACTCGCACTTTTAGAGGGTATCACTGTATATATATTTTTTTTTAACGCTCCCTGCTCGACCGCGCCCATCGTCGCGTTCGTTCATTTATTTTAGAGTTCATTAACAAAATTTACTAGGGGGTTTGGGCAGGGAGGGTTCTTATATCTTCGAATGAAGCGAATTCATATAATAGTGATCGAACTTCACTTGGAAGTTCGTTTGATCACCTATTATATTTCATTCGCTTCATTCTTCAGATATAAATACCACAATGTAGATATTTAGAGTAACGAATTTTGTTAATGGTTAAATATGCTTTTATAAATAAAAGAAGTATTTAATGATTTCATAATATATTTTCTTTTTTAATCATCATAATTACAATTCTGTAATAATCACCAGATACAATTTAAATCATAAGTTGTAATAATTTCAGAAAAAAAAAGGTATTTAGTCAATTACAAATTGGGTTGTCCTATTAATCAACATTGTAACCAAGTTTAACTTACAATAATTTAACTTTTATTGGGTAAACATACAGCAGCGGCGAAGTTATTTTCTTGGGCCAATGGCCTATTGTAAAACCTAGCGAAAGTCTGGGACCTGTGTGTCCAGCCAGCGGTTTTACGTATAATGTCAAGCGAGACGCCGGCTGTGTGCGCTGCGGATGTCGCAGCGTGACGAGTGCTGTGTGCGCTAAACTGTGCCACATCCACGCCGCTTTCAGCCAGCACCTGCTTTATCCACCGACTAATAGTCTGTGCGCTTGCCGCGCGGTAGGGTTGTTTAGTTGTTAATATAAAGTTTTTTATGGAATTAGGTCTAATGGATTCGGTGGCTGATATATAGGCTCTTATGGTAGTAGCCGGACAAATATTTAAGTTTTCAGTGAAATACGGTAGGGACAGTATCGGTTGATCTCGATTGACCGATGAAGTTTTAATTAAATCTTTAATCATAATTTGAATGCCGTTTACATTTTGTACGATATCGTCTAATTTGATTAATGACAAGGTTTGAGCTCTATGAGCAGTACTTAAAGCGAGTATAATAATCATTTTCTTGGTTAATTTTTGAAGATCCAGATCTTCATTGGGCACCCATTTAGAAACATAGTTTAACACAAGTTGGGGGTCCCAAGTGAAACCATATTTTGGTAAGGAAGGTCTTAATCTAAAGGCCCCTTTTAGCAGCCTTTTGATTTGTTGATCAGAGCCGAGATCGTTTCCTAAAAGTAGGCAAAGTGCGGAACGGTGACTATTCAAACTGCCATAGGCCTGACCATGGTTAAACTGTTCAGTTAAAAAAGCCATTACATTGGATATGGAATGTGTATAGGGATCAATAGAATGATTATCGCAATATGACCACCAGAGCTTGTAAGTAACATTATATTGAGTTAGGGTATTTTTGGCTAGTGAAGCTATCATGATGTCTAACGAGGCGGCCGGTGCGTTTCGCTTGACAAACGCCTCCCGGAGAGCTTGGCTACACCCAGGGTAAGGTCGGTGAAGTGGTGATTCCTGGAATGAGATATGGACATATCCGTATTTGCCTCTAAAAAAAGTATGTCTGATATAAGCATAGCTTTAAGTAGTGGAAACCAGGGTTGCGACTGCCAATATGGGAATACTAAAATACCCTCAACTTTATCACTATTAATCTTTTGCAGACATTTAAGAATTAATGTTATGGGTGGAAACGCATAAAAGAAATCTTTCCACGGTATAGTAAACGCGTCTACGGTTAGTGCTTCCGGGTCTGGCTTCCATGAGATATATTTTTTACATTTAGCATTGGTACGAGAAGCGAATAAGTCTATATTAGGTTTTCCAAAGAAATTCACTATTTTCTGGAAAGCATTATTATTTAGTGACCATTCGATATCGGGATTTGTTTTCCTCGATTCTTCGTCAGCTTCTTTATTATCTTTAGTATTGATGTAAGAAGGGGTAAGCCAAATATTTCGCTTTTCGCACCATTGCCAAATTTCGCGGGCTAAGTTATTAAGGTGAGGGTACTGTATCCCTCCCATTCGCTTTATGTAGCTTAAAGCTGTAGTATTATCGATCCGTAACAAAATGTTAATATCATTATAATTGCGAGCGAAACATTTCAGTCCAAAAAATACTGCTAAAAGTTCTAAATAGTTAATGTGTTGTAATTTTTCACTATCTTTCCATTTTCCATTTGCCCGTTTGCCGTTGCAAAATGCGCCCCAGCCAGACCGAGAAGCATCAGTAAAAATTTCTAACTCGTAATTTTCTGAATTAAGTGGCTTAAGTGTCGTGTGAATATTCTCGATCCACCATCTCAAATCGGGCAAAATCACATTCGATGGTCTAAATTTAATTTCATAATTTTGATAATTTTTAAGCGCAAGGTATTTTTGTCGTTCCAAACATTTAGTGTATAACCACCCATACCGTACAGCGGAACAAGCTGCTGTTAACACGCCTAAAAAGTGGCAAAATTCCCTTATTGTGATGGACGGTAGGTTATAATATTTTTTTTGCGAGTGTTTCTATATAAACACGTTTTTCAAAAGGTAAGGACATCGTCATATTGACGGAATCAAAATGAAAACCGAGGAATTTAATGTTTTGTAATGGGCACAATGAACTCTTCTCATAATTAACCACTAACCCCAAACAATGTAATAATTTTAAAGTCGTCTCGACGTTTTTCTTACACTCCTGATAGGTTAATCCTAGACATAATATGTCATCTAAATAAATAACGGATAAAAAACCGCGACTGCGAAGGTATAACATGACCTCTTTCATAATTTTTGTAAATGTTCGGGGCGCCGAAGATAGTCCGTAAGGTAATGCATTAAATTCGTATATTTTATTTTCAAAATTGAACCGTAAAAGTTTTTTCTGATCATCATTCATCGGTACAAGAAGATATGATTCTTTTAAATCTATAGAAGCCATATACATAAATGGTTGAATAAGTTTAGAAACCGTTCTGAAGTCTTCCATTTTAAAATGTTCGTGTTGAACAAACTTGTTAAATGGCTTTAAATTTAAAATAAATCTATATGTTCCATTTGACTTCATCGTCAAAAAAACTTTCGATATGAATTGATTTGAACACGGTTGGCATTCTGAAATTGCGCCCAAAAATTGTAATTTTTCGATTTCTTTCGATACTAAGTGTATTTCATGATGAGAAAATGAATTACGTGGTACCCCACGTTGCGTTATGTCCTTACATAAAGGAATTCTATACCCATTACAAATCCAATTAAGAACAACCTTGTTGTTAGTGATGGAAGCCCAACACTCGGAAAAATATTTTAGTCTAGCCGCGTGTACCTGTATCAGTGCCGCTGGGCACGTTTGCCGGAGTAGGCCGCCGCCGGCCGGGCAGGCGCCGCCGCCGGCGCTGGCGGCGCGGGCGCCGCTTGGGCTGGCGCCGCGTTGGCGGGCGGCCACCGCCGATACTGCGACATCGGAGCGCGGCGCGTCCCCCCTCGGCCCCCTCTGCTCGTTAGAGGGTAACGAGGGGGGCCCTGCCAGTTTTCCGAATATCTGGGCTTTATTGTGGATGAGGTTGACGCCTGCGCAGTTGTTTTAGGAAAAACAGACTTTTTTATTTGGTGGCCTTGCCTTTCGATAGTTTGAGAGGATTTAATTTTGTCGGACAAATTAGCGCCAAAAAGGGTTTCATCCCTATCCTGAGTCTCAATTATTGTCAAAAAGGATTTTTGGAGACAGGGTGTTATGAGTTTGGTTCTAAGTTCAGTTTCACTATAATGTAAGTCGGTCAATAACCGACAACCGTCAGAAAGAACTTTAATAGCGTTGACTTTGTCGTCACTGCTGAGTACTATTGTGATGGCTTTGCTTATGGCTGTAATACCATGGCCTAACTGGTCCTGTTTCGTTTGTATACTCTTATCTCGATTTCGAACTACTTCGACCACTGCTGCTGATATTTCGAAATTCAAAGTTGGTGCTTTAAGCAATTTACAATTTTCTGGGATTGGGTAGTCATTTAAAAGTTTCGTCCTACAGTCTTTTAATAAACCTTTTTTAAGAATCGGTAGCCACCGCTGTGCGAGGCTAGTGTGAATGTTTTCACCAAAGGTCGGAGTGTCTACGACGGCTTCGCCCAACGCAGACAACAGTGCAGGGTCGAGGTCAAGTGAATCGGCTGGCTGGGTTTGTGGCACCGAAGGTTCCTCAGGTGTGAGTACGGGTCCCGAAGCCGGATCACCTCCCACGTCAGCAGGGTTTTCATCGCCAGCGATGTTCACGGGCTCCGGTTCCGGCGCCGGCGCCGTCGTTGGACCGGTGTATTCTTCGTGTGTACCGACATCTATGTAAATAACAATTCTAGCATGTAAATTACGTGCTTTAGAAAGTTACGTAACGTAACAAGAATAATTTGTACCCACTTGATTGACTTTTGTCAAACTTACGGGTTTTTTGAGCATCATGCTACCCCCCAAACATGGGTAAAGTTAGTTTTTTTTTTTTTTTTTTGTTATCACATAATAATTAAATCTACGGTAGCTTAGAGATGCTTAGTTTTCGAAATTATGTCGGTAGTAAATGCACTTAATTACCTTCGTTTGCTTCGGCATCTGAAGATGAAGAATAAACCAAGTGACGTCGTCGTCTTTTCGGCTTTTCTTTTAACTTTCTTATTTTTTCTTCATAATACTCCACAGTTTTACGTTTAGGCATGATCAACGATCAATTTAGTCGTAGAAATAATGTAACTTTTTTTAGGTCGTGCGTCGGTTGCCGCGCAAAAGAAAAGAATGAACGAACGCGACGATGGGCGCGGTCGAGCAGGGAGCGTTAAAAAAAAATATATATACAGTGATACCCTCTAAAAGTGCGAGTTGCCAGTAAGATGAAAAGAAACTACATTGTGGTATTTATATCTGAAGAATGAAGCGAATGAAATATAATCCTACTTATTCCATAAATGTGAAAGGTTGCTTGTTTGTATGATTGTTAATCAATCACGCAAAACGGCTGAACGGATTTGGATGAAATTTGGCACACAGATAGTTTATAAGCCGGATTAAAACATATGATGATACTATTATCTTGGTTAAGGGTTCCCTAGGGATTTTCTCGAATGTAAATGTGAATGCAGTCGCGGGCGGAAACTAGTTTGCCATAAATGGTCGGACTTACTAAAAATACTTTCGTCCGAGTGAGTTTGAGACAGGATTATTTTCCGCCGATGAGTCAAAATTTTATACTAACTGTGTCACAAATAACCATGCATATCAGCTATTTTTAATGCCCCGCTGCTGGGGAACTGGCCTACCTTTTGGCTTGTGGATGGATAAAGCGAACGGGCCATACCCACCACGTGGACCCAATGTGGATTGGTCAGTGTTAACGACTGTAAATGCAGCCAGAACTAAGGGCTCAATGTAAGGTACATTGAGTTAACACCTACCAATCCGCATTGGGCCCACGTGGTGGGTTATGGCCCGTCCGCTTTATCCCAAAAGGAAAGGAAGGCCTGTTCCCCAGCAGCGGGGCATTAAAAATAGCTGATATGCATGGTTATTTGTGACACAGTTAGTATAAAATTTTGACTCATCGGCGGAAAATAATCCTGTTTCAAACTCACTCGGACGAAAGTATTTTTAGTAAGTCCGACCATTTATGGCAAACTAGTTTCCACCCGCGACTGCATTCACATTCTACATTCGAGAAAATCCCTAGGGAACCCTTAACCAAGATAATAGTATCATCATATGTTTTAATCCGGCTTATAAACTATCTGTGTGCCAAATTTCATCCAAATCCGTTCAGCCGTTTTGCGTGATTGATTAACAATCATACAAACAAGCAAACTTTCACATTTATGGAATAAGTAGGATAATACGGCCACTGTCGGCCACCTCCGAAGCGCTTGAAGTAGGAAATTTTTGCTACATGAAATAAGACTGCTATTTAGTTAAGTCTTAATTTCTCATTTTTTATTTAAGTTATTATTAAGTTTTATACCTCAACTGAAAGCTGAATAGATGGTGATGTTTTTAAAATATTATGCACGCTTAGTTACTAGGATTTTTTTAAAATAAATTTGATGCTATTTCTAAGAAATCTGAAAAAAAAAATTAAAAAAAATACATTTAAGGATTGATTTTTTTATAAACACTTGTATTTTATGAATTTTTTTTTATTAATTATCAACACTCAGATTGTTTTCAATCCTAAAATAGTAAAAAATCCGGAATCGAATAAGTAGTTATCCTTTATTTTAAAATTTTGTGTCTGAAAATGTACTTTTGGTAAAAATGTACTTAATTTCAATTTACTCAAAAACTATTAATTTTTTGAGAAAAAGTTATATGACAAAAAATATTTGTTTTGACCTCATCTATAACCCCTTAGCAGGAATACGTCATATTTCCAGTGACCCTGTATATATATATATATATATATATATTTTAAATAAATGTATCGCTCTTCTATTCTTTGATTGGACTTAACGTCTCGCGGAAAGCCACTGAAACTATCGACTTTTTGACAACTTTGTGACGGGGTGAAATATTGCCACCCCATCCCTACATACAGCGTCCCCCACGTGCGATGTTCTTATTTGCCGAAAAATGAGCACCGCTTTATGTGGCCGTCGAAGAATTCAGGCAATCCCTTTAGGGCATATTTCGACTTTCCACAAGATGCCTTTTAATGAAACTTTGAAAGCTGGTGCACCCGAATGCATAATTGAATCAGGTACAAAGGAAATATTTCAAAAAGCTGTAAAAATCTTTACTAGAAATTTATTATTTATCGATTCAATAATTATTTTACAGCCCACGTAAACAGCTTTTATGCTCATCATGACATTTAATGCTATATTGCGATATTTAAGCTACTATGGCACTCGTAGGTATTGTATTTTCAGAGCGGGTAAATACAGGACCATTATCGTACGATAGACTTGATATTGTTGGTTGTCTACTGCACAAAGGCAGATTGTTGTTGTATACTCACGACATGTCCTGAAATGGAACATGTACTTATTTGTACATGTGTTGTAATGTTGAGAAAAGTGTGATTGAAAAGCTTTTTAAAAAAAGCAAAACCTCCTTCATAAACCTTAAAAACAACTCTAAAAAGCAAGAAATAATGTTAAAATAAATTAATTAAAAAACGTGTATTGAAATTCGGGTGAGGTAATTTTTTATTACTTTTATAATTGTGCCGTTTTCTCAAGTAGATTGTAATTTTTTATTCTAAAAGCCCCACCCGACTTCATTAGACGGTTTTTAATTAATCGATTTTATTTGGCTCGCATAGTACTAACGTGTTTTACAATAAAAATTGATTATCTATATCATTCAAAGTCAAAATTGATTACCTACATCAGCGGTTCCCGAATTCTTTTGGCTTCGGAACCCTTTTTGGTTAACCGATTTTCGGCGGAACCCTAGCTCTAGTAAGAAGTAAACTAACTAGGGTTGGCGCTTTTAGGAACAGAAAATAGGACAAATACAAAAAATTTTTGGGTCTATTTTCTAAATGTACGTTGAAATCATTAAAACTAGCAGTAAAACTACTGTAGAGTCTGGTAACTAGTAAATCCTTCATTTACCAGTTACCCAGACATGTTGAATGTAAATGTGAATGTTTGTAATTAAAATACTCAAAATCAATGAAAACAAACGGGCGGGTCATCAAAGTAAGAGTGTAATAAAAAAAAGGATAACTAAACTAGGTACTTAGGTAAAGGGAAAAAGAGACTTTTGATCACTCGTTAATTCCGCGTCATTTTTGCAAGACATATCTTTTGCAATTCTGCTTTCATAAAATCTACAGAGCAACGGTTTCTGACACTAGAACATTTAAGCGTCATTTTAATTTATTATATTATGATATAGTTTGACTTTAAAAGAAGGACTTTTAAGATATAAAATATTAAAATATTAATTTCTTAAAATAATTAATTCTACTTTGCCTAAGCTCTACTTAGGTACATGCACTATGCATGCACCCCTAGGCACCCACGTGTTTATGTTGAGCTTTTGCAGTGCAGTGTTATCAATAATAACATCGTATCGATATCTCCATTTCATGTAATATTATGGAAATTGCGGAATGGAATCAGCTTTTATGGCTTCACATAAAGATTCATCTCCTACATAATAGGCAAAGATTTAAATCTTTGATAATAGGCACATAATAATTTAGGTAATTTTAACGTGTATTTTATAGGTACCAAGTCCGCGGAAGTCGCTACTCATTTAATTTATTATTTTGTAAGCACAAACCGTAAGTTCAATTTCCGCACTGAAATGAGTTGTTTCTGTTCTTGTGCTTTTCACTTTTCCACTTTAAAACGGTGCAACAAATGTGGAGCGACGGTTGCTGAAATTTTAGACTCGACGGAAGTATAATAGGAGCACATGATAGTGCCTTATTACTATAACGAGCAGCTGAAAGAAATTGTGTCAGAATAGGGCGTTTCTCAGTACAGAAAACACAAGTCCTGTGCTACAAGCACGTAGGTAAGTAAGTGCTACCAAACGAAGTAAAAGCGAAAGATTGTTATTATTTTTAAACTTTTAGATTTATGCATTCACAATGCTATTTTTATATTAAGATTATTAATATAATTGAAAAAATATTAGAAAAAATCGATTCACCCGTAGCAGCTCAGACGGGACTCGAACCCGCACCCTTAGGATTCCGGCTCAATGCAGTGAGTCGATTTTTTCTAATATTATTTCAATTATATTAATAATCTTAATACGAAAGATTGTTAGTTAAAATAAGTACAATCGTAGGTTATTGTAAATTATATTATTAAATAGCGTCTGGGAGTGTTACACCTACGGATTTGTTTGCAGCTTCTATCTAATGTGCAATTACTTGTCTAGGAGAACAAGTTCAGTAAATAGACAGATATTGTTCTGACAAGTCAAAAATATGGAATCATAATATTATTTTATAACATATTTACTCGTAAAGGGTCTCTTATTACACCAATTTCAATATCGTATTGTATCTCATTACGAACTTGTGCGGTAATGTAAAGTAAAACGCACGGTTTCCTTGATAAACCGTGCGTTTTACTTTACATTACCGCACGGTTTATCAAGATGCTTCGTCTAAAGCGAACGGTACTTTTTAGGGTTCCGTAGCCTAAATGGCAAAAAACGGAACCCTTATAGATTCGTCATGTCTGTCTGTCTGTCTGTCTGTCCGTATGTCACAGCCACTTTATTCCGAAAGTATTAAGACTTCACAGTTGAAACTTGGTAGGTAGATGTATTCTGTTAACCGCTTAACGAATTTAATACAAAAATAAGAAAAATAAAAGATTAAGGGGGGGCTCCCCATACATGGAACTGAAACTGAAAAAATTTTTTTCTTCAAACCAACACGTGTTGGGTGTCTATAGATAGGTCTTTAAAAATTACATTGAGGTTTCTAAGACAACTTTTTCTCAAAGTCAACCGTTTGAAAGATATACACCACCAAAGTGGTAAAATGTGTGTCCCCCCCCCCTTTAACTTTTGAAATAAGAAAGTGAAAAATCTAAAAAAAATATATGCTATGGATCTTAATAAAAACTTTCAACCAAAATTGGTTTGAACGAGATATAGTAATTAGTTTTTGAGATATAGCACATTTTCCAAAACCGCAAATATAACTTTGTCATTCATACCAACACTGTGAAAAACAAAGTTATTTTTGCAGACAAAAAATGATAGGTGGTTTTAAATATGGTATGGTATAAGGTAACTACGGAACCCTACGGCGCGTGGCCCGACACGCACTTGGCCAGTTTTTTAAATCTTAGCAAAGTTTTTATGTCAGAAAAGAGGTCAACATTTTATGAATAAAATTAACTTTGGGAGATAAAATATGATAAATAAATATTAAATTATTTAATTTAATTAATTTTAACAATAAATTACAATAATTTATCTGTAACAAAAACACAAAAATATTAATTTACTTTATTAGTAAAACTGGCTGTTTCTTATGCCTTTGCCTTAAAAAAAAGCGCTAATGCGCGCGCACATAGCTAATTTAAACAAGTAAAAATTATTCCACGCGCTTTTTTTGCTTTATTGTTTTTATTTGAAAATGTCGTCAAGTAGTGATGAATTTATTAATTCGACACTGCCGAGTTTTATTTATTTCCTCGCAAATATGTTATAAAACGTCGTATGACATACGTGCGGTTTGATAATTACCGCACTTATATCATAATGTACTATAACAAACAATTTCGATATCCAGATTCCTTGTAATATTATATTACTTACCTTCTAATTTGTTAGTCAAATTAGCATCGAAATTCACAATACATCAAATCCTAGACTTTCTAAAAGCTTCAGACTGCCTAAGTGAGGTGCATCTTGCTTGATAAAATTAGTTCAAATTCCTACAGTACTTTTGAGTTGCAAATGTTGTCAGAAACTCGAGGTGGATGCGGGTGAGTGAGTACTCTTGAAAACATTGATTCAATATAAACCTTATAAGGATCTTATTGGTGTCAAACAGCATAATAAAGTAAGTAAGTAAGCACCCTTAGAGAGACGCTGGCTTCCTACGGAAGCTCTAAGTAGGTATCTAATTTCTTGGTATAGACGAGACGACGGTATATCAGACTTGGTATACAATAATGTTGACCGAAAGAGATCATAGTATATATCCGAGACCGTGTTTTCGTAGTTCAGGTAGTTTTATTTGATGTGCTGCTGCTGTGTACTTTCAAGGTAACACAGGGTTGTAGAACTTCCCTATCGCTGATCGATAGTAATTATTTAGTTCAATTATTTTTTGAAAATGTGGATACAAAACATTTCTAAACTTTTTTTCAAATATTAAAGTACCATGGGCAACAGCGTTGCTTAACCACTGCTAAGGTTAAAATCGCTTGCACGCCGCGCCCGCTGTCACATACGTTTAGTTCGTGCATGGGCGATACGCGCGCACACGAATTTTGTTGCAAACTGGTTAAGCGACGCTGTTGCCCATAGTACCTTTCGATCGACAAACTAACATTATTATTTCTTATCTCGTAAATTATTATTAAAGCTTAGAATAATAACTATTAAAGGTAGTTCTTGTTTTCCCATACGACTCCATAGATCATCATCGTTAACGACGATGACGTAGTTCGCCGCCTTACTAAAGATCCGTAGATATAGACTACCTACTAATGAGCAAAAGTAATTAGTGAAGCAACAATTTTGATGCTATAATTAAGGAATGAAGAGCCATAATAATTAAGAAGAGATGTCTCATTATGTTGTAGGATTACGAAGTTAAAGGTTCCTAATTTTTACATTTTAAAATATTCAGTAACAATAGCAAGTAGGTTTTATTTGAGACTATTATTTGCTCTTAAATGGAACCCAAATGCCAAAGGATATAAAGGGTTATTTGTAAAACACCATCAACCTTGCAGGATTAGATTACTAACATTATAAACAACATTTGTTGTACGACTTTTCCGTAAACAGACACAAAAATCGACTTTTCATACAAAGCTCGATCAGCTGTATGGGACATTTCTATGGAAAGTATTTTTTTTGTCTGTTTTCTGAAAAGTCGTAGACAATTATGTTGTTTATGTTAGTAAGCAGCTCCTGCGAAGTTGTTTGTGTTTTAAAAAGGTATTAAAAGGAATTAAGAAGATTAAAGCTAGCCAGAGTTACTATTCAACAGTGGCAATATTATTACAACGACTAATATACGTCAAAAATCCTGCGTAAAAATGGAACAATGTCAACAAGATTTTCAGCAATTCTTGCCAAACTTTTTTAATTTTGTGTTGTATAAAGTTGTTTAAATAAGTTAATATTCAGGGAATCGTGAGATTACTTAATATACTACGTAGTATTAGTTGAGATGTATTTTATTTTAGGCCTATAGCCATCTAGTGCGTGACTTTTCTAGGTACCTATTCTATGAGTTGTGAGGCGTAAAAAAGAACAAATACGTTAATATAACATCAAACTGGTCCGTCTCCACATATTATAGGGTAGGTAAATACCTTGGTCCTTGCGTTATAAAATGCCTGCTTTGAAGGTAATTCTCAGAAATAACAAATATTAAGTATGTAAAATATCTAATTATGTTGGTATACCTACTTGGTAGGTACTAAGCTTTCATCAAATTCCTCGAATTCCTAAACAGATTCGTAGAAACATCTAAAATCGGCTTTCTTTACTTACTATTTATAGAGTTGTAGCTTGTTAAATATTTTTATGTAGTAACTGTGTAAAAAAAATGTTTTGTTTCACGCGGCGGAATTTTCTCAACCATTTTTTTTCTGAATCCTCTATATATAGAATTAAAACTATGAGGATTTGCTCCAGAAAAGAACACTGGTGCATAGCCTAGTAATTTTACTCTATAAAGTAATAAACTTGTTAAACATTATTGTTAAAAATTAAAAAAAATTAAAAACCCTCTTGCATAAAAAGACAAGTCAACTGAAAAGATGGAAACAAGATTAAATATTAAAGGCAACATTATAACATGCAGTCGGAGGCATGCATAAAGAAAGTGACATTACGAATGATTTGAGTAATATGCCTCCGACTGCATGTTATAATGTTGCCTTTAATATTTAATCTTGTTTCCATCTTTTCAGTTGACTTGTCTTTTTATGCAGGAGGGTTTTTAATTTTTTTTAATTTATTTTTTTATTTATTTCTTTTTAGTTATTATTTATTACAATCATGATATACCTTTTTGAAATCCTTTTAATGAGACCTTTAATTTGACACCCATATTGCAGTATTCTAAAAAAAAAAATTTTTTTCCACTACGTATAATAGCACCGTGCAGCTGCCATGTTGGGTTTTTTTATAACGCCACTTTCTTAAGAACACTTGGGCTGGCAAGACAAATCTAACGATATGTTAATCATGGAAATCCGTTCAGCCGTTTAAAAGATATGAGGTAATAAAGAATATTACATACAAACACACTTACAAGATACGCGCGAAAAACATAACCCTCTTGCAGTCGGGTAAAAAATATTGTGTTGCGCGGAATTTTCCCAAATTTTTTTGAAAAACCCTTTATGTAATTAAAACTATGAGGATTTGCCCCGAAAAAAATAATAATTGTTGAATATCGTAGTTATTTTACTATATAGAATAATTAACTTATAAAACATTTTTGTCTAGTAACTGTGTTAAAAAAATATTGTGCGTCGCACGGCGGAATTTTCTCTATTTTTTTTTCCAGCCAGATCTCATAGTTCCGGTACCCGGACGGACTTCCGGTTATCCAAATTGAGTTCAGCGACTCCCAAACCCTAGGCCAGGACACTTCACATGACCAGAATCGAGTTTTAATACGGCTGTTTAGATTAAAGCTCCATTTATGCCGCCATCTTGAAATTTGAGCAAAGGAGCCAAAATTGGGCTTGGTAAAATTCAGAACCAAATTTAGCAGGGTTTTTTACTTCGGAGAAGTCACGTTGCAAAAATGGCTCACAAAATGCCGTTGACCTTGAAATTTTTAATATAAACTACTTAGATACCGGTCTAAAATACGTAGAACTTCGCTGCGCAGGGAACAGTCCTTTGGAATTATTTAAATAGATGACATTATTGACATATTTTTGTCAGTACCTATGATATTTCTCAAAGTAAATTATAAAGCTTTATTTTGAGATTATTAATATGAATTTTAACTACAAAAACCTAAAAACAATTGTGCCTTTGAAAAAATAAATACATATTGTGTGCCTGCCGTTAGGTGGTTGCGTTGTTGAATTTTAATGAAGTGTTAAATTGATTTATTAAATTGGCCCATTGGCCCTACTTTTACTTGTATTTGAATAAAATCTGTTTTATCTGAGTTTCGTACAGTGAAATAAATTAAATGATAAAATAAAAACCGTATACCAACTCCTACAAATCATGAGCGTCATAGTGTTTTTGAGTTCATGTAGCAGGGTCATATCCGCGTAGAACTAAACACGCAAACCGGCGCGTGCTTGTCACGTGCACGTCACTGCAAACTATAGTCACAACCATTATTTCATTTTAATAGCAGGTTTAACATAATAATTAAAAAATAATTATTAAGTAGAACGTCTCGATATAGTTTGTGGTTTAAAAACAAAAGTGACACGAAGTATTGTCGAAAGGGAGCGCAAATGGAATAATTATTTAATCTAAAACGACAGTGTGACCTAATATCACACTTTAAACGAAAACAGCGATAATGTGACACAGAAACAATTGAAGAAATGCTGATTTGAGGTTAGTAAGTTTTTATGGACCTAATCGATAAATAAAAAGATTTAGTTGATATCGGTTTTTAGAAAGAAAGTTGCAACCTATAGCTATTAGCTTATTTATATTATTGTTAATGACCCTATTTTTTTAATGTAAAAGTAATATTGAAATACGCAAGGTGATGATACTGCAAATTTTAAAATGTGTTTCTTGAATGTTAGTGAAGTGATAACTATCATTGTAATGACAGCAATTCAAAAGTTTTTTAATGACACCGTTTGTAAGATTCACGAGCCGTATTTTTCACTTTAAAATAAATAAAATACTTTATTATGTCGTCTAACAATTTGGTTTTGGTCAACTGGAACTTGTTTGCATAATAAAATATGATTGATAAAATAAAAGTCAATTTTGAATGTCTACATATTACTTAAAAAGATGCTTAAAATATTTTATTACAACACATTGTTAATTAATAATATATATAAGCAACAAAATGATATATTGATTTATGTACGAAGGATTTACATGTGTTTTTAAATTATCTTAAAACTGGCCCTATTTGTCTATGATCATTATTCCTCTGGTCCCTTAAATATTTATATATTACGAAACTGGGATAAGTAGCGTAGATAAGGGTCAGACTTCCTACGCGGCTAGGGTTAGCAGATGGTAATGATAAAGGGCCTGATTTCTACTAAAAAGTCCTGACATTATGCAAAGTTTTATTTACTGCGAATGCACCTAGTCCATTGTTTTCAAGGAAAAGAAATATAAATAAAGCTTTATTTCTTTTCTTTTAGTTTAAGATGAATGAATAATTAAAAAAACCTGACATTTTCCAACTCCGCCAGGAATTCTGACAGACAGGGTTCTGTCATGTAAGGACATTAATGCTGGCGTCTGGTAACCCTATACGCGCGCGGCAGTTTACGCAGCTTCACTAATTATTGGTTCACTTTGGGCGTTTAGATAACCATGAAGGGTTTGAGATAACCGCTTAGTCATGAATATGAATTACCATGTTTAGTGCCCAGAATATTCCATCTTGGTCTATATAAAATTAGCTTTCCAATTTCTGCTACTCAAGTCGTTATTACGTATCTAGACCTTGATTATGTTGAACATTCTCTACTTGAAAATGGAATTGAGTTTTATTAAAACAGAGATGCATCTGAATATGAAACTTTTACATACTTGTGTATGTTTTAAAATTAACATACTTTGTTGTTTTTAAATCAATTTTATTTTAGTATTGCTAAAAGCTTGATTGTTTAAAACAAACGAAGTTATTACAACTATAGTTTCAAAAGAACTGTACTTACATCCTAATTGGTAAAGCAGACAAAAAAGGGAAAAAATAATTGGATTGATTTACTGATAGTTTTTGTGAAGAACACGTGGGTATGTACCCAACAATAATATCTCAGCTAAAAAGCTCTTCGTTTAACGAAATACATTTCATATCTTTCATAGTAAGCTTATATTTATTTTCGTATTTACCGTTTCAAGATCTTTGAATAAAAAAAGACGACTTATACCGAACTGAGCAGCCAAAAAAACGGGTTAGGACGAATACCAAGAAATTTCACAAAGAAAGTATTAGGGTAATTTGGAAATAAGCTTATATCTGTTACAATAAAAACCCGTTTTTAGTTAAAACGCGTTTTCTCTAGTTAAAACTAGATTTAACCAAGTGCCTTTTGAAAGAACTAGTTTTACCTAGTCAAAATTAGAATTTATTGCAACGGATATTATATTTCAGTTAAAACTAGTTCTTGATAAGAACCTTAGTTAAAACTAGTATAAGAGAATTTTGTTTGGAGAAATGACTCAATCAGAAGCAATTTGAAGTGTTGATGAGGGATAGATCGGCAAATATAGTTTTTATTTAAAGGATATTAATTCATCAACGCCCGAGCAGCGGCTGAATGCGGCCAGACAACAATGTCTCTTTTCCAGGCCTTAAAGGGTTAAATATGTTTGGTATTGATTTAGAAATATTCACTGAAAAAAAGAATCAACCAAAATAGTTTTGTTGCTTTAATTTTAAGTAAACTTTAGTTGTTATTATATAAACTTTGACTAAATAAACAAAACTAGTTTGTGTGTGTGTTCCCAAAGGCAGTTGGTTTAATTTATTATGTTAATAAGTTACAAAACGTTTGGTTACTAGTTACTGAAACATCGTAGACCAATTAGTTTTTCCATAGCAACAAAACCAATTTCTAATACATAACATAACCAATTGTTTACTATTTAAAAAAGCCTTTGATCATATTTTACAAAACGTGCACATTCAATAAATTACCAAACCTTTGTAGGCATTAGAAAGCTTAATAATTTTGTTGGTAACATATACTTTATTTATTAACTACAAAAGTTTTACAGGTGATACCCTATTTATTTGACTAATAACAACCGTACTAAATGTTGCATTAATATAGTCAAACTTTAATTACAAACAAACTAAGAATTTCAAAAATATCAATCAAACTTTGTTCAAGTTGATTCCTGTTCGTCGAGCGAGTGGCGTCAACGGTCACCGGCGCGTGTGTTTCATCGTGATCAGTGTGTTTATCTGGTGCCAGGAACAACAAGTACCTCGTGATTAGTTTAGTTTTACCCAATAGTGTTTCTACGCAACAGGTGCTTCATGGTTTTCGTAAAAAAATATTCGTACAGTGCCTGGCCGAATATTTCAGAACATGGGCGACTTCGCGGAGGCGGCAGGGTCAGGCTCATGCACAAAGCCGGCTGAGCCTGATATCATGGAAGATTATTTAAAGTCTTGGGGCCTTGAGAGTACACTCCGAAATTTAAAGGTATGTACGCTGGTAGTCGGTAATTTTATGTTAGTAGGTAATAGGTAGTTTTATGGTGGTTGCATCATGCACGCGATGATTTTTTCTGCCTGAAAAGGAGTAGACTGGTCCATTGATGAGGAACTCTCTTCGATGACTTTGTTGTCGAGTTGTTTGTAAATATTAATCTGTTGATTTTTCTTACAGCTATTATAACTACAAAAGCGGATTACGACCAAAATAGAGCTAGCCAAAAATGTAATGCTATAATGATACCTACAACGTTGAAAGACATTATGAAAGACACCGATCAAATACTTCATCAATAACATCCTTATCATTACTATGTGCTGAAGATCCTGTATAACTAATAAGTGATTATGTTTGCTCACAGCTAGCGACGAGGTAATGGACGTAGCTGCTTTTATGGCCATTCCCCTTCTGGTGACCACTGCGAATGTTAGACAAAATCAAAAATGGCCTCATAGTAAAAGCTGTTTAATGGTGGTAAAAAGCTATGTTTATCATAGTTTCATCTTTGTAAGTTTCATATGTTTGTATTTTTAATTTTGCTATTTCGATTCCTATGACCTATGTGAGAGAAAAAATAAATAAGTGCAAAGTAATGTATTATTTTATTTTAAATCAGTATTATTAGCCAAAATTATTAACCAAGTAATAAGTAACAAACCTAGTTGAAAAATGGTATGGTTCATGAAATCTAGCTTGTAGCATTTATACCTATTTTTTTTTGTAACACATGTAGTTTGTTGCTAAAATGTACATATACTACTGATGTGTTAGTTGGTTTTTCTACAAACAGAAACAATACTGATATGTTTACATTTTAGATTGCAAATTATATCTACTACTTAAAAATAAGTATTTCAATGCTAAAGCTAGATTTCATGAACCATACCATTACTCAACTGGGTTTCTTATTTATTACTGAACGGTTTCCCTACGATTACTCAACTAATTTTGTTACTTATTACTAAACAGTTTGGTAACTACTTGATATGTTAATAACAACCACACTGTTCACATATCAGTAACAATAAAAAAAGTAATCCGTTGACAAAGTGTTTTGTAGCCCGTTGATTTAATTGCAACAAAATAACTTTAGCAACTAGTACCTCAACTCAAACAGCAAAACTCTGTTTTGTAGCTAGTAAAACATAGTTTGCAAGTCACTTTTTTTGTGTAAGTAGTAACCAAAGTTTTTGTAACTGTATACAAAACATTTCTTTCAGTGTTATTCAATTAACCGAGCGAGCGCGAAGCGTCTCCGTTTCAGCTTGGGCAAAAATGCATTTGTATGTCTGTCCCGCTGTCCGGCTGTCCGTATATTCTCCTCGCATTTCTCAACCGATTCTTATGAAATTTCGTGAGCAGGTCCTATTTATTTTCTCGGTCCAGTCAGTTTTTCTAAAATTTTCAAAATGGTGGAGATGGGGAATTATCATAATTAGCCATTTCAAAAAATATTCAAAAATCTTACAAACGCAAAATCTACAGCTTTACAGAGCTACTATTGGATGTTCTTTTTTTTCTCTATTTCGAAGGTAGATATGTTCCGTTGAAATAGAAATCCGTCGAACAAGTGCATTTCGAAGAAGTGTTCTGTCGAAGTAGTGTTATTCGAAGTTGTGTGTGTCGAAATATGTTCTGTCGTATTAATGCTTGTCGAAATATGTCCTGCCGAAGCAGTGAGATAGTCTAACGATTGTTTTTCGAAATTGAGACCCTGTCGAAATAATTGACTGTCGAAATTCAGAATGACAGTCCGGCAGTGACTTACTGACTTAAATACTAGTTGCAACTAAGGTATTTAGTTAAAACTAGTTTTGACTAGTCAAAACGCATTTTAACTAAAAATGGGTTTTTACTGTAACATTTCTGACCTTTAAAGGTAGGATGCAGGATCTATTTAATTTGATACTTACAGCTACCGTATTCAGTTCAGCTACGACGTTGATTTTAATAAATAAGTATTTGACTTTTGGCCCCTAATGATACGATATGTTACGTAATCTTAATGGTGACGTTACTCATGCGAAATAAAACAAAAACATTTATATTAACGGCCTGGGAGACGTGGTGTAATAAAAAAAAAATCGGTTGGCACTCCGGGAGTGCCGGCAGAAGTGAAAACTTTTGTGCATTTTTGATATTTTGAAATTAGCGGCAAAGGATTAAAATTATTTCTTTCCTATTACTATACAGTCACACAATTCAATCAGTTTGTAATTAGAGAAAAATTCTAAAGATTTCGTGCCAGTGGCCTTTTTAATTTCTACATGTACGCATTCTACGATTTAAACTTACAGTCACAGAGTATAAATAAGTATATGATTTCACCGAAGAGATCGCTGCTATTAGTTCCATTTTCAAAATTAGCGCGTTGCTGGTGACATAAGTGTTTACGTCTTAAAAAATGACGCGCCGCCATTTTCCACGCACCCCGTAGAAAAATAGGGGGATACTTCCACCGCCAGCTGTCTACTCTCCATCCGTCACAGCCGTCTTACGCATTTTAGATCAGCCACGTGATTCTTACTGACGCGAGTTTAGCATTTTTTCCCCATACAAAAAGCGTACAACGCCGCTAAAGAAGTTTTCACTTCAAAAAATCTTCTTGACTCGAAAACTAAACGCCTGATGAATTTGACATTGCGTTGTTGCATCATGACACCTACGATAATATTATGACGTATGTTGTACTCAAAATAAAGATATTTGCGACTCAAATGGTAATGGGGAATGTCCGAAAAAGATCAAATTGGCTGAATATTTTTCTATACGTAGGAATAAGCTCCCTTAGTAATAGAAAAAAAAAATCAGAATTTTCGGGTGCGTGAAAAAATTTTAAAAAATTAAAGTCTCTTCGACTTCATAAATATAGGAAAGTAAAAGCAGAATGGAGATTATACCTTTGCCATCACCTGCCACAACCACAAAATGGTATTAAAAAAATTTCAACACAAAATGTCAAAACTTTTTTTTTTAAACTCATGTTGTCATTACATTACGCATTACTAGCGGCTGCACCCGCGATTTCGTCCTCGTCAAGTTTGTCCCAGATCCCTATATGAAGTTTCATCTCCTATTTCACTTTCTTCTATATAAGGTTATAACTTTTACTATGGTACCAACATTGAAATTTTGTGCACTATTTAAGAAGGACCTTATATACATTTTCATGACAAAATGTAGCCTCTGTCCTTCGTTCTATTAGCCCGAAGTTTTTTTATATCTAATGAGTAAATTCATTACTTAATAGGGGGAAGAACTGACTCCTGAAACAGTTATGACTAGCTTGGGAGTCAGCTCAGTCAGCCCCTAATTATCGCGTGATATGCAGTGTGAAATTTTAATCATTTGGTTCAACCAGGGGCTCAAGTCTGCTAATTTACAAATGCATCAATGGAATCTCAATTGGGTCTCAAACGCCAATTTTGACACATTTGGTATTCCGCTCCTTAAATAAGTTCAATCGTTTTTTAATGACAGGCCATCGAACCATCATTCAATCGTCATGGTACTTTTTGGCATTCTGCTAATAACTGCGTTACAATCGCGTCTCGATTGAACAATTAATTGGTATTCTGCTCTTATTTGACGTTTGTTTGACGTTTAAATCAATGGTTTTTCAATGACAATTTTGCCAGTGAACTACAATCGAGCAACGACACCTCTTTCTTAGAATTTGTTTGTAAACATTGAAGAATGAGACCATCAGTACCAAGATTACGCTGGCATATTTTGGCTAGTGATCATAGATATTGTGGAAAAACTATGTGTACCTACTTACCTACCCCACAGTGGAATTTTAAGGATTGATTTTCCTATTGTACCTAGGCTATAGGAGCTTATTAGGTGCTAGGTGCCTTTGTATGCAAATTCACTTATTATTGAATAGGTAGGTAGGTACTGATAAATAAATAAATAGGACAAACCATGGACAAAGATTAATAACCACTGATCCATAATAAAATAAGTAGGTAAACACTTGGTGTCTATAAGTGAACATTTTTATCTACTTACTTACTCAGAATTCTAATTTGAATTTCGAATCGCTGTTAATATTATAATTTATAATTATTACCTATCATATTAAAGTGTTTCTTAAATATTTATTGTAATATTTAAGTACTGTATGTAACCAATACAATGCCTAACATCTTTCTTCATGATAACATTCATGGCCCAAGTACTTTATCTACTAATAGTCAAAGTAAAAAAAATTGCTTTATTCAAATAAACTTATTAAGTACTTTTGAATCACCTAAATTTTCCTACCACCTGTGCCATGCTTTTTTTTATACTTGTAAACTTGCAAATTAGTAGATCATCAATCTACTCTACACTACAATACCTACTAAAATACTTTGCTTCTTAAACCTAATGTTGGACCTTTATACTACCTACTGTAGATGCATGGTTCAAAATTATTTTTCTTGGGTACGGACCTAATTTGATGTAGGTAATAGTAGACAAAATGAAAACAGGTTAACATAGAGTCAATATTTTATTTTATAGTATCAAAACCAATACAGTATATGATTAAAGCACAAGCTTCAAAGTACAGACAGCAGTCACTTTTCCAGCGTGCTCCTTTATTTACAAATACAGCTAATGCTTCATAGTTTTGCTTAGTCGCTTGGAGCAAATATACATCTATAGTTTTGTTTGGTAATAACTTTTCCAAAAGGTACTTGCTTATTATATTCTGCAATGTCATTACACATATTGTATCCGAAATAAAAAATTAGTAATTAATAAAAATTTTAATGAGATTAGGTTAAGCATGCCCGCAGACTACTGAGTACAGACCAAATTGTTGGCCGATAGTTGGAATCAGTATGAAGAAGTATGCAAGTGCACACACTACAATGAATTGGTATCGACCGATTCTTCATACAAAACCAACTCTTGGCCGACAGTTTGGTCTGTAACCCGCGGGCATGCTAAGAGTCTATGCAATTAATAGACTTCTTGAGAACAATTACTGTATTTTGATGTAATAAGTATTTTGATGAGCATAGTGGATCAGTTAGGTGGAATTTCTAAAATAAGCCGATGAGCACCGGCTTATATGGACCCTTTGACCATCAGCTATTTTTAATGTCACCACTGCTGGGGCACAGGCCTTCCTTATCGTTCCTCAAAAATTAACGCGGCTGCGCACGCGACGGTTATTCGCGGCTCCGTCAGTCTGCACGCAGACGGCAAAATATGCACCCACTGCCCAAGCTTTGGGGCTACTCTAGCGATGCGCGACTACGAATAATACTAATACTAATCATTTGACTCCCCAAATCATTCGACTTAGTCGACTGCCGCGTAGATTATTCGACTGGAGTCGACGAACGCACGATACGAACGGGCTTGGTCGGGATCGCTGTACATTTTGACATTAGTAGTTACTAATTAGTAGTCGTTATTCGAACATAGAGATTAGTATACTACTAATTTGCCATTCGAATAACCACATTAGTAGTTACGAATTAGTCGAAAAGTAAAATCATTCGGAGTCGCGCATCGCTAGGCTACTCAATGCTCTGATCGCTCAGCAACCAGATGTTGATGTATTCTATGTGTCTGTCCATGTATTTGTTCATTGTGTTATTCGTCTGTTGTGTGTATAAAATGTAATTGGCCTTCTGCATGCTTTGGTGTGAAACTGTAAGTGCAGTGGGCAATTGAAATTTAAATAAATAAATAAATAATGGGTGGAAAGGTGGATGGACTATAACCCTCCACACAGGCCCAATGCGGATTGGTGGGTCCATATACTATAGTATAGGCATAGTATAGGTAAGTGCCTCAATGTTTAAAGTCCACTATGTGTATAGAAGGTAATAACTTAAATTATAATAGTCTAAGGGTAGTATTTGGTCGGAGAGTCAGGTTCAGGGATTTACTAGGTAATTTACTTACTCGTAAAGGTAGGTAAAACGTCTTTGTATGATTTGTTGTATTGTATTGGTTTGTAGATATGAATTCTTACAACATTTCATCACCGAATGTACAATACTTAACCTAACGGTTAAAGAATGATTTTATGTGATACATCAATATAGGTATTTCTGTAGTTTCTGGGTTATTTATTTAGTTAATAAAATTCTTTAATTAAAACTCGCTGAACGACAGACCACACACAAGTTCACACAACAGGGGCACACCACACTTACATTATAGAACAACGCGCAAGTAGCGCCATCTCTGTATCTTAGCCATCAACTTTCACAACAAAATCTTTAAGTTTGCTAAAATGTCTCTGCAGTCAGACACAGACCGGACTAGGGTTGCCACCTTTTTTTGGACTAATAAAGTATATTGGTTGCTAAAGGTAGAAAAAAAGTACCTTATATGGAAATAAAGTATTATTTATTTTTAACTTTAAAAACATACTTATCTTTTATTACTTTTGGCAATATTTAAACAAACCATGTGAGTATTTTCGCGTACTTTATTTTCCTCATCCTTACTAATATTATAAATGCGAAAGTCCGTTTGTTTGTTTGTTTATTTGTTTGTTTGTTACGCCTTCACGTCTTAACTACTAAACCGATCATCATGAAATTTTGCATATACATTGTCAGGGGTACAGAGAAGGACATAGGGTACTTTTCATCCCAAAAAAAGTATTGTTCCCGAGGGATAGCAAAAAAAACCTTTTCACGCAGACGAAGTCGCGGGCGGCAGCTAGTAAAGTATAAAGTACAATTACCCAGAAATAAAGTATATACCTTATTATTAAGTACGGGTGGCAAGCAACCATAGCGGACTTATAAAAAAATCAAAATAATCTAATATTTAAGAAGACAGTACAAACATTAAAAATCGTGTTCTAATTTGGCTATAATAGCTATTTATGCAACTGTACTATAACGAGGGGTATTAAAACACGAATGTGATAATAGTACCACATGAGTGTTTCAATACCTAATTATGTACAGTTGCATACAAGACTTTATCTACACCCATTTTTTTATTTTTTCTTATTTTTATTAGGGAAACAAACAATATTTTAATAGATATGGATTAAAAACACCCATGATATTTATCTAAACCCATGATATGTATCCCCTATAAAGATTTTGACTTTGACTTTCCTCTCCCTCCTCGTCATTATGTCTTCCGCAAGAGTTTTATAATGTCTACTGAATTTCATAATGCAACGTTCGCGCGTGGGCGCGCGGCGCTGCAGGACCAGCTCTCGCTCGGGATTCTGTAATGATGGCAGTAAGCTAACTGTTTCAGAACCCCTTACAGAGGATTTAAAGCATGGGTGTAGATAATAGTAATTTATGCAATTACTGTAGTATAATGAGGGCTATTAAAACATATGGGCTTATCACCCGAATGTTTTAATACATAAATATGTAGAGTTGCATACAAGACTTTATCTTTTTCTTTAACCCTTAGGCGCCGGCTACACGCGTGGTATTTACCGTGATCCATCGCCATAGAGTAAATTTTAACCATGGAAAGTAAAATATTGAATATTCCGTAAAAAATACTTTCCATGGTTAAAATTTACTCTGTGACGATGGATCACAGTAAATACCACGCGTGTAGCCGGCGGCGCCTTATCAAGTATCCTCTAAAAAGGGTTTTGAAACGGTTGCTTAATATCCGAGCAAGGGTTGGTTGCGCCCGTCACGCGCGCGTCCATTATGAAATTATCTGAATCATAACGAGTGTTTTAATGTTATACTGAATTTCATAAAGTATCGTTCGGGAGTGGGCGCGGGGAGCACCCACTGTCACCCTCGCTCGGATATTGTGGTTTTATGACACTGGTTGTTTTAATATTGGCTATAATCAACTGTTTCAAAACCTTTTTTTAAGGATTTATAGCATGGGTGTAGATAAAGTATTTAAAAACAACATTATTTTACAATGATGCAAACGATTTTTTTTTGAAAAAGGCCTTGGTGCGAATTACAATAATATAATTGTAAAATTCGATGACCTAATTCGATTCGATTCGATTACCACACCACCACTCTATATATGACACTCACTACTATCGTTGGATGAATACCGAGTTCAATCAAACCTAGCCAAATTAACATATTTGTTTTGTTTTGATTTATTCTTTTTCATTAATACTTTGTTACAAATAAAGAATATCACAATAAAGTCAAAAAATATAATAAAGAAACAAAACAATACATTTTCAACTATTATAATTTCATGTTAGTAGTTCCGCATCGATTTCCAGAGGCACTAGTGGACTTTCCCATATATGACTCTACTCTTTGGAACACAAACAAATATATGTCGTCATGACAACCACTTAACATAAATAACGTTCCGTTCTACAAAGTTCTTATTAGATAATTCTAATAATTTAAATATTTGAGTGCAATATTAACTGATTCGTAATACAGTACGTCACATTTTGTTGTATCTAATGATTTTAAGAAACTTTAAATACATTTGACCATTAATTATCCAAATAAGTCGTAAAAACAAAAATTTCGATTGAATACCGGTTTTTTTACTTGAAATGGAATTTATATGAGAGTGCTATTATTTTACACTGTGACATCTATCTTCATAGTAGATTTTAGTGGGCAACACCATCATTACGACGACATTACGATTCAACGACGACCATTAATCCAGTCATAATTTTTTTAGCAGAATACCCAATTAGTAACAAACGTAATGAGGTCGCGTCTTGATCGCAGAACGGTGTCATTTTATTTCAATTAGCAGACTTGGCCCCCAGTGGGGTGGTTCAACTCATGATTACAATTAACTTTTACTATGGTGGGGCCAACTCTAATATCGTGAAAAAACAGCTGTTCCATACAAAAATGTAATACCTAATCGAATTTAATGTATGGAGCTGATTTCTTTTTTGCAATATCAGAGTTGGCTCAAATCAATCAAAAGTTGTAGTCCAATAAAACTAGCTTTTACTGGACATAATTTAGATGATTACCTAATGGAACGCATAACTTTATTAGTCCTAAACATAAAACGCATACTGTTGAATGGCATAATCATCATTTAGCATAATAATTTATAGCACAACTTCAAAACGCATAATATCATAAGGCTGAATTTTGTTAAGCATAAATATTGAATGGCATATCTTCAAAAGGCATAAATATCAAAACGCATATTTTTTTATTGGCATATTGTCTAAAAAGCATAATCATCAAAAGACATAATCTTATTACGCATTTTAATAAGAGACCTAATTTCTTTCGGCATATTTTTTCAAACTCAAATATTTTATGAATGAGTAATCATAAAAAATATGAGCAATTCTTCTTCCTGCACCTCCCGGCTAGCACTCTGCGAGCAAAAACCCAGCATGCAGCATCCATGCTAGCAAGCACCCAACACGCAAGCAAGCATGCAGCATGCAGGCAAGCAAGCAAGCATGCAGCATGCAGGCAAGCATGCAGCATGCAGGCAAGCATGCAGCATGCAGGCAAGCATGCAGACAAACATGCAGCATGCAGGCAAGCATGCAGCATACAGGCAAGCATACAGCATGCAGGCAAGCATGCAAAATGCAGCATGCATGCAAGCACTATAGAGCTCCGCTCGCTTCGCTCGCTCCGCTGCAAGTGGTCAAAACACTAACCTAACCTAACCTACCTAGTGCATAAAAAGTTTTTCTTTATAGCAGGGGGCCTCAGGCCCCCCGACCCCCCCGAGCAGGGGGCCAGCCCCCCTGCACCCCCCGGCAAACAAGCATGCATGCAAGCAAGCATCCACAATGCAAGCAAGCATGCATGCATGCAAGCAAGCAAGCATGCATGCAAGAAAGCACACAGCATGCAGCGTGCAACATGTATGCAAGCATTATTAAGCTCCATCCGCTTAGCTTAGTAGTCTAAACTCTAAACACTGACCTAACCTAAGCCACCAATGGTGGTCACTTTACATTTAAAGTTTGTTTTTTTATAAATTAGTACTCAAATAAGTATTGTTTTTTATATTATGCTATAAAACATTAGTAGTTATGTATATTAGGCATAACAAAATTATGCCTTTTATGCTTACTGACAATATGCCAATTGAAATTAGGAATTGTAACTATTATGCTTTGAAATATTATGCTTTTTAAAAGTTATGCAATTCGATGGTTATGCGTATCGAAATTTATGCTAAATAAATAGTATGCTTTGTGATTATTATGCCAATCGAGTTATGCTAAGTGACTTTAGGACAACCGAAATTATGCGATGCGAAGGGCACCCAATTTAGATAACTGAAATTTTCTTTTTCTATGTCATAAATTAGTTATGATATAGAAAGTTGTTAGTTATAGTTAAAATAAAAGGAATTAAACATTTCGAAACTTCGCATAAAATTAAAAAAATAAAAACGAAATTTAAAAAAAAAATGGTTTCATTATTACAGCTTATTAAATAACTTAGTAAATGTACATGTATTACGCTATGACGCTTGCATTTCAGGTAAATAAATCAAAATTAAACTAATTGATCAATCGGAACTATTGTTAATAAAGAAGGTAAGTTGCAGGTATTTTGGCTTATCTTAACAGAAATTATAGGTAAAGGTAACTGTAATTTAATAAGTCATACTGAATGGTATATAATGTGTGTTAATAAACAAAGTGTATAAACAAAGATTTCACAGTTACGATTTTTAACTACTGAGAAATACATTATTATTAAAGCGTAAAAAATAAATGTTAAATTTTTGTCTAAAATGTCTAAAAAGACGCATTATAGCTTAATAAGATACAAGCATCATAGTTACCATTTTGGCTTATCTAGATATTGAGATCAGATGAATACTGTAAAAAAAATGAACATGTGGAATTGGATTCAGTTTAATTTTGATATCAAGTGATAGCATTTTAATGCACCATAAAATTATACTAACAAGGTATTTGGTTAACTATTTTGCTATTAGGATAAAGCTAGGTAATGTACGAAATCTCATGATTTTTATATGAAACGGTTACCACCCCGGATTTCTTACATCACATATCTAATTAATATCTGACACTAAATATCAATATCCAATAAACTAATAAAAACAACGAGTTTATTAATTATGTCCAGATAAAGCTAGTTTTATTGGACTATTGCTTGAAATCATGAGCTAAAATTTTAGCGTGTTCATAGCGTTTTATCGACACTCAACTGCCAAAATCTATTGTCTTTTGACAGATAAACGTGATAAATCGCTATATCATATCTTTTAACGAATAAAGAACTGATTGAGGAAGTTATTACGAGTTTAATTTGTAAGTAAATATTCGAGACAAATCAACGACCGTTTGACAGAGAGAGTATAAAACACAAGGACATAGCATAGCATAACTTGTGATGTCACAGTACACAATCATAGACTTGACATTACCAAGAAGATGCGTAGCCTTACTTCTTTACATCCCGTCTCGTTTTTCTAGCTCTATGCTAGGCCTATAAGAGCGCTAAGTTCTTTTATCCGTGGCTTGAATAGCGGCTTGGTTAGGAAGTCGGCTAGTTGCTTCGCTGCTTCCACTTTCAAGACCTTGAGGTTTCCTGAAGTCACACATTCACGCACAAAGAAATGTCGTATCTGAATATGTTTCGTCCTCTGATGTCTTTCGTACGGTGGGTCATGGGCCAAACGTATCGCAGACTCACTGTCGAGATGAAGTTCTGTATGGACGTCTCCAGTTACCATAAACTTCAGAATTTTCTTTAGCCATATGACTTCTCTGGCCGTTTTGCTGGCAGCCACAATCTCGGCCTCTGTGGAGGAAATCGCAACTGTCCTCTGCCTTTTGCTTTGCCAGGCGATTGCTCCTCTTGAATATAGGCAGACCATTCCAGAAGTAGATTGCCCTGTAGTAGGATCTCCCCCATGATCTGCATCACTATAGCTTTGAAGGCATTTCGTCGCAGTGGAAGATTGATATGTAATACCATGGTCAATGGTGCCTTTGATGTAACGTAAGATTCTCTTCACTCTCGCCACATCCTCAGGTTTCTGATGTTCTTGAGACAACACTCACAGCGTATGCTATATCTGGTCTTGTCCCAACAGTTAAGTAAGAAAGTGCGCCAACCGCTTGTCTGTAAGGGAATGGATCTTTCTCATTAACTTGTAAATTAGCATCTTTGACTATCGGTGTTACAGCAGCTTTACAATTCTGCATATCAAACCTCATTTAAGCTTCCATAGAGGAACGCGGTCGAAACATCGAATTGTGACAGAGTCAAATTTTCTTGTGCAGCGACACTCAAAACAGCTCTTATCGTGCTCGTTTTGGCTACGGGACTAAACGTCTCGTAGTAGTCTAGCCCTTTCTTCTGCGAGTAACCTTTTATTACTAAACGAGCTTTATATTTGTCAACCGTGCCATCAGGATTGGTTTTAATCTTAAAGATCCACTTACAGGGTATCGCTTTCCTCCCTCTAGGTAATTCCACCATATCCCAAGTTTGGTTGTCTCTAAGAGAGTTAATTTCGCATTCCATTGCTTTGCGCCATTTGTCTGCTTTAACACTTTCAATCGCTTGTTTGTATGTGGTTGGCTCTAACATAGGTTCATCGAATTTGGATAGTGTATGGCAGATGTTACAGACAAAGTCACGGTATCGGCTTGGAGGTCTAAGATTATTACGATTCCGTAGAGTCATTCTACCCTCGTTCTCTGTTTCAATTTCAGGAATTTGGGCACCATCATCTTCTGTATCATCGTAACCATCTTCATTTCCAGTTTGACACCCTTGTGCGATGTCATAGTCTTCATCATTCACTTCATTATTTCCGATGTTCAACCTTTCTTCTGATTCAGTTCTTTCATCACTGACAACTTCTTCGTCACTGACTACTTCCTCTTCGCCATTGACTACTGGTTCATTATCATTGAAAACTTCTCTTTCTCCTTCCACAACAGTATCTTTGCTAGATCCATACTGGAATCCCAAAAACTCTAGATTGAATTTGTTGTTTTCTGACTGGCTACTGGCTTTATTCTCTGTCTTCTTCTCAGGCTCAGTAAGCTTTGGTTTTGTATCTGCCAAAACTTCTGCTTCTCTAAGCAAAGGGTATTCTTGGAAGATGACGTCACGTGACCGGATTAATTTGTGATGTTCTTCATCCCAAATGCGATATCCTTCGTCGCCGTCATATCCAATTAAGACTCCCTTCTGAGCCTTTTTATCCAACTTCTTCCTTTTTTCTTTTGGAAGGTGAGGGTAACATGTTATGCCAATCACACGCAAGTGCTTTATTCTTGGTTTTCTGCCATGCCATAATTCGTACGGTGATTTCCCATCAGGTCCTGGTCCCGTTCTATTTAGGATATACACCGACGTCGAAATCAGTTCAGCCCATAGGCCCGCTGGCATCTTTCCATGGGCGTACATTATGGCCCTTGCCATTTCCACAACAGTCCTGTTCTCTCTCTCAGTAGGATTCTGCTGTGGTGTGTAAGGCATCGTCAACCTCTGTACGATACCTGAGAGATGTAATGTTATTACTTTTAGGAGGTCCTTTGCAAACGTTCCCAAGAACGTAAACTGAAGGAAACTATAAAACCATATGTATAAATAAAATAAATAGGTAATCTAGTGTAAATAAAGCTAAGAAACGGTGTGAGGAAGAATATGTACCTTAAAGGGCTTGTATCATAGGAACGGCCCATTATAGGGCCGTGAGATTTTTCCCATGCATTTTGTATTTTGCATTTTGTATTCTTATGTCGGTTTGAATCTTATTTAACACCATTTTTATTCTTTGCTGAGAAAATTATTTATTTGTAAACATATGTCTGTCACTATAATTGCCATAGCAACGCGCTAATTTTTTAATTCGATGTCAAAGCCATAGATTTCCAGCTTGTCTTCAGCCTAGCTATAGATAAAAACCTTTGTACAATACTGTTCTGTGTTCTTATATTTGAATGTAGAGTAGAATTTTAAAAAATAAATACCGACGGTATAAAAGCGCGGTCGGCAGCTCAGGGGAGTCAGTCTTTCCACGAGCTTGTCTGGATATATTTATTATAGCTGCCGCCATATTTCTACCCTACATTCCATAATTGTAAAAAAAAAAAATAAGTAAATAGCGGCTTCTTCGGGGCACGGTCCTCGACCTTCGACCTTCGGCACGAACCACCTCAGCAAATCCCGGACGTGTCCTCGACCCACCTGGACGTCGTGCACCTTTCCGCCTGACCTGCAGAGGGAGCTCTCCCCTGGACACGCGCCCGTGCCCATCAGCGCGTCCCGCTGGTATTACGCTACGGCGCTACGTCGGGGGTCTGACTGCGTGCCACCCCTGCGCCGTCACGCTGAACCACGTCCGTAATGAACCACGTGCCCTCCTGTGCTCCGCCGGGACTCCATATCTGCCTGCCTGCTTCGTGCCTGCTTCCTGTTACCCCTGCTACCTGGATCCACGTCTCTGCGTGCCTGTCCTGTTCCCGTCTACGTCCCACCCTAGTCATACTTTGTTAGTCCTACCTAGTTTTTAACCGCCTTAGTTGTTATCCAAATTTCTGTGCTAGGACGTGTCATTATAAAATAAACTCCTGAACTTCAACTTAATTTTTTTATTTAGCTTTCTTCCAAATTCTGCTCCGTTACCTTCCGTAATCGTTGTTTGTTACATGGCTGGTTGCTCCATTGTCCACGTAAAAATTATTCGCATCTTTAGCTTCGTCACCAGTTATGGATAAGATAGTCATGTTGACATTTTTAGTGTCCTTTTCTGACTTCTTGGGCCTTCCATCACTGATCCATTTCTCACATTGTCTTACAAAGTGACCGAGTTTTCCACAGTATTTGCACTTTTTCTTATCTTTTCGCGTCTTTTTCTTGCTTTCTTCTTTGTTAGAAGATTTTGCTTCCGTCCTTCCTGGCTTTACCCATAATGCTTTGGCAGTGCTGCTGCCTTCATCGTTTTCCTCCTTTCCTCTCGCAAGAATCTGTTCATGGGAGCACAACTGGACAGTGAGGTTATCGACTGTGCGCTCATTCTTCGTCATCAAAAGCCAGCTTGATTCGAACGTCATGTACTCCGGCGGTAATGTGTCAAGAATTTTGTAAATCAATAGCATATCTGGCAAATCCTTTTCCAGGTCCAGAGCACTATGTAATTCGTGCCATAAGTTCTTGAGCGTCGAAATATGAGTCGCCATATCATGCGTAGCATCTTTCTTGTATGAGAAGAAAGCCTTGCACATTGCGTACCTCCTATCTACGGTGCAGCCTCCGTAAAGTCTGTGTAGTTCATCCCACATGTCCTTGGAGTAAGTAAAACGCATCATTTTTTCGAGTATGTCATCTGGTAGGTTTGACGTTATCAGGACGGAAATTATGCTGTCGAGTTTGTCGTACTCACAAACATCTGTTTCGTACTTCTTTGTGGCTTCTGCTGTAGCACCAGGCGGTAATGTTGGCCTCGGTTTTCTTCCTTCCAACACATCTCTTGCCCCAGGCAGCCCCTTAAGTACCATGAAAACTCTAAACTTCCACGTGTTGAACTTTTTGGCATCTAAATCCCCAAGTTGAATCTTCGAAACGTCTGCAATAGATCTATCCATCTTGACTGCAGGTCTCGTTCCGTCGAATTTTCAATGTTGGATTTCTGTTTTGGTTTTGCCACCGAAATTTGCCAATCTACACCCTCAGTTCAATTCGAAAATTGATTCTCTGCTACCATTTTAACGAATAAAGAACTGATTGAGGAAGTTATTACGAGTTTAATTTGTAAGTAAATATTCGAGACAAATCAACGACCGTTTGACAGAGAGAGTATAAAACACAAGGACATAGCATAGCATAACTTGTGATGTCACAGTACACAATCATAGACTTGACATTACCAAGAAGATGCGTAGCCTTATTTCTTTACAATATCGCTTTACTGAGGTCATGCTAGGGGCATGCTAGCTCCAATACTTTTTTGTAAATTAGAGACAAGCAAATAAAGTTATAATTATTATTTCTATCTCTATACCAAAATCGGTTCAGTGATTCAGGTGTGGAAATGCTACAGGCAGATAGTTACCTACAATTAGGGTTGTCAGATGATAATTTGATAAAGAAGGGCAGAAGGTCTAAAAAAGATGATTTACTGTAAAGAAGGGGGACAGTTACAATTATACGATTTTTTATATTATTTTAATCTCATATGCTGAGCTGTCAATTTTTGCAGAAATAAATATGAAAATCTTCACATGTCATGTTTTTGAAGTTATAAGAAAAATTAAAGATTTAACTGACTGCACACTAAGGATGTTCCTTTCTTTTGCTGCTGAATATAATCATCGAAAAAACTCTTGCCACATTTGCGTTTTGTGCAAACGCACATAAACTCAAATGTGGCAAGAGTTTTTAAACAGAGATATATAAAATAAAACTCTCGGGTCTTAAGCAATTCTGAGAACGACGATTTTCAACGACGTTTAGCAAAAAGGAGGACTTGCAATAGGTAAGGGAGGACGGGAGGACAAAACATGGAAAGGAGAACATGTCCTCCTTTTGGATACCATCTGGCAACCCTACCTATAATCACATTTTAATAATGTTAGCGTATGGATTTAATATTACGTTGTCAGTCGTTGATTGACATTTTGTTTAATCCTTGATCATATAGTGAACAATTTATGTTGGTAGCGGTTCCCTCGATTTAATTTGCTGTCAGATAAATATATACTCTTATCCGTTTCAGTCGTCGTTCCATAGTTTGGCAGATGTATGATAGAATTTTTCGAAGAGATGCCTACTGTAAAAAATTAAAAAAATATTAAAAACACGACTGCCCTGCCAAAAACGAACTAAAAAATTAAACAACAAGTGTCATTGCAGTCGGGGGACCTTATTATGGAACCATTTTGGATCAAAGAGGTCCCCCGACCGCAATGACACTTGTTGTTTAACTTTTTAGTTCGTTTTTGGCAGGGCAATGTTTTTAATATTTTTTTAATTAATTTATTTTTATTTCACACATTTTAGTGACATATTTTATAGTTTTGGAATGTGCTCATCAAGGCCTTTCATTTGATGCTCATATTGTAATAATAGAAGAAAAAAAAGCTTTATTTTCACATTTGAAAATGGCGTCGTACAGTCGCCATATTGATATTTTCTAAAAAAATATAGCCAGTGTCACTCGGGATGCTGTAAGGATTCTAGCAATACCCCATTTATCCAAATCAGTTCAGGCATTTAAAAGTAATGGTGGAATAAAGAAACCCACAAACATACATGAACCCTGAATGCATATACACTCTTTTTGCTTTGGACAGTCGTGTAAAAAAGAGGACGATGAACTTGAACGAATTCTAGGACAAAGGAGGGAACTTAACTATTTATTGTCTTAGTAAGTATTTTCATATTACTATTCGTTTTCATATTTTGGGGACTTTTACATGGTCTATTCAATAAAGGCTTCATATTACAAAATAACTCTGTTTCGATATTGTCTGTCACCAAATTAACGTTATATTAAAAACTACCTACCTATTATAGTGTGTTTGTTTATCCTTGTACTGTACAGTGTATATCCTTGTACATTTTACCTATTATGAGGTATGGTTCTGATATATTAATGTTTCAGAACAGAAAATCTATCGCTTTTTGGCAAAAATCTCGTTTATCGCTTATCAGAGTTGACGCTTTTATGACATGCTGAAAAATCGTAAATGCAAGTAGATAGTAGTATTCATGAGGCACTCTGAAAGTTTTGCACTTCTGGCAACTCACAAGTATTTGAATACAGAATGTTATGTTTTTTTAAACTTTAGAACTCATTCATGAAATTAAAACAAAACTTGAACGAAAGTTGCAAGTCATTTGTTTTTTATCTATCACAATGAAAAGTTCGTCGCTCATAGCAAAAATGAAATTAACGCGAAAAGATTTCAGGGTGAATTTGCTTTATGATTTTGAAACTTCGTTTTCTCCGCAAGTTTGCATTGCTTCACTTCTAAACGCTTTTAGAAAAGAAAGCAACTTATTCGAGTTTCGTAAAGCATTAGTATGCAAAATGCAATCGTTTTCTTGTCTCTCCTATGATGAAATTGGTGAAGGTCGGCATTTGAATGCGATCACTGTGCAAAAGATGACTATTGTCACATGATTAATTAAAAAAATCCGGCATATTACTTAGTAGAGAATTTGAGGATACTTGGGGATTGATATGACATAAAATAAAAAAAAATATTCCTCAGCATTCAAAAGTTAGGAAACTTTGTTGCCATGTAAAAACGGGATCGAATTTATTGCTGTAAAAATATGTAGTTAAAGTGCAAACATGGTCGTTAAAATGCTGTGTATGATATTGTTATAGAAGATAAAATATGGATATATTGTTCCGGAATCAGAAAGATACCAACCATAGAAATAGAATGTCAAAGAACAACAATGTCAATAAACAGGTGATCCGAAAACGAATGCATACATTTCATACGAGAACGAGATACGTAAAATATGACTTAGATTCATAAAATATGACTATATAGGGCAAAGGAAATTAATAAACTATGTTCCATACTGTTTTCTTCGTCGATAAACGAATAAATGTAGAGAAATTTGGTTTTAGAGAAATGTGTGGCAATATCTTATTTACCTGTGAAAAGTGTGATTACATGGATTATTTCTTTTCGTCACATCACAATTACTTAAAGCACAAGACACCATGGCTCCACGATACCTTTATTTTAAATTATAATTAAGATTAACAAATATTTTAAACAAACTGTGATTGCTCATTTGCTAGGCGGGACGCTAGGGGCTCTTACTGTAAAAAATGTTGCCACATGTCACTTGATCCTTTGTCTCTTTTTCACATAGACCGTGTCCGTATGATGTTTACTTCTCTTTTCCACGCTTTGTTGGTCTTCTTGAGCGCAGCGAAAATTTTTCTAACATATTTTTTTACGGATGTTCGAAGTCGAAAGTAAACGAATAAAATTAGACTGGCGAGAATCGTGGGCAAAGATTTGACTGTATTCTTTTTCTCCCAGACGGGTCCTATCTAAAACAACGTACGTGTACTTGAGGAACAAAACACAACCCCTCCGGCCGTTTTCGCAACGGCGATTCGCAACTAATTGCGAACCTATAATTTTTATTCTTTGTTCGCAACCAGTTGCGAATCAAGAAAACTTTTTCCTTAACCGCAACTTGGTTGAGAACAAAGAATAACAACTTCCCACTTCCCAGCCTCGAATTCGCCCAGCATTCGCAACAAGTACTTAGCTGATGATTAATAAAAAAAATATGCAATTAAAACCAAAACTTGCAATGTATTTTACTTTACAAAAACATAAAAATCACAAATAAAACTTATTTTACTTAACAAATACATAAAACCAACAAAATAAAACAAAGTATTCTTCTTTCTTTCATGCAAAAATAAAATAAACAAAAATTAAAAAATTATTACATTCTTATTGTTTTGCTAAAATTAAATTATTAATTATTTAGATTGCATATGGGCAAATAATTTCAATGCAGTGCCCCACGCTAATCTTTCCAGATTTCAGCTCATTTATCGCCGAATTTATTTCTTCATCTATTTTTATGTGTTCTCTCTTCTTTTTGTTGGTAACTTTTCTTAAATCAAAGCACGTAGACTCTGTTGCCCAACTCCAAATTGTCCCACTCTCAGCTCATCACCGCATCATTTCCCCAACTTTGCATTGAAGGCCCCCATCACAACAGTGTAGTGGGTTTTGTAGCTATGCATGGCTTTTGAGATCTCCTCATACATAGCCTCCACTTCGTCATCTTGGTGCTTCGAGGTCGGTGCGTAAACCTGTATAACATTCAACGAATACCGTTTGGATATTCTGAGTACGCCACCCTGGTCGACACACTTCCGATGGTAATCACGTTGCTGACAAGGGACTTGTGGACGATGAACCCGACACCACCTTGGGACTGTTGGTCGCCTTCCCGATAGTACAGCAAATTACCGGAGTTGAGGATTATCAAGTCCTCTCCCTCTTTTCGGACTTCAAATAACCCGATAATGTCCCAGTGTAACTTGCTGATAACTTTTTCCAACTCGGTTAACTTCGCGTCGATTCTCAGTGTATTTTTATATGCCACCCTTCAATATTATTGTTAGTTCTCATCTTTTCATTTTCACAGCAACAATAATTTAGTATGTATTTCATCCTTTTTTAGGTAGCCGAATAAGTCTAACACACCTTGCAACGTGTCTTTTTTCTTTGGCCTTGTTTTTTTTGTAAAGCCTTAGCTTTTCTCCAAAGACTTCGGTTAAAATGGTAGTAACACCCTCGAAAACTTTTGATCGCTTGAATTGCAGCTAGCTCGAAGTCCATAGTTTTTTTTTTTTTATTTATTTATTTTTCCACAGATATACATGAATTTCCTTATTCTAAAACCTCGCCAACCTGTAAGCATCAGGTTGTTGGCAAGACAAGCGCTTGTTTACAGTTTTTAGTATATCTGTATGTATCAGTATTTTACTTATCACTATTAGTATAATATATTGTATGTATATGTATTTCTTAACGATAATAATTACAAACTTATTTCTCATTTAATAATGCACACTTTACCTTTCTTTTCAGCGATTCTCTACTCATTATACTATTTTTTCTGAGCACATCTATTTTGTTATAAATTTTTGGTATGATATACTTATTAGTTCTTTGCCCATAATTATTTCTAACTGTAGGTACAATTAACTTCCTTTCTCCAACCAATTTTCTGGCGACCATGAAGGCAGTATGGTCTTAATCAAATTAAACAATATTGTGTAGCTCTGCATTTTCTTACTACACATCAGACAAAATATTAATGGTTCTATGCACTGGCTCCTTTCATCAAATGCGTGTATTGTATAGAGTTGCAAATAAGGAAAAAAAATCTTATGTCGTAACTTGTTGCGAATCAGGCAAACCAGCGGGCTAATTGTCTAATTTAAAAAATCTAGGTATCGCAATCGCTTTCGTTTGACAGGTGGATGTGACACATTGCTGCATTTCTTTGGTAAGTTTTTATTTGTGCCAAAATGAAGCTTTAATGTGTTACATGCTGAAAGCGATTGTGATAGATTTTGAAATTAGACAATAGAAAGGCTGGATGCCTAGTTGCGGTTAAGAAAAAAGTTCTCCGGATTCGCAACTGGTTGCAAACAAAGAATAAAAATTCTTAATTCGCAACTGGTTGCGAATCGCAGTAGCGAATACAGCCGGTCACTACCATTTTTTGTTAAAAAAAGGTTAGGAAAAACGACCAAGAAGTAACATCCTATTACACAATGAATTTTTTCAAACACCGATGAGGACAAAGTCATTTTCGTCTCTGAAAAGTTGGATTTCATGATCCATTCTGCATTAATTTTAGACCATACATACATCTTTCAATTTCTTTACTATCCTAGAATTTAAAGATACGATGGGTAATTTCACATTTAAGGGGCCAGAGGAAGCCGTGATAGCGCATGAAAAAAATGCCTTCAGACAAATAATGCGTATGTTAAAAATAATAGTTTGAACGAATCAAAAACGTTTTAAAATGTAATGGAGAATACTGTGACACGCAATAAATATATAAGTTTACATATATATTGTTTTATTTATGAGTTGCGCAAAACTTTTAGAGCAGCCTACGTATTCATAAAATGAAAACTAAAGTTTTTAGAATCTTTATTATGTAAGTAAGTACTGCTTAATTAGTGCCCCTATGTCATCGCGATTACTTGTTAGTGGGTAATATGTAGAGTAGGTATGTGTTAATTTTTCGTATTAGGAATTATTAATCTTCGTTAAGGCTCGGTTATGCAAAATCATTTATCACTGTCTTTTTCTTTACGTGTAAAGAGTATGGAAAATAACCTCACTTGCACTTTTTCGATGTTTTTCGTAGTTTTTTCATCGTTATCTTTAGCACAATTTTCTTTCTTGAAAAAAAAATTATTGGGGCAACTGCACAGTATGTTAAAGTATATTTTGATGTAGAATTCAATCAGTTTCCGCTATTATTTACCCCAAAAATATGGCCCGCGACAAGCGCTTTTGATGATCTTCTGATATTTTTTTACAATCATCTGTGAGGTTTATACGCAAATTCATATTTGTAGTAACTAGATAATCTCTTAAGCTGATCGTATTTTTTTTTGGTGGCTACAACTTTACGTTTTCTATTTAAAAATATGGCCCGCGAAAACCATGTTTTCCTATCATGGACCCTTAATCGATTATTGTAATAAAGTTTATAATCGTGGGGCCTGTTAACGTTAAAATTAAGAATTTAAATCATGCAATAACCCATTTTTGTATGTCCACGCGAATGTATTCTGCGGCGCGGATGAAGTCGCGGGCGGAAGTTAGTCTCCTCATAATAATATTTTTTGCTTTCTTGTTGTAATCTGGCTTTTTTCCGGAATGAAAAGTAGCAAAAGTTCTTTGTGAGTTACCTACTTAAAATACATGCTGACGAGAATTTAATCCATATCCTTTGATTATTTTAAAGTCCATATCATATTCAGCAACTCGGTGGCGCAGTGGTTTAGCGTCAGGCCCTGCGATGGTTTCGCAAGGGTGACCAAAAATTTTTTTTTTTCGCGTTCCTCCGTGCTTCGGAAGGCACGTTAAGATTTTGGTCCCGGCTGCATTTCCAGTCGTTAACACCCACCAATCTGCTTTGGGCCTGCGTGGTGGGTTATGGCCCATACCCTTTATCCACCCATAAAGAATCCCAAAGTGTCCCAGCGCGTGCCCCAGTGGGGACATTAAAAAGGGCTGATGTTGACCATATTCATAATATAAGGTTTTTGGTAGTATTGTAATAAAGTGGTCGTGCCATGTGATCTTCATAAATCCACAATATATCACCAAAATAAGATTAAACTTGAGTTCGTATTTCAGCATAGGAGCAATACGTACCAGCTAGCTTGGAATTGGAGCAAACGTGCATGGCCAAACGGTCAAAGCAATTTTTATTCTCACTTCGCGTATCTGCTTGAAGGTTTTATTCTTCAGTAAATCCTAGCATTTTCCACGCTGTACATTTTCTCGGCCTGTTTTATTTTTAGCGTCTCCTTTATGTCTAATAAAAGGTTGCGAAAGACTTCCTTGCTTTGTTCTGTAGTCAGAAACCAGTTTATTCGTTCACAACATTATTAATTTTTGACGAAACTTGAGAGCTAAATACGAAATTGTGAAGAAAAAATAAAATCGGGTTGCACTCCGGGAGTGCTGGCAGAAGTGAAAACTTGAATATTAACGTTGTGCATTTTTGATATTTTGGAATGGTCAGGGAATAATTTTTGCACGAATTGCCGTCTTACGAGTTTACTCTGCATTTGAATTTACGAATACGAAACAGTATTGTACGAAAGTCTTATCCATAGCTTGACAGAAAATCTAGAGTTTTGACATTGAATTAAAAAATTAGCGCGTTACTATGGTGACAAAGTGTTTACATCTTGAAATGACGCGCCGCCATTTTCACCGCGCCCCGTAGAAAGAGAGGGGGACACTTCCGCCGCCGGCTGTCTACTTTCCATCCGTCACATCCGTCTTCAGGTCACGGTCAAGGTCACGTAATTCTTACTGTTGCGAGTTAAGCATTTTTTCCCCATTACAAAGAAGCCAGTGTTTCTTTCAGACAATATTCTCCGGGGGGGCAATTAAGAAGTTCGGGGAGCTCGTCCGTCGATCACTACAGTAGTTAGCCGGGGGGGCGGTGCCCCCCCGGAGCAGCCTTGGTGCCCCCCCGGAGAAAAATATGTTGTGTGTATGTAGACGACATACACACAACACATTTTTCTCCGGGGGGGCACCAAGGCTGCTTCGGGGGGGCACCGCCCCCCCGGATTAGTACCTGAAAGAAACACTGAAAGAAGCGTACCTACAACGCCGAAAGAAGTTTTCACTTCAAAAATATTAAAGCAGTTAGGACTTTGCTTATTTATTACACAAGCAAGTGTGACACTTCAAAATGCAATTTACATTATCTATTTTCGTATAATCGAGTAACCGATATTACAGTATGTCCCTCGATGAAGTATTATGCCATAACTCGGGTCATCGGGTGCAATTATGCTCATTACACAAAAATATTAAAACATTATTCAGGGTTTGAAACGCTTTCTAACGGATTCTAGCGTGGTTTTATTGAAAGTACTTTGGTAATTAGTTGATATTTGTTTTTTTTTTATGTTGCCGACGTTTCGGCACCTTTGCACCTGGTCACGGGGGACTGAAGCTGCCCGTGAGCCTACCCTCAAGCGATGATTTTTTTTAAAGACGTTCAGAAATTTAATATTAAACAATGTTTTTAAATTGATTTAAGTTAACGTTGTAATTTGATTTTGTGCATTAACTAATGCTAAAAAGAGAGAATTTACTGAAACTACCACCATTTAACAAAGTTGTGAGGTGGATTGCCGACCTCCGTTTTTTATATATAAATTAATTTATTGGCAAAAGGAACTAACCGTATCATTAGATCTTGCAGTGTGTGTTTGGAGCTTTAGCTTGTAAATGATGGGGTCCCAAGCTGGTGGAATTTTCCAACCATCATCATTATTGAAATTAGGATATTTATTTATTTTAATAGCAATATCCTTCGGGATGCGTAAAAGCATTCCTCCTACAGCCCTACTATAAAAAAAGGTTAAAATGAGACATCCAAGAATTAAAGCAATAAAGACATGTGAGAAAAAAAGACGAGTTTGTTCTTCTTCTTTGTTTATAATAAATAAAAAAAAAAGTCAACTGAAAAGATGGAAACAAATTTAAATACCTATTCAAGGCAACATTATAACATGCACATTATGAATAAAGAAAGTGACATTATGAATGATTTGAGTTATATGCCTCCGACTGCATGTTATAATGTTGCCTTTAATATTTGATCTTGTTTCCATCTTTTTAGTTGACTTGTCTTTTTATGCAGGCGGTCTTTTTATGTATTTTTTAATTTTTTTAATATTTTTTTTTATTTATTTCTTTTTAGTTATTATTTATTACAATCATGATATACCTTTTTGAAATCCCTATGATAAGCCCTTTAATTTGACACCCATATTGCAATATTCTATAAAAAAAAAAATCCTACTACGTATAATAGCACCGTACCACAGAATATATAATTGACCGTACAGCCGCCATATTGATTTTTAGGGTTCCGTACCCAAAGGGTAAAAACGGGACCCTATTACTAAGCCTCCGCTGTCCGTCTATCTGTCTGTCTGTCTGTCTGTCACCAGGCTGTATCTCAAGAACCATGATAGCTAGATAGCTGAAATTTTCACAGATGATGTATTTCTGTTGCCGCTACAACAACAAATACTAAAAACAGAATAAAATGAATATTTAAGGGGGCTCCCATACAACAAACGTGTTTTTTTTTGCCGTTTTTTGCTCGATATTAATAACGACAACAGGTAGACAGTTAAAATTTTCACAGATGATGTATTTCTGATGCCGCTATAATAATAAATACTAAAATCAGAATAAAATAAATATTTAAGGGGGACTCCCATACAACAAACGTGATTTTTTTGCCGTTTTTTGGTACGGAACCCTTCGTACGCGAGTCCGACTCGCACTTGGCCGGTTTTTTTTTTATAACGCCATTAATAACACTTGGGCTGACGAGCGAGACAAATCGAACGATATGTTAATCATGGAAATCCGTTCAGCCAAACGGCTATAAGTATCTTTCAAACGAAAGATATGAGGTAACAAAGATTACATACAAACAAACATAAATTACATACAAACAAACATCCATACAAGATACGCGCGAATAACATAACCCTCTTGCAGTCGGGTAAAAAGAGATCGTCGGTAATTTTGATCAGGTTTTACTATCAGTACATTACTCTGGATTAATTAGAAAATTGTTTAGAAACTTGTTGAGATTTTGAACTCTCTAACAAGAAACAGTTAAAACATCTTCTGTGTATTTTACGCACCCGACGACGCTATGTGGATAAACCACGTACAAGATAGGCCAACGATGGGACACACGCCTAACTTTATGGATATCAACGAAATAAGAACTGTTCGTAGATGGATATGAAGTTCGAGCCAATGTTGAGATTTTGTAGTCCTATTTTCTAGTTGTTTGTCGCTGATGGCTTCCTGTTTAGTGAGGCCCGTCAAAATAAGACAACCAAATCGGCAAAAGGACCACAAAAATAGGTAGGGGAAAAAAGTCTGGAACGGGTGGTAGGAAAATATAGACGATTCAAAAGTACTTAAGGCTGCGCAGTCTGCACACTAGCGCCGCCATTAGAAAAAAAATCATAGTGCTTAAATAAAGACAAATTTGTAAATTATCTCTCTGGAGTGCACTCCGAACAAGCTTTGTGGTACATTTTATCACTTAAGCAATATTTTCTAGCCTGTCGTTTAGTTTAATTGACTTTTAATGTTAAAAGTGGCCACTTTTCGCAATAAAAGTCCATATAACTAAACAACAGGCTAGAAAATATTGCTTAAGTGATAAAAAGTACCGCAAAGCTTGTTCAGAGTGCACTCCAGAGAGATAATTCATAATTTCTTTTTTATTTAAGCACTATGATTTTATTTCCAATGGCGGCGCTAGTGTGCAGACTGCACGCTCTTAATTATTAAGTTTATTTGAATAAAGATTATTTGACTTTGACTTTGACTTTGACTTCAAAATGTAAATTTTGCTTGAACTTTGCTTCCATGAAGTGGAAAGACCAATCGTCGGTGTAATCCTTGGGGAATGCCCATAGGATTTCAAAATAGTGGGAGTCATATGCTTTATTATGTTTTGATGATGACTATGTTTTGTGTCTTTTGTTTGATAACCAATAATTTGTACGCAAGTGAAAGAAGGAGGTAGATGACTGAAACCAAAAATAGGACTTTCATAATATAAAAAATGTGATTTTTCAACAGAAGCGGCGACATCACACGAGAATGAGAGTATTTTACAGATTAAAATAAATCGTTGTGTACCATGGGCAACAGCGTCGCTTAACCACTGCTAAGGTTAAAATCGCTTGCACGCCGCGCCCGCTGTCACATGCGTTTAGTTCGTGCAGGGGCGATACGCGCGCACACGAATTTTGTTGCAAACTGGTTAAGCGACGCTGTTGCCCATAGTACCACAAGCGGTCTGAATTTAGTCACTTCTGTTGTACATACATAGTTAATTTAGGGAACTAAAACTTTAGCATACCAAATAAACATTTTGTTCTCCAAAATTAGTAAACGTTCACCAAATCCTAAACCGCCCAAGAAGAGTTGATGAGCATTTACTAATTCTGGATTAGGTTAGGTTAGTATGGTGATTGGTGATCATTTAAACATAAGTTGTTAATTTAAACACGTCATATCAATGATATTAAAAAAGTATCATTGCGCCATATACATATTTATACTTTATTAAATTGATTATAACTACTACAAACTTAACATGTAAAAAAAATAATGATGTTATTACAAATTGAATATTATTTTTGAATTTTCAGATTTTAGGTATTCACAATGCTATTGTTATATTAAGAGAATTAATTTTATAGAAAAAATACCAGAAAAAATCGACGCACCCGTAGCAAAATCTCGTCTGAGCTGCTACGGGTGAGTCGATTTTTTTAGTTTATTTTCTAATAAATTATTTCTCTTGAATATTATATTTCCATATAAGAGAATAGGTATAAATATAAGATTCTTTGACATTGACTTTAAACCTATTAATGAAATAAAAGAGAGGAGAACAGAATTGTTGAGTGGCTCATAGTTTTATTAAACCCCGATGCTGCGCCAAGAGGGGTGTCATAAGTTTGAAGCTTATGTTTGTCTGTCTGTCTGTACGTATCATCGTAGTGCCTAAACGGATCAAGCGATTTCATTGCGATTTTGTTAATTAAAAGCTAAATTATTTGAGCTTGTTCTTTAGTCACGTCTGATGGAAATCCGTCCAGCCATTTATAGAGATGGTCAACTGCCTGCCGAAACGGTAAAAGATACAGAGGTGGTGCTTTGACTAAAATAATGTACAGCCTGGGCAAATTTAGGTGCAATAAAAAATAAAATGGCGGCAAATAAATAATTAGGTTAAAAAAGCTCAAATAAAACTTAAATTACTTTTTAAAAACCCCAACACAAAAAAGCTAGCTGTTAAAAAGTTAAAAATAATATAATCAAGTCTATAGATCTATTGAAAAAATAGACGTCTCGGGGGACCGCTAACTAAGTTAATGCATTTACATCTCGTCATTTTGTCTATATAGCGATACCTAACGGTTCCCCACTTGTTTCCCAACGTTTATTTCTTTCATAGATTTATATGACTTGATGATATTATTTTTAACTTTTTAGTAGTTATCTTTTTTATGTCGGGTTTTTTTTATTTTAATTTAAGTTTTTTACAACTCGTTTGCCACTGAAATATGCGCGCCGATACGTTTCAGCGGCAAACTTATCGCAAACGGGTTGTATCCACTTACTTATTTATGTTAAGCTCGTAATATGTATTTCATTTCATGTTACGTAGAATGTGTAGGTAGTATAGCGTAGCCTTTATAACAACTTAACGTTGTATCGGCAGAGCTATTCTGGGACCTTTCGTATATCGATTTCGATATATTCGGAACGATATTGCTCCGAATGTATCGGATAAACCTTCTCTATTTAGATCCTTCTATCTGTTGCGCTGTCAAAGAATGCTAAAATCTTAGAAGGCTAAAATAATGTATCAATGTACCTATAAGCTTACAAGATATTTATATTATTGCCTGTAAGGTAATGCAGAGTAAGATGGGCCAAGTGTAAGCACAAAATAAAGGTGTATTTTTTTAAATCTGCAAAGGCGATTGAAAATTTTGGAATACCTAAGTACTGTCTGCTATCACGAAATCTGTGTAAATCGATAGCTAGTACCAATACAAACAAGAATGTTACCTCGACTCAACAGCATAAAACGTGAGGTTTTAGAAAATTATGTCATCTGGTGGCGACAACATTGTGAAGATTTAAAGCTAAAATAAAACGTATGCACAGTCTCTAAAATATTGTTTTACGCTCATCTATCTAGGTCCGTATTTTCATAGTAAGTACTATGAATTTGTTCTGAATTTAAGATATGACTGTGTTGCCGAGTCGGCCTCCTTTTGATACAAACTTTATGGTTTTTTACTTATTTTTCATTACTTTTGAATTCTGTTCCTTTTTATACTGTGACGTTACCTTTGTTTTGCTACACTGTGTCATGTCTTTGCTTGAAATCAAGAGTGGAAGCATCCCACTGCGGGAACCAAATGTTAAAAATTTCAGCGTGTATATAGCGTTTTATCGACACTCTACTGACAAAATCTATTGTCTTTTGACAGTTAAACGTGATAAATCGCTATATCATATCGCTTTACTGAGGTCATGCTAGGGGGCTCCAATGTTTTTTTTTGTAAATTAGAGAAGCAAATAAAGTTATTATTATTATTTCTATCTTTATACCAAAATTGGTTCAGTGATTCAGGCGTGGACAGGCTACAGGCAGACAGTGTTACCTACAATTAGGGTTGTTTATCAGCCATTTTAATGTCCCCACTGCTGGGGCACAGGCCTTCCTTATATAAGGAGGACGGGCCATAACCTACCACGCGGGCCCAATGCGGATTGGTGGGTGTTAACGACTGTAAATGCAGCCGGGACCAACGGTTTAACGTGCCTTCCGAAGCACGGAGGAGCTCGAGATAGTACATTTTTGCTCACCCATCCCATGACCGACGTTTCCCGCGTGAAAATTTTCACATTTTACGGCGCGAAGCGTTTTTCATTCCAAACTTTGTTGCTGGAAACAATATTTTTTATGAAAACATTTTCTTTTGTTGATTCGTGATACGAATCACTTTTGTTATAATATTGTAAGTATTCTCACAGATGGATCGTTGTTGATATTTATAAAAGTTTTCACATTTAATTTAGATTTTATTGATTTTTTTAAGGTTTAAATAAGTACCTAGGTACTAAAATTACTGAAAAGATTTCCGTGGACAGTGGAGAAGCAGACGCTGACCTTTTATATGTATTTAATATTTGATTAAGGGTACGTATTAATTTCTATAAGTAGGTACTTAATTTCTTTAAAAGTATGTATATATTTATCTATTTTTATGATTCCTTTCATTAACACCTTCTTTCAATTCCAGGAGGGAAGAGGAGGGATTCATCGATATAGATAGATATTATTAGGATACATTTTCGGATATTATTAGAATATCTGCGCGACCGAGCTTTGCTCGGTTATTACTATTTATTGTAATATGGTGGTGTTTAGGTGATAATCTACATTGTTATCTCAAACATTAACCACATTTTTTAAACTTGACTAAAAACAATAGAAATAAAAAAAATAAACTTGAACATATAAAAAAACAAAAGTAAGTCACCGAGCGGGATTCCAATCCCAGCTAGCAAAAATGTGATAATAGGCCATCTTTTATCACTAAGTAGTGATATTAATATCGTATATAAGTAACGGTTATCACTGCTAGTTGTATATCTGTGTTTGAAACACTTATTAGCTGTATAAGGATATACAGCTAAATTGTCGTATTAACCTATCACATAAACGTTTACTCAGCTGTTTTATACAACATATATAACACAGCTACAAATTGATACTCCTTAACTTGAATATGGAGCAACTATGTTGTATAGTACGATTTATGATGCTATTAAAACACTTGTGCTAAATAAATGATAAGGGGATCCTAATAGCACTCATAAGTTGTAATGAAGTTTTGTGCGCGCTCATATATCACCAAAATATAATTTATCGTAATGGCCGCCCGATGTTGTATATCGTCTGAGTAGCAGCAACACTAACACTAATTAATCATATATTGGTATCTTCACAAATAGTTTGATAAATTAAATCAATTTTATTAATTAAATACTACGAATTCGAGGGGGGCACTAAAAAAACAATAACATTATGCTACTAATTTAACAATAGAATTGCAACCGCATGTGAAATTGCACTTACACTAATCTTTTTTACACCCATAAATTGGATAATAAAAATGAAGCACATGATGGTGACATAAAAATATTACTTAACGAAATATACTTATGAATATTTTTCTTTCTGATAAAAATAACCAGTAACGCGTTCAATTATTCACGTTATTCAAACAGTGTTATTGTAGAATCACAATCTCTAATATATCACTATATTGTGTTGCAACTGATTCGAGGTCACTGATATGTATCTGATTAGTCCTAAGTGGAGCTACAATAGATATACTGTATCACTTTATAGTGATAAAAGTGGGGCCTTTTTCCAATGATAGAAACGTTTCAGTAACACATATGCGACTTTTTATATCACCGATATACAGCTAAATTCTGTGTCGTTTTGCTAGCTGGATCGTTTCTTGTAACACTCATTTCTTGCCGTCTGCGTCTGAACCCGCTGGACCAGACGGACAGTGGCCGACTGGACTAAATTCACGACCATATTCTTCGTCGAAAAAAAAACACATAAAAACTCGAAAACACGTGTTTTCCCAAACATAAGACCAATCTAGATATCGATCTAAACAATTGTGTTCACCCCCGAAAACCCCCATATACCATTTTCAGCGACATCGTTAGAGCTGTTTCCGAGATCACAGAAATATAAATAAATAAATATACAAGAATTGCTCGTTTAAAGGTATAAGATATTATTCTTCATTGATTTATTATTTTGGCTATCTATTGGAAGATTCGGATTTAAAACCTCACCTCGACGATTTCCATCGCCACGACGTCAATGAGTAATTTTCATGCTGCTTGACCGAGGTCCAACGGTTCATGCTGCTGCCTGCCGTTTATTTTTTCGGCATTGCAACATGTAAGGGCGTTCCTTTATTTAATTAGGCGAGGAAAACTGCGTCTTCGATGCAGCGACGACGATTTTGTGTAAATAAGTTTTAATATCATAAACTAATAATTTCTCGAAAATTCTCTTATTTTATGAGAGCAAAAGTTAAGGTGCCCACCCCATTTCATTTTGTACATTTAGTAGGTACCTAGTAATATAATACCATTTGCACTACATTCGAAACATAAGATTTTGTTTTTGAGTAATCAACATACTTATTTACTTCTCATTTTAATGTTTTTATTTTATTAATATAGTATATTAACAGGAAAATTAAAGTGTACAACTTTAATTTTCCTGTTTATTTGTTAATATTTAGAATCTGCTCACTCTTTTCCCTGTCTTTAGCCGGGCCAGGAAAAGAGTCTGACAGAACTTAATTGTTTATTGTCTAGTAAAGTATTTTCATATTTCTCTATATCTAATAGCTCATTTGGTCAATTTATCATTAGAAAACGGAACTTTTCCAGAAAAATTAAAAATGTCTTTTTTGTTCAGTGGTTTAAAGAAACCACTGTACAAAAAAGGGGATAGAACTAAAGTTGACAATTACAGACCCGTGAAATGGATTTCTGTATCCTCAAAGATCCTTGAAAAAATTATGTACGAGCAACTTGCCTCTTTCTTTAACAAATTTAATATTATAAGTAAAGACCAATATGGCTTTCAAAAAAGAAATTGAGATCTCAAGCAGTAACTTAGTCAATGATGTTTTGCAAAAAGTCAACGAGGGTAAATACACTTCGGTGATCTTTATTGACATATCGAAAGCATTCAATCGCGTCTCTCATATGCAACTATTAGCTTAACTGCAGAGTAATGTAATAAGAGGGCCAGCTCACGATTGGTTGAAATCTTACTTAGAAAATAGATTACAATGCGTTGAAGTGGAACAAATAGACGCAAAATATACTTTTCAACACACTTGCTCGTAAAGTGAGCCCTAATACACCGCTCTTAGGGCCATAAACCGAGCTATAACAAACGCGTGCAATAATATATAAAACACTAGGTTGTTATAGAATTATCCCAACAAAGTTAAATTAGTACCTTACTGCAAGTTCTATGCGAGTAAACAGAGCATTCCCAATTTAACTGGGTTATACAGTTATTTTTTTTAGTAACAACAAAGAGTCTTTTATGACGCTGAAAGTTCATATTCATTTTTGGAAATAAATAAATGTGTAAGTCTTTAATTAAGTCAAACAAATATTTATTTTTATAAAATTATTCATAATTCATAATATTTTGTTATAAAATATTAAAATATTTGCATTTTATTACTTGAAATTATAGTTTTGAAGTAGGCTGTATGCTCACTCACCCCTTTGTTCGCAAAATATTCTTGTATTGAACGTGTGAAAAAAAAACGAAAAAAAAACTTACGCGCCTTTTCCTATAATTGACATATTTTGTTTTTGTCGTATTCGTTGCTGTGTGGTAAATTACTTTGTATTTTCCTCGCAAATGTGTTGAAAAACGTCGTATGAAACTCGTGAGCTTTTACTCATTGCACACTCGGCTGAGTTACGCCCTCGCCTACGGCTCGGGCTGCAACCCACTGCCTTGTGTGCAATGACCAACCTAAGCTAACTTGTCTCATAATGTACTATTACAAACATATAGTTCGACATTTGAGCTTAATGAAAGTGGAGTTCCTCAAGAAAGCATACTGGGCTCACTATTATTTTTACTTTATATCAACGACATAATTGTTATTTCAAATGACAAATTCACTTTATTTGCTGACGACATTTCGGTATTAGTTCTACTGACAGACATAACTCAGTAGAACAACACAAAATTGACATTATAAATTCTTGGACATGTTTAATAAATTGGCTTAATAATAATCTTCAAATTAATATCAATGAAACGAATATAATTAATTTCAACAATTTTATAAAATCAATTGACAAATATTGACATGAATGGAGAAAATATAAAATGTAAGATTTTTAAGTATGTTAAACGATGTTAATCTATGTTAAACTAACATGGTAAGACCACATAGAAAAAGTTATTGGAAAAATAAACAGATTCGTGTATGCTTTATACAAACTTACTATTATAGCAAATAAAAAACAGGCCAAGTGCGTGTCGGGCCACGCGCCGTAGGGTTCCGTAGTTACCTTATACTATACCATATTTAATACCACCTATCATTTTTCGTCTGCAAAAATAACTTTGTTTTTCACAGTGTTGGTATGAATGACAAAGTTAAATTTGCGGTTTTGGAAAATGTGCTATATCTCTAAAACTGCTAATGCTATATCTCGTTCAAACCAATTTTGGGTGAAAGTGTTTATTAAGATCTACAGCATATATTTTTTTTAGATTTTTCACTCTCTTATTTCAAAAGTTAAAGGGGGGGGGGACACACACATTTTACCACTTTGGCGGTGTATATCTTTCAAACGGTTGACTTTGAGAAAAAGTTGTCTTAAATACCTCAATGTCATTTTTAAAGACCTATCTTTAGACACCCAACACGTGTTGGTTTGAAGAAAAAAAATTTTTTCAGTTTCCGTTCCATGTATGGGGAGCCCCCCTTAATCTTTTAATTTTCTTATTTTTGTATTAAATTCGTTAAGCGGTTAACAGAATACATCTACCTACCAAGTTTCAACTGTGTAGTCTTAATACTTTCGGAATAAAGTGGCTGTTACATACGGACAGACAGACAGACAGACAGACATGACAAATCTATAAGGGTTCCGTTTTTTGCCATTTAGGCTACGGAACCCTAAAAAACGGCAACCATGGCCTAATTTGCGTTCGTCGAGTCCATTATCAGATATGGATTTATAACTTGGGGAAATGGTACTAATATTCAAAAAGTTTTAGTCGCGCAGAAGAATCTGAAACATATAGGTAAATAAAATATAAAAGAAAAAGAAAAAAAAATCAGCTACTTTATACATTTTTATATTTTCGTTATTAATTTTTGTATGAAACAGCAGATTTTTTTTTCGCGATTTCAGAGTTGGTCCCATAGTAAAAGTTATTCAGTTTGATGGTCCGAAGAAACGGTTTTCTCATTTTGCGTTAATTCATTAACACATTGTATAATTAACCCGTTTATTCCCTGAGTGTAGCGTATCCTTCCTTATTGCCATCACTTTTGAACTAATTGTCGAGAAACTTACTCGTGTTATAACTATGTGTACAAAAGAGATTACAACTTTTTTATCTGTGGCCTTTAGTATTTTGTGTTTGATAAGCGCTGGTAAGTGAACATATAGTTTTCCTTGTTTTATCTGTATATATTTGCAATTCAAAGATTTTTTTATTTTTTGTTAATTTTTATCAGGTAACAATAGCCCATAGATACCTTAAAAACTAAACATACTTATATTAACATTTAAACAATATTGATAACTTCGCTAGTAATTTTTATAATATTAATAATTTTACTAGTAAACAATGTAATGTTTAATAATGTTTGTGTAGTTTGATTGATTTGTTTGATGTTTTTCACATCAGTAATCTCTTAAGCCACTTATCCAGTTCTATCAATTGTTGTCTTTAAAGCGGCTTATCAAATCAAGTTTAAAAGTGACCGCTGGACAAACACGCTACCTACATAAGTAGGTATTACCTACATAAGTAGGAATCCACCTGTTTGCCCATCCATCTACGTAGGTTAGGTATCCTATGAGTATGACCGTCCGACTCTCATCCATCTGTTGCCTTGTCTGTAGCGCCCAATATTATGAAACTGCAAGCATGGTTGTGGAACCTATAAAGAACGGAGATCAAGATGACGACAAATTAATTTGTTTTGAGTTTCTGTATTTTGTCGGATTTAGGATTGGGACGGTAACCATTTTTTTGATTTCTCTCTTCTAGACTGCAATGTTGTGAGCAAGAGCGAATGGGGTGGTTTAGACCCAGTCCGCGTGAAATACCTCGCCCGGCCAGTGGACCTAGTCATCAGCCTGCACTCGGTCACCCCGCGCTGCACCACGGACGCCATGTGTGCTAAATTCATGAAGAACATTCAGACGTACCTTATGGACGAGTGGAGTTTCTGGGATGTAGGGAGCTCGTGAGTATATGGAACATGGTTGTTGCGGATGGGGGTTTTTACAGTATCCGCGGATGCTGATGTTGACTTTTTCAGATCAATATCTTCGGATGCTGATGCAAAATTGATAAATTACTTGAAAAATTATTTAAAAAAGGATATTTTACCACAGAATAACTAATAGTACAAGCAAGTACAGAAGCAGCATTCTGCAAAGTCATTTAAATGAATAGCGACTTTTGCTTCAACACAATAAAGTGCAATTCAGGTCGCGCAGCGCTAACAGTAGTTGCCTCTCTTTCTATCGCGTGCTCTTACCTTTTCTGACGACGCAACGTTAGGGTCGTCTTCCTTAAATGAACTGTGTAGCATATATCATAATGTGAAAAACGACAATTGTTTATTGGTTTTTTTATTTTGACATCCGTATACGGCATAGTAATGGGGATTCGACTCTGTTACTATTATAAAGAGACAATACCTACGCAGGCATTAAGATGCCGCGCGATTACACATGCGGGCGTGTAGCGGCCCGCTGCTCACTTGTGCCCTCGTAGGCACGGCTAGCGGTAGGTGCTTATCGCGCAACCTTGAGCGAGTGAAGGAGGCCTGATTTTACTTTAAATTTTATAGTAAGATGATAAGATAGATTAAATAGAATACAAAATAAACAATTTAGCGTTTATGATTGGTTAAAACAAACTGTGCACTCGATTTGCTATTGCTACCGCCCACAGCGAACTCGTTACGACTTGAATGTCAGCATTAGTTTATTGCGAATGCTTTTGCCGATGCTGATTATCATACCTTATTTATGTTATTAATTATTATTGTTTGAGAAAATCAAAATATATCCTGCAGAGGTGATTTTTGGAAACTTGATTAAAATAAGCTTGTCAATGCTATATTTAAAATTTTCCTCAAAATATCTGGGTTGTTTTTTTTACAAGGGTGGTTTAAAGTTTGTTTTTGTCTTAAAACATCGAGATTAAATCGAACTAAAGGGAATTTTCTTTATGAATTTCTTAAAACCATTAGCAATGAAACCTCAAGAATCACCACTTAGGTACATTTCAGAGGAATTTACAAAAAAGCCAAATAAATATAAAAAAATTCGGGTTACACTCCGGGAGTGCCGGCAGAAGTGAAAACTTGAATATTAACGTTGTGCATTTTTGATATTTTGGAATGGTCAGGGAATAATTTTGCACGAATTGCCGTCTTACGAATTTACTCTGCATTTGAATTTACGAATACAGAACAGTATTGTACGAAAGTCTTATCCGTAGCTTGACAGAAAATCTCGAGCATTGACATTGAATTAAAAAATTAGCGCGTTGCTATGGTGACACAAGTGTTTACGTCTTGAAATGACGCGCCGCCATTTTCGCCGCGCTCCGTAGAAAGAGAGGGAGATATTTCCGCCGCCAGCTGTCTACTGTCCATCCGTCACATCCGGCTTACGAATTTTCGATCAGGGTCACGTGACCCTGACTGACTGACGCGAGTTTAACATTTTTTCCCCATAACAAAAAAGCGTACAACGCCGCAAAGAAGTTTTTACTTTAAAAATCATAACTCAGAAAAAAATATTAGAAAAACAGTGATTTTGCAGTACAATTAATTAAGTTCCTTAGTTCCGTATTTGTGTGTAGTGTCTGTGTAATAAGTAGTTGAAACGCGACGCTTGTATGGAGTGCCCTGGTGTGACAAAAGTTTACAATAATAACTTGTCTGTTTATCCTTATTTATCCTATTTGGTAAATAATCTTCACCCTACTCTTCATTTAAATATTCATTTATGAAATACAACAAATGGTTTAAAAGACGTATGGCAACTGCCAAAAACTGTTTTAGTACTAAATAAAGACTAAATAGGACAAGTAAGGACAAATAGACTACCTACTCCATTCAGTTCTGTCATCAGCACGTCATGTTATATATAAAACTTACAATTTATGTTGAACTTTAAAATCTTCGCATTGATTTAAGTTAAGAATTGATTATTTGATGTGTACGCTTTTGATTTAAGGAAATTTGAAATTCAACGTGGTAATTAATTTCAGTACTTCCCGCACTAGTGCGGCAAGTAATTTTTCAAATTCAAAGCGGTAGAACTCATCAGAGTCATCAGTTAGCATTATTTTTATAAAACTTTATGGTTGCATGACTGGTCATTTAACATGGCCAAACAAACCAATTTAAAAATCATTTTTTTTTAGTAAAAACTAAGAATTTTTTTTTTTTTACATTTCGTGAGAAAAGTATTATACAAACCTTGTACGGGAAGCTATTTGCCTTGTCTTAGCAAAATGTGGACGCCCCGCATTCCTTTTTCAAATATAATGATAACATTTCAGAGCATAAGTCAGAAAAATATTATGCTCTGAAATGTTATTATTCCATTTGACATTTTTACACCACGGAAATGGCGTTCGACATTTCCGTGGTGGCAGGTTCATCACATTCTAAATTTAAAATTCATTGCGGGGAACATTTCAATTCCTGCTTCCCGATCAAGTAACTATTCCAAATTTAAAACGGTAGAACTCATCAGCTAGCGTTATTTTTACGAAACTTTATGGCGGCATGACTGGTCACATGAACGAATTTAAAAATGGCCCTACCACAAAAGATTTTAAAACACTGTTTAATATAGACACTGTTTTAATTTGATGCCGTCTCTTTCAAAAAATACTGTCGAAAAAGTGACAGCATCACATTAAAACAGTGTTTAAGTTAAACACTTGTTGAACAGTGTTTTAAAATCTTTTGGGGTACCTAAGGCCATATGTTTTTGCTAAGAAAATTTTGTTTCCTCGCATTTCTTCAGAAAAGCACTATACAAGCCTTGTACTGGAAGCTATTTGCATTGCCAAAGCCCTCGCCTGCCTACAACTCGGGCTTCAAACCATCCTCAACAATGTAAATGCTAACTTCCCGTTCTCGGCTGTGTAATGTACTATTTCACAAAAACGTTACACGCTTCTACTCAAAAGATAAAGAAAAACCATAACATTAACATAACATTAGTTAGTTTTCCCTGTAGATATTTTTGAAATATCTGTGGTTTAGTCGGTTTTCAAATCCCGTTTCTCCTAAACTAAGCCGAATACAAGAAAACGGGATCTACCTGTAGACGCATCTTAAATTTCCTATCGATTGATGTAAAAAACGCATTATCGCAAAAAGTGCAGATAATCGATTTTCCCTTTAAGGGTGCGATATTTGCAACTATCCTGATGTGATAGGGAATACTTGTTTTTTTTTTGTAAAAGCTGGTATGGCTAACACCTGGTATGTGTAAATTCATTCGCGAAGAGAGTGGACTATCAATTGGAGTTTTTGGCGCCATTTTGTCGAGTTCGGTTCGGTGTCTATTTTAATTATTTGCAAATTGATTCCTAGTGGATATTGTGTTCTAAAATTGGTGCAGTTTTGTGGTACAAGTGTCTACGCAACTAAACAATATGTGAGATAATTGAAATAGGCGCGATCTTGGTTGTGTAAAGCTGAGACTTTTATTGTAGTGGTAGCTACCTCGGCAGAACTTACCGAGTAAACTGTCTTGATATACTTGGTGCCAAATGCTCCAAGCAGCATTGGTATGCAATGTACCTGCATTCAAATGTAAACTGAAACAATCTATCACTGAACTGTTCAACACTTGACACTGGCAAAAATTACTTCCAAGAGGAAAGTAGATTGCCAAACTAAAAATAAGAAAAAGAAGACTTAGTTCATACGTATCTGTTCACCTTTGTGTTCATAAAAATAAATGATTTATGAGTTTATGAAAACATTGGTTTTATATTTCAGATTTTACGTCGGCGGTAACGGAAAAATCTACGAAGGCGTTGGTTGGCTCCACGTTGGCGCTCATACCATTGGGTATAACTCACGTTCCATCGGAATCTCCTTCATAGGCAATTATAATTTAGGTATGTGGTTAATTTATCATTAAACATCTGTGTATTTTATTTACCAGAAGGGCCGCTTGGTCGTATTTGAAAATCACCATTACAATTACCAGGGTATTCAATATTTTAACATAACCCTGTAAATACCTGTACCAAATGGCTCTTCTATTTGTTTTTTTGCTCGGACGCAGAATCTGAATTTCAGGCCTTTTTAGGTTGAGAGGAGATGTCGCAAATTCCAAAAAAATTGTCCCAGTATAACGTTTTTCATTACGTAGTTTGTCAATAAGCTTCTCCCCGGTTCAATCTGCGCCAAATAAATAAATAGCGAAATTAATCTCATTACGATGAATTACCACAAACCCCCTTTTTGGGATTAAAGAAACCACTAGGTACTTAAGTACTTGAAGATTAAAGGATAAAACACTATAACCTGAGAGATTGCTTTGTTGTCCATTTGTCTGTATGTAACTCTGGCTTTCAAAACCATTTTTTCCAGAGCGGCTGGAGGTATTAAGTTTAATAACGGCGGCCTAACGTAATGTACACTTACCGCATAATACTAATGTCAAAACATTTATCAATTAACCAAAACCTGTAGGGTATTTCCTGTTAACCTTGTCCTTTAATCATCAATTACTCTCACAGCGACGAGAGAATATAAAATAGGTAAATATTTTCAAAATGCGAACCTCTATTCCCGAGTAGACTCACATCTGTTTGGTTTTAACATTAATTTCATACATCCATTACACAAAATCTGAAAGAAAGATTTTAATGTAGTATAAGAAAGTTAGGTAGTGGACCCCCACAGTAAATACTCAGTAGACGAAACTTTACAGTATGATAAAGTATTATAAATGAAACGTATTTTTTAAATTATCCAAATAAAAAACAACAGTAAGTTAGGTATTTTACCTAAATTCTAATATCGTTGATATCTTTTTAAGGAAAAAAACTGCTTATACTTTCTTCACCAAAAGTACTCATGTAAAGTACGAAACCAATTATGTACAATAAATAATGTTACCCATTATTTATTACTGTTTGGTGCTGTTGGCTTTCCCAGAAATAAAAATAAATAAATAAATAACAATATCCAAAAAAATGTCCAAGCTGAAGACACATAATTTTAATAAAATGTTTATTTCGTGTAACTTGAACCGGAATGTTTCTCAGTCGATTTTATATCTTTGATGTAATATTTTATATTTATGATATAATTTTATTGCCGTTTTTTATAAACATCGTGAAAATCCAAAACACATCCCATCTAACTATATTTTTTTCAGAAATCACCTTTTAACTTGCAGTGGAAAAAAAAATCTATCCATTTGATTTATTAATTAAGGTCTTGGACGAATCGTCCAAGATTAAGGTACACAATTTTCTTTCAACTAAAAAATATCCAAAGAAAGAGCTTATTACAAAGTAAAAAAAAATACATTAAAAGATTGAGTCTTGCTTACTCAATCTATCGATCGCATATAAAAAACGATAATAAAATTATATCAAAAATATGTCCATCAGTCATTTTGATGTCCCCACTGCTGGGGCACAGGCTTTCCTTATGGATGGATAAGGAGGATAAAAATATAAAATAAATAAATTCGACTGAGAAACATTCCGGTTCAAGTTACACGAAAAAAAATTTTATTAAAATTCTGTGTCTTCAGCTTGGATATTTTTTTTGAATTGTACATATTGTTTTCGTACTTAACATGAGTTCTTTTGGTGAAGAAAGTATAAGCAGTTTTTTTCTAAAGAAGATATCAACAATATTAGTATTTATGTAAAAATACCTAACTTCTGTTGTTTTTTTATTTGGATAATTAAAAAAATATGTTTCATTTATGATACTTTATCATACTGTAAAGTTTCGTCTTCAAGGATTTACTATGGGGGTCCACTACCTAACTTTCCTATACTACATTAAAAATTCACAGATCTCGTGCCTTTTATGACCTTCTTCTGGTACATTGAAAATGAAGCATAATATTTCATAAGATATATTTATCTTTGTTGTATAACTTAAGTAGTTGTTTCATTAAGGGCCAGTTCTGTATTTTAGTTGTATTGGTTTAAGGGCCAGTATTAGGATTTGTAAACACAATACAATCTGTGGTGACTGACAGATGACAGTTTAAACGACACTTAATTTTGACATTTCACTTCTTCCGGCCGCCGATATTTTGCTGTGTCTCAATTTATATCTGAAAATAAAATCTGCTCAAATCTCACTCTGGTGTTTCTTTTTCATGCGTGTAACCCTTTAGTAACTATAGAAATTCATAAACCTGGCAAGTTTTAAGAGGTTGTAATATGATATGTTCAACTTCTTGCAGATAACCAGCCATCGGAAGAGCAGTTAAACGCCACGAGAGCTCTCCTTAAATGTGGCGTGGACAACGGCCACTTGACCGCTAATTATCACTTTGTGGGTCAAAGTCAGCTCACTGCATCTGAATCCTATGGCAAGAGGCTCTACAACTATGTGAGATTGTGGCTGGAGGATTACGCCTCACTTAAGCCCAAAACATAAAACGACACCAATATAAATCTATTTAAAAGTACCAAACATACAGCTTGACCACAAAGAGTTGAAATTAAATAAAATGGAACTAATAACTTTCAGTATACTAAATGTACTCAGTGTTGCCAAATTATTCGTGATTTTGACGTATTTACATAGAAAGTAGCGCCCTCAATTTATGTCAACTCTTTATGGTCAAGCTAACTCTCGTGTAGAAAAAAGCTTTAAAGTAAAAGCAAAGCTCTGAAAAAAGCAAGATATAATGTTCCAATCAATTAAATAAAAAAAGTCTAAAGAAGGCGGGTGGAGCTGGGCTGTAGGTAATTTTTGAATACATAAAATTGCCGATATTTTTCTCACGCACAGAGGCTCTCATATTTCCCTTCTATGATGATAAAAATGCTTCAGTTACAGTGGGTCTATTGCCCAAGTGTCGTTGACTTCGCCGTTGGCTTCATTTGACAGATGGTTGTAATACATTGCTACGTTTCTTTGGTAAGTTTTTATTGGTACCCTTAGAGAAGGGAAGTAAGGGGAGCAGACATAAACTGCAATAACAAAGCATTCGTGACGTCAGGCGCGTGCCGTGTCCGCCATATTTGTTTCCTGTCACATGTTACAATTTCAACTCTATGCTGTTAACATAAGGTGTAAGTACACTAAGCTAAGCCGCCATGTTTTGTTCCATTACAATGGAGAACAATGAAGTAGGTATGCACGCTTTTTTCGTAGGTATGCCTGCTCCCCTTACTTCCCTTCTCTAAGTTGGTACCAAAAAGAAGTAGCAATGTATCTCATCCATCTGTCAAATGAAGCCGACGGCGAAGTCGACGACACTTGGGCAATAGACCCACTGGTTATTATTTCGAATTATGATTATTACGGTTACGGCTCACTATCAGCAATAACAATATTTTTCTGATTTTCATTCCTGAACGTTGGTAAAAGTATCTTAAAAGTTACTCCTTTTATCGTTAACAGAAATGACCGCTTTTCGTTGTAACTTAGCCGAAACTATTTTTTTTCATTTAACACATTGTGTGGCATTTGCTGAGTTTATAAACATTTGTGTATAAAAGTTTTAAAACATTAGCAGTCATGGTTGTTAAATAAATAGCCGGCCATATACGCTAGGTTATGCATGATGGTTATGCCTGTAAGGTCAAAACCGTCATGCATAACCTAGCGTGTATGGGATAAAACTGCATGCCTGTTCATGCAAGCCGTTCATGCAAGCCGCTCGGTTATGCCTGTGGTCAAAACCGTCATGCATGACCTAGCGTTATGCATGGCGGTTTTGCATGAAGGTTTTGCATGATGGTTTTAAGCAAGCTGCAAATACTTAATAATATGCTTATTTCATCTAAATGAATTAATTCTGCTAGAATAGTCATTCATCCCAAAAATATAAGTGAAGAAATCTGAGGGACTGGGCAAATACTGGGGGTGGAGGTACAGTTCTTTTTAATTGCTCCAATGCCAACCACACCACACACGCTAGGTTATGCATGACGGTTTTGACCACAGGTAGGGCTGCCATCCGTCCGGGTTTCCCCGGATTTGTCCTAGTTTGGAGGGCGTCCGGGGAGCGCCCGGGCGGGGTTCTGATTGTAGTCCGGGTAAAACCCGGACTTTAATTAAAATCTGGGTTTTTGGATCAAACTCCGTTCAAAAAAGTACTATATTCAGCGCACGTGCTACCGGGCGTCTCACTTCACTATGCGTGGCGCACCGCGCAACCCGCAAAAAATCGCGCTGCGCGGCCCATTTTTTTATCTAAAACAAGCAAGATTACAAGATTAATGGAAGAAACTCGGCCGTATTTTCTATAAACAGGCAAGATCACAACACAACACAAGGTTAGTGGATGAAACTGACTAAAAATCGCACTGCGTGGTCCATTTTTTTACTATAGACTAGCAAGTTTACAAGATTAGTGGATGAAACTGACTAAAAATCGCGCAGCGCGGCTGTTTTTTTTATAGACAGGCAAGATCACAAATCACAACACAGGTTACTGGATGAAACTGTCTAAAAATTGCGCTGCGCGGCCTATTTTTTTTTACCATAGACAAGCAAGATTACAAGATTAGTGGATGAAACTGAACAAAAATCGCGCTGCGCGGCCCATTTTTTTTACTATAGACAAGCAAGATTACAAGATTAGTGGATGAAACTGAACAAAGATCGCGCTGCGCGGCCGTTTTTTCTATAAACAGGCAAGATCACAAATCACAACACAAGGTTACTGGATGAAACTGTCCAAAAATCGCGCTGCGCGGCCCATTTTTTATTATTATAGACGAGCAAAATTACAAGATTAGTGGATGAAACTGAACAAAAATCGTGCTGCGCGGCCGTTTTTTCTATAAACAGACAAGATCACAAATCACAACAGAAGGTTACTGGATGAAACTGACTAAAAATCGTGCTGCGCGGCCATTTCTTTTTATTACGGGCCATCCCTGGCTATTTAGGCATTTATTTTGGAACGCTACGGTTACAAAACTACTAAAACTGGAACCTGGCCCTGCACAAAATTGTGTTGGACACCCCAGCTCTACATCATAACTAGTAAAACACACTATTTAATGCGAAAAATGGCTTAAAATTCCATTTTTTTTCCAGTCAAGTATTGGGTAAAATGATTTTTTTAACCAAGCTAAAGGGAATATAAAAAATCAAGTGTCCGGGGTCAAAGCTCCAAAGTCCGGGGTTTTTACGCTTCTGGTCCGGGGCGGCAGGTTTTAGAGATGGCAGCCCAAACCACAGGCATAACCGAGCGGCGTGCATGAGCGGCTTGCATGAAGGTTTTGCAGCTCGGTTAAAACTGTCATGCGTAACCTTACGTGTGTGCTCTCTATTGAACTCGGTTTTGCATGAAGGTTTTGCAGCTCGGTTAAAACTGTCATGCATAACCTAGCGTATATGGCCTGCTTAAGACAATGTTAATGGAAACTGCAAATTCTTTAAAATTCTGCATACCAAAAGGCAATTTTATACTTAAACCCCTAATAATTAGGTGGTTTACTCGATAACTATTGTATTTTTTATTTAATTTAAAAGCCTCAGCTGACTTCGTTAGACTTTTTTATTATTTATTGATTTGAACATTATTTCTTGCTTTTTCTAGAGCTGTTTTTTAAAGGGTTTTAAAAGAGTTTTTGCTTTTTTAAGGGTTTTTTTTGTGGTAGGTATGTAAGCAAAGATACGAGTATTATAAATAAAAAGTAATAGTAATATTTCGAACTTTTCAATGGTATAATACCCCTAGTACTCAATTTCCACATTTCGTTTTGGGCCTTCGTAGTTCAAGCCTAGTTCAGATCGTCCTTGACCATAGATTGGTCCTTATTTTTGGTAGTGATAAACCTACCAATATTTAAATGACTATACAGTTCTTATTAAATTTTGAGAAGGTGTCGTGCGACTGATATGATGATGATGATCTTATATCTTTTTATGAGCAATCCTTGTATTTTTATTTATTTATTTATTTATATGTATATGTTACCGGCAATGTGTAAAATCCGGCATTGTATACAATGCCTAGGCATTGTATACAATGCCTGAAACGATCAGGCAATGTATGAAATATAATTCATTTTATACTTTGCCTAGGCATTGTATACAATGCCTGCTGGTCCACCGGCAATGTGTAAAATAAGTATATTTCGTATGTCTGTTATAAAAAAAAACCTTGAAATTTAAGGATCTCGCTCCACTGCGCTTCGCGCTCGCCTTAAATTTCTAACCTATACGCGGGACCTACAGGAGTGAAGCAGGTTCGATTACAAACTCAAATTTCTGTTGTCTGTTATAAAAAAATAACCTCGAAATTTAAGGCTCACGCTCCGCTGCGCTCCGCGCTCGCCTTAAATTTCTAACCTATACGCGAGACCTACAGGAGTAAAACAGGTTCGATTCCAAAGAGCCCCCTCGAGCCCCCCTCGAGCCCCCTCGAGCCCCCTCGAGCCCCCTCAAGCCCCCTCGAGCCCCCTTCGAGCCCCCTCGCGCCCCCCTCGAGACCCCCTCGAGCCCCCCTCGAGCCCCCCTCGAGCCCCCATCGAACCCTTCTCGAGCTTTCCCCGAGCCCCCCCCCCTCGAGCTTTCCTCAAGCCCCCCCCCCCCCCTCGAGCTTTCCCCAAGCCCCCCTCGATCCCCCCTCGAATCTATTCTCGAAAATCTTTTTATTATACACATTGCCGGTGGACCAGCAGGCATTCTATACAATGCCTAGTCATTGTATACACTGCCTAGGTAATGTGTGAAATAGATATCAATATTCATTATATTTCATACATTGCCTAAAAGGGCCAGGCATTGTATACAATGCCTGCATTTCATACATTGCCGGTAACATATATAAAATTTCTGTGATCGCGGAAACGGCTCTAACGATTTCGCTAAAATTTGGTATATGGGGGTTTTGGGGTAAACAATAGATCTAGATTGGTCTTATGTTTGGGAAAACGTGTGTTTTCAAGTTTTCATGCGTTTTTTCTTTCGACGCAGAATATGGTAGCTAATTTCGTCCTGTCAGCCACTGTCCGTCTGGTCCAATGGGTTAAGACGCGGACGGAAAGAAACGAGTGTTACGGGTTTGAATCCCGCTCGGTGACTTAGGTTTGTTTTTTTTATATGCTCAAGTTTATATATATATTTTTTATTGTTTTTAAACAAGTTTAAAAAATATAAGTTAATGTTTGAAGATAACGATGTAGATTATCAAGGATTTGAGAAATTTAAACAGAGATTTACTCAGATATTGATATTGTATTTGATGTGATATACAAAATTGATATATTCAATTGTCGTGTTGATCTTCATTATAGCGCAGATTTCAAAGACAAAATTTGGACATCAGAAGTTCTAAAAGTACGCGCCTCAAATTGTGGGCGGACTGGAGATGGGTGGATTATATTTATCAGATAAAGAATGCCGCGAAATTTAAACGGCTTTTTTGCGTAAATGAGGAAAAGGAACACCAGGCATACTGCCTAACAATAAATTTCTATCATTTATAGGGACAAGTACTTTTTATACCACAAGTTTTTTTTCAAGGACAATCAACTAAACAATCACGCATTCTGTCAACGCTACACAAGATATTTGTATTATTTGACTCTTGCCTGTAAGGTAATGAAGAGTAAGATGGGCCAAAGTGTAAGCACAAAATAAAGGTCTATGTTTTTTAATCTGCAAAAGCGTTTGAAGATTATGGCATAACTACACCTACTGTCCGCTTTCATGAAACATGTGTGAATCGATAACAGTACCAATACGAACAAGAATTATTGTTACTTGACATAATTTTCTAAAACGTTACGTTTCCGAGCCATCTCTTATATAAAAGTGAAGGGGTGACTGACATATCAACGCCCAGCCCAAACCACTGGACCTAGAGACTTGAAATTTTGTACATAGATACTTTATACGGTGTAGGCATCCATTAAGAAAGGATTTTTTGAAATTCTACCCCTAAAGGGGTGAAATGGGGGTTCAAAGTTTGTACGGCAAAAAAAATATTAAAAAGACATTTCAACTTGAAACTTCGTAAGAGTACTTCTTAAAACAAATAAGCAAACACGTGATTCGTGGTTTTCCGAATGTCAACCCTTTAGGGAGTAAATGGGGCAAAAAAAGACCAAAATGACTGACAAATCGCATTGATTTGTCAGTCATTTTGGTCTTTTTTTGCCGCTCAGACTACTGGACCTAGAAACTTGAAATTTTGTACACAAATACCTTATACAGTGTAGACATCCATTCATCATCATCATCAGCCTATTATCGTCCACTGCTGAACATAGGCCTCTTCGAGTGCACGCCACTGAGCACGATCCGCAGCTATACTCATCCAGTTTATGCCAGCCACCTTGCGAAGATCGTCGCTCCACCTTGTCTGGGGGCGTCCCACACTACGTTTGCCCATACGCGGTCTCCACTCAAGAATTCGTCTGCCCCAGCGGCCGTCGGTTCTACGGCTAATATGTCCGGCCCACTGCCACTTCAGCTTGCTAATCCGGTGGGCTATGTCGACGACTTTAGTTCTCTGTCGGATCACCTCGTTCTGGACCCGATCTCTCAGAGAAACTCCGAGCATAGCCTTTTCCATAGCTCGCTGCGCGACTTTAAATTTGTGCACCAGCCCTACAGTGAGTGTCCACGTTTCGGCTCCGTATGTCATGACAGGCAGGACGCACTGGTTGAAGACTTTCGTCTTTAGACTCTGTGGAATAGGCGACTCAAAGACTCGACGAAGTCGCCCAGCTGTATCCTTCTGTTGGCCTCTCCCTCGAAGCTGTTTCTACCCAATTACAATGTTTGCCCGAGGTAGACATATTTCGTAACAACTTCGAGAGGACATCCATTAAGGAAGGATTTTTGAAAAATTCATCCCTAAGGGGATGAAACAAGGATTACATTTTGTATGAGACTCCCTCAGTTTTGAAGCTAAGATCTCCAAATTTTGTGTTTAGGCTGACGACTGAAAATTAATAAATACGTGTCTGAGCGGTTTTCAAAATTCTACCCCCGAAGGGGTGAAAAGGGCATCCCTCTTTTGTTGTGTTTTTCTAAACACAAATAATAATAAAATCCCTTATCTTCGAAGTAAAAATCGCTAAATTTATAATCTAGGCTTCTGGATGGAAATCTAACGAAACGTTTATTGTTATTATTAGTAGTTTACCCCTATGGGGATGAAATGGGGTAAATAAACCTAAAAATAGATATGGAAGTCGTCATTGGGGTTTTCTAGGATGACGATTGCAAAAATGACATTTATTTTGGAGTTCAATATGGTGGACATGATTTAACCCCAAAAAGGTGAAAATAAGGTTCAAATTTTGTACGGAAAAAGAATATAAATTGACATTAGAACTTTAAATTTCGTAGGGGCCCGTCTAAAAATAAATAGACAAACATATGTTTTGATATTTTGAAAATCATCTCTTAGGGTATATGGGGTAAGTTATCATGAAAATCGATGTGGATGTCGTTCTTGAGGTTTTATGGATTAGTGGTTGCAAAAATGACATTTATTTTGAATTACAACACGGTGGACATGCTTCAGCCTCTAAAAAGGTGAAATAGGGGTTCAAACTTTTGTTAAGGGGCCGGAGACGGGAGAGGGAGAGGGAGTGATTATTGTAATAAACTAGCTTTTGCCCGCGACTTCGTCCGCGTGGATATTAGAGAAAATAATAAGGGAACCTTCAAATAAGATCCGACCAGCCGTTTTCGTGCGAGGCCTGCCACATGCGGCAAACGTCTTGCCTCGCAAGGCAGCGCGCTTGGCGGGGACCCGCACCTAATCACGTAAAAACGGCTGGTCGGATCCTGGTTGAAGGTTCCCTTATGATTTTCTCTAATATCCACGCGGACGAAGTCGCGGGCAAAAGCTAGTAAGCTATAAGTTAAACTAGCAACAACATTAGGTAGATTTAAAGCTGAAATAAAACGTACGCACGGGCTCTAAAATATTGTTTTCGCTCATCTAGATCCGTATTTTTATAGTAAGTACTATTTTTTTTTTCTGAATTTAAGATCCTACTGTCCAAAGTAAAAGTAACGTTTGGATATTTGGAAACTTAGGCGGTATTTACAGTACACGAGGAGGTGATTTGGAAAGCAACTAGACAGGTGATTTTAGTCAATTAGCGCTTTTTATCGACAATGGTCTGTAAAATCTAATCGCAAACTTAATTTCATTGAAGTGGCGATTCGATATTACAAGCGATTGTTGATAAAAAACGCGAATTTACTACAGTCGCCTGCGCCAAGTCGCCTCGTGTAAATAGCCAGTTAGATGAATAACTGCAAAATTAAAAAATATATATAACTCGAACTCGTAGATTCTTCAGCCAAACTTGAAAAGGACCTTGAAAATGTAATCTACTATAAACTATTTTTTAAAGAAGAGGATTAAATACTTGTTAATCAAAATGAGTTGTAAATACAACTTGACTTGAAGTAGGTATATAAATTATATATATATTTTTTTGGGTGTTCTGTTATTTGTGCCGAATTCGCTCAACTCAAACCCGCAAATCGTTGGAGATGAAAACTTGCAAATAAATATTTCACAAAATGTCTGGAGCAGACATTTATTAAATAAGTTATCAGAATGGAACGCCTTGTGCTTTATTTCATGAAATAAAGCTATTGTTTAAGATTGCTGTGGGGCTGACTGTCTACAAAGTTATTTTTTGTTTACGCAAAACATGCAAACCATTTGTAGAGTTCATTAGTATGAATAACTTTTTATACCAAAACAATCCTGAAACTGTGAAAAAACACAATTGATACGTATTAAAAATTGTAAAATAGCACTTTTGTTTCATGATTTCGGCGAGTTGTTTTTATACAAAAAGGTTTTAATAATGATGAACCATACAAATGGTTTTCAGATTTTGCGTAAAGTGTACTTACTTATCTTTTTTTTTTTGTCGTTTCGCTCTTGGCAGAGCAGCGGTCGTGGTCACGTCGAGGCGTCCACTTTGGTAATAGAGGTAGACACAGCTTTTCGCACAATCTCCCGCCCATCTCTCTCTGTTGGCAGATTGTCTGGCGCAGTCAGATATGCTGTTTCCCACTGCGGATGTCACTTGTTCAGTTCAGCGCATCGATGTCCTGCCACGTGATCTGCCCCTCAATTCTCTAAAAACATCGCAGCGTCTCGACGCTGCAACGTATCTCGATGCGCTCGACGCTGCAGATGTACGTAATTGTACATCTTCAGCGTAATTTTTGATATAAGATTTGATATAAAATGAACGTAATTTTTGTATAGAAAAATAGTTCCGACCATCGGCTAGCTCGTCGTCCGAGCGCCAGCGTCTGTGTCAGCGGTGCCGCATCGTAGAGCTGTCGACACACTGGTTCCCTCAATTTTGCTCAGTACGACCAGCCGCTCTGTGGAGTCGTTACGCCGCTCTGTGGAGTCGTTATGCCGCCTAGAGACATGGCCAAAATACTGCAAATTATGCGAGACTGTACTATGGCCGATAAACGCTGCGTGATGCCGAGCTCCTGAAGTATAGACACGTTGGTGTGGCTCCATTCACGATATCCCTAGCATCTTCCTCCAGCACCCCCGTCCTTATAATAGGTTTTTATCCTAAGAATATTCAAGAAGTAGAATTTTTTAGCAATTTCTTTTTCATATAAGAACCGTGAACACTCATGTATCAAAACTTTTATGTACAACTAGTTAGTACATATGTAGTACATAGTATGAAATCTTCATACAATAAAATATTCAAACAAAAAAAATTAATTACCAATAACATCCTTATCCTTATCTATATACTTATAATAAAACTATAACAGGTCCAATTCTGTACATTGAAGATATTTTGAAAAAAATGTTTGAAGGGCTCTCTAGAATCGATACTGAAGCCAAAACTGTATTTTTTTTTTAATTTTTGTCTGTCTGTCTGTATCAAGTTCGCTATGCACTTCGAAACTACTAAATGGATCCAAATTAAACTTGGCATAATTTGGGTTCATATTACCAGGATGGTCAACATATACCGTTTATCCCGAAATTCAGCATCGTTCCCTTGGGAGAGGGGATGAAAGTCAAAATATGTACTTGGTTGTTATTCATTAACGCGTAGTCCGATTTCATTCAATTTTTTATGTTAGATAGGAGATACTTTCAAAATTGTCGCGTAAATATTTCAAGGTCGTCGGTTTTGTAGAAATAAATAAAATAAATAGGTAAAGAAGTAGTTCAAATTGTATTGTTTAAAAATTCTCATCATAGACATCTATTATGAGAATTATGTAGTACATAGTATGAAATCTTCTTATAATTTAATAAAATTCAAACAAAAAAAAAATGAATTACCAATGACATCCTTATCCTTATACATATAATAAACCAGTAAAAAAGTACACCTCTACATTGCATATTTAAAAAAAAACTAGGGCGATGGAGTAATATAGAGTAAGAATGAAAAAAAGGTGTTTGTCTGTTTGAACAAGCTAATCTCCGGAAATACTGGACGGATTCAAATGAAACTTTCTTTTGTTATATAGCTGTTAAGCCTGGGCATCGTTAAGGGTATGATCATAGACATAGAAAAATTTTCGCTGCGCTCAATAAGACCAACAAAGCGTGGAAAAGAGAAGTTAACATCATACGGACACGGTCTATGTAAAAAAGAGACAAAGGATCAAGTGACATGTGCCAACATTTTTTACAGTAAGAGCCCCTAGCGTCCCGCTTAGCAAATGAGCTATCACAGTTTGTTTAAAATATTTTTTAATCTTAATTAGAATTTAAAATAAAGGTATCGTGGAGCTATGGTGTCTTGTACTCTAAGTAATTGTGATGTGACTAAAAGAAACAATCCAAGTAATCACACTTTTCAAAGGTAAATAAGATATTGCCACACATTTCTCCAAAACCAAATTTCGCTACATTTATTCGTTTATCGACAAAGAAAATAGTATGGAACATAGTTTATTAATTTCCTTTGCCATAATAAAGTAATATTTTATGAATCTAAGTCATATTTTACGAATCTCATATAAAATGTATTGATTCGTTTTCGGATCACCTGTTTATTGACTTTGTTGTTCTTTGACATTCTATTTCTATGGGTATGATTGATTTTGGAAAATAGAACACCTGATGCAGAACCATAATAGTCCAACTAAACTATAAGAAATATAAAAATGACACCTTAGCAAAAGTTGTTCAGCCTGATGAGCATTTTTTGTTGAGGTATACAATCGATGATCTGGAATACCTGATGCAGATCCAAGTATTCTTTATTTGTATAAACATGTGTTTACAAAAAATCGAAGATCATCTGATATGGAAATCTAAGAGATCAGGTTAAAGATGTTTAGCATAATATAATAACATAAGCTGAGAAAACCTCCACGTGGTGAAGGCGGTAACACTTTAGTAACCTAAACTATAGCTGTTATACTGGCTTTTTTTATGTACAGTTTAAAATGGAAGTTATGTGTCTGGCACTTACGGAGCTTAGTGTTAGTACACAGACGTGTTAATTGTGCCATTTAACACGTTTGTGTCTGAATATTTATGTATAAGTCTGTATTTGTAAGGATTTTATAGCTTGTTTTCTGTGAATATCTTAAAAAATATAACCGTGATTTTACATTATTCTTGTAAGTAAGTCGTCTTACAAGGACAGGTAGTTTAACAGTTACTCTCTATTTCTTAATGATCTTGAATGGAAGAGTAAATAGATAATTCCACAATGCGTGGTAGTATATTTTTTTTAAGCTCCGATGCAGCGCAAAGAGGGCTGTTATAAGGACATGTCTTGGCTATTTTAATTCTAAAACATAACTACTTTTAGATAAGATTTTGACAGATTCTTATTATGTAATTATTAATATTTTGTTACCAGAATTTTAAATTATTGTGTTGTAAGTACTTAATATTATTTTTTAAAAGAGCTGTATACGCCTATAAAGGCATATCATTATTCTAAGAATATTTATGAAAAAGTGTTATAAATTCAAAATGATTTTGTCGCTGGTGTATCTTAATCAATAAATAAAAATAAAATAAAAATGTCCCATCGCGCCTGTCATTTGCCTCACCATTCTCAAAAAATGAAAGTCTATCGCGTATTAATCAAAGAAGTATGTCAGAGTAGATATTTTACTCTAGAATCAGATTAATAATTATTTTCTGCATTAAAAAGTGGGATTTTTAAGTTAAAACGCTTTTAAATCACATTTTTTTTTATCATGATAGTACTATTTACTTACATTTTTTTCATAAAATACTTCAGAAAACAACATACTGTTATTGTCATTGTCTTTCTAAATATAAAACAATTCTTGACTGATATTATACCTAAATAAAATGTAATTAGCATTTTTTAATTATGAAAGTAATTAAATAAAATGAAACTGGGGCACCGCTGGGACGGACGTCCCAGCGGTGCTCGGAGATCCTTTGAAGCCTATTTGTCTGTCTGTCTGTACGTATATTCGTAGTGCCTATCTATACGGATCCAGCGATATCAAGGCGGTTTTTTTCAATTGAAAGCTAAATGAATCCCATTCAACTGCCTGCCGAAACAGTAAAAGATATACAGAGGTGGTGCTTTGACTAAAGTAATGTACACACCCTGGAGAAATTTAGGTGCAATTAAAAAAACAAAATGTCTTCAAAAAATTTACTGTCTGTCTGTAAGGTAAAGTTCGTCCTTTGTAAAAACATAGTTTATATTACATTTTTTTGGTTATTGGGCTTTCAGAGAAGAAGTCAGATACAAACTTCGATCGAAAATAGTACGGACTAGAAAATAGTCATCTTCTAGTTAATAAACAAACTATATTGGCAGGTTGTGACTTGTGAAATAGGATCACTTTGTATTTGAAAATTTAAGAAATAAAGTCACTGATGCATAATATATAATATTGTCCGTGTGTAAATTTTTTAGAGTTTACAAAGAAAATTAAGATACTTCTTGGTGTCCGTTACATAAATAAATAAAAACTGTCAAAAGCGTCTTGACTCTAAGCGCTACCGCACACAGGCGACTTTTGTCTCCGCAACTATTTTGTCTCTCACATGATTTGTATGAAAAGTTGCCGACGACTGCGTCGCTTCGTGTGCGCGCTTCCATTTAAACCGGTGGACTTGAGACAGAGACAAAACAGTTGCTGGGCGACTAAGTTGCGTGTGTGCGATAGCGCTAAGCGCTATCGCACACAGGCAACTTAGTCTCCCAGCAACTGTTTTGTCTCTCACATGAAGTCTTCTTCTCTCTTAGTTGTCTGCAACTTTTCATACAAATCACGTGAGAGACAAAAAAGTTGCGGAGACAAAAGTTGCCCGTGTGCGATAGCGCTAAGAAAAATTACAAACAAATAGGAAATGACTTGAGTACTGACCTTATTTTTTAGGGTTCCGTATCCAAAGGGTAAAAACGGGACCCTATTACTAAGACTCCGCTGTCCGTCTGTCTGTCTGTCTGTCACCAGGCTGTATTTCATGAACCGTGATAGCTAGACAGTTGAAATTTTCACAGATGATGTATTTCTGTAGCCGCTATAACAACAAATACTAAGAAAAGAATAAAAAAAATATTTAAGGGGGGCTCCCATACAACAAACATGTTTTTTTTTGCCGTTTTTGGTACGGAACCCTTCGTGCGCGAGTCCGACTCGCACTTGGCTGGTTTTTTTTAATTCTTGAGAATTGGAATCGGGAACTTTTGTTATCAAACTTGTTTAATATTCTGAATACGTCGTTATAACAAGTTATAATCATAATATAATGTGGAGTCACATATAATAATAATTATACCCGGTTATTCCCTGAGTGTAGCGTATCTTTAATTCTTTGTCGCCATCACTTCTTAACTGACTTTCGAGAAACTTACATGTAAACTTACAATGTCTCCAAAAAACATTATAACTTTTTTATCTGTGGCTTCTTGTATTTTGGGTTTGATAAGCGCTGGTAAGTGAACTTTTCCCTGTTTTATCTGTACATATTTGCAATTTACATTTTCTTTTATGTTTGTTAAATTTATTTGTATCAGGTAACAATTGAAAACTAAACTTAAATAAAAATTTATACAATATTTGATAACTTAGCTAGTATGTAGTTATAATAATATTAATAATTTAACTAGTAATGCAATGTTTAGTAATGTTTAAGTGTTGTGTGTAATATTGTTTTTCACATCAGCCCCCCTACTCAAATGGCCACTTTTCTATTCGTTCGCTAACTTAAAGTTTAAAAATAAGCAGTTAAACGTTCAAGTCACACGTCGCAAGTTTATGTAAATCACAGACATTGTTGTATTGTATGGAATTGACAAGCCTTACGACACGTAATTTTAAAGTTTATGGCTTATTTTTAATTTTTAAGTTAGCGAACGAATAGAAAAGTGGCCATTTGAGTAGCCCCCCAGAAATCACTTAGCTCTATACATTGTTATCTTGTCTGTAGCGCCCAATATTATGAAACTGCAAGCATGGTTATGAGACCAAAGAATGGAGATCGAAATGACGACAAATAAATTAATTCGATTCGGGATTAGCGCGGTAACCATTTTTGATTTCTCTGTTCCAGACTGCAATGTTGTGAGCAAGAGCGAATGGGGTGGTTTAGATCCCGTCAGCGTGAACTATCTAGCCCAGCCAGTAGACCTGGTCATCATCTTGCACTCAGGGACCCAGCGCTGCACCACGGATGCTCAGTGTGCTGAGCTCATGAGGAACATCCAGACGATGTTTATGGACCGGGACTTGTGGGATGTTGCTTGCTCGTGAGTATAGAATACATAGTTGTTCTAAAAAAAGTAAAAGCTGGGATGGCTAACACCGTATAGTGTGAACTCATTCGTGAGGAGAGTGGACTATCAATTTAATTCTCTAAAACGCTATTTCACTGTAAATTTTTGATACGTCATACGTATCGTTCACCTTTGAGTTACTAAAAATTAATAATTTATGAGTTTATGGAGACATTGGTTTTATATTTCAGATTTTACGTCGGCGGTAACGGAAAAATTTACGAAGGCGTTGGTTGGCTCCACTCTGGCGGTCATACCCGCGGGTATAACTCACGTTCCATTGGAGTCTCTTTCATAGGCAATTATGTGTTACGTATGTATGTTATGTTATGTATGTATGAGTATGTGGTTAATTAATCATTTTACGTTTGTGTATTTTACCATAAGTGCCGCTTGGTCGTATTTGAAAATCATTACCATTACAATTACCAGAGGTTTTAAATATTTTAACATGACCTGTAAATGCCTGTACCAAATGGCTCTTCTATTCGCTTACTCGTTCGGACGAAGAATTTCTCAGCTCTAAGCTCAGAATTAGAATTTCAGGCCTTTTTAGTTTTTTCATTACCTACGTTTTATCAAAAAGCTTAATTCTCTTTGGTTCCATCTGCGCCAAATAAATAAATAGCGAAATTAATCTTGTTACGATGAATTACCACAAACCCCCTTTTTACGATTAAAGAAACCACTAGGTATAACCTGAAAGACTGCTTTGTTGTTCATTTGTCTGTAAGTATGTACCTATCTCTCTTGCTGTTAAAACCATTTTTTCAAGAGCGGCTAGAGGTATTAAGTTTAAATTAATAACGGCGACCTAACGTAATGTAAGAATACCAAATAATGCTTACTATTTTCACATTTATAATTAATCAAAACCTGTAGGGTATATTCCGTTGAACTTCAATCATTGACAAAAAACAAGGTCTCACTCTCACAGCACAAAAAAAAATATGATTAAAATTTAGAGCCACCTAAGCTAAATATACCTATCTCTATCTGGCGAAAAATCACACATTTGTCTGGATACACCCGTGACATTAAAATATTTTTCACCTCTTTAGCACGAAAAGGGTGCTTTTGGCGCGTAAAAACTCACAGCAAAATCGACTTTTGCTGCGAGCGTGAGGCAAAGTGCTTTTTTACCAAAAACTCGCAGCAAAATCGACTTTTGCTGCGAGCGTGAGGCAAAGTGCTTTTTTAATTTCTAACACCTTTTCTCGCTGGTAGAGGTGAAAAGTTGTATGTTTAACACGAGAGCAAATTTTTTGATGTCTCGTGCCTTTAAAATCACTCACTGTGCTCAGTAGTCTATATTAGAATCACTCGCTACGCTCGTGATTCAATTCTAGACTACTTCGCTAGTTCGTGATTTAAAAGTCAGCACTCGCAGCAAAAAATGACTTTGCTTTCTTGTATAACAAATAACTATTCTGAGTATTCCTGAAACTAAAGTTGCAACGCCTAGTTAAAACAATACGCAATATCTTAATTATTATAAGAACCTATGATGATCAGCCCCTGAATTACAACTCTTAAAACTTTTTTGTTTTCTAAATGGCTATTAATGCGTCTCTTTTATTTGCTATAGTGCGAAAGAGATGTATCTATAGCGATTCATAAACCTGGTAAGTTTTAAGAGGTTGTGATACCCCCCTGATATGTTCAACTTCTTGCAGATGATGAGGCATCGACAGAGCAGTTAAACGCCGTGAAAGCTCTCCTCAAATGTGGCGTGGACAACGGCCACTTGACTTCTAATTACCACGTGGTGGGACACAAACAGCTTACTGGATCTTTATCCCCGGGCAGGAGGCTCTACAACAAGATCAGATCCTGGCCGGAGTGGTTGGAGGATGTCAGCTCACTTAAGCACTAAAACATAAAATAATACCAGTATAAATCTACTTAAAAGTACCAAACCTAACTATCGTGTTGAAAAAGCTTTAAAAGTAAAAGCAAAGCTCTGAAAAAAGGCAAGAAATAATGCTCAAATCAATTAATAAAAAAATGTACGGGCGGGGCTGGGCTGGAGGTAATTTTTGACTTTATGAAATTGCCCATATTTTATTCATACACAGAGGCTCTGTTATCTTCTATTCTATGATGAAAAAGATGCTCCAGTAACTTGTAACTATTTAGAATTATGATCATTACGGCACACTATCAGCAATAACAATATTTCTGATTTTCATTCCTGAACGTTGAAAAAAGTATCTTAAAAGTTACTCTTTTTTCGTTAACAGAAATGACCGCTTAATTCGTTGTAACTTAACCGATACTAATGGCATTAGTTAGCTGTTTGTGCATAATAGTAGTTTATGAAACTGACACATAAAGAGGGGTATTAAAACACGAGTGTTTTAATACCTAGTTATGTGCAGTTTCATACACTACTTTATCTACACTCACACAATTTGGATTGAACCTACAAAATAAAAAATCAAGGCTAAAAAAGAGAGAGAGACTTTGCTGGTATTGTCTTACCTTGCTCGATTCCCTTTCCGTCGCTGCATCTAAAATATTGGGCGGAGTCAAATTTTCTAAACTTTCACAGCTATCAGACATTTTTAAGCAAGAATAAAAAAAATCCTACGAAATTCAGTACAACAAAAAGTGAAAATTAAAATCAAAACTTTTTTGTATTGCATTAAAAATGGCGCGCTCCGCACCACAGACCATATTACAATGATCCCATACGACCCAACAAATTAAAAAGTAAAAGTGTGCTGTAATAGTAGTTTGTTACACAAGGGATGTAAGTGAGCTATTACAGAACAAGATCCAATTTGGCGCCCGTGCGAGCGCAGCTCGCAAAGGGCGCTAATGGATCGAGTGCACCCGAGATATTTTCCGAGCGAGCGTAGCGAGCGAGGGCGAATATAGTTCGAGGGTGTAATAGCTACTTACAACCGAGGTAAGCATACTATTTTACATCATTCATGCGAGGTAATAAAAATAAAAACATTAAAACAAAAATAAAAATAAAACGTTAAAGGGTTATTTCATTGAAAACTCGTGGGGTTGATCAGACCATTAAACTGGACCAACCTCGAAATCACGAAAAAAAATCAGCTGTTTTTGCATTGCAGAACTTTGCATACCTAGCTTGAACTTAAATTAAATGCCGCCATTTTCATTGTTTTTTTTCAGCCAAAAGTTTCGTCAGTTTATAATAAAAGAAAAGAGATTGGTTCACTAAGGAGTTTTAAATGCTTGAATTGTAATAGTAGTTTATGATACAAGGTTGGTAAGGAGGTTTTTGAAACGAGTTGACGTTTTATAAGCCCGAGCCGCAGGCGAGGGTTTATAACCGTCACGAGTTTTAAAAAACCTTAACAACCGTGTGCCATACTACGTTTTTCAATACATTTGCGAGAAAACATTATAGGTATAATTACTACTAAAATTGTAATCTATACATATAATAAAACTGTAAATTCTAAATATTTGTGCGCGTATTACGCAAAAACCGATAAAAGAATTTTGATGGGCTTTTCACAGTTTACTAAATTAAGGTCCAACTTAAAATCTAAGCTGTTTCATTAAATTCAGGTGGGTGGAACCAAAAAAACAGCTTGAACTCTCCGTAGTACTAGCTTTCATACACTAAAGAAGTCATTTTAAACTAGTTCTTATATTTTTCTACTGTCCACGCAGACGAAGTCGCGGGTGAAAGCTAGTAGAAAGTAAGCTCACATTTTCGAGCAACTGTATTGAAAAGTAACTTTACAGTTAAAGCATTCACCATCCTTGAATTGTAAAGTGATTTGAAAATGGAACGTTCTATCTAAACAATGCACTGTGTTGCACATGCCAACTTACACAGCCTCATACTATATAAGTAAATCCTAGTTACCGAGCAAGTATGATGTAAACATTTAAAATAGTAGTTTGTTACACAAGGGATGTAAGTGAGCTATTACAGAACAAGATCCAATTTGGCGCCCGTGCGAGCGCAGCTCGCAAAGGGCGTTAATAGTTCGAGGGTGTAATAGCTACTTACAACCGAGGTAAGCATACTATTTTACATCATTCATGCGAGGTAATAAAAATAAAAATAAAAACATTAAAACAAAAATAAAAATAAAACGTTAAAGGGTTATTTCATTGAAAACTCGTGGGGTTGATCAGACCATTAAACTGAACAACTTTCATTAAGGGACCAACCTCGAAATCACGAAAAAAAATCTGCTGTTTTTGGAGTGCAGAATTTTGCATACCTAGCTTGAACTGAAATTAAATGCCGCCATTTTCATTGTTTTTTTTTTCAGCCAAAAGTTTCGTCAGGAGATTGGTTCACTAAGGAGTTTTAAATGCTTGAATTGTAAAGTAACTTTACAGTTAAAGCATTCACCATCCTTGAATTGTAAAGTGATTTGAAAATGGAACGTTCTATCTAAACAATGCACTCTGTTGCACATGCCAACTTACACAGCCTCATACTATATAAGTAAATCCTAGTTACCGAGCAAGTATGATGTAAAGTAACTTTACAGTTAAAGCATTCACCGTCCTTGAATTGTAAAGTGATTTGAAAATGGAACGTTCTATCTAAACAATGCACTGTGTTGCACATGCCAACTTACACAGCCTCATACTACATAAGTAAATCCTAGTTACCGAGCAAGTATGATGTAAAGTTATTTTATGATGCAGTTGCCTGAACTGTAATGAGTTTTTTTTTTTTAATTTCGAACATAAAGTACGTTTTTATACAATCTTTTTGAAATCATATTTGGAACATTACGTTGTGAGTGTAGATAAAAGTTTTAAAACATTAGTGTTCATGGTTGTTAAATAAATTAAGACAATGTTAATATGGAAAATGCAAATTCTTTAAAATTCTGCATACCAAAAGGCAATTTCATACTTAAACCCCTAATAATTAGGTCGTATACTCGATAACTATTGTATTTTTTATTTAATTTAAAAGCCTCAGCCGACTTCATTGGACTTTTTTTTATTTATTGGTTTGAACATTTATTTTGGTTTCTCTAGAGCTGTTTTTTAAAGGTTTTTGAAAGAGTTTTTGCTTTTTTTAAAGCCTTTTTTATTTTCAATATTTTTGTGGTAGGTATGTAAGCGAAGATATTGTAAATAAAAAGTAATAGTAATATTTCACACTTTTCAATGGTATACTACCCTTCCTAGTAATCCTTACTAATATAATAAATGCGAAAGTCCGTTTGATTGTTTGTTTGTTACGCCTTCACGTCCTAACTACTGAACCCATCATCATGAAATTTTGCATACACGTTGTCAGGGGTACAGAGAAGTACCTTTTATCCCGAAAAAATATATTATTCCCGAGGGATAGCAAAAAAACTTTCCACGCAGACGATGTCGCGGGCGGCCGCTAGTATAATATAACCTCCACCCTTTCAATTTATGATGTCAATTAAAGCTCAATTACTTTAAGAAGATCAGCTCGGTATGATACAATTTCACTATCAAGCCTCGATAGGCCGAACGTCTAGCAGCTGATAGAATCTTTGACAGTTTGCTTAGTGATGGCCAAGGAAATTATAAGTAGGTACCATGGGCAACAGCGTCGCTTAACCACTGCTAAGGTCAAAATCGCTTGCAAGCCGCGCCGTCACAACCATACGTTTAGTTCGTGCAGAGGCGATACGCGCGCACACGAATTCTGTTGCAAACTGGTTAAGCTGTTGCCCATAGTACTTCGTAGTACTTACAATTTCCTTGGTGATGGCGGAGGTTTGGGTATATGACATCTGCCAGAAACACTATGAAAATGTCTGGTATGGTATTATGATATTGAGTGAGGTAGCCTTACTCAAGCAGAGTAGGTTTAGTATTTGTTGTTATAGCGGCAACAAAAATACATCATCTGTGAAAATTTCAACTGTCTACCTGTTGTCGTTATTAATATCGAGCAAAAAACGGCAAAAAAAATCACGTTTGTTGTATGGGAGCCCCCCTAAAATATTAATTTTATTCTAATTTTAGTATTTGTTTTTATAGCGGCAACAGAAATACATCATCTGTGAAAATTTCAACTTTCTAGCCATCACGGTTCATGAGATACAGCCTGGTGACAGACAGACAGACAGCAGACAGACAGACAGACGGACAGCGGAGTCTTAGTAATAGGGTCCCGTTTTTACCCTTTGGGTACGGAATCCTAAAAACAGAATAAAATAAATATTTAAGGGGGGCTCCCATACAATAAACGTTATTTGTTTGCCGTTTTTTGGTACGGAACCCTTCGTGCGCGAGTCCGATTCGCTCTTGGCCGGTTTTTTGATGTTAAGAACGCGAAAATAATGACTTTATTAAACTAACAGTTGACCATCATGGTCATTATTCGATATAATATCAAGATATTTTTCAATATTTTATATCTTATAAGTTATTATTTTCTCGACAAAAAATCGGCAATTTCAATAATGACTTAATATAACAAGTAGGTAAGTAATTAAACTATTACAACTAAATGAACGAAATGTTGAATGGGGAATGTCCGAAAAAAATCAATTTGGCTGAATATTTTTTTTAGGTAGGAATAAGCTCCCTTAGTAATAGAAAAAAGTTGCAGAATTTTCGGTTGCGTATAAATAAAAATAAAAAATAAAGTCACTTCGACTTCACAAATACACGAAAGTAACAACAGAACGGAGATTATACCTTTGCCTTTGCCACCACCTGTCATAACCACAACTTGCTATTAAAAAAAAAGTTTCAACACAAAATGTCAAAACTTTTTTTTTAATACTTGCTGTGGTTGTGGCAGGTGGTGGCAAAGATATAATCGCCATTCTGCTGTTACTTTCGTACATTTGTGACATCGAAGAGACTTTAATTTATTAAAAAATTTTGACGCAACCGAAAATTCTGAAACTTTTTTCTAAAACTAAGGGAGCTTATTCCTTATTACAAAATTTTCAGCCATTTTTATTTTTTTCGGATATTCCCCATTGTACCTACATCACAACTTTACTTTATACAGAAAGCTAACATAATCTACACTCGGCGTCAGAAAAACCTCTTCAAAAATTTCTTCAAAGTTAATTTAATCCTATCTAATTTAATGGTAAGTGGTGTAATATACTTCTTCCACTTCGTACATAGCCAACAGTCTCTAGAAACTGTTGGAATTACTCGTCGAACGGCATCAATAACTGAGATTCAGTTTCCGAGCAACATTACATTGCCTCATTTTTTTGCAATATTTGAGCAGCTTCATGGGCATATCCATCCTGGGTATTCCTTTTTTTAAACTGTTAAGGCCACCGGTAACGATCAATTGCGATTGTCAATTTTTCCGCAATTGACGCCCATTGACGGAAAAGTTGATCGTTTACGCGTGCAATTGAAGCGATTGTCAATTGCTCCAACAATGGCATTGACGGAAAAATGGACAATCGCAATTGATCGTTACCGGCGGGCTTTAGCGTTATTTTTCCATCATCTCAATAGCGAATTTACCTGCATTTTCCGAATTGACAGCTTTTATTTCCCTTTTATGGCGGCGCAAGCAATAACGCTTTAAGCGTTTAATAATGGTAACTGTTATGTTAATTAAATCAAACAATTATTAATTGAATGCTCATTAGATGTACTTTCAATAGATATCAACATTTACACAATAAAACGACAGCGACGCCATCTTGCTAGGTAACTAAAGTCGAGCGTCACAGGTGACTAAAATTTACCCATTTAAATAGCCCAGCTGCCCGACTTCGCTGGCTAGAAGATGTCAAGAGAATGGAAGAGGATCGAGCAGCCAAAAGAACGTATCTGGGGCAACCGTCTGAACGCCGTCCGGTGGGGCGTCTGAGATATCGCTGGAGAGATGAAGTCGCCAAGGATCTAAAACACCCGTATGGTCTGAACTGGATACAAGATCGGGCGAAATGGCGTACTCTGATGTCGGAGGCCAAGATCCATTTCAGGTCGCAGAGCCAGTGAAGTAAGTAAGTAAGTAAGTTAATAGCCCATAAGCTTGACTTTTGTCCTTTCTCTATTTACTACCCCAGTTGTGAAACTGGGGCGACATACCGCTCTAAACTGACTAAACTTAAACAGTTTCTTGTTCGATCGGTGTTTTCCTTCTGTCCGTCTTTGTCCGATATGCGAACCATCCGGGACTTCTTATTTCCAAACAAAAATAAGTTGACTATAGAAAAATACTGTTGGATTTCACTTGTCTAAGTTGGGAAACTTAAATGGTTATTTGCTTACAAATATATATTTTGTAAGCAGGTTTGTAACTGTTATGTTAATTAAATCAAACAATTATTAATTTAAAGCTCATTAAATGTATTTTCAATAGATATCAACATTTACAAAATAAAACGTTAGCTAGCAGTAGCAGGTGGCCAAGTCTAAACTTGTTTTCGAAGAGGTGCGATTTTTCTGACGTCGCGTGTAGTTGGTCGGTTCAGTAGGTAGGTAGTTCCAGAGATTAGTTTTTACCCCTTAATGGATTTTATAAATTGAAGATTTTGGGGGGATACGACACCCATACATATCTCCATTCCCGGGTCAGCTGCTTACCAAGTGTTAGCAAGCAAATTACACTTTAGTAACCTGAACTAGCTGTTATACTGGCAGGCAATGGCTCTTCTTTTCGTGTGCAGTTTAAAATGGAAGTTATGTACACTTACGGAGCTTAGTGTTAATACTGTGCCATTTAACATGTCTGTGCCTGAATACTTATATTTAACTTTGTATTTGTAAGGATTTTATACCTTGTTTTCTGTGAATATCTTAAAAAATAGAACCGTGATTTTACATTTTCTTGTAAGTAAGGCGTCTTATAGGGACAGGTAGTTTTAGAGTTTAGTAGTCTCTATTTCTTAATGATCTTGAATGGAAGAGTAAGTAGATAATTCCACAATGCGTGGTAGTATATTTTTTTTAAGCCCCGATGCAGCGCAAAGAGGGGTGTCATAACTTTGAAGCCTATGTTTGTCTGTCTATCTGTACGTATATTCGTAGTGCCTATCTATACGGATCATATTTTTTAAATTTCCAAAGTTTTGGAAGGTTAGGAAGTTTTCAGGAATACTTCCTTAGAAGTGGAATCTTTGCTGGAAGTTTTCATCTCTACTGGGCCTCCACATGTGTAGGGTCCATTACTGAGTTTTCCAAGTGATACATTACTTACACTATTGTTACTAACAAATCTTTCTTCTTAGATGAGGATCTTTGATGTCTGAATAGGTAAATAAATAATTACCTATACAAGCCGCTACAAATGTATCTATAATATGCAGGTGTCCCAAAACTTTGCAACACAGAGGGAAAGTACCTTAAAAAAATAAAATTTTACTGAAAAAAAGACTTCCTTCATTTAAATTTTAAAAAGAAATGGAACTTTATTCAATTTTTAGAAAATCGTCTGTCTTATCTAGGACTCGAGCCCACCAAATATGAAAATAGCAATGCGGTTTTTTTTAATTGAAAGCTAAATGAATCCCATTCAACTGCCTGCCGAAACGGTAAAAGATACAGAGGTGGTGCTTTGATTAAAGTAATGTACACACCCCGGCCGTACCGGCTAATTTACATGGCTATCGCAGGTAATCGCTTTCATTTGACAGATGGATGTGATACATGGCTACTTTTCTTTTGTAAGTTTTTATTTATGCCCAATAGAACTAGCAACAGTGTTGCCAACTCAATTTTTTAAAGAGAACCAGATCACCTTCGAAAAAGAGCTAAAAAAGAGCTAATTTTTTTGAAAAAAAAGAGCTAAAAGAAAAGAAAGTTTATAAATGAATATTTTTATTAATAATTAAGAAAAACATAACATGTCATTATTAATTGCGTTAAATTAATAACAGAGATAAGATTATTCGTCGTCAGAAATATCAAATTCAAAATTGTGTATCAAATTTACCAAGCCACTTGTGCTTGGTCCTACTCCTGATTATTCCTCTTCAATGTTGCCAAGGTAGGTACCAATTTTTTTTAGGGCTTCGTAATCCAAATCTGACAGTTAAACTTGCATTGGTGCCTGACACTATGTGAGGGCTGTTTACATTATTCCAGTAAAACGTTCCAGTAGAAGTACATTACGCGGTATGTTTGACGTTCTTTTAAAATCGACGAACATGCCAGGCAATGTACTTCCACTCGCTACTCGACTCGGTCGTCTACTTGACTAATGTAAACTAGGCCTCAAATATCCAACCATAAACAACAGCGAAATCAGAGAATAACCATAGACCAGAAAGACCGACCATAGACAGTAGGTAAATTTTGGCTATGGAAACAAGTATTTTGAGGTAAAAATAATACAAAAAAATGTATTAATAGTGTACATGGAAAAAAACTAAAATTGTAGAAAAGTAGAGCTAAAGAGCTAGATCTACTTTTTTAAAGCTAACCAAACTGGAAAAAAATTACTGTCTGTCTGTAAGCTGAAGTTCGTCCCTTGTAAAAACGTAGGTAGACATTTAGCGCCATCGCACACGGGGGACTTTTGTCTCCGCAACTATTTTGTCTCTCACATGGTTTGTATGAAAAGTTGCAGACGACCGCGTCGCTTCGTGTGCGCGCTTCCATATAAACCCGTGGACTTGAGACAGAGACAAAACAGTTGCAAGGCGACTAAGTTGCCCGTGTGCGATAGCGCTTATACTCTTTGGTTATTAGGCTTTCAGAGAAGAAGTCAGATCTTAGAATAATAACACCTAGAAGCCGTGTCCTCGTATGCAAAGTGAGGCAACTAATACCAAGCCAGAATGGCTTAGTTTTCAAATTTATATCCTTCATACGTTAACTAATCGTAACTGAAACCCAATAATATAGTAACTAGTCTTATAAATGTGGGAAAATTGAAACTATATTGTACTTAATCAGTATGATTAGGTAAAAATGTAGATTAATAATCTGAAAACAGCGCCATTTTGGCTATTTTAGTTGCCTCACTTTTCACAGTGCGCTTTGTAGAGAACTATCGTTCTAGGTGTTATTAGTCTAAGAATAGAAACTTCGATCAAAAATAGTACGGACTAGCCATTCAGGACTAGAAAATAGCCATCTTCTAGTGAATAAACAAACTATTGGCAGATTGTATCTTGTGTCACTTTGTATTTGAAAATTTAAGAAATAAAGTCACTGTTATAGTTGTAAAGTCTTTATTCAATTAATGATTATCATGTGCGTGTAAAACACCGCTAGTAAAAAGTAAATAATTTGATGCAAAATACATGAAATTGTTAGTACATTTTTAGTTTACAAAGAAAATTAAGATACTTGGTGTCCATTACATAAAAAAAAACTGTCAAAGCGCCTTGACTCCAAGAATAATTACAAACAAACAGAAAATGATGTAATCTTTAGTAGGTACTGACCGTAATTTTTTTTCTTGAGTATTGGAACCGGGAATTTTTGTTATCAAACTTGTTTTTATTTTTTTTATTCTTCAGTAGGGTGAATATGCCTATTACCAGCCCTCCCTAAGATTTCTTAACTTTGAATCTCTGTTGCTGCCACAATTACGGTCTTGAAAATACTGTTAATACAGTTTTAGGTAGCTTGATTAATCTTTATTACGAAAATAGTACCTACTTAGTTTTACGTAGTTTTGTGGAAAAAAAATAGAGGAGCGTTTAAATGCGCGATTGGCGAAAAACCCTAATTCCAGCCGCCTTAGCCCTAATCTCAGCCTTTTTGTTCCCTAAATCCAGCCGGGTACAGGATGTTCCAAAATAAAACAACCATTTTATATGAAATCAAAGAATATTAATTTGGTAACTCTCAATAATGATAATAAAATACTAGAGGCTTTAAAAATAGTTAGAATCTGGAGTTAGGTATATCCACCCTATTGGAATTGGGAATTTTCGTTATAAAACTTGTTTGTAATTCTGAATACGTTGTTATAGCAAGTTATAATCATAACATAATGTGGAGTCACTTAAAATAATAATTATACCCGGTTATTCCCTGAGTGTAGCGTATCTTTATCGCCATCACTTTTGAACTGACTGTCGAGAAACTCACACGTAAACTTACAATGTCTACAAAAAAGATTATAACTTTTTTATCTATGGCCTCTTGCATTTTGTGTTTGATAAGTGCTGGTAAGTGAACATTTTAATTTTATAGTTTTCCCTGTTTTATCTGTACATATTTGTATTTTTTTTATTGTTTATTAAATTTATTTGTATCAGGTACCAATAGCCCATAGATACCTTAAATACTAAACATACTTAAGTATATAAAAATTTAAACAATATTTGATAACTTAGCTAGTAATTTTAATAATATTAATAATTTAACTAGTACATAATGCAATGTTTAATAATGTTTGTGTTGTGTATAATAAAGTTTTTCACATCAGAAATCACTTAGCTCATTCCAGCTCTATCCATTGTTAGGGTTGTCTTTGAAGCGAATTTTCTAATCAAGTTTATAAGTGACCGCTGGATAAAGAGTAAAGACGGTACATAAGTAATTCTGAATCCACCTGTTTGCTGTTGATCTGTCTACATAGGTTAGGTACCTATCCTATGAGTATCCGTCCGACTCTCATCCATCTGTTGCCTTGTCTGTAGCACCCAATATTATGAAACTGCAAGCATGGTTGTGGGCCCATAATATAAAGCAGTGTTTTTCAATCTTTTTGATTTCGCGACCCCTTTACAAGTTGAAAAATTCTGGCGACCCCCTTGTGTCATACTTAAAGTAAAGAAAACGACCGCGCAGCGCGATTTTTAGTTAGTTTCATCCACTAATCTTGTAATCTTGCCTGTTAATAGCAAAAAACGGCCGGGCAGCGCTATTTTTAATCAGTTTCATCTACTATTCTTGCTTGTTTATATTAAGAAAAGGGCCGCGCAGCGTGATTTTTAGACAGTTTCATCCAGGTAACCTTGTAATCTTGTCTGTTTATAGTAAAAAATAAAACCGGTCAAGAGCGAGTCGGACTCGCGCACCGAGGGTTCCGTACAATCATAAATATATTGGGATATGTTACTTTAGTACAGTTTTTAAAAAAGTAGGATAAATGGCGGACAGGTGGAAGGGCGAACAGGCGGACAGTTAATTTACAAATTTTAACCACAGCTGCTTACGGTGACTGAAAAACGTTTCAGCCACTCCACATTGCAAACTGTTTATATTACTATGTAGGAACTTATTCTTCGTTTATTCGTACGGCAAATAGTAGGTAATTATATTAGAACCACCAATTATTATTGTAGTATTAGGTCAGCGCCATCTCTTGATCGATAGTGGAACTATTTTTTTCTTCTTAGGTCAGCACCATCTCTTGGCCGATAGCGGAACTAATTTAATCTGCGCCATCTGTTGACTGGTAGTGGAACTAATGTTTTTTTGTTTTTTTTTTAATTTTTCAAAAAGTGTGTTATATTGAGACATCGTTTTATTTTTCCTGTAATCTTTACATAAATTACTATCACATAGAATTATTTTAGATTTTTCTCTTTGCAAACTTCAGAGATAAGGGGGGGGGGCGGTATTTTTTTACATTTTTCATCATAAGTCGAAAACTATGCGGCCTAAAAAAAATGTTTTAAAATGTGCAAATGATACCTCTCTTTCATATGATACCCCACATGCCCTACTCTATTTTTAGAATATTTTTTTATAGGTAGGAATAAGCTCCCTTAGTAATAGAAAAAAGTTTCAGAATTTTCGGTTGGGTATAAATAAAAATAAAAAATAAAGTCACTTTGACTTCACAAAAATACGAAAGTAACAGCAGAATGGATATTATACCTTTGCCACCACATGTCATAACCACAACATGCTATCAAAAAAAAGTTTCAACACAAAATGTTAAAACCATAGACATAGAAAAATTTTCGCTGCGCTCAAGAAGACCAACAAAGCGTGGAAAAGAGAAGTTAACATCATACGGACACGGTCTATGTAAAAAAGAGACAAAGGATCAAGTGACATGTGCCAACATTTTTTACAGTAAGAGCCCCTAGCGTCCCGCCTAGCAAATGAGCAATAATAGTTTGTTTAAAATATTTGTTAATCTTAATTATAATTTAAAATAAAGGTATCGTGGAGCCATGGTGTCTTGTGCCCTAAGTAATTGTGATGTAACAAAAAGAAATAATCCAAGTAATCACACTTTTCACAGGTAAATAAGATATTGCCACACATTTCTCTAAAACCTAATTTCTCTACATTTATTCGTTTATCGACGAAGAAAACAGTATGGAACATAGTTTACTAATTTCCTTTACCGTATATAGTCATATTTTATGAATCTAAGTCATATTTTACGTATCTCATATAAAATGTATGCATTCGTTTTCGGATCACCTGTTTATTGACATTGTTGTTCTTTGACATTCTATTTCTATGGTTAAAACTTTTTTTTTAATACTTGCTGTGGTTGTGACAGGTGGTAAAAGTATATTGCCATTCTGCTGTTACTTTTGTACATTTGTGAAAAAGACTATAAAGAGAAATAGACTGCAAAAATAAAATTATTTGATTATTAATGTTTCAAAAATATCACCATGATTTGATAAACTTTTAAAAAATAAACAAGCCCATTCTTCTCACTAAAATTTTCATATTTCCGAGATGACTATAGATCATAATAAACACTATCAACCAAAATTGGTTTGAACGAGATATAGTAATTAGTTTTTGAGATATAGCACATTTTCCAAAACCGCAAATATAACTTTGTCATTCATACCAACACTGTGAAAAACAAAGTTATTTTTGCAAACGAAAAATGATAGGTGGTATTAAATATGGTATGGTATAAGGTAACTACGGAACCCTATGGCGCGTGGCCCGACACGCACTTGGCCGGTTTTTTAAGATTACCGCCGCTCTATTTTTCAGTTGGCGACCCCCCGAGGATGGTTTCGACCCACAGATTGAAAAACACTGATATAAAGAATGGAGATCAAAATGACGAATTTTATTTTGAGACTCTGTATTTTGTTGGATTCAGGATTAGCGCGGTAACCATTTTTGATTTCTCTGTTCCAGACTGCAACGTTGTGAGCAAGAGCGAATGGGGTGGTTTAGACCCAGTCAACGTGAACTATCTAGCCCAGCCAGTGGACCTGGTCATCATCCTGCACACGGTCACCCAGCGCTGCACCACGGATGCCCAGTGTGCTGAGCTCATGAGAAACATCCAGACGAACTTTATGGACTGGGACCTCTGGGATGTTCCTAGCTCGTGAGTATGGTATACATAGTTATTCTAAAAAAAGTAAAAGCTAGGAAGGTGTACGGAACCGTACAACTATTTTTATATACATATTTACGAAATAATGCATTTCATTCACGTATGCTTACGTCGCTATTTTATGTACTGGATCGCAACGCGAGTATCAATTATATGACGAAAAAAAGGTTAGTGCAATTACGGCATTCTACACGGGCAGTTTGATTTATCATCCCCGAATTTATCAGTATCGTTTAACTATCATATCAATTAATATTGTATGAACCATTCGAAGTTTTTAAGACTATTTTTTTATAACAGACAACAGAAATATACTTATTTTATATATTGCCGGTGGACCAGCAGGCATTGTATACAATACCTAGGCAATGTATAAAATGAATAGTATTTCATACATTGCCTGATCGTTTCAGGCATTGTACCGGTTTATACACATTGCCGGTAACATATATAAAAATAGTTGTACCGTTCCGTACAGATGGCTAACACCCCCCGTATATGTGTGAACTCATTTGCGAGGAGAGTGGACTATCAATTTGATTCTCTAAAACGCAATTTCACTGTCAATCTTTGATACCTACGTCATACGTATCGTTCACCTTTGTGTTAATAAAAATTAATAATTTATGTTTATGAAAACATTGGTTTTATATTTCAGATTTTACGTCGGCGGTAACGGAAAAATCTACGAAGGCGTTGGTTGGCACCACGTTGGCGCTCATACCCGCGGGTATAACTCACGTTCTATTGGAGTCTCCTTCATAGGCAATTATTACAGTATGTGGTTAATTTATCATTTTTTACATCTGTGTATTATTCCAGAAGGGCCGCTTGGTCGTATTTGAAAATCATCACCATTACAATTACCAGAGTATTCAATATTTTAACATGACCTGTAAATGCCTGTACCAAATGGCTCTTCTATTCGTTTACTCGCTCGCACGCAGAATTTGAATTTCAGGCCTTTTTAGGTTAAGAGGAGATGTCGCAAATTCCCAATAATTTTTCCCAGTATAACGTTTTTTCATTACGTTTTATCAAAAAGCTTCTCCCTGGATCAATCTGCGCCAAACTTAGAGCATCGTGGCTAAGCGCGTCTTACTCTAAGGCGCCAAATAAATAAATAGCGAAATTAATCTCATTACGATGAATTACCTACCACAAAACCCTTTTTTATGATTAAAGAAACCACTAGGTACTTACTTAAAGATTAAAGGAAAAAACAGTATCTATAACCTGAAAGATTGCTTTGTTGTCCATTTGTTTGTATGTACCTATCTCTCTGGCTGTCAAAACCTTTTCAAGAGCGGCTGGAGGTATTAAGTTTAAATTAATAACGGCGGCCTAACGTACTTGTACGAATACCGAATAATGCTTACTATTTTAACATTTATCAATTAATCAAACCTGTAGGGTATTTTCCGTTGACTTTTAATCATTGATAAAAAACAAGGTCTCACTCTCACAGGACAAAAAAATTAAAATAAATTTTGAAGCTACCTAAGCTAAATATACCTATCTGGCGAAAAATCACACATTTATCTGCATACACCCGAGACATTAAAATATTTTCTGAGTATTCCTGAAACTAAATTTGCAAAGCCTAGTTAAAACAATACGCAATATCTTAATTATTTTAAGAACCTATGACGATCAGCCCCCGAATTACATCTCTTAAAACTTTTCACTTTTCTGAATGGCTATTAATGCGTCTCTTTTATTTGCTATAGTGAGAAAGAGATGTAACTATAGCAATTCATAGGCCGTATACAGAGAGAAAGCAGGTTGACGCAGTTTGAGGCAGGTTGCTATACTAAAATGGACCTTATCCCCGCGCATTATATTATATTTTCGCTATACTAAAATGGACCGGCGCATATAAGCGCTTACAAGCGCTTAGTATAGCGAAAATATAATATAATGCGCGAGGATAAGGTCCATTTTAGTATAGCAACCTGCCTCAAACTGCGTCAACCTGCTTTCTCTCTGTATACGGCCATAAACCTGGCAAGTTTTAAGAGGTTGTGATACCCCCCTGATATGTTCAACTTCTTGCAGATGATGAGCCGTCGGCAGAGCAGTTAGCCGCCGCGAAAGCTCTCCTCAAATGCGGCGTGGACAACGGCCACTTGACTGCTAACTACCACGTGGTGGGACAAAAACAGCTTACTGGATCTGAATCCCCGGGCAGGAGACTCTACAACAAGATCAGATCCTGGCCGGAGTGGATGGAGGATGTCAGCTCACTTAAGCACTAAAACATAAAACGACACCATTATAAATCTACTTACAAGTACCAAACATAACTCTCGTGTAAAAAAAAGCTTTAATAGTAAAAGCAAAGCATTGAAAAAAAACAAGAAATAATGTTCAATTCAATTAATAAAAAAAGTCTATTGAAGACGGGTGAAGCTGAACTTTATAAAATTGCCGATATTTTTTAACAAAGGCTCTCATATATTCTCTTCTATGATTATTATTATTTCGAATATTGATCATTACGGTTCTCAATCATCAAAAAGAATATTTCTGATTTTCTTTCTGAACGTTGAAAAAACCTATCTTAAAACCTTTTTTCGTTAGCAGAAATGACTGCTTAATTCGTTGTAACTTAGCCGATACTTATTTGCTGTTTAGTCATTCTGTAAGTTAGTCATTCTGCGTTTTGGTCATTCTGCCCTCTTAGTCTATTTGCTTTTTAGGCAGTGTGATCAGGAAGGATATTTTTTTCATTAGTTAGCTGAGTGTTTAAACATTTATGCATAAAAGTTTTAAATAGCGTTCATGGTTCTAAAATAAATTATGACAATTTTAGTATGGAAAATGAAAATTCTTTAAAACTCTGCATAACAAAAGGCAATGTTATACTTAAACCCCTAATAATTAGGTCGTTTACTCAATAAATATTCTGTTTTTATTTAATTTAAAAGCCTCAGCCGACTTCATTAGACTTTTTTATTTATTGATTTGAACATTATTGTTTGCTTTCTCTAGAGCTGTTTAAAGGTATTTTCATTTATTCTTATGGTTTTTGAAAGAGTTTTTGCTTTTTTAAAGGCTTTTTTATTTCAACTTTTTTGTGGTAGGTATGTATGTAAGCAATGATATTATAAATAAAAAGTGATAGTAATATTTCACATTTTTCAATAGTATAATAACCCTAGTAACCCAATTTCCACATTTCGTTTTGGGCCGTAGTTCAAGCCTGTTTCAGAACGTCTATGACAATAGATAGGTACAGCTACTTACCTAAATTATTTTTGGTAGTCATAAACCTACCAATATTTCAAAGACTATACAGTTCCTATTTGATTTTGAGGAGTCAATGAAATTAATAATGGTGCTATCATCACATCGCATCAGTTAATAAACGGGTATGATTCTTAAATTAGTATGTTCCTTCAAACAAAAAAGTATCATCTAAATCGGTTTATAAACAAAAAAGTTGTGGTTGAACATCCATTATCATATAAAATGGTAACGAAAAGCTGTATTTTCACAATTTCCTGAAAATATTGAACTGATTTCAAAATAAAAATAAAAACCATTTCAAGAACAAATCTTTGAAACATTTCAATCGGTTCAGCCGAGTTCGAGTAATCGGGGAACATACATAGAAAAGAATATACATGCTGAAATTTTAATCATTTGCTTCCCGCAGTGGGGTGGTTCCACTCACAATTACAAGCAACTTTTACTATGGGGCCAACTCTGATATCGCGAAAAAAAACAGCTGTTCCATACAATTTTTTTTATACTAAGCCTCGTAGAGTACTCAGGTAGGCAGCCAGATTTAACCCTAAAATGTTTCTCTTTGGGCAGATGTCAGCCAGAGAGCGCTTACTTGCCTCATTGGTACAGGCCGTTTATTTTTAAAAGCCAATTTTGACACTCAACCCCATCTAGTGAGGCAAAAAGTTATTATTTTTATTTTCTAAATGTCACTTTGAGAAGCCCTCATTGTATTCGTAGAGAATCCTCTGAAAATGTCTGGTATGATGGTCTGGTATGGTATGATGGTTTTGAGTGAGGTGGCCTTACTCAAGCACTTTAAATGTCATGGTAGAAACCACATCAGCAAAAAGTAAGCTAATAGATCAGTTAGACGGGGCTAGGATTGCAGATCAGGGGTTGTTAACGTTACCAATTAACAAAAAAAAATAACGTTACGTAACGTTATTTTCAATAAGATACCTTGATAACGTTATTTTTTTAACAATACCTAGTAACATAACGTTATTATTATTTTATTAATATTATTTTATTATTATTATTTTATTACTTTATAATAATAATAATAACATAACGTTAATTTAACGTTATATTAAGGTTATGTTGGTAGATATTGTTAAAAATAACGTTATTTTTAATAGTAATTTTATAAGTATTTCGTATTGTAGGTAGGTACCTCTACTACCCAGTACCTACCGCAGAGACTGATCACGTCACGGCGGCGTCAACGTCAATTACACAATTGCTTTTAAATATTTTTATACAGTAAGCGCTATCGCACACGGGCAACTTAGTTGCCCAGCAACTGTTTTGTCTCTCACATGGTTTGTATGAAAAGTTGCAGACGACCGTGTCGCTTCGTGTGCGCGCTTCCATATAAACCCGTGGACTTGATGTGAGAGACAAAACAGTTGCTGGGCAACTAAGTTGCCTGTGTGCGATAGCGCTAACATAACGTTACCAAGGAATGAAAAATTAACGATAAATTCTGTTTTACCGTTATTAATTTCACCGTTATTAACTTCCAGTTTTAACGTTATTTATTTTTAACGTTACTAATTTTTGACAGTATTTGAAACCCTGTTGTAGATTAGGAAGTTATAGCTACAGAAATATCTCCATTTATGCGAGCAAGTTAGGAAGGAAAGCTATCTTCCAATAAAGTCATAACAGGTTCCACGTTCACCATCTATAATGATTAATTATTCCATGAGCTAGCAGCAAAACAAGTAAACTACAATATAAAAAATAATACGTAAATTGGCATTTTTTATACACGAACTATCTCAATATCGGAAGTGTAATGAATTTACTACAGTGTAAGCGCCATCGCACACGGGGGACTTTTGTCTCCGCAACTATTTTGTCTCTCACATGGTTTGTATGAAAAGTTGCAGACGACCGCGTCGCTTCGTGTGCGCGCTTCCATATAAACCCGTGGACTTGAGACAGAGACAAAACAGTTGCAGGGCGACTAAGTTGCCCGTGTGCGATAGCGCTAATAGTGGAGTGTCTACACGACAAAAAAATGGCAATATACGGCGTTCGATGATTAAAAGGTCTCATTTGGCAAAGTGAATACCCAGTACCCTTTGATAATTTTAAGAAAGTGAGCCATCAAAAATTTTGATGCAGGGAGGAAAGGGACACTTTAGTAACCTAAACTAGCTGTAATTGGTAGGCTAAGGTAAACAAGCTGTAGTTGTTCTTTGTGTCTGGCACTTATGGAGCTTAGTATTATACCACAAAATAGAGAGACTAACAGAAGTTTAGCTTAGTACTACGGGCGCTCGAGCATTGCACACACACAAAGACAGCTCTCGCCGCTGCGTCACGTACTCGAACTGTTTTGAGAGTGGTATGAGATTGCAGTTATACAGTGTCGGTGAGAGATGTCTATGTGTGCGTTGCTCGAGCGCGCAAGTGCTAAGCTCAACTACTGTACTCTCTCTATATTGTGATTGTACCATGTGCCATTTTACACGCCTGTGTCTGAACATTGTCTGTGTCAGGTTTTTATAGCTTGTTTTCTGTAAATATCTTGAAAAATAGTACCACAATTTTAAATTTTTCTTGCAAGGTGTCTTAATTCATCAATGCCCGCGCAGACGCCGACTTCTGGACAACAACAGAAAATCTATTGTGTCTCATTTTCCGGGCGGCGTTGACGGGTCAAAGGCATAGGTAAACAAGGACTCTGTTCCCTAATGATCTTTAATGGAATAGTAAGTAAGTAAGTGATTCCACAATGCTTGGTAGTACATTTATATTTTTTAATGTGAAGGACGTACTTTTTGTTAAGTCAATGTGACGAATATAAACTTTGAAGCTTTTCTAACGGGCGATTGCATAGTATGTTACGGTGAACTTCGTCATGTGTAAAAACGTAGTTTATATTACATTATACTTGGCTTTCAGAGAAGAAGTAAGATACGAACTTAGATAAAAAAATAGTACGGACTAGCAAGTCTGTAAAAATTAACCATTTTCTAGTTAATAAACAAGCTATTGGCAGATTGTGTCTTGTGAAATGGGATCACTTTTATGAAATAAAGGCACTATTACGTAGTTTGTAAAGTACTTTATTTTAATGAATGTTATGTGCGTGTAAAAAGTTGATGCATAATTTATCATGTTAGTCAGTGTATACATTTCTAGTTTACAAATAAAAATAAGATACTTGGTGTCTATTACATTAATAAGAAACTGTCAAAGCACCTTGAATCCAAGAATAATTACAAACAAACAGAAAATGACGTAAGCTTGAGTACTGACCGTAATTTTTTTATACTTGAGTATTGGAACCGGGGATTTTTCGGTATCAAAACTTGTTTGTGATTCTTAATACGTCGCTATAACAAGTCATACTTAATGTAGGAGTCACACTTAATTGTACGGCCGTAAGGTTATCCGTTATTCCCTGAGTGCAGTGTTATCGTCATCACTTTTGAACAGACTGTTGAGAAACTTACACGTGTTAAAACGATGTGTGCAAAAGAGATTATAACTTTTTTATCTGTGGCCTCTTGCATTTTGTGTTTGATCAGCGCTGGTAAGTGAACTTTTAATTACTTAAGTATTCGTTTTCCTTGTTTAATCTGTTCACATTTGCAGTTTAAAAGTTTTAATTATTTATTTATTTGTGTACGGCTACAATAGCCCATTAAAATAAACGTTAAAACTTAACATACTTATATTGAACAATTTTTGTTTGTTAATAACTCACCTAATGATTATTAACAATATTCATAATTTAACTAGTAATGTAATGTGTAATAATGTTTTTCTCATCAGAAATAACTTAAGTATATTAACTCTATTCAGCTCTATCCATTGTTGTCTTTGAAGCGAATTTTCAATGTACAAACACAGTACATAAGTAATTATGAATCCATCTGTTTGCTCATATCTACATAGGTACTCTATGAGTACTCATCCATCTGTTGCCTTGTCTGTAGCGCCCAATATTATGAAATTGCAAGCATGGTTGTGGGACCATATAAAGAATAGAGATCAAAATGACACAAATAGTTTCGAGATTCTGCATTTTTGATTTCTCACTTCCAGACTGCAATGTTGTGAGCAAGAGTAATTGGGGTGGTTTAGACCCAGTCCGCGTAAATTACCTCGCGCGGCCAGTGGACCTGGTCATTATCCAGCACACGGTCACCCAGCGCTGCACCACGGATGCCAAGTGTGCTGACATCATGAGGAACATCCAGGAATACCATATGGACCAGTTGGGCTTCTGGGATGTTGGGAGCTCGTGAGTATGGAATACCTGGTTGTTGTTAAAAAAAGTTAGGCTGGGATGTCTACAAGAGCGATAACATTTAGCGCTATCGCACACGGGCAACTTAGTCGCCCAGCAACTGTTTTGTCTCTCACATGGTTTGTATGAAAAGTTGACCGCGTCGCTTCGTGTGTGCACTTCCATATAAACCTGTGGACTTGATGTGAGAGACAAAACAGTTGCTGGGCGACTAAGTTGCCCGTGTGCGATAGCGCTTAGAGCTGGCACACACGAGCAACTTTTGCCTCCGAAACTAATGTGTCCCTCGCATCAAATCTACGGGTTTGTATGAAAGTGCGCACAAAAGATCCGTGCCGAGGCTTGTAATACCCGGTATGTGTTGAACTCTTTTGCGAGGAGAGTGGACTATCTCTAAAACGAAATATCACTGTTAATCCTCGATAGGTTATAGGGTATCGTTCACCTATGACCTTTCAAAGGTATTAAAGTCATAGGTCACTAGGATTTTGTACTGATTAAAATGTATAATTTATTTTGTTAATACGAGAACATTGGTTTTATATTTCAGATTTTACGTCGGCGGTAACGGAAAAATCTACGAAGGCGTTGGTTGGCTCCACGTTGGCGCTCATACCTACGGGTTTAACTCACGTTCCATCGGAATCTCCTTCATAGGAAATTATAACAGTATGTGTTAATTTATCATTTTACATTTTGATAATTTTACCAGAAGGGCTGTTTGGTCGTATTCGAAAATCATTACCATTAAAATTGCCACATTATTAAATATCTTACCATACCAGGGGAGCTATTACGAAAAGTTTAATGCGATACACGCAGCTGCGTTTCTGCTTCGTTTTGATTGTTTCCTATTACAAATCACTTTCGTATGCGATATTGCGAAGTGATTGCGTGAGTTTGACAGTTTCTCTCTTGCGTATCCGACATCGTTCGTTTAGTAGTCTATGGACTACGATAGAAACATTCAAAATGTTTGATAAAACCACAACCAAAGAACTGCGGACGACTATCGTGGCTAAGTGACTGCAATTGCGTACATTATTTTTGTAATAGGCCCCCTGAGAATACCTGTACAAAAAAGCTCTTCTATTTGTGTATTCGATCGGACGCTGAATTTTAATTTCAGTCTTTTTAGTTTGAGAGGAGATGTTGCAAATTCCCAATTTCTTGTCCCAATGCAGTATAACGTTTTTTCATTACGTTTTGTCAAAAAGCTTCTCCCCGGTTCAATCTTCTCCAAATAAATAAATACTTAGTGAAATTAATCTCATTGTGACGAATTGCCACAAACCCACCTTTTAGGATTAAAAAAACCACTCTAGGTACTTACTATAAAGACTAAAGGAAAAAAACACTACAACTTGAAAGATTAATTTGTTGTCCATTTGTCTGTATGTACTTAACTCTCTGGCTGTCAAAACCATTTTTCCCCAGAAAGGCTGGAGGTATTCAGTTTAAATTAATAACGGCGGCCTAACGTAATACCGCATAATACTGACATTTATCAATGAATAAAAACCTGTAGGGTATTTTCCGTTGACCTTCAATCATCATTAAAAATATATTTTCAAAAATTGTTTTAAATACAAAAAATCGACTTCAAAACCCCACTCTACCTCTAAAAAGCAATAAATAATATTGAAATCACTAGATACTTATTATCATTGTAATAAAACACGTCTATTGAAGTCGGGTGGGGCTGGAAGACAATTTTTTTTTTATTCTAACAGCCCCACCCGACTTCAATATACGTGTTTTATTACAATGATAATGCGTATCTAGCGATTTCAATATTATTAATTGCTTTTTAGAGGTTGAGTGGGGTTTTGAAGTCGGTTTTTTGTTTTTTAAAATAATTTTTTTATTTTTTCCTTTTTAGTGTAAGTACTTTCTGTATTAGATATATTATCTAGGTAGGTAATCATCGCGATAAATAATCGCGGACAAACATACATACATAGGAGTCAAACTCAGAACCTTCTTTTTTGAAGTCGGTTAAAACACTGAAATCTTCTCCTAAGTATAACAAATACTTTTCTGAAAACTGTATCAAAATCGGTTCAGCCAAACGCGAAATAATCGCGGACAAACATACATACATACATACAGGTCAAACTGAGAACCTCCTTTTTTTGTTTTTTGAAGTCGGTTAAAAATGGGACATATGTCCGAGTAGACTAACACCTACACAAAATCCAAAAGTAAGCTTTTAAGAGCACATATTCTGTTCTTTTTAGACCTAGAGCTTAAGATATTTCTGTGTAAAGCTCGGGCTAATGAAAATCTTTTTAAATAAGCTGAGTAGGTTAAAAATACAAAAAGCCTAGAGGGGCATGCAATATCTACCACGCAATAAGTAACATTTTAAAGTCCGAAGAAGATTAGATGAGATTTTAAAGTCTGATTGTTTATTTAATTAAATTATAAACAATCAAGCTTTAAAAAAGATTTTGTTTTAAGTGAAAATATTTCTTGGTATTCTTATTTAGTACTTATTTATTAAGTTTATTTTTTACACAAAAACCGACCAAGTGCAAGTGTCGGACGCGCGCACGAAGGGTTCCATACCAAAAAACAGCAAAAAAAAAACCACGTTTGCTGTATGGGAGCCCCACTTAAATATTTATCCTTACTAATATTATAAATGCGAAAGTCCGTTTGTTTGTTTGTTTGTTACGCCTTCACGTCCTAACTACTGAACCGATCACAATGAAATTTCGCATACACGTTGTCAGGAGTACAGAGAAGGACATCGGGTACCTTTCATCCCGAAAAAAAGTATTGTTCCCGAGGGATAGCAAAAAACCTTTCCACGCAGACGAAGTCGCGTGCGGCCGCTAGTTTTATTATAATTTTAGTATTTGTAGCTATCACGGTTCATGAAATGCAGCCAGGTGACAGACAGACAGACGGACAGTGGAGTCTTAGTAATAGTAATGTAACCGGCTGCCGTTATCTTCATGTGCAACATTATTTCAATAAAAATATAACCCGTTAGCCATTGTAAATATTAAATATCTTCTATCATGATTCATGACTACTTTATGTATATGTAAGTACCAACATTTCATTTAGAATCACTCAACCCTACCCTTAGATTAACACCAAAGATAACTTCGGATCACCACACTTAAATAAGGGTCGGGATGTTTCTCTCACCATTCATGTTTTCACAAAACAATTGATACGCTCAAGTCAAAAACAGACCAAGTAGCAATCTTGGCGAAATAGAGTTAATGATGCAGATCGGTAGTATTTTATGAAATCTACAGGCCTAATATATAAAACCGATCAAATGCTCACTTTAAACGGTCAAAACACGTGACCGAAAATTCGACTAAAGTAAAAAACAGACCATGTTTCGGTTAGATGAGCGGTTTTTATCTTGAATTCTAGTGAAGAATAAAAAATAAATCCCGTTAACCTACCTTAATCCGGAAAAAACAGATTAATATATATGAATCGATTAAATGTGCGCATGAAAGAAGAGAAACTTAATGATAAAAAAAGCTCTATCCATATTTTTTCAAAAATGTCTGTTTTAAATTTTTATTAATTAAATATAAGAACTGATGATACTGAAAATAATTCAGAATCTGATGAAAATGATGGGGATGAGACTGGCTATGAATAAATATTAAATTTTGCATATTTTTATCATTTTACTAAGCCAAACTAGACCTCAAGTCAAAAACAGACCATATAAATAATTGTCTTAGTTTTTTAAAATATAAAGAGATTATCTTTGTTTATTTTGATAACGTAAAAGTGTGACTAAAGAATGAAATTACTTTATCATATTTTTTTATTTCCGATGTTTGGTACATTTTTTAAACCGGAGAGTATTTTTTGAATTACCAAAATTTTAAAATTTGTACTTGGTCTGTTTTTGATTTGAGCGTATCAATTTGTTTAGGCGTGAATACAAAATAAATGACTGGAAATACACTGATACTAGGTTTAAAGCTTGTGAAAGGTGTTTTGGACAAATAGCTTTATCAGCAAAATTATTACAAACAGCTTTAGCGGCTTACTCTATACTGCTTCAATGGGTTTTCAACCTTGAACGAAAAGGTTTCAACGAGTTTTTCACAAACACAAATAATTATTTAGGATTTAGGATTTTTATTTTATTTTGAACAAAACTCTTAAAAGATTAACTTAGGTGGTATCTGTCACATAAATATTATATACTGTATTGTTTGTATGTTTTTAATTAGAAATATTTATTTCTGTTTTTTTGAGATCCATTTGTAAATTGATCATGTTTTGTCATTTGAAATGCATTGGAAACTGAAACATAAGATATAATAGATATATCGAGTTTTTTAATTGTATATGTATACGGGCAAAGTTTAGATTTTGGGAGCTACTTAGGTACAGTGTTTCTTTAGACAAAATTCTCCGGGGGGCAATTAAGAGGTTCGGGGGAGCTCGACCGTCGATCACTGCACTAGTTTGCCCGTCTACCTACACACAATTCATTTTTCTCCGGGGGGGGCACTTAGGCTGCTCCGGGGGGGCACCGCCCCCCCGGATTAGTACCTGAAAGAAACACTGCTTAGGTAGTGATTACTATATCTGCCAAAAAATATCACACTTTTGTCTGCATAAACATCGTAGGATATTCGTACAAATCGGGTCTTTACAAAAATCCTAGTATGATTGCAAAAAACCGGTTAGTTAGAATCTGAGACAGGTTTTTGCAATCATCCGAGTAATACTAAATACTAAATAATATACTAGAAAAAATACGACTCGCACCAGATCAATACTCAGACGGGAATCGAACCCGCGATCCGAGTAATGTTTAGTATTTTTACAAAAATCCAGTGTATCTTAGGTAATTTGCGAATGATCATCAATTTGCGCGCACTGGTTGGCTGACGTCTACTTAGTGGTATAAGAAGAATCATGTTCTGAGCAATCAGACTAAAAATTATATAAATCTATTCTTAGATTCTCCAATTAGCATTCAAGTTTCTAATTGTAACATACATAAACATAGTACTATATGTAAACATACTGAGATTTCTACAAAGATCTTAAAGATTGCTCGGACGCAGACGATTCCGAAAATCTATCTTAGATTCCAATTTTATTATCCGGTCCTTTACAAACGACCTAGGATTCTTGCAAAGATCCGGTTAATACTATTATCCTACGATACATACACCTGAGACATCAACATATTTTCTGAGTATTCCCGAAACTAGATTGCATCGCCTAGTTAAAACAATAAGCAATATCTTAATAATTTTAAGAGATATTTTTAATTTTTTTACATAGGTACATGAACTAATACCGGGTGTAACAAGACCTTCAACGAAGCCGAGGTCTACGTATTTTGCCCATCATCAGGACTATTTCTGTTTTAAAATTATTGCTAGGAAACGATTTTGATTTTTGGTGTTAAAAAAGCATTGCATACTTTACCACGCAATGTAACGCGTACAACAGACCGCGCTTGCGAGTGTATGCTACATAGCTGCGTGCGGCCGAGTTGAAAGGCAACGTTTATGTGCGTGCTCATGAGATACATCGAGTAACGACGTTTTGAAGCCATTGTTTGTTACGAAATACTTAAAATTTTGATAATGTTTCATTGGACAAAAAGTAGGCAGTAACGAATAAAATAAGATTACAGAAAAGTTATAAAAAATAATTTTGACTTTGACCTTCAATAACTTCGTAGCTATTGGTTTCCCAGGTATAGTCTAAAAGACAAAAATGATCCTGATGATGGGCGGAATACGTGGGCTTCGGCTTCGTTGAAGGTCTTGTTACACCCGTTATGCTCAACTTCTTGCAGATGACGAGCCATCGGCAGAACAGTTAAACGCCGTGAAAGCTCTCCTCAAATGTGGCGTGGACAGCGAACACTTGACTGATAATTACCACGTGGTGGGACACAAGCAACTCATCGCAACTGAATCCCCTGGCAGGAGGCTTTACAACAAGATCAGGTCCTGGCCGGAGTGGTTGGAGGATGTCAGCTCACTTAAGCACTAAAACATAAAACAACACCTTTATAAATCTACTTAAGAGTACGATACCTAACTCTCCTGTAGAAAAAAACTTAAAAAAAAGCTAAACTTCCTACAAAAACAAAAAAAAAAACTGCTCTAAAAGGAAGAAATAATGTTCAAGTCAATTAATAAAAAAAAACGTCTTTTGATGTTGGGTGGGGCTAGAGGTAATTTTTGACTTTTATTTATTAAGTCGTTTTCTCAATAAGTAAGTATTGTTTTCTTTTTGTTTTAAAAGCCCCACCCGACTTCATTAGACTTTTTTGAAGTGAAACTTCTTTAGCGGCGTTGTACGCTTTTTTGTAATGGGGAAAAAATGCTGCTGCTGACTGACTGCTCGTAAGACGGATGTGACGGATGGAGAGTAGACAGCGAGCGGCGGAAGTATCCCCCTCTTTTTCTACGGGCGCGGTGAAAATGGCGGCGCGTCATTTCAAGACGTAAACACTTGTGTCACCATAGCAACGCGCATTTTTTTAATTCAATGTCAACTCTAGATTTTCTGTCAAGCTATGAATAAGACTTTCGTACAATACTGTTCTGTATTCGTAAATTCAAATGCAGAGTAAATTCGTAAGACGGCAATTCGTGCAAAATTATTCCCTAACCATTCCAAAATATAAAAAATGCACAACGTTAATATTCAAGTTTTCAGTTCTGCCGGCACTCCCGGAGTGCAACCCAATTTTTTTTATTAATTGATATAAACATTATTTCTTGTTTTTTTAGAGCTGTTTTAAAGGTTTTTGAACAATATTTTACTTTTTTTTGATTTTTTTTATTTTCAACTTTTTTGTGGTAGGTATGCGAAGATATTATAAAAATAAAAAAGATTTAATATTTCTAACTTTTAATGGTATAATACCTCTAGTAACTCAATTTCCACATTTCGTTGTTTGTTGTTAAGTTCCGTTGGGCTTTCGCAGTTCAGAACGTCCTTTAACATAGATAACGTGCGCACCGAGCGAGCGGAGTGAGCGAGCTTGCCGCGGAAGCACCAGATAAGAACGTTTTTGTACTGAAATTAGTTATTTTATAAGCTTTTTTTTTTTTTTTGAGTCGTTTTGATTAGGTTCATAGTTGCCTTTTTTAAAATAAAATATAGGCATGCCAAATTTTTTATGTTTTGTGAGCCCTAAAGTTGCCGCCCAAATGGAAATTCGGTTGCTTAATAGTTAAAGTAAGCCCATTTTGAAAAACTAGTTACTTAATATGTATTTTAAAGTCACCCATTTTCAATATTTGTGTCACCGTCAGTCCGTCGTCACCCACTTTGTATTTCAGTCCGCTATAATCAGTATTTTTGGTACCCAAAATGGAAATTTAGTGTTACCAGAATAAATACTTCCCTATAAAAATAATACTGACTTTATAATTTTTTAAGCATGAACTATCTCTATGTCGGAAATTAAATTAATTTACTACTGCGTAAGGGGAGAGCTCGGTGGCGCAGTGGTCTAGCGCCTGGCCCAGCGATCGCGCAGGTTAAGCAACGTTCGCAAGGGTCGGTCATGGGATGGGTGACCAAAAAATTATTATCTCGAGCTCCTCCGTGCTTCGGAAGGCACGTTAAGCCGTTGGTCCCGGCTGCATTTGCAGTCGTTAACACCCACCAATCCGCATTGGGCCCGCGTGGTGGGTTATGGCCCGTCCTCCTTATCCACCTATGAGGAAGGCCTGTGCCCCAGCAGTGGGGACATTAAAATGGCTGATGGACAAGGGGAGACTTGTTTTTCCATACTTATTTTTCATATGGTCTTCTCTTTATCTTTCATGAAAGATGTCGTCAATTTTATACTGTAGATATTTAGTTGAAAAACAAATTAAATACAATGCTAATTTAATTGCCTTTTGTTGTTTTCCCAGAGGACGGCTGTAATAATGGAAGTGCTACAAAACTACAAAATATTATTCCTTCAAACTTAAATTCTAGAACAAAGATTAAAACCGTTTGACTCCGGTTATTTATGTTTAATTAAATATAAATTAAACAGAATAGACCATTGAAATAGTAATGAGTAAGTACCTAAGTTCAAAAAGATTATCAGTTCTTCGGTACAAAATAGTGTTTTAGGTTTTAGCTATATAGTGTGTCAGATAGAATAAACATGAAGAGGAAAATAATGGAATTAATTGCATTGCATTAGTTATGTGCCTACGTCTTCTTTACATACTCTAAAGCAGTGGTTCTTAACCTTTTTGGCTGGCGACCCAAAGTAGAAATATATTTGAAGTCCGCGACCCTTATCCTAATATTTATTTTTCTTTTGCAGTGACAGTTACTAAAATGACATGTTATTTATTTTTTACTAGTGGCTACCCGCGACTTGTCTGCGTGGACAGTTTTTAGCTATCCCTCGGGAACTGAATGCCCCTTTTCTGTACCCCTGACATTTCTACGGGTGCCCCCTTTCTGCGATTCCAAGATTTTCAATTCAATGGGGAATGTCCGAAAAAAATCAAATTGGCTGAATATTTTTTTATATATAGGAATAAGCTCCCTTAGTAATAGAAAAAAAATTCAGAATTATCGGTTGTGTGAAAAAATTTAAAAAAATTAAAGTCTCTTCGACTTCACAAATGTAGGAAAGTAACAGCAGAATGGAAATTATACCTTTGCCAGCACCTGCCACTATGACAACAAGAATTAAAAACAAAAAGTTTTGACATTTTGTGTTGAAATTTTTTTTTAATACCATGTTGTGGTTGTGGCAGGTGATGGCAAAGGTAATAATCTCCATTCTGCTGTTACTTTCCTATATTTGTGAAGACGAAGAGACTTTAATTTTTTTTAATTTTCACGCAACCGAAAATTCAATTTTTTTTCTATAACTAAGAGAGCTTATTCCTACCTATTAAAAAATATTCAGCCAATTTGATTTTTTTCGGACATTCCCCATTGTTGGTTAAAAAACGGCCGCGCAGCGCTATTTTTAGTCAGTTTCATCTACTAATCTTGTAACCTTGCTTGCTTATAGTAAATAAAAAACGGCCGTGCTGTGCGATTTTTAGTAAGTTTCATCTACTAATATTGTAATCTCGCTTGTTTATAGAAAAAAAATGGCCGCGCAGCGCTCTTTTTAGTCAGTTTCATCTACCAATCTTATAACCTTGCTTGTTTATAGTAAAAAACGGCCGTGCAGCGTGATTTTTAGTCAGTTTCATTTACTAATCTTGTAATCTCGCTTGTTTATAGAAAAAATGGCCGCGCAGCGCTATTTCTAGTCAGTTTCATCCACTAATCTTGCTTGTTTATACTAAAAAATGGCCGCGCAGTGCGATTTTAGTCAGTTTTATTCATCGCGTCGCTCGTAACTCGTCACTAGGCAATAATACGATTGATAGTCGACTGGTGGTAAGGCGTTTTCGGTACCCCACACACGAGGGCTCCCAGTGCAGTCGCACCGCTTCGATTCGCCAGCGGCGCCCTTTTATATCCGGCGCCTAACCTCGCCCCTCCCCCCTAACGCCGGTACTGCGTGAAGGCGTAACAAACAAACAAACGGACTTTTGCATTTATAACATTAGTAAGAATGCTGAAAACTGAGAACATGTTGCGATTGTGAACTGATGGCAGTAACATAACCTTTAGTCTTTGTTCTGTGAGTAATCATAAATTTGAGAATACTTTCTGTAATGAAATTGATGGACCCATCAAAAATTATAAAAATATTCACAATTAAAATCGTAAAATTTTATAACTTGTTAAAGTCGTTTGGTGGCCCGCGACCCAACCCAATACCTCTCGCGACCCGAATTTGGGTCGCGACCCGAGGTTAAGAATCGCTGCTCTAAAGAATGAGTAAGACCGCAAATGAGTTATTCCCAACAGACTATATTATCACGTATTATTAGTTACATACAATGTGCAATAACAAGATCACTTTTGTAACAATACCCGAGCAACATAGTTCACCCTAAACATTATTTACGAGTAAAATGTACGCAAATAGGATAATAACGTATTTTGTTGTGATGGCATGTATTCTGGAATTGACTAGCATAGGTAAGTGTTTTTTTAAATTTGAAACACGTGACAATCTTTAATCTATGATTCCGCACAGCAGAAACTTTATATTATGGTATTTAAACTTCATGTTTGTGTGGATTGGGGCGTCTCAATTTAGCCTACAAAATCATTAGTTTCGACTTTCAACTCGACTAACAAGCAATATCCGACGCTTTGTTTAAAAAATCTTTGAAATATTTTAGAACTTTAATTAGGTGTTCGAAAAATTACATCTCTATGCTTTTTACATTGTTTTCAGTGATAATATCAACTCGTTTAGCAGTTTATATATAAAAAGAACAAGTAGTTTAATAATTTTATTACTTATTACTTGTTGAACAATTATGGCCGGGTCCATAGCGCGTCTTTTGCCCTACACAATCAACAAATCATTGTTTCGCGTAACAAAATCCTCATACTTTTTTATGTTGAATAATGAGAAGTTTTTTTTTGACTGTGTAGAGCAAAACACGCGCTAGACCCGGCATATAATCATCATTAATAATGCACTACACAAAAGTTTGACTTCATTTCTTACCAACATGCCCCATCTTTTAAATACTTAGGTAGGTAAAGCGCATTCACTTAGATAGTGTCGCCCTTTTATCGCGCCGCCTTTGCACGTGCCGCTTCTTGTCAAAGGATGCCGCCGCATAAACAAAGGATACCGCGTGCGGCGTACACCCGCAAGTCAATTTGTATTTTGGCAGTTTGCATCGATGCGCCGCCGTAGTGAAAGCTTGTGTTTGTTGACTCTGCTACGTATACTGAAAATATTTTTTCATCCTTGGAAGGACAGTTAAGTGCCTCAAGATGAAACTTTTAAGTGAAACCACAAAAAAATACGGGTGTTTTGAAAAACATGTAAACAACTTATGATCAATGTCCACCGGCATTGTGTTGAAATCAGTTTGTCTACACCTATCAGAGATACTTCAAAAATAGTGGGGATACCAAGAACTAGAGTCGGAATAATATAAAAAAAATAGGCCCATTAACACCAAAAACCGTAAAAACGACTTTGGACTGAAAAATTTACAAGCTAATAATACGGATTTTCCGTATAAACGTACGACTCTGCGGAATGTCAATACATTTCTAAAACTTGGATTTAAGTATAAAACACTTAAGCTAAAACTATAGCTTGAATCATCGCTATTTTTTACCGTTATCAGTAACGTTATTTGTATAACGTTACCAAAAACTTACCGGTATTCCTGTCTCTGAACACAAGTGCTTGCGGGTGTACCGACACTATCTAAACGAATGGACTTTAAAGTAAAGCGCATTCACTTAGATAGTGTCGCCCTTTTATCGCGCCGCCTTTGCACGTGCCGCTTCTTGTCAAAGGATGCCGCCGCATAAACAAAGGATACCGCGTGCGGCGTACACCCGCAAGTCAATTTGTAATTTGGCAGTTTGCATCGAAGCGCCGCCGTAGTGAAAGCTTGTGTTTGTTGACTCTGCTACGTATACTGAAAATATTTTTTCATCCTTGGAAGGACAGTTAAGTGCCTCAAGATGAAACTTTAAGTGAACCAACAAAAAATACGGGTGTTTTGTAAAACATGTAAACAACTTATGATCAATGTCCATCGGCATTGCGCTGAAATCTGTTTGTCTGCACCTATCAGAGATACTTTAAAAATAGTGAGGATACCAAGAACTAGAGTCGGAATAATATTAAAAAAAAAATAGGCCCATTAACACCAAAAAACGTAAAAACGGAAGAATCCCACACTATCGAAAACGGATGACTTTGAATGTGATGTAGTACGTCCGAACAGTATACAGATTTTATGCTAATAAAAAACTTCCGACACTAGACACGATTCTGGAAAATTTACAAGCTAATAATACGGACTTTCCGTATAAACGTACGAATCTGCGAAATGTCACATTTCTAAAACTTGGATTTAAGTATAAAACACTTAATAAGCTAAAACTATTGCTTGAATCGTCTCTATTTTTTACCGTTATCAGTAACGTTATTTGTATAACGTTACCAAAAACTTACCGGTATTCCTGTCTCTGAACACAAGTGCTTGCGGGTGTACCGACACTATCTAAACGAATGGACTTTACTTCTTTTAGAATGTAATGTCGTGAGTAAAAAAGACTGGGACGGCTTGGAGCCTCTACGTGTCACCTACCTAGCCCGCCCTCTTGACCTGGTCATCATTCAATACTCCGTGACCGCGCCCTGTACTTCAGATTCTCGATGTGCAGACATGCTTAGAAACATACAGACTCATTATACGGATGAGTTAAACTACTGTACTGGGACATTGGGAGTTCGTGAGTTCAATAAAATACAGTGTGTCCCTGGATAAATTGCAATCCCGAAAGGGGGCAAAACTAGACAATAAATGAGTAATGAAAAAAATAAAAAAATATTTTTGAATTTTTTGATTTTAGGCATTCACAATGCTATTATTAATAATAATAATATAATATATTGTTAAATATAATATAATAATAATATAATAATCATTTAGTATATTTTTTCTTTTAAAATATTTATCTTAATATTCAATCAATTTTTTTTTGTAATTAAGATAATATAATTTTTGTAAGCTGCAATCTATCTGAACTAACAAGTATCTGGCATCACGTTATTTTTTATTTCAACAAAATCCATTCACTACTTTTGAAGGAATATTATTTTTTGTACATTGTCTATTGTAAAAATTACAAATCTTGATTCTGCAAAAAAATTAAATTAGATAAAAAAAAATGTATTTTTTTCATTACTCATTTATAGTTTAGTTTCGCCCCCTTTCAGGATTGCACTTCATCTCCCTAGATGAAAATTATACAGTATGTCCCTACACTGTATAACTTTATTTAAATATCATTAATTTCGATCTATAACAAGCCGAAAAAGCTAGCAAAGTCACCTATTGAAGTGTGCATAATAATAAGAGTATATCAAACTGATGTAGTCAGAGATTAGATCCAGCAGGTGTACCACACGCATATTAGATTAAAGTCGCTAAAAATGGCCTCTACGTGTTGGATCTATATCCCCACGCAAGCCTTAAAGGACCGGGTCACTTTTGGCCCGTGAATTCTTAAGCGTACAATAATAATAATAATAATAATAATAATAATAATAATAATAATAATAATAATAATAATAATAATAATAATAATAATAATAATAGCTTTATTGCACATGAAACACAAAAACAGAAAGAAACAGAAAAAAGTCAAAAGAAAACATACAAAAGGCGGCCTTATTGCTAAATAGCAATTTCTTCCAGGCAACCTTGGGTGAGAGAAAATAAATAAGTAGAAGTAGGGGAATGGGTGCAAATTTGAGGAGAGGTAATGGATATAGATAGAAAGAGAATAAAATATAGGTATTATAAGTTACGATCACAAGAAAGGAAATGATTTCTAACTTGATCGCCAAAGGATTTTAGAGACTGAGCCTTTCTGATACCTTCGGGAAGTGCGTTCCATAGGCGGACGGCGTGAACGGAGAAGGAGTAGGAAACGAAGTCAGTAGAGTGTTTAGGCATGGCAAGGGTAAGGTTTGAAGAAGAACGCAGTGTGCAGTGAGATGATGTAGTAGGAAACGAGAAGCATTTTTTAAGATAATGTGGCGAAGTAGGAAGAAAAAGAATAGAATAGAGGAGCGTAAGAGTGTGTAAGTCCCTGCGCCGGCGAATGGGGAGCCAGTTGAGTTTAGTACGGAAGTGAGACACGTGGTCAAATTTACGGAGATTAAAAATGAATCTGATACAAACATTCTGCAGACGCTCTAATTTGTCAAGCAGCTCCTCCGACAGGTTAGTGTAACAGACATCAGCGTAGTCAATAATCGAGAGCAAGAGAGTTTGTGCCAGGGTAATCTTGGTACTGGTTGGTAAGAAGTTACGCAGCCGGTTGAGTGAGCCATAAGCAGCGAACACCTTTTTCCTCAGCCCTTCGACGTGGGGTCTCCATGATAGTTGTTGGTCAAAGGTGACACCAAGGTTCTTGACGGTATTCGAGAACGGGATAACTGTGCCGTCAAATGTCACTGCTGGAAGTTTGTCACACTCAATTCTTGAAATAAAATAAGGACTGCCAATGATAATACATTGTGTCTTTGCCGGGTTGACATTGAGACCAAAAGACTTACTCCAGCAATCGATTTGTGCGAGATCTGAGTTAGTAGTTATGATTGCACGTGAGAGTTCAGCTAATGGTGCCTGGGTGTATATCTGCAGATCATCGGCATAGAGATGGTAGGAACTAGAAATGTATTTAGTGATTGAATTAATAAAGATAGAGAAAAGAAGTGGAGATAAGACGCCATCCTGAGGAACTCCGGCATTAATATCGCACCAACCGTAGAAGGATTCTCCAACGCGGATGCGCTGCCGTCGCCCTAGCAGGTAACTTTGAAACCAACCAATTACAGCTGGAGATATGTTCAGAGAACGTAAAACGGCAAGAAAGATATCAAAGTCAACGGTGTTAAATGCGTTACTAAAGTCAAGCAATGTCAACACCGTAAGCTGACGATTTTCCATTCCCGAGCGTATGTCATCTGTAATCTTCACAAGTGCTGTAGATGTGCTGTGGCCTCTCCGAAAGCCGGACTGGAAAGTATTAAGGAGATGGTTTTGGTTTAGATGGTCTGTCAGTTGACGATGAACAAGTTTTTCAATAATTTTGGAGAGGAAGGGAAGGATTGAAATAGGGCGAAAATCAGAAAACTGAGTCGGCTTTGGTTTTTTAGGAAGTGGAATGACATTAGCGTCCTTCCAAGATGTAGGAAAGGTACCAGTGGAAATTGATGTGTTCAGGATGTGGGTAATTATAGGAGTGAGTACATCAAGGATAGGAAGGAACATTTTACGGGAAATAGAATCAGCACCTACAGCAGTGGAGCTAATCGACATGATAGTTCCCCTCACATCACAATCTGTAAATTGATTAAGAAAAAAAGGTGAGTCATGAATTGGCAAATTTGAAAGATTTTGTAAAGTTCTAGTTTTAAAGTTGCCATCAATAGGCAAGGACGTTGTGAAATGCCTGTTAAGTTGGTTGAAGTCGACACTATTATTACCTGGGAGACATACTTCAATAAGAGACTTTGCTATGGATTTTCTCTAAATCTTTTTCGCTGATCGCTTCCTCTGAATAATGTTTGCTTTTCTCTTTTTCTTCCATATTACTTGATTTTAGTTTTTACGTCGGCGGCAATGCAAAAATCTACAAAGGCACTGGTTGGTTCCATGTGGGCACTCACACTCCTGGATATGACAACCGAACTATAGGAATCTCCTTCATTGGAAACTATAACAGTACGTGGTCACTTATTAAAAATAACAAACTAAAAATAAATAAAAATCTCACTAAAGTTTTGTATATTTATTTGTAAATTTATTTTTAGTTTGTCCCTGTCCTATATTTTGAAAATAATATTAAGCAAGTGTTTCAAAATTCATAATTTCTTCATCATAATTTGAATTTAAATAAAATAATTTTCATTAAATTAGATTGGATCACGTGAATTGTCTACGAGGATTTCAAATTGGTGCAGATACAGAAAGACATGACATCATATTCTTTATTCCCAGGAGTCCCATCTAACACTGTCCCCCGGGGTGACAACTAGGCTTTTTTTCCATTTCCTAATTAAGGGGACTCCTGGAAATAATGGCCACATTTTATGATTTGGTGATAGTTTTCTACTCAAGTCGCAAACACAATACTCTTTATAACTTCAGAAAAGCAATTTCCAAACACGACTTGCGCTAGAAGTAGGAGCTGGCTGAACCACAAAAAAAGTTGGAATCCCATGATGAAGTCGATAGTGGATAAGCGAAGATTTAACAATGAGTTTTTTTTAATCGGGTTTTCATTCTTAATCTTAACATTGTAAACTTCAGACGACAAGCCTTCATCAGAGCAGTTGGACGCCGCAAAGGCTCTCCTAAAGTGTGGTGTAGACAACGGCTACTTGACTTCGAACTACCACCTGGTGGGGCAGAAGCAGCTGATGGCTACCCAGTCCCCAGGCAGAAGACTCTACAGCAAGATCAGGGCCTGGCCCGAGTGGTTGGGAGATACCAGCTCCATCAAGCATGAGTAGTGAGACTGCAGTCAAAGAAACTAGAAATATAAAGGGTAGTGTAACATTATCTAGAAATCTGGATAAATTTCTCTTCACCAGACTTTTTCTTAAAACGCTTTATAATAAAAGAGCTTTAACAAAAAATACTTTTTTTTAATATTACCCGTAGTACATATTATATGAAACAGTCTGAAAACTTCTTCCAATGATATTTAACAACCTCTTCATACTAACTATTGGAACTTAAAAGTGAAAAAAGTGGTTAATTCTAAATAATATGTGTGCCTGTGCGTACATTAAGTATCCCAAGTAACAAAATTTGATACTATAAAAGTCCTGAGAACGCTTTAGGACGTGCTAATTAGTTTCATGATAAGCACTATAATGGTATTGTAAACCTTTACAGAACCCCAAATAGGCCCTAGTTTTATCACTGATTAATTCTATAAACATTACATAAAGCCTCTCACGGTAATAATTCAGCTCTATACTTGAAAACCAAAACATGTTTATAGTGCTATTTTGATCTTTTTATCACACTATTGTTCGCCATTTTGTTCGTGCTGTGCTCTTGTCATCGTGAGTGTTCTCCAAGAAAACAAAATGTCATTCGCTACTACAATTTGTAATACAAGGACATTCTACAAAACATCACCTTTGATCGACCATTGACCGTAACTCCACCGTAACTTGCACTTGCGAAAATAATTGTATCGATAAAATCACTATGCTGATTTCAAATTTGACAATGCGCCCTCATAATTTTCGTGATTTAATTAAATTTAAATTAATAAAATAAGGACTCGTCCCGACTATGTCTGCTATAGTACACATTGGCTCCAGCCGTGCTAGTAATGTGCTATCATGGCATAAACAGCAGCCATATTTTCAGCGAAAACGGTTTAGTCCATTAATTATTCATTTTAGTGCTTTTATCTCACGCTTTGGTCAGGTAGCAGTAACACAAAAAGTTTAAGTTATTTAGCAACTGCACCAGAAGTCGCTATGATACTATTTAGTACCATAGAAGAGTTTTCATGACTTTTACAGAACTAGCCCCATAGCGATGTTGAGGGAGCATTTAAGAAGCTAAACCGTGACATAATGGTTGTGCAAGGTACTTTTATAGTGCAGATTGATTCTGTAATAGTGTTTTCGATACTGCTACAATACTAGTACTGTAAAAGTTATTTTGACGCAATATTAGTGCAAAATATATACATAACAGTGACATTAAAGTCGTCTATAGTACTAAATAGTACTATAATCGCTTTTTTTCATATCTATTACAGTGCAACACTTTAACGATTCTTTTGTATGTCCTGTAAGTGTTCTAAGAGCTGCACCATAGAACTTAAATGCTCTTTAATATTATAGAACCAAAACGCTCTGTGGAAAACCTTTATATCACAAGCAGTCACAACGGTTACCATTTAAGGCCTACTATATCACTGTTTGGTGATAAAACCCCTTAGTTATAGAAACTTTTGTTACTTGGGATACTAATGAGTATATAATTCACCCAGGTGAATAAGCCCAGGTGAATTAAGTCTACGACGGGTTAAAAATCCTGTGTCTCAACTAACGTTAGTTAAACAATTCTAATATCTTTGAAGTTAGTGCTATAAAATAATTACCATGAGGTCTCACACCCTGTACCCGCGGACGCACAGCATTCCAACTACCAATCACACGTACCTAATACGTAAAACAAACGGACCAATCACAGGGGCTCTATTTTAACGCAGTGCGTTCGCATAGGCAAGGGTCGTTTGAGTATTGTTCTTGAATACGGGTGTATGTTAATACAATATACATATTTAGCTCTACATTAAGTTATTACTATGCAAGTTTGTTTGTCAGACAAACAAAATAAATCAAGTTGAATAAATACTATTAGACATGTTTTGATGAAAATTTGATGAAAAGTACAAATATTGTTAGCGGCATTTGTTGCGATTTTTTTATTTAATCTTGATATGTATCTACAATAGCTGACAATCTTTATTGCATGTTATACAACTAGATAAAGAAAACACTATAAATATTTCGAACGAGGCCTTTATTTAGGTACGGAGATTTCAGCACAACTTAGTCACAGGCAATACAAGTGAAATATCACAACAGCTTATGTACAGCCTGTTTTTATTTACTCGATTTATTCAGTAAACAGTTTTTTATTTATTTCAATAACAGTGTGCTCATTTTAAGTAGAATAAAAAGGTCTTTATGTAAATTGTAAGGAAAATTGCTTACGAAATACAACAAGTAAGTATGAACACATTTTTGCGTACATTGATCAAGGAAAAGTAATACAATAGTATACCTAAAAACCCACTATAAATTGAACTTGTAGGACTAGGTAGATATAAAATGTCTTAAGAGTATTAACATCCTACTCGTAAAAGACACAAGTTGTTAAAAAAATTTCATCGTAGACACGTGTAATATATTTGTGATTTGGTTACACACCATTATCATAATATATAGGTTTTAGTCAAAGAGAAATCATATTTACCGAACGTTTTGTTTGTGATTATGATTGATATATTTTCTGAGTAAATGTTTCAAAATGCTTTCATAAACGCGACGTTAGCTTTCAAAGTCAAATCGTACATAATTATCTTTGTTTTGAGAACAATGTGCCAGACTTCGGAGAATTGATCTATTTAATGGTCTCGGTTTGATGATGAGGATAAATACACGTTTAAGTATTACAACAGCTTGCTTCTACAGTAATAAAATTTAATAAATCATAGAAAAAATCCTGTAACTGAGAGAGAAATGTTTTGGCTTACCCTTATGGGTATGTCTAGGTGTTTATTTTAATTTACCATGTAAAATATTCAAAACATTGTTTCTCAAAAAAAAAACTTTACGAACTCTAAGTTTACTAAAAGTACTTATTAGCAGCATAGGTAGTTAACATTTTGTAGTAATCTCTTCTGATAGTTAATATTCTCTCTTACACGTAAAATTGTTTGACGACATATTCACTTTATTCAGATTATCTTATGGAGTTGATTCGAAATTGGTATGTAACGAGCACAATGTCTTAGAATATCAATTACGATGGTTATAACAATGACGAAAGTGTTACCAATAAACAAATTCATTGCATTACATATTAACGTCGTAGTCGCATGGAAAATATCCTCAAGATATCTTGATCCTCATGCCGTGTGTCCACATTGCATGGTTGGCTTGCAAGCCATGCCTCGCAAGGCAGCTTCGCGATGTAGAGACGCGATTTCCTCGCGAGCCAACGTGGTCGTACTCGAACTTCGCAACTTACCGCACAATATGAGCATTATGAGCTGCCTCGCGAGCAACTTCGTGGTGTAGTTGTCGTGGGCTAATCGTTGAACTGGGCCGATCGAGATCTGCCTGGCCAGATCACGATGTGCCGGCATTTCATGATCTGGCCAATAATTTCATGATGTGCCAAATCGAAAATTAGGCAGATCGATAAAAGCAACCTATTCGTCGATTTGCCCTACTAGTACTTAGCCACATCGAGATATGGCTGGGCACATCGTAATATACTTCCGTTTCGCGACGCTTGTGGCGCTGTAACGCTGTTTGCGCTCTGTCAGCTGTGTGTTTACGTGCGAGCAAGATGGCGGCGTCACAAGAAATCGAAAATTGTGATAATAAAAACAATACGCTTTTAAGAGACATTTGTATAACGAACCACGTGTTAAGATGATAATAATAATAATAATGAGAATAATAATGAGAATGTTAAGATGATAATGATGATTTATAATAAACAAAATTAAAAAAAAAAATAATGTACCTAGGTACATTCTTTTCATTTTACTAATACTTTGGTCACTCTACAGACTTAATCCCAGCATGGCTGGTTTTATCTTTATTATATAGTTGAATAATTATTTTCTAAACTTCAATTTATTTGCTTGTACTTTGGCCACCCCACAGAATCGATTTGCCCAAGCATGGCCGGGAAAATCGTCAAACAATGCTTTGAACGATATGGCGGGTTTTGAAAAGGCAAATCAAGAAATACCGGCGTATCGTGATCTGCCCAGGCAGATCAACGATTCAACCAGCAATTCAACGATTTGCCCACGACATAGATACACGGAATAAAGATCTTAATCTTCATTACGAAAAGTCTAGTCATCCATATCTTGGAACTGCAGCCTTACTTCATACTGTGATCGGTACCAAATCCACCAACCGAGAGCATGCCGAGTCGCCGCTGAGACGATCCAGCAGTAATAACACACCTGGGGATAAACACGTCAGTTACAACATGACTTTTTATTAAATCACTGTGACAGTTGTATTATTGTGTTAAGATGTTGACGCGGATTGCGCTAGTATTTCACAAGTAATTTTCAGAGACGAAAGTAAAAATGATTTTGAATGTGAGCTGATAAGTTTCTTCTAATTAAAACATATAAGAGAAATTAGAATAATGAAAAGCAATTAGTATGCATCGAAATGTAACTAGAGTAGGTAGTTTTGAGTACTTATATCTATTCTGTGGCTTAGATTTGTTCAGCCAGCATAAAAGAAAATGGCGCAGATTTTCAATTGTCCGAGTTACAACTCGGACAGTCGACAACGAAAATAGGTACACTTTTCACTTTCTGCCTTTAAATTAGATTGAAGCAACCAAATTGAACCGAATTGAATCATGTAAACGTACCAGTGCGCAGTGAATAGTACAGAATTAACATACATTTCTGCGTATTTTAATCAAAGTGAACCAGTTTGGTAGAACAGTATATTTTAAAGTGTATTTTTTCCTAGTTTGGCCGTGAATACACAATTATTGAGGCAAAGCCACATTGGGGAGGCGCCGAAGTAGACAAAAATATAAAATAAAACATAAATTGTTTTCAATTTGAGTCCTTCAAGAGTTTTCTATTTGAGTAAGTCAAAATCCCAAATATTATATTGGTAAGTTTAATTTTGTACAGGAGGAGCTTGATAGCGCAGGGGCTAAGCGCATTCACCAGCTATTGAGGCGGTTCAGCAACTTTCTGATGCGGTTCAGCAACCTATCTGATGACTGACCCTAGGTCAGTCATCAGATAGGTGACCAAAAATGTATTATCTTGAGTTTCATTCTGCTAAAAAAGGCACGTTAAGACATTACAGTCTGTATGACTTGATGAAAACTCTACATAACGACTTTCTTAATTGTTTATTTGGAATAAGATAAAATGTATTAAGCTTCTACTCACTAGCGTCATACATGCCAGGACGAAGGTTGACGCGAGCGGCCACGGAGTAGAAACGCTATCTTGTCTCATCAGACCAGCGAGAGTCCGTCCAGATAACCAGGCGGCCAGAACTGCCAATGGGGACATCAGCATGATCCCCAAGCTATCCACCATCAACTGTGAAAGAAATAATATCTTCTTAGAAATATGACTTGACCCACGAAGTAAGTACTTCATCGCATTGCCCTTAAAAACCAAAAAATATGCTAATTAATATCATAATATAGTCTAAAATTAAGCAAAAAGCTTCGACTCTGCCTAACCTAGCTATGGTGACAAAATTATGAATACAATACATAAAATACGAACATAAAATATATATGACTAAGGTAACAATAATATACTGTACCAGGTGTAGCTTAGTACTTCGAGACAGAGGAAGTGACGTGGTTTATACAGAGCTTACGTCATTTCCGCTATCGGTGTTGAAAATATCGTTCGATTTATTTTTACATAGGTATTTAAACTGTTTTGTTTGCTAAGTTAAACAAATCCCAATTAAAATGCACTATAATAATGTTGTAATGAGTGTGTCAAAAAAAAATCCTACATTCTTTGCCTTGCAAAGAGCGCAACTAGATAATGACTTAAGCTAGTGTTACTCTCGGAATGCCAGACCTTATGGCAATGGCAACATGGTAATTAATAAATGCTTAAATAATAAATGCTTGGACAATTTCACACAGCGCCATCTAGCCCCAAACTAAGCAAAGCTTGTAAATATGGGTGCTAGAGGACTAATATATTACTTATATACTTTTTAAATATATACTTATTATACCTACATAGTAACACCTAGACCCGTCACAGAAATTAAAATTCATCATCTCAATTTCTGCCCGGCCGGGAATTGAACCCGGGACTTCTTGCGTGGTAGGCGGCATGTTGACCACTGCACCACTCAGGTCGTGTCGTTATGCTACGTTTTATCCCCTCAGCTTTTTATTTATTACGCGTGTTTTACTTGTTCAAATATATTTTGCCATTGCTAAGAAATAAGATAAATAGAGGCAGGCAGCTCTATTAAAATTGCACTTTGTAAACGAAGACACACACAAAGAAGTAAGTACCCATATCAAATTTTGATCATTATATTGCGGCACTACACTACTGTTTGTGAAAAGCCTTATTTTGTGCCTTTTCCAGACCCTCACTTTGTGGTACTTACGCCAGTCATCGTAGACACAAAAATCGCGTTAGGACGCAAAAATTTGCAAGGTTGTGTGTTTTTGGAATGTTGTTAGGATACATACGAATAGTGTAAATCCAAATTTGCAACCCTGAAAGACCTGTGCTAGCATCGTAGTGCTCGAAAAAAATCAACTTTTTTCAGTTTTTGGCCAATAACTTCTAAAAAATGCATTCTACGGCAAAGTTGTCTATTACACTTTTAAAGAAGATAAAATTACCAACAATTTGAGGTTAAATTCAGCTCTGAGTGTCATATATATCTCGAGATGCACACTTCAAAAACGGGCCATTTTTGACAAAAAGTTTTAAACTTGTAATAAAACTAGTCTTTCGAACAAAACATCGTCTAAAAGACTCATTCTACGAGGAAAGACATAAGAAATAAAGTTGTAAAACAGTTATTTAGCTTTACTTTAAGAGTAATAAAAACGCTTAAGGACCAATTATTTTCTTGTCATCAAGTAAAAGAAAAATATTAGAAAATCAGATTTTTCAAGAAATTAAGCTTTGAATGTAAATTGTTATCAACATTGCACAGTTATCTATAAATTGTTAATTTATTATCAATTTATACACCTTTTTGTTGTAATTAATTAATAAATGGTAGGTAATTGACGTGTTGCGTGTTTCTGTGGCAGGTGTAAGCTGAGGTCCCTCCATCACTTCGCCACTGTGACATTATTAAAAAATAACACATTAATATTAATTGTGTTCGATTATATTTTATAGGATAAACAATTTAACGCTGATTGGTGTCTTTCTTGCCATTTAAAAGAGTCCTATAATTCATCAGGCTTCTTTTTTTGAAATTTACAATTTTCTATTTTTTTTTACCTGATACAAGAGAACTATTATTAGTACTAGAGCATTTTTCTTGGTCTTGAATTAAAGTTAAATAACTGTTCTACAACTTTATTTCCATGTCTTTCCTCGTAGAATGAGTATTTTAGTCAGTATTTTGATCAAAACAGCACACTATAAATATAAAACTTTTTTGAAAAAATTACCCAATTTGAGGTGTTGTATCTCTAGATATATATGACATACAGCGCTAAAATTACACTCAAATCGTAGTTAATTTTATTTTCTTAAAAATGTTTGTATAACTTTGCCGTAGAATGCATTTTTTAGAAGTTGTAAGCCAAAAACTGAAAGATGGCGAACAATTTCGAGGTTCCTCTATCATTTCGCCACTATGACTTCATTATTGAGATTTGGCAGCCTACTCAGGCTACGCTTTGATTCCTTCTCTTGTTTTACCAATTACACCTTCCATAACCCCTAAAAAGAAAACAAATACCTTCCAGTCGGCACTTCCATTCGCGCCAAAAGTCTGTTAATTATAGGAGGGTTATCGCTCGGCTAATGTTTTATTTCAACTAATTTACATAAAACCTTAATAAATTATATGCCTAAAACTTCTTCATAAATCACTTTATCTATTAATGAAAACCGCATGAAAATCCGAACTTTTTTTATAATGTGAAGTGATTACACGTTAGCATTAATTGTATTTAATTTTATTTTGCATGTTATACAGTTTTCCGCTACTTGTCATCTTTTTTATCCTTTAAAAAAGTCGTACAGCTCGTCAGGATTCATTTTTTTGAAAAATCAGATTTCCAATTTTTTTTTATCTGATAACAAGAGAACAATTATTGGTCCTAAAAAGGTTTTCTTTATCCTAATTTGAAGCTAAATAGCTGTTCTACAACTTTGTTTCTTACGTCTTTCCTCGTAGAAAGAGTATTTTAGACGTTGTTTTGTTCGAAAGACTAGCTTTACTACAAATTTAGTCAAAAATGGCACGTTTTTGAAGTTATCTCGAGATGTATATGACACTCAGAGCTAAAATTACACTCAAATTGTTGGTAATTTTATCTTCTTTAAAAATGTCATAGACGACTTTGCCATAAAATGCATTTTTTAGAAGTTGTGAGCCAAAAACTGAAAAACGTCGAGGTTTTTCGAGCACTACGAAGTTAGCACAGGTCTTTCAGGGTTGCAAAATTGGATTTACACTATTGGTATCTATCCTAACAACATCCCAAAAATGCAGGACCTTGCAATTTTTTGCGACCTAGAATGTTTAAGATGACTGGGGTGACTGTCTGCTACTTAATAATTATTTTATAATTTATTCGCCGGGTTAGTCATAATTTTTTTTAAAATCTATTTTTAATCTTCTTTTTGGACGGTGGTCAACCTGTAAAAGGTGGCCTGAAAATGCGAGAGGATTAGAGCCTTTACTCATTTGTCGGCGTAGCATCGGTACGACATTAGCATGTTCTGTATATACGTGGTACAAGAAACATAGAGGGAAATGATTGGAACACAATTTCTAAGATCATCACTGATCTAAGTTTCAAGTACATGCTGGGTTTTTGTAGAGAGTCAAAACATTGATTTTTACTGAAGCAGCAATGTACTTACAACTTAGATCAGTGATGATAATTTTAAGCTGTCAGTTGAGTTACAAAATAGGCCTGCTGGACCCTTCAAGCAGAGAGTGATGCGGACATTCTGATTGTGGATATGTCTGTGGAAGTGCGTGTGTATGTACGGCTGTGCTTGAAGGGTCCTGATCCCATTATCCTTAACCATGTTGACAGATATTCAGAAGGATAAATTGTGTCCCAAGCATTTCCCTCTATAGTTCTATAATTTTTTTTGAGCATTCTTTTCCTGAGCTATTATTAAAATAAGGATTTCAGTAGAGCGTTAGGCCTTTTACTTATTTGTCGGCGTGGTACAGATTCTATACCGAATCTGTACCGTCCCGAAAACTGATGTTGCGCCGACAAATGAGTAACGCTCTATTGAAATATAGGCGTCCAGAGTAAGCTTTCGGTACCGCGTATACCTAGTAGGCTGATGTCGTACTGATGCTGCGCCGACAAATGAGTAAAGGCTCTTACTCATTTGTCGGCGCAACATCAGCTCGGCGAGGTACAAATTCAGTATAGAATCTGTACCGCGCCGACAAATGAGAAAAGGGGCTTATTAGACAACGTCCTGCTTCTGCATAGGATAGCATAGAATGCATTTATAATTTTGGTGATTTTAAAGTAACCAATATAAATAAAGGGTATAAAGTGAGTGACACACCGTGGGTGGATGTTAGTGTCAGGCTTCGATCAGATACCTAGGTGTCAGGTGACAAACTAACCAACCGAAACGTTGATACTGTATACATGACACCTCTGGGTCTGGGCTAAAATGAATCCTTCGTGGAATTCTTGATATTCAGTCGTCTTTTATCACACCATAGCGACCGCTTGCGACTTCGTCTGCGTAAGCAGTCATTTTTACACGACTGCCCAAAATAAACAGAGTAATGACACTGAAACTGAATATTTGGCACACAGATTGTAGCCTAGATTACATAGAATACTTTGTTTTTATCTCAGTCAAAGGTTCACTAGGGATTTTCCGAAGGTTCACGGGATGTTCGCAAAGGTTCACATGGACGAAGTTGCAGGTGGAAACTAGTTTAATATACGCTAGTAAATACTATTATTTATTCTGTGATATTTTAACTAGCGACCGCAGGCGACTTTATTTATGTGGACAGTTATTTTTCGTCGGGAACTACTTTTTACCCGACTGCAAGAGGGTTATGTTTTTCGCGCGTATCTTGTAAGTATGTTTGTATGTAATATTCTTTATTACCTCATATCTTTTAAACGAATAAACGGATTTCCATGATTAACATATCGTTAGATTTGTCTTGCCAGTCCAAGTGTTCTTAAGAAAGTGGCGTTATAAAAAAAACCAATATGGCGGCTGCACGGTGCTATTAAACGTAGTGGAAAAAATTTTTTTTTTAGAATACTGCTATATGGGTGTCAAATTAAAGGTCTCATTAAAAGGATTTCAAAAAGGTATATCATGATTGTAATAAATAATAACTAAAAAGAAATAAATAAAAAAATAAATTTCAAAATATTAAAACCCCTCCTGCATAAAAAGACAAGTCAACTGAAAAGGTGGAAACAAGATTAAATATTAAAGGCAACATTATAACATGCAGTCGGAGGCATATAACTCAAATCATTCATAATGTCACTTTTTTCTGAATGAAAAGTACCATTTTTATGTTACGCGCGTCTTTTTCTGTACCACTGACAACGTGTATGCAAAATTTCATGATGATTGGTTGAGAAACAAACAAATGTGAAAACTTACTTTCACATTTATATTAAAAAAATTGCAAGGAACTAAGGATAAATAAGGATTTTTTATAGTAAACATGGTGCCTAATGTGCCTATTATTCCATATTATGCTTAGTTTTCTTTGTGGGGTAACGAAGAGTGAAGGTACAGCAACGGAAAAGCTGACATAATCTTTCTTATTTTAGGAAATTGTCCAGTCCCCTAGTTAGACTAATTAAAAAAAAAACGAAAATGGTAGCTAAAGTTACTTGTTGTAGAGTTGGAGAGAGCAAATTGCTTGACGATAAAAGACAAGAGAGGCCGCGCAATAATCAAAAAATTCCTTTGCGTTAAGCATTAGAACGCGCACCACTGCACAGAAGCTAAATTGGTTTGATAGTTTTTTTTAATTATTTATTTATTAATTCACAACACACACAATCATTACAGGTGGGGTGGGTTATTTGTTCAACTATTATTAAATACTTAGTAGTATTCACATTCATTCCATTCTAGACTATATAGTAATTTTTACAATAAGGAATGACAAACGATATCGTTTGACTATATAGTCTACCATCTCTTAAACCTGCCACCCAGGACCGGAAGCGTAAAAACCTCGGACTTCGGAGCCTTGACCCCGGACATTTGAATTTTATATTCACTTTTAGCTTGGTTAAAAAATACATTTTACCCAATACTTGCCTGAAAAAATAGGAATTTTAACCCTTTTTAGGGTTCCGTAGCCAAAATGGCAAAAAACGGTACCCTTATAGATTCGTCATGTCTGTCTGTCTGTCCGTCCGTATGTCACAGCCACTTAATTCCAAAAGTATTAAGACTACATAGTTGAAACTTGGTAGGTAGGTGTATTCTGTGAACCGCTTTACGATTTTTATACAAAAATAAAAAATAAAAGATTAAGGGGGGGCTCCCCATACATGGAACTGAAACTGAAAATATTTTTTTTCATCAAACCAATACTTGTGGGGTGTCTATAGATAGGTCTTTAAAAATGACATTAAGGTTTCTAAGACCATTTTTTTTCAAAGTCAACAAGTTTGAAAGATATATGCCGCCAAAGTGGTAAAATGTGTGTCCCCCCTTTAACTTTTAAAGTAAGAGGGTGAAAAATCTAAAAAAAATATAAGTTATAGATCTTAATAAACAATTTCAACGAAAATTGGTTTGAACGAGATATAGTAATTAGTTTCCAAGATATAGTACATTTTCCAAAACCGCAAATATAACTTTGTCATTCATACAAACACTGTGAAAAACAAAGTTATTTTTTCAGACGAAAAATGATAGCGGTATTAAAATATGGTTTGGTATAATGTATGTACCTACGGAACCCTACTGCGCGTGGCCCGACACGCACTTGGCCGGTTTTTTCGCATAAAATATTACGTGTGTTTTACTAGTTATGATGTAGAGCTGGGGTGTCCAAAACAATTTTGTGGATGGCCAGGTTCCAGTTTTAGTAGTTATGTAATCGTAGCGTTCCAAAATAAATGCCAAAATAGCCAGGGGCGGCTAGGGCTTCCACTCTCGGACCTATTTCACAATCTCGGGATCGAGACGAGACTATATGGCTGACTCTCGGGACTCTCGAAATTTCGAGACTCTCGAAATGATTATATGACGCATTGACGCGTCTATGCGCTTGCGCGATATCACGCCTGATGGTAAGCGATGACGTGATTTACGATGGAACGCGCTTGCCTAGAAGATACCTAATCACTCGCGACTTGAAGGCCCCCAGATTGTACCTGTCGGGAAACACAGACTTATGCAAAGAGTTCCACTCTGGCGGTACGGATGATAAAATTTGAAGCAAAATGCTAATTCGTATCTCTGGTTGTGCACTAGGTTGTGCACTACCACCTGACACTCGCCGAAATGTACCCGATAAAAACCCTTGCGACCTTGCGTCTATGCTCGAGACTTCGGAGCTTATTACAGCAAAAGATTATCGTTGCCGATGAGCTTCCTGGCCCTCCGCTCAAAGGATTCAGCTCGTATTTGGCGGAGCCATCCCAAAGATGACAGCAGTACTCCATACACGATCGAACTTGCGCCTGGTATAGAATGAGCAGCTGTTCCGGCGTGAAGTGTACTTTATTCCAATTACTAGCGACCCGCCCTCGCTTTGCTTTGGTGTAGTGTGGAATTTGACACCATTTATTATACATATAAACCTTCCTCTTGAATCACTCTATCTATTAAAAAAAACAGCATCAAAATCCGTTGCGTAGAAAAATTTAAGAATACATAGGGATATAGGGACAGAGAAAGCGACTTTGTTTTATACTATGTAGAGCCAAAATTGAGTGTTAGAGTCAATGATATGCCGAGAAGGTATAGTTGTTCAGTAATCGGCAATTCGGCACGGATACACCTCGGAAAGTGACTCAGGTCGAAACTACTCCCTTTAGCAGAGAACAGACACGCCCAGGCGTGCCCAGGCGTGTCTGTTCTCTGCTAAAGGGAGTAGGTTAGTAAGGAAGTTCATTTGATTGTCTGACTGATTGTTTAATTCAGAAAATCTATCGCAATCGCTTTCGTTTGACAGATGGATGTGACATTGCTGCATTTCTTTGGTAAGTTTTTATTGGTCCCTAAAAGAAGCTTCAATGTGTGACATCCTGAAAGCGATTACGATAGATTTTTAAATTAGACAATAGAAAGGCTGATTGGCATCGTCCCATTCGGAGATTGCCTGCAGTGACAGGTTCGTGTTCTGGCCATCGCCTCCCTAAGACACTGGGCTTGTTTTGCACTGACTCGAGCATCAGATATGTAGCTCTCTACAACGGTGTTGTCATCTGCGTACCCCAAATACCGGATATTAGCAGGTCATTAATATGCAGCAGGTGTTCCTGTTTGGTCCACCCCTGAGGGACCAATCCCTGACTCCGGCATTGATAGCCAACTGGTCGGATGAGTAGCCATCAATGACAACTTGAATCGACCGATCCCTCTGGAAGTCCGATATCCAGACACAAAACCGGTAGGAAGTCCGTATGAAAAAAGCTTGCAATAAGGCTATCATGCCTTACCCTGTCAAAAGCCTTCAAGTTATCAAGAGTAACAGCGAGCGCCTCTCTATACCTCTCGATGGCTTCTCTCCATTTGCAAGTGGTGTACTTATGCTAGAAGATCTCCAGTGGACCGGTTTCGGCGAAACTCTAAGTATTAATGGTCACTGAGGAGGTCGTTTGCTTCTGGATACGACAGGAGCCTATGGTTTAGTACACGTTCCTTAATCTTACAGGAAAATATATCAGAATTGAATTAAATTGAAGGACGAACAAAAATTCAGATCTTAGATGTAAGATCGTATTGTGTTTGTTTGTTTGTTCTGTTTATTTTAAAATTGTCACGTTTGTTTATTCTGTTTATCTTAAAAAGGACACGTTATAATATAACTTCTATTAACACGCGCAACACGCAACTTTATATGAAATATGTAGTCTACCTAGCGTTTGAATAAGTCTCGAAAATCTCGAAAATCCCGAGACTGGAAACTAAAACTCTCGGGACCAAATATCATTCGAGACTCTCGGGAAATCGAGACTCTCGAATCCCGGGATGGAAGCCCTAGGGGCGGCCCGTAATACAAAAATGGCCGCGCAGCGCGATTTTTGCCAGTTTCATCCACTAATCTTGTAATCTTGCTTGTTTAGGTATAGTAAAAAAAAATGGGCTGCGTTGCGCGATTTTTAGTCAGTTTCATCCAGTAACCACGTGTTGTGTTTTGTGACTGGATACAGTAAAACTTTCTATCTGAACTTTGTTCAACATCGCGTGAAAGGAAGTTCATTGTAACAACAACTTTTACAGAGTTCCATGTACACTCACGAGTAGACACAGGCCATATAACAAATTTTACGTACGAGTAGGTAATAGGTATTAATTTATGTATACATACATATATTTATGTATATTATATAGGACTATGTCTATGGTTGTATTAAGTATGTCTACGGATAGCTTTGTTAGCTTACGAATGAAGAAAAAATTAATCAAACAAAGAGGAACTAAAAGGCTGCTTTGACTATTGTATATATGATACGAATAAGAATACTTTCAAGTTCCACAGACGATCAGTTAGCGGACAAGTAATCAACAAAGCCCTCAGTTATGATAATACTTAATATATTTCCGAGATTCAATATACAGTGATTTCTCAAAATAATTTAGATAAAAATTGTCAGCAACATAATATTTCTCATTTCTTGTTGGAATTGAAGAAATTTTGTTATAATATTTGCCCTTCATTTCGTATCATACAAGGCGAGTATCTTAGATTGTTCGAATTCACAGTGACCTTTTTGTCAAACGAAATCAAGTGTGCGTTTGAACACTTCAGGAATTTAGGGCTAAAGAAGTGTAAGTTGGGCACAAATGTTTTTTTCTGCTGTTTATAAATTATTTTCTTTGATTGCAATTGGTGTTACCTTAGTTCTAGTCATACATAGCCTTGCGGGTATACCGGCAAAAAAAAATGAAGTTCATATCGGCTGCGGTTTGACGGATGGATGTGATACATTGTTACTTCGTTTTGGCACAAATTAAAACTTGCAATGTATCGCATCCATACGTCAAACCGCAGCCGTTATGAACTTCTTTTTTTTAGCCGGTAGACCCGCTGTACGACTCTTCATTTAGGATAGTTTAACTAAATATCTGATAAACAGATAATTATTATGATTCCTCAGCAATTAGTTTTTTCTTTAATTTGCTGCTTCATGCTACAATAATTTGAAATTAGGAATTCCTAGTAACGACTTTACAAACTTAAAATTTTACTTTAGTGATGTTTTATCATCACTAAAAAAATTGAATTCGAGTAAGTGACACAGTATACCAACCACGACAACTAAGTAATTTTTCACTATGAACTTTCAAGTTATTAAAGGTAATTATTAATAAACATATCGCTCTGGCTTTAATTAAAACAACCTCGGGAGTTAAACGCACAACTTACTTACTCCCGGTTTCTGAGGTAAGTTATCGGTGGTCTATCGAACGTTTAACTTCATTGGGGGGTCCACATTATCTGATTAAAAGTTTATTTCTTTAATACGTTTTCCCTGACATTATATTTTTTACACGACTGCCCAAAGCAAAAAGAGTGTATGTGTTCAGGGTTCATATGTTTGTGGGTATGTGAGTTTCTTTATTCCACCATAACTTCCAAATGGCTCAACAGATTTGGATGTATGGGGTATTGTTAGAATCCTTACATTATTACAAGTGACACTGGCTATATTTTTTTTTTTTGAAAAAAGTTAATATGGCGACTGTTATTAATTACAATATGGGCATCAAATGAAAGGCCTTGATGAGCACATTTCAAAAATATATAATTTGTCACTAAAATGTGTGAAATAAAAAAAAAATAAAAAAAATAAAAACAGTTGGGGGACCGTTTTGTGGAACAATTTTTAATCGAAGAGGTCCCCCGACTGCAATGACACTTGTTATTTAACTTTTTAGTTTGTTTTTAGCAGGGCGGTCGTGTTTTTTTACTGTGAGAAATAAATCTCCAATCTAAGACAAACAGCTTTCGTGACTTAGGATTACGAAAAATACATATTTGTAAAGTTTCAGTGAGGTCTTAGATCATACGATTATTATTCAACAAACTACAAAACATTGAAAAGAAAAATTTTAAAATACCTGTTTAGCATTCTGGCTTAGTATCCACATGAGCAATGCTCTTGGCACGCCGTATCTATGGACTCGTTTAGTAACGTATCTGGTACCACAAAGTTCGCATCTTGACTTCCCGGATTCTGTTAGCCATCTCTCCAAGCACTTTACATGGACCCTTCCGACAGTACCACGACACGAACAAGCTGATATCAGCTGACCTAGTTCATTGGTCAACGACTCTCCCCCGTGACAGATGCGGCACATATCATCCATAGAGTGATTGCTCACTCTATTCGGCTGCTCTCTATTTCCAACCACTAAACTTGTTGTGTTATCTAGTATTATCTCCATCTCTTGTTCCCAATCTATAGGAGCTGTCTCAACTGATCGTTGATTTATATTCTCAAAATTTTTTTGATCTACAGGAGGCGGTTTTCTCCTGGGACTCCGTACTTTGATTCGATGTTGTCGGGGATGTTTATCTCTTCTCATCTGAGCTGTGTTGTCTCTGCTGGCTAGTCGTGCTTCTCTTATTTTTGGTGTTGATTCATTAGTGTTTAGAATATCATAGGATTGGTCAGTATGAGAGTCAGTTTCGGTAATAATGTTGAATAAATCAATGGCGCTTGAACTTGCAGTTACGTCTTTATCAGTTGTGGTCTTAAACTTAATAGTTGATGAAGAACTTTCAGTATCAGTAATTATTTTTAAGTTACTGGGAGTTTTTGAACTGTTAGGCAACATTTTGTTCTTCGATTTAGAGGACTTCATGGTCACCCCGTTATTTATGACTGATTTAGAGTTTTCGATGTCCTGGTAGCTATGCAAATAAGAAAATATTTTAATTAGAATGTAATGTCACCTAGAACATCAGATATTTTTCTGGTCCTAAAAGCTATGGCCTTTATGTAAGTAAAAGCAAAGCTCTGGCGTTATATGAACTAAAGTTGGTAGTAGTTTCATATTAAACAAAGTGGGTTTTTATAACAATAATTGAGAGGTGTTGGTTGTAACAGTATGGTACACCTTTGATAATAGGTATACCTATCCAGATAGCGTGTTACGATTTTGACGTACTAAACCAAACGGGCTAGCTTTTTAGGATTCCGTACTCAAAGGATAAAAACGGGACCCTTTTACTAAGACTCCTGTCTGTTTAACTGTCTGTCTGTCTGTCACCAAGCTGTATCTCATAAACCGGGATAGCTAGACAGTTGAAATTCTCACAGATGATGTATTTCTGTTGCCGCTATAACAACAAATACTAAAAACAGAATAAAAGAAATATTTAAGGGGGGCTCCCATACAACAATCGTGATTTTTTTTGCCGTTTTTTGGTACGGAACCCTTCGTGTGTGAGTCCGACTCACACTTGGTCGGTTTTGAGGGTTCCGTAGCCTAAATGGCAAAAAACGGAACCCTTATATGTCGTCATGTCTCGTCATGTCTGTCTGTCTGTACGTCCGTATGTCACAGCCACATTATTCCGGAAGTATTAAGATTACAGAGTTGAAACCATGGTAGGTAGATGTATTCTGTTAACTGCCAAAAATAAAGATTAAGCTCCCCATACATACTGAAAAGTTTTTTTTTCTTTAAACCAATACGTGCGGCGTGTCTATAGATAGGTCTTTAAAAATGACATTTTGATTCCTAAGACAATAATTATTTCTAAAATATGAAGTTGAAAGATATAGTTTTTGAGATATAGCACATTTTCCAAAACCGCAAATATTACTTTGTCATTCATACTAGATATGAGCGCCGCGCCGGCGCGCCGCCGCCGCCGCCAATTCTACCGCGCCGCCGCCGCCGCGAAAAGGCAACGGCGCGCCGAGCGAGAGAAAAGATTTAATGAATCAGTGTGAACGAGCTCGTTTTCATGGTAGGTTAGGATGCATTACACGTTTGCATCAAAATGGCCACGTCTTCGTTGTCGTCGTTATTAGAAGAACAAATTCTGAACGTTTTTAAAACAAAACTTAATAAAATTACCGTTTCTTCGCTTTCATAACTAAAGTCTAATAAACACAGTTACTGTTGGAACTATTACTTGGCGTTCATGGACTACGAGAAAGCCTTTGATTCGATAGAGACCTTGGTGGTGCTGCAGACTCCCCAGAGGTGCAAAGTGGACTACAAGTATATCGAGGTGTTGAGGTACTTATACGAAAATGCCACCATGTCGGTCCGAGTACAGAACCAGAGCATAAACCCCATCCAACTGCAGCGAGGTGTGAGACAGGGAGACGTTATTTCTCCGAAACTGTTCACAGCTGCGTTGGAGGTCATCTTAAGTTTTTGGACTGGAAAGGACTTCGTATCAACATTAATGGCCAGTACCTAACACGCCGTCGTTTTGCCGATGATATAGTTCTTATGGCTGAGAGTGCTGAGACCTGAGACTATGAAAGACCTGAACACAATGCCCGAAAATCCCCGTAGTGCCTCCCAAAGAGTGAATCTTAGAATGGACATGGATAAGACGAAAATCATGTCGAATGCCCATGTAGTTCATGTTGGGAACACTTTTTTTTGATAGATAGGCAAGCGCTTGCCTTCTATTACGCTTGATGGTAAGCGTTGATGCAATTCACTATGAAACGCGCTTGCCTAGAAGATACTGTGATGCTCGATTGCATCTATTACAAACTTTTTAGTTGTTGCGCAAGAAGTAAGTCAAATAGAGAACATTTGTTTCTTTATTATCTTTGAAAGCTCATTCTGCTTTTGTTCCGGAAAAAAACATGTCGGTTCAATGAAAAGTGTATTCGTGAAAAGATTGAAAAATACACAAGATCACACAAAATCGGTGTTTAATTATAGTAGCTACGCCACCCATGTGTGACATGGTGGAGGCGCGACGGCCGTAAAGTTACGCGCGCGTGTGTGTGATTTCTATGTTTTAGGTGCTGTACAAGATGAAGAAGTTCAACGGCATTGATCAAGATATTAATGAATTATTCGACGAATTTGCGATCACAGCGGCCGTGAACAAATACGACGATAATGCAAAGAAGATTATTCTGAGTGCTCACCTGGAGGGGGCAGCGCTCTACTTCTACAAGAAGATTGTTTCGAGCTGTAGTTCCTACAAGGAGTTGCGGGACAAGATAACGGAGGAATTTGCTCCGACTACGAATCCACTAGCAGCTTTCTTTGAACGCTGTCAGGGCCCACATGAGGACCCACTTGATTATTTTTATTCTTTAGATAGCTTAGCTTCAAAAACAGGGTCGGTCATAGACGACCAATGTTTTGTCCAACAATATTTAAGAAAAGCTAATTTTGTTACAAAGCAGAAGCTGGTTACACATATTTATTTCAGCAAAGATCACTTAAAACAAGTTTTGTGGCAGATGAAAAAACTATTGTCTGGAGAAAAGCCAGAAACTAAATTAATTCTGCCTGTCCAGTCGACTAGTGTAGGCGATACCGTGGCTGATACTTCACCAGCACCAGCTGTGCGCGCGTACTACGAGCCGGCGCGATCCCAAATCCTGTGCTCTACCCCAAACCAATTCCAACAAACCCCAACTTTTTCCAAAGATTCCTCACATCCTTTAAATTTCAGACAAAGAAAACCAATAAGAAACGATTTGGAAACGGACAATATTAAGGCAATCGATGAACATGTTCAATCGGCGGAAACATCCGAAGAAGAACAGCATAAACGTGAGTTAGCTCCATGTATTCATGTAACTTGTCGCGATCACAAAATCATTTCTCTAATAGACACTGGTGCTTCTGTATCTGTCATTTCAAGTGAATTAGCTCAAAGGATTTCTAAAGAAATTGTGCCCTGTGACTTATTACTGAAAGCTATCAACGGTAATCGGTTAAATATTTTAGGTAAAGTTAATTTAAAATTGTTGATCGACAATGTTTTGTTTATTAATGATTTCCTGGTTGTTGAGAATATTGGCCAAGAAATGATAATAGGTCAAGATTTTCTCTTTGCCAATAATGCTATGATAGATTTTTGCAATCAACAATTTATAGTAAAGAACGTTAGATGCAGGTTATTGTCCAAAAGTGAAATAGCTAGCATTAAGAATAGAATTGACATAGGGCAATGTCAATATTTAGATTCTTATGAGGTCAATGCCAATAAACATACGAGTGAAGCGAATGAGAATAAGAATATAGGAAAAGAGAAGAAAAATGAATTCAAACATAGCACTACAAAAGTTAGTGATAGCATTAATCATAGTTTCTTACAGAAGTATTTATGTAAATGTGATCGTCCTTCGCGAGGTAACCTTTCAGATTATAATTTACCTCACTTACATCTTGTTAAAAGTAATCGCAGCTGTAATAATCATAATTTGAATTCTAATCGTGTAGATAGGTTAGGGAAATATGCATTCCAAAGTACTGAAGAATCATTTTACTTTCATAATCCTAAGAAAAAATATTTTTGACTAAACTATCTAAATGTAATGTAAACAATTGATGTAGGTCAAGTGGTAATAGTTTTGTTGAGAAAAAGTGTATAGAGAAAGATTGTGGTTATTTTTATTTCATGTGTAATTAGTATACGTAGATTGAAAGATGATAGTTGAAAGATGTTTGAAAATAATGTTACTAATGTATTTTATGATTGTTTCATATTCCGGACGACGCTGCTGAGCAACGGCGGCGCTGTCGTGAAATGAGGGAGCCTGGAACCGACCAAGTTTATTCATCCGGCAAATTTAGTTTAAGGTTGGTGAAATCGATGCAGTTCTTCAATGGACGAGGGGGAGGATCCCACATAGTTCCATAAGAACTAGGTGATATTTCGTTGGTTGCGAAATTCCTCCAATTTTCTTCAGAACTCCATCGATCTCACATGATGTGGCCGGATCCGTTATCATTATTCAAATCGTCATAGAGTTTGTCTAATGCCATCGGTTCCATGACTCATCAATGACAATATGTCAAGTGTCAGAATTTTCGTGTCTTTGGCATGTGCTATCTTTGGTATGTGCCACAGCCTAAATACATTTCGTAGGGCAGTCGACATGTACTTTTTCTGGTAAACTTATGTTGTTGAATTTTTACTCTGTGGTGTTTGTTGACCATTATTTTCTTATTGTCTTGGTCTATGACAGGTTGACAAATCAGTGATTGTCTTTGGATAACTTGTCAATGTCTTTGAAAATAGTTTTGACTTTGAGGTTTATTTAAATTCTGACACTTATCTATTGTAAATAGAGTAGGTTTAGCTTTGAAGTTTTGGTTCGAGCAAGTGGTTAAAGTTAAGGCTAGGGATGTGCTGTGTGTTTGGCTTTTTTTGTGGGTTTTTGCCAACATAAAACCAATACACGGGTATGATGAAGGCTAGTGCCGACTAAAGGAATAGACAACGACCTGTGTGCAGGTTCGCCTGTAGTAAAGGCCAGCATAATTGTGAAATCCCACGCTAGGCAGGGCTGTCTCTTAGGTTTTAAGGATGAGCTTTGGGAAATTTATTTCTTTGCTTTACCGCAAATAAATAAATTTAAGAGGTACCGGCGGAGTGTGATGCTCGATTGCATCTATTACAAACTTTTTAGTTGTTGCGCAAGAAGTAAGTCAAATAGAGAACATTTGTTTCTTTATTATCTTTGAAAGCTCATTCTGCTTTTGTTCCGGAAAAAAACATGTCGGTTCAATGAAAAGTGTATTCGTGAAAAGATTGAAAAATACACAAGATCACACAAAATCGGTGTTTAATTATAGTAGCTACGCCACCCATGTGTGACAATACCTATTCACTCGCGACGACCAATAACCTTCAACCGCATCTATGCTCGAGGCTTTTAAGCTTACTACAAAAAAGATTATCGTTGCTGATGCTCTTCCTGGCCGCTCCTCCTCCTCCATCCTCCGCTTAATAGATTCAAGCGTCTGGAGCCGGTATTTGGCGAAGCCATCCCGAAGTTGTTTACCAACTATACTCTAAGTTGTCGACCATTACGTATACCTAGGACAGACAGTTCAGTTAGGTTAGTCCAACTTCGAGAAAGAGATCTCTCGTCAAATCCAACTGGGATAGGCAGCATTCGGAAAACTTTAAAAAATCTTCGCATCCAAATTACCTCAGTGCCTAAAGATAAAAGTCTATGTCCTGTGTGTGTTGCCAGTGATGCCTTAAAGCAGTGAAAAGTAGTCGCTAACAATGGGTCTCATAAGAAGGCTCAAGGTAACCCATCGTGCATTGGAGAGAGCCACGCTAGGCATTTCCCTACGTGATCGAATTAGAAATGAGGAGATCCGTAGGAGAACTAAAGTAACCGATATCGCTCGAAGGACTGCTTGGCTGAAGTGGCAGTTGGGTGGGACACATAGTGAGAAAAATCGATGGACGTTGGGGTTGGGCGGTTCTGGAATGGCGACCGTGCACTGGACTCGGCTCCGTGGGTAGGCCCCCGACAAGGTGGACCGATGATCTGGTGAAGGTCGCGGGTACCCACTGGATGCGGACCAAGCAGAACCGATCGTCGTGGAGATCCTTGGGGGAGGCTTATACCCAGCAGTGGGTGTCGTGCGGCTGATATGATGTCTTCTTCTTCTTCAGCCTTAAGTCACCCACTGCTGAGTGTAGGCCTCCTCGAATGCATGCCATCCCGTTCGGTCTTGTCCTTTTCTCATCCAGTTTTTCCCCGCTACCTTGGTGATGTCGTCTGACCATCTGGATTTTTGGCGGCCAACGCTTCTGGTACCGGTCCTTGGTCTCCACTCCAGCACCTTTCTGCTCCACTGGTCATCGGTTCTGCGACATATGTGACCAGTCCTTCGCCACTTCCTTTGTGCAATGATGCGCCCAAGTTTAGTGTGACTCCGGCGTGTTTCTAACTTTGTCGCGTAGAGTGATACCCAACATGGCGCGCTCCATCTTCCTTTGGACTACCTCCAGCTTGTGGATATTTTATTGTGTAGGGGTCCAAGTTTCTGCCCCGTAGACCATGACCGGCTGAACGCATTGCTCGTACGCCCTTCGTTTCAGAGAAAGGGGGACTTCCTTGCACTTGAAAATTTCAGGTAGCTTACCAAACGCGCCCCAACTGAGTCCGATGCGTTGTACTTCTTTAGCCTGCCCGTTATTCCCAAGCGTTACCAGTTGCCCCAAGTAGACGATGATGATGATATGAAGTACGTTTTTCAGGGTTCCGTAGCCAGAATGGCAAAAAACGGAACCCTTATAGATTCGTCATGTCTGTCTGTCTGTCTGTCTGTCTGTCTGTCTGTCCGTCCGTATGTCACAGCCACTTTATTCCAAAAGTATTAAGACTACATAGTTGAAACTTAGTAGGTAGGTGTATTTTGTGAACCGCTTTACGATTTAAACATAAAAATATAAAAAATGAAAGATTAAGGGGGGGCTCCCCATACATGGAACTGAAACTGAAAATTTTTTTTTTCATCAAACCAATACTTGTGGGGTGCCTATAGATAGGTCTTTAGAAATAAAATAGAGGTTCCTAAGACCAATTTTTTTCAAAGTCAACCGTTTGAAAGATGTTTGCCGCCAAAGTGGTAAAATGTGTGTCCCCCCCCCTTTAACTTTTAAAGTAAGAGGGTGAAAAATCTAAAAAAAATATAAGCTATAGATAGAATAGAATAGAATAGAATAGAATATATTTATTTAGCACATAAGAAATATAATATTAACTTAAAACTAGGTAATCTTGAGACAAGCATGTGCCAAAAGGCTTCCACTCAGCATTGTGTCGCGGTACATTGTGACTGCACCACGACGCTGATTTTCAGCGGTCGCCTGAGAGTGGAGAGCGGTGGAGCAGCATAATTATTGTACTTAGAACTATACAGAGATACTATTTAACCTGTTATATTAAAGTAACACAGAGTAACAAATAACACACAATAACAAATAAGCCTAAATTGAAAATAAAACGTATTAACTTTGCGAGCAGATGTTTGAAACAGCCAGTACGCGCAAACACAAAAGGCCCAATAAAACACAATACCAATACTATTATGTTTTCTGTAACAATACATAGTATTACAATCTTTTTTGTAAGTCCAGTAGGTACGCTTTAAATCTGGTTTTGAAAGTATGCCTTGACACGGAGTTCCTGATTGGCGGGGGAATATTATTCCAACATCGTGTGGCTGCGTAACGAAAACTGCCCCGAAATGCAACCGTGGTGTGTTTCGTATGAATAAGTTTGTATGCTGTTCGAGTTGGCCTCTGTGAAAACCTAAGCTTTTCAAAAAGATAAGGAGGACTTTTCTCTTTGATTATTCCGAAAAGGAGACTGGCAAGATGGTATTTGTAACGCGAATCCATATTCAAAAGACCACCATGATTCAGAAATGGTGTAACGTGTGCCCTGCGGGGGATCGAAAAGCAGTAGCGGGCACATGCGTTCTGCACTCGCTGAAGAAGCTTCTTTGTACGAGCCAGGAGACATCCTCCAATAACTGTGTCCGCGTAGTTGAGTCTGGATAGTATTAAGGACTCACAAAAATAAACACGAAGCTCAGTAGTTAAATACTGCCTGACCCTGTAAAGAACTTTTAACCGGTAGTAACAGTTTTTTATGGTTTCCTGCACATGTTTCTCAAACTTCAGACTTCCATCCATCAACACTCCAAGGTTTCGTGCCTCGTCTACTTGTTCGACTAAGCTTTCTCCAACTTGCACTTTCGGGTCTAAGTTTTTTATGTCTTGAATTTGCTTTTTTGTGCCCATAACGATGTATTTTGATTTGCGCGGATTAATAACCAGGTTGTTTTTTTACTGACCAATCGGCTATACGCTTCAGATCTTGATTCAGCCTTTCTACTGCTCGTGCTGTCTCATTTGGCCTAAAAGATATATAAAGCTGGAGATCATCCGCATACATATGAAATTTACAATTTTGTATTAAAGGAGCAACATCAGAACAATATAGTATGAACAAAATAGGTCCCAAAATAGATCCCTGTGGGACTCCTCTGTTTACAGGGGTTTCTGTAGAGACATCTCTAGTTCCTCCAGCCTCATTACACACCTCAACTCGTTGGCTACGTCCCTCGAGGTAGTTGGAGAACCATTTGATTGACGCATCGTCAAACCCATAGTACAAGAGCTTAGAGATAAGTAATTTCGTATTTATACTATCAAAAGCACGGGAGTAGTCCAGTAGTACCAGAATTGTTCCCTCACCGACATCACGGGCCCCGAGAATGTCGTCAACGACATCAAGAAGTAGAGTCGCCGTGCTATGGCCAGATCTGAAGCCCGATTGTTTACTGGGTAAGATTTTATTTTCTTCTAAAAAACTCAGCAGCTGGAGACACACCACTTTCTCTATGATTTTAGACATAAAAGGCAAAATACTGATCGGTCTCAGATCCTTGAACTCCTTCGGTTCACTCACCTTGGGAACTGGTTTGACGATAGCCTTCTTCCAAATATCTGGAACCACTCCACTTAATATAGACCGGTTGATTAGAGACGTAATCGTGGATAAGGTATGGGGTAAGGTGAGCATGAACATGTCTAAGCTGATGCCGTCAACTCCTTGAGCGTTTGTTGCTATACCTTTAATTACTTTAAGCACCGTATTCTCATCAACAGTTTGCAGTTTGAAAATCCCAGGTCCAAATCGGTGATTCTTGAAATAATTGAGTTGCTCCAAATTCACAATATCTTCATTACCTGGAATATCTAGGAAATGTTTATTAATAAGTTCAGCATCACAAATATCAGCAGGTAAGTCCGTATGCTTGCTATTAAAATCTATGGTCCTTTTCATACTCTTCCAGAGAGCTCGCGAGTTTTTGGAATTTTTAGTGATATGATGTTGAAAGTAAGCTGATTTTTCTCTAAAGAGTGCCGCAATAACTAAATTCTTTAGTTCTTTATAATCGGATTTGTCACAATCATTCTTAGTTAAACGACACTTAGCGAGCGCTTCGTTTCTTAGTTCCATCATTTTTTTAATTGTGTACGTAATCCAAGGTGGACTCTGTTCCTTAACAAAAGATTTTTTTATGGGAGCGTGACAATCAAACAAGCGCATGATGTGTGCGTTAAAAGCTAAAAGGGAATCGTTAACACTGACATTGTCACAGACAAGTTGATTCCAGGGTACAGCCTCAAGGTCGGCAGTAAGTTCTTTAAGATCTATATCCTTCAAGGGTCTATAGGTAATCCACTTTGGTGGTACCTTAGGTTTTTTAATTAAGAGTTCACAAGAAACAAAAGCATGAGCACTAAGATCTGGGGTATAATCAACACAAAGGTTTAGTACCTTAACGTTACTACTACAAACTACGTCCAGTAAAATTTCACTATGCGCGGTAAAATGGGTCGCTTGATTTACATGCTGGTGAAAATCAGTACATCTTAAAAACTCGTAAAATTTTCTTGAGTTCCCACTTTCATTTAACAGATCGATGTTAAAATCGCCCAATAAAAGTAAATGATCAAATTTGGAAAACGAGCAAATGGACTCGGTCAACGCATCAAAAAAAGTTTCTACACTAAGCCATTGCGGCCGGTACGCGGTACCAATTACAAGCTTGCATCCATTCAAACTAATACTGATCCACATCTGTTCTACAGACGATGCCTGAGGGTGCAATAGTTGTCTTACATATAATCCTCGTCTTATGTAAAAGCCCACACCACCACCCCGTGAGCGGACGCCCGCAGGCCGCGGCATGTGACGCAGTCTGTAACCTGGCGGAGCAGGAGCACGCCCCTCCTCCCCCGGCCTCAGCCATGTTTCGTTGATAGCTACAATGTCTAAGTCTTTCCTCTCAAGCGCCACCAGAAACTCATCGTGCCCCGTCCCAAGAGAAAACGGATTTAAAAGACCCAAAGACAAATTCTTTCTATTCTTGATGAACTGAATAACATACGAGTAGACAATTTGCACGTACTTGCAGTTACTCAAACACCTTTTTAACAAAGTTATATGGCGTAGATCAGCATACAAAAATAAAAATAAACAAACCAGCGCCTTAACATAATATAATGTTTTGTGAAAGTTAAAATGTAGATAATCACAATATGAAAAAACACTAGAGATTCTTAACAAACGCAAAAATAAAATTCTGTCAATTTTAGTATTGTAAACGAACAGATACTGGCGAAGGCACCATAATACCTTAGATACATAGTTAAGTAAGTTGGTGGTAAAATCATAAACATGCAACAATAACATATAATAAACAAGATTAACACGTACATAATTATAAAATATATTGATGGGCAAAAATACAAAGATAATAACTATGGCAGCACACATTAACTCTTCACCCAAATGTTTAAAAAAACACAAATCGAACAACAAATGCATGATTGTAAATGGTACAGGGCGATATAGCTCATTAATACATTTCCGCATATGCCAGGAAAGACGACAAATACATACAAGCATTAATATTAACAATAATGAACACAATATTAAAGGTAAAATGTTAATGTCACAAATAGCACCAAGTCTAAGCAACCGAGGAGCGAACGGCCTCCAAACCGAAAACCCGAGTATCCGAAGGCGAGCTAGCGGCACCGGCGGCGGCCTGTCCAAAAACACGGACCATGTCAGCCTGTGTTCGCAAGCGATGCCGTGGAGATTCCTGACCGGAGTGTTGTCGCGCGAAGATTCTGCCATCCCTTGTCCAGACGAAGCGCCAATTCAGCCGCGCGCCAACATCCCGTGCCTGCCGGAACAGCGCTCGATTTGCACGAGTTAGGCGTTCGTTGATGTAAAAACGGCGAGGTGATCCGGGGAGATCAACGCCCTCGGTTGTGATGTTAGATCTTAATAAACACTTTCAACGAAAATTGGTTTGAATGAGATACAGTAATTAGTTTTTGAGATATAGTACATTTTCCAAAACCGCAAATATAACTTTGTCATTCATACAAACACTGTGAAAAACAAAGTTATTTTTTCAGACGAAAAATGATAGCGGTATTAAAATATGGTATGGTATAATGTACCTACGGAACCCTACTGCGCGTGGCCCGACACGCACTTGGCCGGTTTTTTTAAATTCTAATAAAAACAAGTATTTCTGATCGATAAACTATTTATTTTTATTATTTCCTGTTAATTAATAAAAAAAAACATTTAGAGGTCACGCCGCCGACGGCGCCGCCGCCGCCGACCCAAAAAAGTCGGCGCGCCGCCGCCGGCCTTTTACCCATCGGCGCTCATATCTAATTCATACCAACACTGTAAAAACAAAGTTATTTTTACAAACGAAAAATGATAGTAATATTAAATATGGTATGGTATAAGGTAACTACGGAACCCTACGGCGCGTGGCCCGACACGCACTTGGCCGGTTTGTTAGGTTGGTGTGCGTTTATAGCATCATCGCGTCCAAAGCAATGATATTAGAATTTTTTAATTTGGTCCAAAGAGCATTGTAATAAAAACTATGACCGCGTCACACTACTTACAATGTGTGGATGTTTTTTATCAGCCAACAGTTGGCTTTTATATTTTTTGGCGTTTTGCCGCATGAACTCTCTATCTGTATAGGTATAATATAATCAAAGTATGGTACTTTTATTGTACTTCAAAGTAGGAGCTCGGTGGTGTAGTGGTTTAGCGCCTGGCCCAGCGATTGCGTAAGTTAAGCAGCGTTCGCAAGGGTTGATCATGGGATGGGTGACCAAAAATTTACTATCGCCAACTCCTCCGTGCTTCGGAAGGCACGTTAAGCCGTTGGTCCCGGCTGCATTTGCAGTCGTTAATACCCACCAATCCGCATTGGGCCCGCGTGGTGGGTTATGGCCCTTCCTCCTTATCCACCCATAAGGAAGGCCTGTGCCCCAGCAGTGGGGACACCAAAAATGGGTGATGGACAGACAGATGGTACTTTTGTCTAACTACTGAATTCTTTTGATAGACACTTGCCTGTTCTGTAGACTATTTTGCATTTTAGTTGTGTCTCTACCACCGACATCATTTTGCACTGAAAACCTCCGTCGCCTCGTGTTTGGCATTTCACAGGAATTTAATTTTTGGGATTTCCGTTTTATTTTTTCTACAAAAAATAATGGAATCAAAATACCTACTCGTTCATTTTTGACATAATAAAAACATACGTCAACACGTATGTTTTTTATCTTTCTTTTCAATATAAATGGTTTTTGACATTATGTAAAGAGGTCCATTAAGAATAACGCACACTAGAGCAACACGGGTACGGAAGCCCAGTGGTTAATTCGTCCAAGCCCATGTTGGACGCACACAGACAAATACTGTGGTTGCGGTATTATACAATTTATATTTCTATTATTATTATTATAAACTAGCTTTCGACCGCGACTTCGTCCGCGTGGACATTCGGAAAATCTCTAGGGGACTTTTGACCGGGAACTAATTAATTGGGTGACTGGAAATAATTAAAGGCATCTGTTAATGCGATAGTTAAATATGAAACCCGGCAGCGGTTTATTTTGTTGGCGACAAAATAACTGAACGGGCGACTAACTGTGGATTACAAAAAAAATGTAAAACGAGCAACTACATGTGGAAGACACTTGTAAAATTTTAAATTAATTCATTGTTGTCGCCCAAATAGTAATTTGGTCGCCCGTTCTGAATAACTAGTTACTCAATTTGTGTTTTAAACTCACCCATTTTCAACATTTGTAGTCACCATCAGTCTGTAGCCCATGTAGCGGCATCTACCTACGTCGCCGCACATACCAACACATGGTTGCAACAAGATTCATCACCATGTTACTAGATGGCGCTAGTGTCGAATAAACACAAAGATTAGTAAGGAATAGCACTTCGTAGTATGGAAAATATATGGAGAAACGTACATCTCGCTGACGGAGTTTTCTCAGCGACGCAGCATATATACAACTGCCAACCATCATCAGTTGAACCGCGGTCCCCGGGCAAATACCATCCAGCCCGGAGGAAGATCTTACACTTTGACCTTCCTATCAGTGGCTACCCTCTCTTCATACCATACCATACCTTCATTCCTACACTGGTGACCCCCGACGGAGCACATTAAGCACCTTCAGCAACGCAGCGCAGCTATCACTCCTCATACCTTATCCAGCATCCGCAGCAGTCACACCGCAAGCAGAAGCACAGCAGCCAGCAGCCCTCAAGGTTCCATCGCAGCATCATGGACACCGCTTCCTGGACCTTTGGCAACTCTCGACGGCATTATCCCGACCTGGTCTTCGCAGCACACGACTGGAGCATCACTGGGCCCTCACTCTGGCGTGGCAGCTCTGCGCACCTCACCAGCAGCTCGAACCTACCGTCACCTTCCACTGTCCCGACTCACCGTGGACAGGTCCCGACTCACCGTGGACACGGATTCTACCTGCAGCACTGGCAGACGCGCCTTTCTTCACCCCACAACGTCTCGTCTCACCGCAGACTGGGGCATCTCCTGCAGCACTCTACTCTGGCACTTGCAAAGTTGTCCAAGCTCAGCTGTCAGTGCGTCAGAACGCACTGACAGCTGAGCTTGGACAACCCTTGGACTATCGACCTCCCGTCTCAGGGGGGGAGTGATGTAGCGGCATCTACCTACGACGCCGCACATACCAACACATGGTTGCAACAAGATTCATCACCATGTTACTAGATGGCGCTAGTGTCGAATAAACACAAAGATTAGTAAGGAATATTTCTCAGCGACGCAGCATATATACAACTGCCAACCATCATCGGTTGGACCGCGGTCCCCGGGCAAATACCACCCAGCCCGGAGGAAGATCTTCCAATTTGGCCTTCCTATCTGTGGCTACCCTCTCTCCATACTACTATACCTACATTTCCTACACCCACTTAGTATTTCAGTACGCTATATCAAATTGTTCATATCCGAAAATAAAATGTTTATTGGTTACATAAGGGTCATATTCAAACAACAATAACTCTCGAAATATGCAACTTAGAGCTATAATTTTTATATCGTTTTGTAGATAATATTCCTGTGTATTATAAAAATGTGCAAAAAATGCACATTTATGTCCTAGTTTTTGAGATCTGTGAGAAAAACTAAAAAAAGCACACTAATTTCTTCTACTAAAAGTTCCGACCTCGCTAACCAAACATATTATATTATATTGGTAACATTTATTCAAATCAAAATTATTATTTATGTTCTATTTGTCATAACTACTAAACATGATTGAAAATGGCTACTACACTTAGTGTTTTTTTTTTTTTTTTTTTTTTTTATCAGAATTGCCGAGGGTTGCGTACAAAAATTAGTGAATTATTCAATAACGTTTTAGCGGAGTGTTTTGACGTAATTATATTGACAGAAACATGGCTAGTGCCGAGTATTGCAGACAATGAGCTCATGGATTCACGTTACACAGTGTTCCGTTGTGATAGAAATCGGGAAGTCAGTGGTAAGTCTGACGGTGGTGGCATATTAATTGGTGTTAACCGTAATTTATGTACTTTCCGATGTACCTTAAATGCGGGTTCGAGTGATCAAAATGTGTTTCCAGGTAATGTTGATTATGTTTTACTTAAATTATATTGCAGTGCGACAATTAGTGGGTACAACTTAGTATGTGGCTTATATATACCGCCCAAACAACCGCCTTGTGTTTATGAGAGGTTATTTCAATCCTTACAGAAAGATATATTATTACCCGATGTAAATCATGTATATATTTTCGGTGATTTTAATATTCCTCAAATACAGTGGGATAATACTTCTTCTGATTTAACGGCCTTAAGCCTGAATAATTATAGTGATCCTACTAGCCTACTTTTATTCAACTTTTTATCTGTAACTAATTGTAAGCAGTATAATTTTACATTGAATAGCAAAAACCGCACACTTGACCTCTTTCTAACAGATGATGATACATCTATTTGCGAACCCTCAACAACTTCCTTAGTGCCTACGATTGACAGGGGGGTAAGGGGAGATCGGAACAATACCTATCCGGCCCTATTGTCAACCTCACCTGCACGTGGTACCCCCTGCTAGATAACCAACGAGGCACTGGCGACCGAGTCAATGGCGGTATAACCATTCCCTGCTGGGTAACCGGTGGAAGAGGCTACAGAAGCCTTGAGATTTAAATACTCTCAAAAAGTTCTGACAGTGGAAAGCAACGGGAAACTACCACTGATTATTTTCCCTAGTTTGGTCAGCTCTGACCGTACCTACCATGACAGAAAGTTCAAAGAGAAAGGCCCCGAGTTCCCAGCGTCCCTTAAATGGGACAGGGGTGCTAAGAATCCCTGGGAGGAAAGCCAATAAGGAAGGAATTAAAATAGCTACGTGGAACGTCCGGAGTTTTCAGGGATTGGAGAAACAATTTAACGTGGTATTGGAGATGGAACGTTTAAGCATTGACATTTTGGGTGCTAGTGAAACTAAGTTAACCGGAAGTGGCAAACTTTACATCAAGGATAAAATATTCTACTACTCAGGAAAAGATGCATCAAGCGACACCCATGGAGTGGGCATATTAGTCAGTAAGAGAGTCGAAAGTGCCATCTCCAACTTTATTCCACTCAATAACCGAGCTTTGATGCTACAACTTGACACCAAACCTATTAAAATAAACATTATTCAAGTCTATGCTCCAACTAAAGATAAAAGCGATGAAGAGATTCTTACATTTTATAACGCTCTTAGCACCCTATACAAGAACACCAAGAAAGAAGAGATTAACATAATACTAGGAGACTTTAACGCCAAAGTGGGCGAAGGGGAGGTTGCGGGAGTTGTTGGTGCCTATGGTTTGGGCAAAAGAAATGATAGAGGGGATCTTCTTGTCCAATTTTGCCAAGAAAATAATTTGGTGATAACAAACACGTTCTTCAAATTACATCCGAGAAGACTATACACCTGGACATCACCTGCACACAGGCCCGAACATGTGGTCCGCAACCAAATCGACTTTATTCTTATAAACAGCAGATATAAGAATAGCATCAAAAGCGCCAAGACATATCCAGGCACCGATATAGGTTCGGATCACAACCCAGTTGTTGCAATATTTTCGTGTAGTCTCAAACACACAAAAAAGGCGAAAATGAACAGAGTCGTTGATATCCAAAAACTGAAACAACCTGAGGTAAAGGCGCGTGTACAGCGTTACATAAATGAATGGGCAGTCAACCACAACAGCAACAATCACTGTCAAAAAACGTGGGAGGATTTAAAGACCACCATGACTACTGTTAATAATACCGTCATTAACCAAAATAAAATAAAAAGGGAAGTGTGGATCACTGACGAAATTGTGGACCTAATTGAAGAACGAAGGCAGTATAAAAGTACGTCTCAGACAAATTATGCAGAGCTAAGACAAAGAATTCAGCGCGAATGTCGCAAGTTAAAGGCAAACTGGTATGAGAAGCGATGCGCTTACGTAGAATCTTTGATGGCCAAACACGACTATTTTAATCTTCACAAAGAAATCAGAGATATGGCAGTCATCCACAAGAAACAACGTCCTTCTTTTTTGACGGATATTGATGATAAAATGGTGCTAGACCTTGCTGTCAAAAAAGAACTATGGGAGGGGTATGTAGAAACACTATTTGCTGATAGTACGCGAACACCTGTACAACTGCAAGACAGTGAATTCACTGGACCTCAAATACTTCGGTCGGAGGTAGCTAATGCACTTCTAAAGGCAAAATCAGGAAAGGCACCAGGACCTGACGACATCCGCATTGATGTGCTCAAACTATTGGATCCAGAAAACACTGATGCTCTTCTTCATATGTTCAATTCCATTTACGACACTGGTAAAATCCCCACAGAGTGGTTAAATTCCGTCTTTGTCACTCTTCCAAAGAAAACAAACGCCAGGAAATGTCCCGATTACCGCACTATAAGCTTAATGAGCCACGTTCTCAAACTGTTCTTATCCATAATACACAACCGTATAAGACAAAAGTGCGATGAACAGGTAGGTGAAAACCAATTTGGATTTAGAGCGGGAATGGGAACCAGAGAGGCGCAATTTGCACTAAACGTTTTAGTACAGAAATGTAGAGATATGCAAAGTGACGTCTATATGTGCTTTATAGACTACGAAAAAGCGTTTGACCGTGTTCAGCACGAGGTACTCTTGAAAGAACTACAACGTATAGGTCTAGACGGCAAAGATATCCGCATCATAAGAAATCTGTACTGGAACCAAACGGCAACTGTGAGAGTAGATGGAGAAGAAACAAATCCCATTGACATACAAAGAGGCGTCAGACAAGGCTGCATACTGTCCCCCCTATTGTTTAACGTATACTCTGAAGCTATCATGAAGGAAGCACTCCGAGATTCAACTGCCGGAGTAATCATCAACGGCCAAGTAGTCAACAACCTGCGCTACGCAGATGACACAGTCCTCATTGCCAACAGTGAAGAAGATTTGCAGGAAATAGTGGATAGGGTTGCGTTGTGCAGTAGGAATGTGGGGCTAAATATGAATGTCAAAAAGACCAAAGTCATGGCAATATTGAAGGAGCCCAAACATTTTTCAATCCTGGTCGATAATCAACCTCTCGAGAGAGTTAACAAATATAAATACCTTGGCTCGTGGCTGACTGAGTCATGGGAAAGTGAGACGGAAATCCGAACACGTATTGAAATAGCCCGAGCAGCGTTCGAGAGGATGAGAAAAGTATTGTGCAGTAGAGAACTCTCCATCAAGCTGCGCACAAGGATTCTCCAATGCTACGTCTGGCCTCTTGTACTCTACGGTTGTGAAGCGTGGACCTTGAAGGAAGACCTACGAAAGAAACTGGAAGCGTTTGAGATGTGGACATACCGCAGAATGCTACGCATAAGTTGGATGGACCATATTACCAACGTCGAGGTCCTTAAGCGCATGACCAAAAAGGTGGAGTTGGTTCGGACCATTAAAATAAGAAAAGTCGCATATCTTGGTCACATCCTGAGAAATCCGCAATACCGTCTTCTCCAGACCATCATGATGGGGAAGATTGCCGGAAAGCGCAGAGTGGGAGGACGCAAAATGTCATGGCTTCGTAACATCCGCCAGTGGACCGGCGTTAAGACGGTTGAACAGTTGTTCAGACTCGCTATGGACAAAGCCAAATTCAAGGAGCTGACGGCCAACCTTCAATAATGAAGCGGCACCTTAAGAAGAAGAAGAACGATTGACTCGTTACACCCCCCATTTAGTGCCCATTTGTCACTTAATTTAAAAACGGATTATATGCCTAGACTTTCTGTATTAAAGTACCGATATATAGAAGGTAATTATACCGACATAAATAATGCTATACGTAGTATTGATTGGGAGAACAAATTTAAAGGGCTTTCTTTAGAATCAGCCACAAACATTTTTTATAAAATTTTATTTAGTATTATTAAGGAACATATTCCAATGCGACCTACTAAGTCCAATGAATACCCTATATGGTTCACACGCCCTCTGATTCACATATTTAAATCAAAATCGCGCGCCTGGACGAAGTGGAAAACTTATAATAACATTTCACATTATGAACAATTTTCTTTATATCGGAAGCGGTTTTATAAACTTTCTTCGGAATGCTTTAACACTTACATTAAGTCGTTAGAAAATGGAATTAAAAAGGACTTGAAGTTGTTTTGGGCCTACGTAAATAGAAATAAAAAGAAAAACGGCATTCCTAGTACTGTGCATTATGGAAACGAAGAGGTGTCTAGTCCGGAACTTATCTGTAATTTATTTTCAAAGTCATTCGCCTCAGTTTATGAAAAAAATTCAAAAAAATTACAGCTTCCTGATACATCGTCTTACACGGAGAACTGTGAAGTAATTTCTGATTTATATTTTTCTCAAGATACCATTGTTGCCATTTTGAAGTCTCTGGATGTTTCCAAAGGTCCAGGCCCTGATGGAATTCCACCCTTTTTTATTAAAAGGGTAGCCGAGTCGATCAGTATTCCATTATTTTATTTGTACAACCGTAGTATAAAGGAAGGGATTGTTCCTTCTTGTTGGAAAACAGCTAATGTTACACCTGTTTATAAAAGTGGCTCAAAAAATGATGTTGAGAACTATCGACAAATTTCACTGCTCTCTATTTTCTCGAAAGTCTTAGAAAGATTAGTCCACAGCGCTATATATCCTATACTTCATCGCGTCATAATACCAGAACAACATGGATTTGTAAAACATCGCTCCACTGTCACAAACCTCATTTTGTTTACAACTTTTTTATTTGAGAATATAGATCTAGGACGTCAAACGGATGCTGTTTATACAGATTTTTGTAAGGCTTTCGATAAGGTGGATCATACTATACTGTTAGAGAAAATTGCATACAATGGTATACGCGGTAGTTTGTGGCGCTGGTTCTCCTCATATGTTACTAACAGATCTCAAAGGGTGGTTGTTAACGGCTATACATCTACTGATGAAATAAGTGTTACTTCCGGGGTACCTCAAGGATCCATATTAGGACCTTTATTATTTGTTTTATTCGTCAATGACATTGGCAGTTGCTTTAAAAACACGCATTTTCTCTTGTATGCTGATGATCTTAAAATATATAGGAATATTGAAAGCGTTCATGATTGTTTAGCATTTCAAGAGGATTTGGATCGTCTTTCTCAATATTGTACTAAAAATAAACTGCAGTTGAGCATTCCAAAATGTAAAAAAATCACTTTCACAAAAAAGGTTCAAGTTGTTAATTTTGATTATGAACTTATGAACACAAAATTACAAAAAGTCGAAATGATTAAAGATTTGGGCATACTTCTTGACTCAAAATTACACTTAGATACACATATCAATAGTATAGTAAATAAAGCTTACCAGTTATACGGATTTGTCATGAGAACCTGCAAGGATTTCAAAAGACCTTCAACATACCTAACACTGTATAAGTCACTGATAAGATCACAGTTAGAATATGCATCAGTAGTTTGGAACCCCTTTTTCCATAAGTATATTAATCAAATTGAAATGGTTCAAAAAAAATTTCTTCGTTCTGTTACTTATAAATGTTATCATGGAAAACAATCCTACATTAATATTTTGAAAAAATACTCGCTTTTATCACTGGAGTCCAGACGATTGTTCTTGGACCATGTATTTTTGTACAAAATCCTTGGCAACTTCTTTGACTGTACACAGTTGACCGACCACATATCCTATCAGTTACCTAGTCACTCTCAGCGCATTCGTGACACTCGTACACATGGCGTATTTGCACCCAGATTTAGTAGAACCATAGCAGGCCAACGCGCGCCGCTGCGTCGTATCATGTACTCGTATAATAAAAAAATGTCTCATATAGATATATTTCAAATATCTCTTAACCAGTTTAAAAATAGCATTCATTTGGTATTAAAAATAAAATAAAATAAGAAAATTTAATTTAAATATATGTATAATTAGGCCCGTTTCACTTTGGAATAATATTCTACATTCCTTTTTCTCAGTAGCATGCATGTTATTATTTAAGTTAATATTATTTTGCGGACAATGTTGTTGGTTACATAATTAGTACAATTTTCTAACATTTGTCACATTAGTAAGCATAATTATGTAATTGTTTTTTGTTCCAAATAAATAAAATAAAATAAAATAAAATAAAATATTGTATTCAGTATTTTTGATACCCAAAATGGGAATTTATTGTCACCCGATTAAATACTACCCAAAAATAAACAACGCACACAGACAAATTCTGTGGTTGCAGTGCATCAACATTTTTGAATAAATTCGATATGCTATGATGCTACCTAAAAACACGTTATCATAAATTTTTGTGGATTGTACGAGTATACCTGTTACTACTAGCCTTATTTAAATTTATTTTTATATAACTCCTTGTTAATGAATATTTTCTACATTATAATTTGTTTTGAAACAAAGTTGTTCTTTGGAATCTGGGAGAGAGTCAGTTGTTTAAATGAAATTAGCAAAACAATAAACAAGCGCAATTTGAAGAAAAGCGTCAAAAACACCTATTCACTGTAAATAAAAAATAAAGGTTTTTTTTCTATTGACATTTGAGTGGCGCGAACAAAACACTTGTTGTGTAATACAAACACGTAATTATTGCAATATCTTTATCACACGAGTAAAAAAACGTATACTGTTATCTTATACCTTTAAACGAGCAATTCTTGTATACGTATATATTTCTGTGATCTCGGAAACTGCTCTAACGATTTCACTGAAATTTGGTATATGGGGGTTTTCGGGGGTAAACAGTCGATCTAGATTAGGCTTATTTTTGTGAAAACGCGTTTTTCAAGTTTTCATGGGTTTTCATGCGTTTTTCTTTCGACGCAGAATACGATCGCTAATTTCGTCCTGCCGGCCACTGTCCATCTAGTCCAGCAGGTTAAGACGTGGACGGCAAGAAACGAGTGTTACGGGTTCTAATCCCGCTCGGTGACTTACTTTTGTATTTTTTATATGTTCATTCAAGTTTTCTTTTTTTACTGTTTTTAGAAAAGTTTAAAAAAATTTAGCTAATGATTGAGATAACAATGTAAATTATCACCTAAACACCACTATATTACAATACATAGTAATAACCGAGCAAAGCTCGGTCGCCAAGATATTTAATTTTGTAAGTTATGTTTAATTAATCAAGTTTGTTTATCTAATCTGTGTGCATGCTGAGATAATATAATTCCATTCCAACTCTTTTCTTTCTCAAATTCCATTCATTTTGCTTAGATATCATTTCAGTGTTTCACTGTCAGCAAATTATGCGCGTACAATGTCTTATCAACCACAAGACAAATGCAAAAGTAAAATTGCTGGCAGTTTGCTCATGTCGGATTAATTCAAATGGATAAGGGGGCGTGCCCCTTGAGATCTATTTAATAGGAGCTACTTTGTAGTTTAAGATGAGCTGCTAAACTACAATTTGATGTACAAGGTTATATAGCAAAGGCAATAATAGATTACTAGTCGTCGGGTCACATTATTAGCTACTAAAACTCTAGCTCAGTCAGGGTTGCCAACCCTACTCAATATAGTATCCTACTATATCGGGGGCAAGATTGCACACTCGGCTCACAGCTCAGGCTGCAACCCACAACCTCGTGTGCAACGAGCAACCAAAGCTAACTTGTCTCACAATGTACTATTATGAATACGACTGTCATTGGCTAATAGTGTATAGCTCACTATTTATTTGTGAGTAGCTGAAAATAGGACCGTGCCTGAATAAGCGAGAAATTCTATAATAAACATTTTGGCGCCGTAAAATCTTATTGAAAATCCTCATATTATTTCTGATATAAATGTTTGGTTATAATTTTCTTGCAACTTTATCTAAACTTAGACGACGTTCCTTTGAATTTGGAATTTGCCATGATGTGGAATGTGATTGCTGATTGCAGAAACGAAAATTGTAAGGAATTGGCTTGGTATATACAAGATGTTAATGAATGAACCAAAATCGGGAAAACCGTTTCTTCGGACCATCAAACTGAACAAATTTAACTACGGAACCAAATCTAAAATCACCAAAGAAAAATTTGCTGTTTCATACTTTTTGATATTTTCGTTATTATATTTTGTATGAAACAGCTGTATTTTTTTGCGATTTCAGAGTTGGTACCATAGTAAAAGTTGTTCAGTTTGTTGGTCCGAAGAAATGGTTTTCCCATTTTTGCTCTTTGGTCTACCTACTTTACCTTATACTACTACAACAAACTATTATTTTAATGAGGTTATTGTTTGTAAATAAACTATAAAACCTTAACTTCAATATGTGCAAGTGAATTTTTGAAACATTATTTACTTAGCGAGCAATAATTTCATTAAGACGAGGGCGCCTCTTGAGGGCTGTAATAAGGCGCTTCATTGTCATAATTTTCATAGCAAAAGTTAACAAAATAAACGATTGTTAACTTAAGGTACCAATACTTAACTGCGGTCTTTTTAAACGTTTTATATTGGTACTTACAAATAAATCAGTTTTAATTCGGTTTACTTGAATTTGGATTATCTGAAGTGCTAAATCGAATTTAGCTATTTCAACAGAATAATTGTCAAAACGTATTAAAGTGGACCAAAACCAATACATTACAGAGCTTATCACTACTTCGCTTTTTAGTGGATTTAGCGACGCTTTCTATTTTTTTTAACTCAATTACAGTGTCAAAGGCAAAAATAATATCAATTCTAAACGAAAAAGGGCAATAGAGACACGTATCAAGCACTATATTTAACATAGCAACGTGTTACAAACAAACCATAGAGTACATTGTACATTATTATACTAGAGAATCCTAATGATCAACGCCATCTAGCGAAATGTGACAAAATGTGTACCATATACTATAAAGGTACTAGTTGGTTCCTCTATTATATCTTGTAATATTTTAGGGAGATAATAGCCATTACCATATTTTTCTTATTATATTACTAGCGGCCGCCCGCGGTTTCACCCGCGTTGTTCCCGTCCCCGTAGGAATATCGGGATAAAAAGTATTCTATGGCCATATACAGAGAGAAAGCAGGTTGACGCAGGTTGAGGCAGGTTGCTATACTACATGCTGGGAGGGACGTCCTGCAATCCCCCCAAGCAGAAGAAGATGAAAAAGTCGACGACCCAGCAGGCGCCTACCCAACAGGGTGGCGAAGTGGGTATGGAGACAGCCGATACCATTGGCGCGGAGGCAGCGGGCTCTAAGCGGGCGGATGGCCCAGACGAGTCGCAGTTGAGGGGACCGGGTTACGGAAGCGGGGAACTTCCGTAGCCCACTCCAGGGTCTCCGTGGTGGAACGGCGCGCCTTGTGTTCCGGCGCGCCTCACCGGTTGGGGGAGCATCTGAGCTTCCAATTTTTGTTTGTCGACCGTTTGGACGACCGGCGACTGACCGCGGTTGTATACATTGTCTTCCCGTAGTCTGTCGCATTAACGGCTGAGGAACACCCAGGGGGTTTTAGTGGAGTCACCACATAACCCCCTCATTTCCCCGGATGAGGGGGTATGCGAAGGCATTTCCCCCTGGCAAAAAAAAAAAAAAAAGGTTGCTATACTAAAATGGACCTTATCCCCGCGCATTATATTATATTTTCGCTATACTAAAATGGACCGGCGCATATAAGCGCTTACAAGCGCCGGTCCATTTTAGTACAGCGAAAATATAAAAATCTATAATATACCAATTTTGAGAAATTATATGTATAATTCGGCGAGTGATCTTTATTCTTGAGTTTCGAAGGTGCTGGGTACCCTGAAAATAAAATAGCAATGAAAAATATCATAATAATAAAAGACGCTAAATAACATTTGAACTAAATCTTTATTTTACTTACGTTTTATTTTCGCATTCGCCTTTGCAGGTTTTGCACTGTAAAGTGCAAGGTAGGCCAACGCCTCGGCAGCCACAACGCATTGAGTCACAGTTCAATTTACATCCACAATGGTCAAGGAGGCTTAATTCTGGCCAAATTGCAGTAACCTTCGACCATCGTGGAGTCCATCTATCTTTGACATCTTTCCATCCCCAAGAAGATGGACTTTGGATTGATTTATCCATAAGGCATTTCCCCATGCACGCAGATCATGTTGTTCAAGGGCACCTGAAGTAGGCGTAAGACCTGTCACTAGCCTGCTTTTAGTCGAAAACAAATCTTTCCGAACCGCCATAACAGTAATGTTCTCTGTTTGTGCATCGTACAGCTGGCAAGTGCATCTGGAAGCAAGATTAGCTTTATTTGAGAACGAGTGAAATAATTATGTTAACTTACACTATATACAATAAAACAATGGGTACAAACCTTTCCAAATGAGCCAATATTTCTTCAGAGGAATTTCTATAGGATAGGACTCGACATACTTGCAAAAGCAGTAGTTACTTCAGGGTGTGAAACCCATGTTTTAAAACAAGTGTTTTACCTTTTTTATTCAAATAACACCCTGTGAAAGCATGAAAGCCTCGAAGCGCAGTTGACATTTCATGACCTAAAGTATAAAGCAATTTTTTGCACTACTGCTACGTAACGGCGTTTGTTAGCTGTCCCCGTCAACATCGACATTACCTGCAGACCTTCATCTTTTAAAATTTCGTACTTAGTACGAAATAAACAAATTTGTGTCCGAAGATCGCATTAACATATGGGTTGCTCCTTGCCTATGCCCAGAGCGATCTCTATCAATTACAATCATCGACTAAAAGCAGGCTGGTGACAAGTCTTCCGCCTACTTCAGCCGCCCTTGAACAACATGATCTGCGTGCAGCGTCTAAGAGGGCGACATATATTATGGGGAAATGCCTTATGGATAAATCAATCCAAAGTCCATCTTCTTGGGGATGGAAAGATGTCAAAGATAGATGGACTCCACGATGGTCAAAGGTTACTGCAATTTGGCCAGAATTAAGCCTCCTTGACCATTGTGGATGTAAATTGAACTGTGACTCAATGCGTTGTGGCTGCCGAGGCGTTGCTTGGCCTACCTTGCACTTTACAGTGCAAAACCTGCAAAGGCGAATGCGATAATAAAACGTAAGTAAAATAAAGATTTAGTTCAAATGTTATTTAGCGTCTATTATTATTATTTTATTATCATGATCTTTTTCATTGCTATCTTATTTTCAGGGTAACCAGCACCTTCGAAACTCAAGAATAAAGATCACTCACCAAATTATACATATAATTTCTCAAAATTGGTATATTATAGATTTTTTATTTTATTTTTCTGTATACATAGAGATCATAAATAAAGCATATGTAAAGAAAAAAATATCACCTATGAGATTTTTTTGTTCAGCGAATCAAGGGATATACCGGCACCATGTAGTGTTTTCTTCAATAACTTTGAAACTATACAAGATATTGATATGAGGTATTTTTTATTAAACGTGCAACTAAATGGGTAATAATACGAATTAATAAAAGAGTACCACATTCATACATTATTTTTATAAAATTAAATAAATACTGAAAAAAAAATATTTTCTTCAATAATGAAGGTTTTTTGGTATTTATTATTATTTTCTGCTACTTTATTATTTTTTAAATAGGTAAACAACTAATTGTCTGTCGATAAACACCTAAATCATCAAAATCGGATCATCCGTTTAGGTTTTAGAAATTTTTAAAGATTTTTTTAAAAAAGTGGCGCCATCTCTGTTCCTAAGGGGTGAATCTTGTTTATCCTCGGATGAAATCGATTAGTTTGGCCCCCACTATCACTGTGCAAAGTAGCTTGCTTCCATCACAAAATGCAGTTTCCTTTTCATAATTACTATGACTAAGGATAAAAAGTTGCCAATATGTTTTTCCAGGTCCTGATCTGTCTATCAACTGAAGGAGAAGCGGCACTCGACATAAAAAAATGCTTAATTTTTATACGATTAAATTTGGTCTTAAAATAAAGGCAATAATATTTGCTACATTGATCAAGTTCTATCCTATTTTTAGCGCATGTAGATAAAAGTTATTTAATTATGAATATTTTTGAAATGGAAACAAAAATTTATAATTTTTCTGCAGTGTTTATAAAAGTAAGACTATAAAAAGTAGCCATACACAGATTTAAGACCTGATAAAAATAGTTGGATTTTATCTGGTCTTAAATCTGTGTATGATCACTTTCCATTATCAGTGGCAATCAAACAAAGCTGTAGAACACGACAATAGCTAAACAATGTGGTAAACCTTGAAAAATAAAAAAATATCATTTTTGGAGATATACAAATATAGGTTACGGCGGGTTGCGATCTCTAAGATTTGGGTTAAAGTATCTATAATTTCGTAATAAATAACTATATCACAACGGCAAACAGTAACCATTTTGGTGATTTAAATGTGCTACGGGCTACTGTACTATTACGCATTCATAATATTGAGTTGGATGGATCACTATCTGCCGCCCGCGACCTCGTCCGCCGCGTGGACTTTGTTTCAGGTCCCTAATACTACTAGCGCGGTTTTATTGAATGTACTTTGGTATTTAGTTGGTATTTGGTTTGATTTTTGGTTTTTCCCGACGTTTCGGCACCTTTGCAGCTGCCGTGGTCACGGGGGACTGAAGCTACCCGTGAGCCTACCCTCAAGCGATGAATTTTTTTTATACGTTCAGAAATTAAAATTTAACAAAATTTTTAATTATTTTATGTTGATTTATAATTTAATTTTATGAATTATTTAATGCTAAAAAGAGAGAGAAATCTACTGAAACTACCACCATTTCATAAAATTGGGAGGCCCCTCCAAGAAAGAAATGGCGAAAGAAAACTTGGAGAGGGAGCCGACCTCCGTCTTTTGTATTAATTTATTTATTTGCAAAAGGAACTAACCGTATCATTAGATCTTACAGTGTGTGTGAGGGGCTTTAGCTTGTGAATGATGGGGTCCCAAGCTGGTGGAATTTTCCAACCATCATCTCTATTGAAATTAGGATATTTATTTATTTCGATAGCCTCGCGGAGCATTCTAGGGATAAATCTACGTTCCCTAGCAAGGATTTGGGGTTTGTCAAATCTAATATAATGGTTGGGCCCCTCAAAGGCGTGTTCACTCACTGCAGATACCTTAATGGTGACTCTCACCATCATCCTATACAGTTAGCTACCGTAGGGAAATCTTTGTTTCAGAGAGCCCGCGGAATCTGTGACAAACAACACCTGACTGCTGAGCTTCAGCACGTCCAACAAGTACTGCGTAACAACAAGTTGCAAGTACCACACCTCAATCACAGAAAACGCGCCAAACCAGCCACAGTAGAGCGTCAACCTGCCATCCTACCATACTTGAAGGGTGTCACTGACAAGATTGCAAACATTCTGAAGCGAGCGTCAATCAAAACTTACTTCAAGCCGCCGAAGAAGATCAACCAATTCTTACGACCTGTCAAGTGTAATATCCCCCTTCAAGCTGCAGGCGTCTACAAACTAGATTGTGACTGTGGACTCTCCTAGATCGTGCAAACAAAGAGAAGCATAGGGACCCGCGTCAAAGAGCATGTAGCTGACATGAAACATAGGCGCGATAACAAGTCTGCAGTGAGTGAACACGCCTTTGAGGGGCCCAACCATTATATTAGATTTGACAAACCCCAAATCCTTGCTAGGGAACGTAGATTTATCCCTAGAATGCTCCGCGAGGCTATCGAAATAAATAAATATCCTAATTTCAATAGAGATGATGGTTGGAAAATTCCACCAGCTTGGGACCCCATCATTCACAAGCTAAAGCCCCTCACACACACTGTAAGATCTAATGATACGGTTAGTTCCTTTTGCAAATAAATAAATTAATACAAAAGACGGAGGTCGGCTCCCTCTCCAAGTTTTCTTTCGCCATTTCTTTCTTGGAGGGGCCTCCCAATTTTATGAAATGGTGGTAGTTTCAGTAGATTTCTCTCTCTTTTTAGCATTAAATAATTCATAAAATTAAATTATAAATCAACATAAAATAATTAAAAATTTTGTTAAATTTTAATTTCTGAACGTATAAAAAAAATTCATCGCTTGAGGGTAGGCTCACGGGTAGCTTCAGTCCCCCGTGACCACGGCAGCTGCAAAGGTGCCGAAACGTCGGGAAAAACCAAAAATCAAACCAAATACCAACTAAATACCAAAGTACATTCAATAAAACCGCGCTAGTATCCGTTAAAAAGTGTTTTATTTCATGTCTAGTGAGCGCGTAAACTTGAGAAGTGAATATCCCTAATACTAGCTTTCTTCCCTTATTTCACACCCATCGATATTAATTTTCGTGACAAAAGGTAAGTAGAGAAGCCTGTCCTTTCCCATGGTCAAATCTATTCTCTGATATTCATCAAAATTGATTCAGTGGTTCAAGAGTGAAAAGGTGTGACACAGTAACTTTCACATTTATAATAGTTGTTAGGCATCATAAATATAAAGATAAGCAGGTATTTTTCTTGAGAGCTCGAATCTTTGGTTCTTATCGGCGCGGCAGAGTGAACAGTCAGCAAACAATTTGTCAATATTGAGCGGGTACTATCAATATTGTTATTGACACAGGGATCCTAAGGCAGGACCTACATATTGTACCTACGTTTTTGGGGAAGAAAATATTCGATAGCTTTCACTTCTTCATGCGGCGGGATAGGATCCTAAAAATGAAATTGAAGAGTATAACAATAATAGATGTGTACTGGGTGAGAAGCACTGACATGATTTTTTTTTATTCTTATTAACTGGACTGGCTGTCTGTATGATTTGACAGCAAAGTTCTTGTGCCTATTTGAAACGCCACTAGCGTGAGTCTAAAGAACTAATTTTGACGTATTCAATGAAAATGGTTGCCGTGATGGTCTTTCCAGACTTCAGACTTTAGTACCATGTTCCTCACACTATGCTCACGCTACGTCCTACAGCGCCAAAATGGCGGAAATCAAATAGGCACAAGAACAGTTTGACAGCAGCCAGTCCAGTGTAATAATATAGAGGTCAATGGTGAGAAGATATTCCCAAATCCATGATTGCGAACAATTTTTTTTTCTGTTCATTGACAGCATTGACACTGTCTGTGAAATATCCCTTTGTCGGGATTTACGATAAGCTAAGTAATCCCAATATAATAGGAGTGTTTAAATCATTGTCACTTATCAGTTTCCACTTCCCTTGCTGCGGTTTGTACGATATTGTACATAGGTAGGGTTGCCAGGTCGTCTAACCCAATAGCCGGACAGACTAGTCAGTTTGGCCGGACATTTGGGTAAAAAAGCCGGACACCCTAAATTATTAAGGATTTTGTGTCTTAGTAATAATAGGACAATTTTTTTACGTAAATCTAGGCTTTTTTGATGCTCGGTGCTCGCTGTCTCGCTCTCACCCACGCACGAATCGCGGTGTGGGGCAGCAGAAACGACGAGGCGCCGCTGCTGCGCCTCGCCTCGCGCCGCTCGCTCGAACGACCACGTGCGTGAGTGAGTGGTAAATGTAAAAAGCTTAACAAAAGCCGGACTGGCCGGACACCGTTTAATTTGGCCGGACACTGAATCAAAAAGCCTACCTATGTCCGGCTTTAGCCGGACGCCTGGCAACCCTATACATAGGTATAAGTTAGCAAAGAGTCATTCACAGCGGAATATCGATCGAAATTAACTATTTAATAAACTTGCTTCACGAATATGAACCGCAACGTATCACGAAGGTGAAGTTTGTTTTATCCCGATATTGATAATACAAAGTTATTTTCAAGACTGAAAAAAATACTGTAGTATGTATAAAAGTCCATATAAAAAAATCTAGGAAGTTACAAGTCGTGGTAAAGTTTGGCCGCATGATGGATACTGTTCTGTATAAGGCTGTGTTTAACTACTTTAAGCTGGGCCAACCTCTCCTTACAAATAATTCAAATGCGGCGGATTATATTATAGTAAGTAGCTTTAGCTTTCGACCCGCTTCATTCAAAAAATTATAACTATCTATACAGGTTTAGCCAGGTTGCGGGACACTAGTCAAAGATGAGCCTTTTTTCGAAAAACACACCCATCGTCTACTTTTACCTTAGAGCATTCAAAAGACTTTTACGCACCGTCATTTGAATCGCATAATATTGCAGAAAGGGCATAAGTCCAATAAAATATAAAAACAAACTTTGATAAACGGAACGTTCCATACTCATAGCCGAATCAAATTATGCAAAAACGGCATTAGTCTGAACACTCCGGTACAATCTCTCGAACATCAAACTATACAGTTTGTGCAAAAAAGGCATTTGAAGTTTTATTCTATGCCTTTTTTAGGGTTCCGTAGCCTGAAGGAAAAAACGGAACCCTCATAGATTCGTCATATCTGTCTGTCCGTCCGTACGTATGTCAAAGCAACTTTATTCCGAAACTATTAGGATTACACAGTTAAAACTTAGTAGTTAGATGTATTCTGTGAACCGCTTTACTACTGTTACACAAAATAAAAAATATTAAGGCTGTATATTCGGCATTTCAAAGAAATTAGCGTTTTTCCAATGAAGTTCTAAAGAATGAAAGCATTACTATTGATGTAAACTTTAGTTTTAGGAAGCAACATTCTTAAATTAGTGCCGTATAGAGAGAAAAACATAAAACATTATCAGGTATTATAAAACGAAGACAATCTGTTTAAGTGAATTTAAAATTTGCTTGTCAGAGGTATTTTTCACAAACGTTTGAGCTGTAACAAATAAGAATACGACTCATATTTATTTTTTCACTTATTGTTTGTATTGTCAAGGAGTTCCTTAAAGAGAGAAAATTTAAAAAAATGTTTTTAATCACAGAGATATAAAATATTTAAAAAAATGCCTTATTCGGTACACTTTGACATGTTTTTTTACTGGTATTTACAGACTCTTAATTTTTTTTTCTTAGGAGTAATGAGGTATTTGTCTAATGTATTGCTATTCTTATAACTCTTTCATAATTTAATAGGAAATTTCAAAGTTCGCCCTCATTACGGTCCGCGCAGAGTTGTTTTGATCAGTTGTATTGAAAATTTAAAAATGGAACACGATGCGCGTCTACAGCAAAAGGGGGTTAAGGGGGCTCCCCATACATGAAACTGAAACTGAATTTTTTTTTCATCAAAGCAGTACGTGCGGGGTCTATAGATAGTTCTTTAAAAATGACATTAAGGTTTCTAAAACTATTTTTTCTCAAAGTCATCCGTTTGAAAGATATACACTGCCAAAGTAGTAAAATGTGTGTGTCGCCCCTTTAACTTTTAAAATAAGCAAGTGAAAAATCTAAAAGAAATGTATGCTGTAGATCTTAATAAACACTTTCAACGAAAATCAGTTGGAATGAGATATTTACTAGTTAGAGACATAGCATATTTTACAAAACCGCAAATATAACTTTGTCATATGAAAAACAAAGTTATTTTTACAGATAAAAAATGATATATTAAATAAGGTATGGTATATGGTAACTACGGAACCCTACGGGGCGTGGCCCAACACACACTTGGCCGGTTTTTTAACTTAATTCCCTAAAGTAAATGGACTAATGCCCTTTCTGCAATATGCGATTCATTTTAAATCCAATATTTTTTAATGGAGGTTCATACTTTACTACAGTCACTTATTTACTTTGTGCTTGGGTGCACCAAATAATGACAGGATGTCTGTCTGTCGCCTACACAATTAGAACCCTTAAATTAATTACAAATTTCTCTGTCGACTTTGCAAACTTGCACGGAATTATAATGAATTCGGTTTCACTTACGTATCAACAGGGAGTTATTGATTTACTTAATGATCAATCAAAAGTAACAAAATATAGTACACTTGTACCTACTACATTAATTGGGATGTTGACTAATGAATAAAATAACGAAATACTAAGAAATACTAATAAAAATCGTAAACATATTAAATTTTAGGGTAGCTTGTATACCTCTTGGTTTTATATATTGCATATTATTTGTTTTATGACCCTTCAAAGTTGGGTGGACAAGTCCATTTAAAAAGTATAAAATTTATTAAAATAAATGATACCTTTAATTAGTTCGTAAAATGTATAGCAAATTTGTCTAAGAAACCATTTTGATAAACACAATATTTAATATAGCTGCCGAACAAATTTCCTACGCGTTGCATACAAACTACTGAGGCGTGACGTCATAATTCAGTAGCCGTTAGTATGGAGCGTTTTTGGGCGAGTCCATTTGTGTGCATTTCACACTGTGATATCTCGGGCAGTTTTCAAGCTAGCGAAATAATTATTTTACCAATGTTTCTTTTTTTGAGAGGTAATTTATGTAATATAAAATAAAAAAAGTTGTCAACATCCCAATTATGTATTCTGTTATTAGTTCCAGATGAGTAGGTACAGTCAAGTTCAATAATATGTACGCACCTTTCATAGTTCACCAACCTTTAATGCCTATATGTAATTAAATTAACATCTTGTCAGAAGTGCCAAAATTGCGGAGATATTATTAGGTACTTGATTATTATGGCTAATAACTGAGATATAAATACCAAGTTGATATTCAAAACATGAAAGATGAACAGTTCCGCCAGTTATAATTAATTTGTTTGCCTTCCAAAATTCTTCAACACAATAACAGCAGCGGCGTCACTTCCTGTAGGTGTGAGCTTGGTGGTTGATTCGTCCAAGCTTGGCGCCAGTCTGGCGGCGGCTACGTCGGAAGCGTCACGACTTGTGATAGGGTTGGCTATTAGCATTACATATTAACGCAACGAAATAATAAAACGAATGTTTGATGAAGTAAATTTGTATTGATTTTATATTAATTTAATCTAATTCTTTATTTTCATATTAAAAAGAAAAGTTGTATGAAAATCCATACTCCACCATATATTTAACCTAATTTAATAACAATAGAAATATCTGCAAAATGCAAATATCTCGGAAACGGTGCGTCGGAGCTAAAAAATAAACATTTTTCGACCCCCTCAAGAACCACGGAGTCATATAAGAGGTATTAATTGAAATGTCAAAAAACGGTCAAGTGCGAGTAGGGCAAGAGCTCTCCTCTGGATTTTGTAATCCTGCTGTCGATAAAAGTTCTTATTTGCCATATGCAATACTATAACTTTTAAAAATCGTGCACCCGTTCTCAACTGACTAAAAACGATTTTTATTTTTTTTATTGATTAGTAAACGAAACTGAATAAAAAACGCGCTGCGCTGTCGTTTTCTCCATCCCAACAACAGCCGCAAAATCCCGACATTTTCAAATTTTCTCCATATATTTTGAACTTCTGATGTGGCAATCTTACTCAAGAATATACGGGAAATAAAGCTCATTTAAAAAATACCTATTTTAATTTATGTTTATTTATTAATTTGACTAGGTGCTTATGAAAAACTGATTTGCCCCCCCTGGCTCAGAACCTGGGTACCCCCTTGATTCTTCCCTATCTGAGAAACGTGTTTTTTTTCGATTTTATATTTTTTTGTTGGTATTTTTATAGGTATTCAAATCGTGGAGTTACACTGCGAACTTTTTGATTTGAGCGCGGGATAAAATTAAAAAGCTCTATCACCAAACATTTGGCCTTGGGTAAAGGATCAAGTATTTGAAATCCACTTTGATGTTTGAATAGGCAACCTTTGAAAGGCTTTTATAAACTAAACTTGCTTGTTAGAGAAAATCCAGGATAAAAAGTAGGTATTATAAGTTTCATCAAAATCCGATCAACCGTTTTTAGGGTTCCGTACCAAAATGGTAAAAATGGAACCCTTATGGTGTGACTCAGTCTGTCTCTGTCTGTCTGTCACAGCTGGATATCTCGAGAACTGCTAATGGTATCAACTTGAAATTTGGAATAGTTTAAGATGACATTTGGCCAACTATTTTGCAAATAAGAAATAAATTAAAAAAAATATCTTTTTTACAACAGGGACTGAAAAGGGGTCTTCAGAAATTATCAAATTTCTAAAAAAAATAACATTAGTTCTACTATCGGTCAAGAGATGGCGCTGACATAAAACTGCAATACTAATTTTATTATGCTACTCTGCAGTGTGGTTTTATGGTGCAATTATGATGGTACGGAACCCTCGGTGCGCGAGTCCGACTCGCTCTTGACCGGTTTTATTTTTACGTGATTAGGCGGGCGAGGCAGGCGTTGCACGCGGCGGGCCTCGCATGAGGATTTATTTTCCCTTACAAAAGTTGAATCCCTATTTCAACCCTTTAGGGATTAAATCATGCCCAACGTGTTGGACTCTCGTATAATAATGTACTCTATGGTGTTGGACTTCAAAATATGCATACCTCAATAAATCCATATCGATTTTTAGGATAATTTCGAATTATTATGTTTGCTTATTTGTTTTAAGTTTTTAACTATATGCCTAAACAATAAATTTAGTAATTTTTACTTTGAAAATGAACGCCTTCCATACACACTTTCATCCCCTTTTCACCAATTTGGGGATGGAATTATCAAAAATGCTGAAAGACGCATATACACTCGGCATCAGAAAAATCGCACCTTTTAAACAATTTCTTCAAAGTTAATTTAATCCTATCTAATTTAATGGTAAGTGTTGTTATATACTTCTTCCCCTTCGGACATAGCCAACAGTCTACATTCAGAAACCGTTGGAATACTCGTCGAACGGAATCAATTACCTACCTGAGATTCAGTTTCCGAGCAACATTAAATTGCCTAATTTTTTTGCACTTCATGGATAGTATCCATCTTGGGTATTCCTTTTTTTAATTGAACTATTGCAGTGTGTTTTCTCCATCATCTCGATAGCGAATTTACCCGCGTTTCCTGAATTGACCCTTTTTATTTCCCATTTATGGCGGCGCAAGCAATAACGCTTTAAGCGTTTAATTATGGTAACTATTATGTTAATCAAATTAAACAATTATTATTTGAAAGCTCATTAAATGTAATTTTAATAGATATCAACATTTAAACAATAAAACGTTATCTAGCAATAGCAGGTGGCCAAGTCTAAACTTATTTTCGAAGAGGTGCGATTTTTCTAACGTCGAGTGTATTTAATTTTCTATTGTCAGCCTAAACACAAAATTTAAAGATCCTACAAATTAAAACTGATGGACTCTCATACAAATTCTATTTTACCCCCTTAGGGGTGAAATTTCAAAAAATCCTTTCTTAGTGGATGCCTTGCCTACACCGTATAGGGTGTGCAAATGTGCATAGGTTCAATAGTTTAGGCTGCGCGTTGATATATCAGTCAGTCAGTAAGGAGTCACGTCTTCGAATTTTATATACTTGTATTTTGAGATACTTCTCCATGATGACGCAGGGTTCCCGGGTTCAATTCCCGAGGGGGGTACAATTGTGGGTGGTAGGGCTTATTTCAAGTCCGCCTGGCTAGGTACCACCATCTTACCTAAGTCTGACGCCATAACAACAATTTAAAAATTGATTTGTTTCGGCAGTTAAAGGTAAGATAGCCAGTTCCTCAGTGATGAGGATTCTGGGTGTAGTGCGCTTCCACCTTTTCGGCCTTATTCTCATTTAACATGAGGTGAGGGGACGGTCAAGCAATATCCCGTTGTGCATAAAAAAGATCCGCGGCGCGCTGAATCGACGCCGCGCGCCGCCAGCCTTCATAGTAAATGTATAGAAGGTTAACTTGACTCGCCGTACCTAGTGGACGCCAGCCATTAAAGGGTGAAAATAATTTAGAATGACCATTTTAACGAAATGGAAACAAAAATGAAACCGTAACAAAAATGAAATACGTAACAAAAATAACACAATGAAATATTAAGGCATAATCACATCGCCCAATGAAGGACTTATTTTAAATTGACCACATGCAATAATGATAAGCAATAAAACACTTTATTTATTTTTATTATTCGTTTATTAATTAAACGTAAGTATATTAAAGTCAAAAGGAGATAAAAAAAGATTATTATTTCTCATAAAAACCTATTTTTTCAATTCGAAAACTATCATAAAGAAAACAACTTACCATTGTGAATGCGGCTTTTGTTCATTTTTGTTTTGTCAGTTTTGTGACGTGAGAAAAAAATGTGACAAAAATCATAACAAAAATGAAAAAGCAGCCTAGTTGGAAAGTAACCTCAAATATTTTGGGCTCAACAGGAATGTCAATAAGTTATAAGCACTTTGCATTTCAATAATGGTAGACAATAATCTATCTATACAATAAATGAAATGTTATTATTCATTTACCTGAATTATTTAGCTAACAAAACAAAATTGATCAACAAAAGTTGGAATTTAAATCACCGACATAAAAAACACGCGTCACCCACTAAAAATGTACGATGACAAAATGGCTGACATGTAATCGCTTCTCGCATGTGATTGGCTAGTCTGAAAGCCAGTTTTTTCATTTGATAAGTAATTAATATTACTTAATTTGGTCGTGAGAAAAATGATAAACAAAATTGAATTGATTTCGAACCAAAATTTTAACTATACCTAAATGAAATGAATTAAAGTTACTATACCTCTATAGGAATTGCAAATTGTTTTGTCTTTACAAAAATTAAACAGATATTGGAATATTACAACTAGTATTTTAATAGAAACGTGTTTTGTAACGCGAGTCAGGGAGATGACAAATTATTTTGTATGGAGATAATCCCGACTCAAAAGTTTCGCCGTACACGCGGTACGAGCCTCGTACCCATCTCCGGTATGCGGTTTTGGTTTCGCGACAGCTGCGAAAATTCCATACAAATTACCACGAGGGATTTCGATCGAGTATTACCGCTCCGTTTGAGTAGGCCTTTAGTTTTAAAATCTTTGCGGAAGAAAATTTCATACTTCTTAGTTCGTTTTTAGGGTTCTGTACCAAAATGGTAAAAAAGGAACCATTATGGTGTGACTCAGTCTGTCTGTCTGTCAGAGCTGGATATCTCGAGAACTACTAATGGTATCAACTTGAAATTTGGAATAGTTTAAGATGACATTTGCCCAACTATTTTGCAAATAAGAAAGAAATAAAAAAATATTATTTTTTTAAAACAGGGATTGAAAAGGGGTCTTAAAATTTGAAGTGAGGTGACTAGGGCATGTGGGGTATCATATGAAAGAGCGCTGTTTGCACATTTAATTTTTTTTTTCTTTTGTCTTAGGCCGCACAGTTTTCGACTTATGATGAAAAATGTAAAAAAAAAAACCGTTCTCCCCTTATCTCCGAAGTTTGCAAAGAGAAAAATCTGAAATAATTCTATGTGATAGTAGTTTATGTAAAGATTACAGGAAAAATAAAACGATGTCTCAATATAACACACTTTTTTAGAAATTGAAAAAACAAACAAAAATCTCGCTGTCCTAAGAATGCTGACCTAAGAAAAAAAAAATAGTTCCACTATCGGTCAAGAGATGCCGCAACCTAATACTACAATAATAATTGCTGGCTGGTTCTAATATCATTACTTACTATTTGCCGTACGAATAAACGAAGAATAAGTTCCTACTTAGTAATATAAACAGTTCGCAATGTGGAGTGGCTGAAACGTTTTTCAGTCACCATAAGCAGCTGTGGTTAAGATTTGTAAATTAACTGTCCGCCTGTTCGCCCTTCCACCTGTCTGCCGTTTATCCTACTTTTTCAAAGACTGTACTAAAGTAACATATCCAAATATGAAATAAAACACTTTTTAACGGATACTAGCGCGGTTTTATTGAATGTGCTTTGGTATTTAGTTGGTATTTGGTTTGATTTTTGGTTTTTCCCGACGTTTCGGCACCTTTGCAGCTGCCGTGGTCCCCCGTGACCACCCGTGACGTAAAAAAGGAACCATTATGGTGTGACTCAGTCTGTCTGTCTGTCAGAGCTGGATATCTCGAGAACTACTAATGGTATCAACTTGAAATTTGGAATAGTTTAAGATGACATTTGCCCAACTATTTTGCAAATAAGAAAGAAATAAAAAAATATTATTTTTTTAAAACAGGGATTGAAAAGGGGTCTTAAAATTTGAAGTGAGGTGACTAGGGCATGTGGGGTATCATATGAAAGAGCGCTGTTTGCACATTTAATTTTTTTTTTTTTTTGTCTTAGGCCGCACAGTTTTCGACTTATGATGAAAAATGTAAAAAAAAAACCGTTCTCCCCTTATCTCCGAAGTTTGCAAAGAGAAAAATCTGAAATAATTCTATGTGATAGTAGTTTATGTAAAGATTACAGGAAAAATAAAACGATGTCTCAATATAACACACTTTTTTAGAAATTGAAAAAACAAACAAAAATCTCGCTGTCCTAAGAATGCTGACCTAAGAAAAAAAAAATAGTTCCACTATCGGTCAAGAGATGCCGCAACCTAATACTACAATAATAATTGCTGGCTGGTTCTAATATCATTACTTACTATTTGCCGTACGAATAAACGAAGAATAAGTTCCTACTTAGTAATATAAACAGTTCGCAATGTGGAGTGGCTGAAACGTTTTTCAGTCACCATAAGCAGCTGTGGTTAAGATTTGTAAATTAACTGTCCGCCTGTTCGCCCTTCCACCTGTCTGCCGTTTATCCTACTTTTTTAAAGACTGTACTAAAGTAACATATCCAAATATGAAATAAAACACTTTTTAACGGATACTAGCGCGGTTTTATTGAATGTGCTTTGGTATTTAGTTGGTATTTGGTTTGATTTTTGGTTTTTCCCGACGTTTCGGCACCTTTGCAGCTGCCGTGGTCACGGAGTTCTCGAGATATCCAGCTCTGACAGACAGACAGACTGAGTCACACCATAATGGTTCCTTTTTTACGTCACGGGTGGTCACGGGGGACCACGGCAGCTGCAAAGGTGCCGAAACGTCGGGAAAAACCAAAAATCAAACCAAATACCAACTAAATACCAAAGCACATTCAATAAAACCGCGCTAGTATCCGTTAAAAAGTGTTTTATTTCATGTCTAGTGAGCGCGTAAGCTTGAGAAGTGAATATATCCAAATATATTTATGATTGTACGGAACCCTCGGTGCGCGAGTCCGACTCGCTAGTGACCGGTTTTTTTATATATTTTAACTAGTTTACGTTTTAGTCTTTTTAAAAACGCGGTTTTAAAAAAAATCCGTATATTTTTTCATGGAGACACCAAATTTGAAATATTATAAATATTATTAAACAAAGACATACTAAGGATGTTAAGTTAAGCGCAACGCAAGTGAAATGCGTTTACCAACGAACAAAATTTCACTAATATAAAGAACCTATGTATTAAATTATATCTAAAACGTTTGACCTGAGACATGAAAGACGAAGCTAGATTTGTTGTGACATTGCATTGTGCATATTAGGTTTTATTTTTCTGAAAACAACTCATAGTGATAATGATAAGGGTGCGGGTTCAACGAATTTAAAGCACTAGACAAGGGTTGTTTTTCCACAACCCGTGAAGCTTGGCATGGTAGCCAGTTATCAAATGTGCCGCGCGCTGTGCGGACGTTTTCCAGAACGACGCATCGCTAGCATTTCGACAATCGTGTTATGAAAATGACTATGCAACTGTGTTGCGGTGTTTAAAACTTGTTTTAATGATGATTTGGCCTAAAATGTTTGTGACTTTAATTTGATTTTTCGATTGGTTGAAAAGTAAAAGTTGATTTTAGTTACCGAAAGTTTTCTTCAGTGAAGTTTGATAAGTTTTCGGATTATTATCGTAAGTATTTAATAATAATGATGATTACTGGAAAAGTTGTTTTGGTGATAGGAACGCAAATAGTCTGAATTATAGTTTTAAGTTAGATTTATTCACTTTAGTTTCTTAACTTTTCCGGAATGTTATTGTTTGAAGAATTATACAGAACTATTCCAGAAAAGAATATTATATTTTAGGTGAGCTAAGAAGTTAGTAAAGTTTTTGGAAGCCTACGTGGGTGAACGCTTGTCTTAAACGCAATATCGTTTGTTAAAGCCATGAATAAGAAATTGCTTGGCTGGTTTCTTATTTACTAGGCGAAGCTAGATAATTACTAGCGTGGGACGTGGTAGCGGTACTACAATAATTATACATTTATAAATTACCTACTTATTTGGTACCTAAGTATCTCACGTTTTCATTTACTATAATTAAGTAAGAAAATGATGTTAAAGTGAGATTAGCAATTAAAATGTTAAGAGTTGTGAACTAAAAGTCTTCAATGTGGTAGGAAATAATTTTCCTTTGATTTTAATTTTAATGATTTTAATTTTTAGCTTATTTGAATGAAGATTATTTTGACTTTGACTTATTCGATAAAGGTTTGTAACAGCCTTTCACTGGAACATAATTATACTTACAAGGTTGTTTTTTAGTCACTGTTTAAATTTTTCGAAGACAACTTTCTTCAAAAAAGTGTCGTAATTCTCCACAATATTTTAGTTAGGTACACCTTACTAAATTGATCACTTGATCTCTTTGATATGTATGGATGGATAAGTAGTATTTTTTTTACATTTCATGGAATGAACACATCCTTTTTGGATTGTGACTAAAAACAAATGTAATCAAAAACCATAAAATTATTAAATATCGAATGCTAAAAGTGTATAAAATAACCGATTATGTTTATTTATTGTCCATGATTATTTTGACTTGTTTTTTTAGGAACAAATTCTTAAAACAAAAAATAAGATAAGACTTATTTGATTATGAGAAATATTACATGCTTGGTTTTAGATTCATCATAATTTTCTGCAATCGAGTTCTTTGTAAGAGTTAAGCTGAAAGAAAAAAAAACAATATAGTATGTCTAAAGGCAGCTTTTTTAAATAAAAAACTTCTGTTACTTACGAGTATGTCTTCAGCTGTGAAAACGACTCCGAAACTTCGTTAACGTTGGATACGATGAGTTTTTTGAGTGGCACTCATCAAAAGTGCGAAAAACTTTTATAGAAAAAGAGATAAAAGTTTTTTACTTATACGATCTTCTGAGAATACTACGAGTACTTCGTCGATCCAGGTAATTGGAAAAGTAGCAAAGCTTTAAAAAAGTTTAGAATGCTTGTTTTTAGATCTATTGGAAACACTTAAAGGAATCCCTCTTATTTCATTTGTGTTGTAACATTGGGTTAATATTGTATTGCTGAGACACGTAATTTATTAACATAAATCTTAAAGTATTTTTGACTGAGAGCGTCCCGTGTGCTCAATAAAAAATACGGCGTTTGGTGATTGAGGGATATCCTTTGGCAGGGTGAACCTTCTGAACCCTTAGATCATTTTAAGAAGGGGAGCCATCTTGGATTTTTGTATGGATGGTAGTTAAACACAATCTTTTTTTTTTGTATGGAAAAAAAAAATCAAAACCCATAGTGTGGGATATCGAATGAAAGGGATTTTTAAGCTGGTTCCAAATATATAAAATATTATTGCATTGCAGCTACTGGTTTAAAAAGAAAACAGAAAATAGTTTTCCAAACATACTAAGTTTGGGCTCTTGCAGGAAGAATACCACTTAATGAATTCTTATGAAATATACGCCACATAACTTCTAATATACTCTTATCTAACGTCCTGGAAGCAATTTATCTCAAGCTCGATCACCAAATGCCGTATATTGTACTTTAATGTCATCAGCAAATGCAACCAAAGCTTAAGCTTTCGTATGTCCGGCTCTCCATTTCAAGGTCGCATTTTTCAACTGATTCTCGTCAAATTTTGTGAGCAGGTTCTATAATTATATAGGTTTTTTTGTCGATTCAGTTTATCGACATTTTGCAAAATGGCGGAGATATGGGTAAAACTTTATTTCAGCCATTTCGAAAAATGTTCAAAAATGTCACCAACGCGAGGTCGACAGTTCATAGAGCCACTAGTTAGTAGTATTTTTAAGAAATAACACTAGTAACTTGGAAAGATTTCATTAAAAACTTTTTAAAGTCAAGGTCTTCTAGTTAGCGCATTAAGTTGCAAGATGAATCTACTTTCTAGGCATTATGTGCTTTAGGAATTTCCCTACTAAGACATTTTGCGTTTTAGACGTCGCGCTCATAAGGGCATTTAGCGTCCTCGCAGACTACAGACTTTCTATCGGCCGATAGTTAGCCGATAGTTAGTTTTTTACATGAAGAGTCGGTCGGTACCAAATTGTTGTAATGTGCGCACTTGCATACTTCTTCATACTGATTAAAGGTCCGACCCAACTATCGGCCGACAGTTTGGTCTGTAGTTTGCGGGGACTCTTACTGTCTTATTCAGAGATATTTCACAAAACTGGGGTACAAGACTGTTCTAACAAAACCTAGTTTAATGCTTGTAAACCAATCACAATGCGCCTTTTAATCCTTAAACGGTGGGACTAAACGTTAAACTGTCACTCTGAATACGATTTACGCTAAAATGGCGTTAGTCTACAGTCTAACACCATGTTAACTTTAGCCCTAGTTTAACGAAGGCACTCTGAATAAGACAGTTAGTGTCAATTTTCAGGATGACTTGCTAGGTGAGTTTAGTCGAATAAGTGCTCGTTTATGGAGACGCGGGGCGTCAGGCGGCTCGGGCGACGGGGCCTCTCGCGGCGCGTCGGGCGATTTTTCTGTTTACGGAGAGGTGGCGCGTGAAGCGGCACTTAGCATCGCACGCGTAAACACAAACATATGGCACTATACGATGCTGTTCATAGAGACACGTCGCGGGCAGCGTGGCGGTGCCCGCGGCGGCGCCCGCGGCGAATCTTCAAACGGGTAGCGATGCACGCGACGGGCCCCGCTGCGGCGGGCGGGGGCGGCGCTCAATCAAACCGACTAATTTAGTTTTAGTTTAGCGAGAGATGGCAGAAGGTTCCGCCGGCCGCAGGCATAGCTTCATCGAGAATTGCCATCGCGGGCGCCGCCGCGGGCGCCACCGCGAGCACCGCGACGGTGTCCTCCGCGGGCCCCGCCCCATTTTAAACGCATGTAAAATCGCCTCTCCGTAAACACACTCATACAACGCCGTATGTTTGAATTCAGTGCGGGCCGCGCCGCCGCCCGCGTCACGCGACGCCCCGCGCGTCTCTGTAAACGTAGCCTTAGGCTTTTTCTAATGAGGGTGGTGATTCGAGAAACTATAATCATTAAAAGAACAAAGAAAACGGGTTAAAAGAAAATTTAAGTAATTATTTTAATGAGTGATTTGTAAACTAATTTAAAACTTTTAGATAAAACTTAGGTATTTACATCATGCTGAGAACAAGCGATATTAAATATAATAAAAGATTGGAAAAAACTTAAAAAAATGTGTACTATTCGGATTTCACTGGTTTTTAATCGAACAGTGTTTGGTAAGTCAAGGAAGAATATGTTAAAAATTTGCACCAATTTAGGTGGAACAATAGTGTCGGTTAAACGCAAATCAACATGCATTGCATAGCTGCATAGTTGCACATAACCTAGTTTCGAACACAAAATCCTAATACCTGTGACTTAAAATAAAACTCATTTTCACATAAAACGGAGAATACTTTATTCAGGAATACAATTTGCATTACTACAATCGCGAAACAACATCTTTACCGCGATGTAAAAGATTACAGTCTTCACGAAAGTTTTTTGTTAACCTTTTTCTTCGTACTACCTATCTAATATGAAAGGTAGTACTTTAGAGTCTAAAGAAAAGTGTTGTCTAAAGTTTAGACAACACTTTGCTTTGTTAAGTTTGCAAAGGGTTAATTAATTACAGTAACTAGTTATACGCCCTTCTGGTTTCATCCTACTTTATTTATACTATTCCTTAAACTCACTTTCTTCCGTAAAATAATTATCTTCTTTGTATTTTGCTTGACAGACAATCGATAAGTTAATCTATTGTAGGTGATGTAATAATGTGAGGTAGGTAATTAATGATGTTCGGAAATAGCCTCCCGTAATTAGACGATCGTAAAAGGTGATGAAATGAGGAACAATGGAGACTTATTTTATGAGTTAATTTCTCATTTCAGCTTCATCTATTTTCTAACGAAAATTCGACATTAAAAAACCTTGTGCATACTTAGATATTTAACACTTTTCATATTAAATTGAACAAAATTTCGGTGCGAACTTGACAGTCGTAGGTAATGTGTTATTGTCACGTTGAGCAAAGCGAGGGGGCATTATCTCAACATATTTCAATATGACATTTTGTTCCCACGTGAGTGCGACGGCGACGTCTAATGTATTCCAACTCTGACTTCAGACAGTCGTCAAAGCAATTTGTATTGTCGCAGATAGCTGCGAAACTTATAGAGTGTACAGTATGTACGTACAGAATACCTAAGATTAGGGTTGCCAGGTCCAAAAACACAAAAGCCGGATTTGGTTTTTAATTTGGACGGACATTTTACCCTAAAAGCCGGAGATTCCTTTTTTAATAGCTAATTATACATTTTGTAAAGCCGGGCATGTTTTAAAAGCCGAAAAATATTTACAACAGTGTTCGGATGGACTCGGAGTGGGGAAGTCGTGTCGAGGCATTACTTGCGCTCGACTTACGATTACGACTCGCTCGGCAGCCACTCAAAAAGCCAGACAAAAGCCGGATAGGCTGGACGCAGTCAAATTGACTGTGTCCAACCGGGACAGGACAAGAGATCTAAAAGCGAAACATGTCTGGTTCCTGGTCCGATCACCCTACCTATAACGAACTTAGCGAATGCGAATGAACTTACAATGCGATTAAATTGACAATAGACAGTGGTCCGCTGCAACTTCACTCGAGAATGTTTGGCAAAGAGTAAAAATTGTACCACAAGCGCTTTGATGTTGGCCGCTTCGGTTACACAATGTCTGGGCGACCGAGCTTAGCTCGGTTATTACTATTTTATTGTAATACTAGCGGCCGCCCGCAGTTTCACCCACGTGGTTCCTGTTCCCGTGGGAATATCGGGATAAAAAGTATTCTATGTTTTAATCTAGGCTATGTACTATCTGTGTGCTAAATTTCAACCAAATCCGTTCAGTAGTTTTTGCGTGATTGAGGAACAAACATCCAAACCCACAAACTTTCACATTTATAATATTAGTAGGATGGTGGTGTTATAAAAGTAGTTATGATTTCTTTTTTATTTTCCAAAAACTAAAAAACTTATTGGTAATAGTCGTACATAGCCTCGGAGTATCGCCATCTATGAAGTGCTGGTGTACATTTTATTTTGTGGTGCTACTTTACTACACAGCCTCTGCTTGCCGCATAGCATGCTAGCCAAGCACCTATTTCAAAAGTCTTTGCTAGATGGCGTTAAACTACACAAAAATATCCATATTATGCGTCGCAAGAAAAACGCATGAAAACTCGAAAACACGCGTTTTCCCAATCATAATCTAGATTCATTGTTTACCCCCGAAAACCCCCATATACCAAATTTCAGCGAAATCGTTAGAGCCGTTTCCGAGATCACAGAAATATAATATAAATAAATATATAAGAATTGCTCGTTTAAAGGTAGGTATAAGATTGTTACTTAAATTAATCGCATTGTAATTTTCAACACCAATAGAGTTGCAATTTGAACTATTTTTTTGCGATTACCTGTTACTGGGAAAAGAATCAACATATTTAAAGCCCAGTGAAATCTATACGAATATATATGAAAATAATAACATGGGTTGACTGAAAGAGGGGCAGTGCAGAACTGTTATTAAAAAGCCATGTTTTTAGCGAATATTGCACAACACTGTTTGAATGATGGCTGACCTTTCTAATGCAAATACCAGACACATTCTAAAAGGATTTTGTAATGTTTGTTGAATTTCGGTCTCACATCGAAGAAATGTATAAGAAAATAGTTTTAGAATAAAGATTTTCGGTAAAAGCACAATCTATCAGGAATCAGGATTAGATCTGATTGAATTGTGATGTTTTCTAAAAAAACGTAGAGTTTGTAATCATTACGTTAATTAACGCCCCACCCAAACGTAAAAGTATTTTAGGAATAAAGTAGGAACTAATTTTTAAAATAAGGTGATAAAATAAAATGACTAATGTTAAAGAAACATGTAAAATTATATAAATGACTAGTATGAAGTTAATGAACTAGCATCAAAGTTATATTGTTTTTTTATGGAAACAAAATTATCTGTCAAAATATCTGCAGGCCTATTATATTATACTACATAATTATTAATAGATTATTATTATTTTACATTATATACCTATTCGAAATAATTGAGTTGAGTGCTGCTTTGGGATTTATCGCTTGCTTTTATTTCCAAAGCATGAAATAACAGAAATTTATGAGTTGAGAAACCACAAAATCATTTTTTTTATCGATATCAATATCATGTTAACATAAGTTACGTGGGCATTGCACTATTGTTTTGTCATAAGAGAAATCGAATATTTGCGATTTTATTTTGCTTATTATACAAAAAAATATATATCCAATGTCATATTTTTTTAGGCTTTTTGCGATTCCCGGCATCAAGGAATCGAATTACATACAAATTCCCGAGAAATATTAGAGCGCTATCTCGCTTTTTGTCTCGTTCTGGTTTAAGGATTTTATATGTTAAGATTACAATCACGAAAATCGGACGCAATTCGTCGTTCAATTTGCTTTACTCGGACCTAATTCGTTATTCAATTTACTTACCTACTTGATATTGAACCTTATTCGTGAGACGCAAGAGGTCCCGGGTTCGATTCCCGGCCAAGCATAAATTGAAATGATGAATTTTAATTTCTGAGACGGGTCTGGGTGTTACTATGTATGATAAGTATATATTTAAAAAGTATATGTAGTATACCAATCTAGCACCCATATTACAAGCTTTGCTTAGTTTGGGGCTAGATGGCGCTGCGTGAAATTGTCCCAGCATTTATTATTTATTTATTATTATTATTAATAGTATCGCGGAGTAGAATGAACATCGTTCGTTTATCGCGATTGTTTGTATTACCGATTAGTAACAGGCACCAATGTTTTTGTCAAGAAAAAAATTCATTATTTTCTATTTATTTACATATCAAACGAATAACAAAAGCAAGTCCTTAATCTTGCTTCTTTATACAGAAGAAATGTATTCTGTTTTTGTCCTAGCAAACAATAACGGAGCGGATATTTTGCCAAAAATTGTAGCCGCGAATATTTATTGAATATTTATTTAGTTTGCTTATATCCGTATCTTCTTTGAAGTCAAATTTTGGTATTCCTTTCTATTTTATTTATGTATGACAAAGATGTGTTGTTTTTACTTGTACATTGTTTGTTTTGTTACAGGTATGGGGTTTAAATAAAAATACAGTAATTAATTAAAGTAATAAAGGTGAAGTGGAACTAGAAATGGAAAAATCAACTAATTTCGTATATGATGGACAGTGTAAATGCGTCCAAGATGGATATTATGCATAACATAACGTTGGAGCGTCAGAAGTTTTACGCTACCCACGATTTCAAGAAGCCCAGTGATTTGAATGACGTGGATGTAAGTTTAGTTTTTATTATGGTAGTTTACACGTGTTTTCCCAAAAATCCTTAAGCCTCGAACTTTAGGAAAAATACTAAACATTTTCTTCTAAAGGAACTTTAGGAAAAATACGTGTACATTGAGAAAAAAGGAGTCTGCCTAAAAGTGGTCTATGAACTAATAGCGATACTGATTTGTAGGTTCTGTAGAAATACCTTCACTACATCATTTTGTAAAAAAAAACACCCGACAGTTCCGAGAAAAACAATATTCTAGAACACTTGTTTTCGGTTCCTTTTTCTTATAAGAGTGATTTTTGGAAAATATTTTATTATAATATTGTATTATAATATGTTGGCATATTATGTGTTTTGTTTTTGCTAATGCTCAACAGTTTTTTTAAATGGTTTTGGAAGTAGAACTCAAAAATAGACCCGTATTTTTTACCGGATTGTGGAAATTATGAGGACAACCCCAGTAACGCTCTTTTTCATTCTCTAACATGATTTAGCAAATAAGGTGTGGCTTTGTTTGTACTGTATTCAAAGTTATACAAAAATCAGTTACGAAATCTGAATGTAGGTTATGAACATTGAAATAAATAAATATAAAATGGAGCCGTATTGTTAAATGGTGAGTGCTTGAATTAACTTCGCAGGCTAAATCCTTTTCCATATTGAGTTTGGGTACAGTATGTATTTTTCCGCACGGATTGAATCCGTCTGAATTAGAGAAGAGTAGACTTTACACAAGAGGCTTATAACACTACCTTTTCAGATTAGTTAGTTTTTTCAACGAGTGAGCTTTCAGATTAGTATTTTTTTCAACGTGGTTTTTTAGAAGTTGTTTTGGTTACAGTACTGTCAATATTGCACACGTTACTGACAATGCTGATTGATCCTAAGCGAAAAATGTAAAACGAAACGTGTGATTTTGTTGCTTTGTGATAATAACAGAAAATATTATGCATACATTGCACACTACAAAATTTTTCTTTGTTCTGTGTTGCAAAACACAGTAAGAGATAAACGTGAAATTCCTTAATAAGGAAATGTTGGACCAATGTAAGGTTTACGACGCGCCCTTATTAAATATATTATAGGGAACTGTACAATCGTTTGCCTCATTCAATGGCTCAGTAATGAGAAAAGACGGGATCTGTGCTACGTGTTCACCAGATTTTTTTTTATGTAAAAATATTCAAATTGATATTTATTTGTTTGTGTCCAAGCCAAGGTTTCTTGATTTGAGAATTTCTTTCAGTCTTTGAATGTTTATATCAAATATTAAATTTTGTAATTGTGTAACTTTTTGTTTGTTATTGTCTTTCATCAATCATCATTTTCGAATTTTTTGATTATATTATTTTAATTATTACTTGTATTGCCAGTTATAAACACATATTTCGCTTTATATCTTTTTATCATAATAAAACAAGAAAGGACACGACGATATAAAACTTTTGCCGGAAGGAAATCAGCGTTCGAAATGGCAGGTTGTAATATGAAACATCTGGCTCTTCGGAAACGAGACACAACAAAGCTCAAGTGAAGTGTCAGTTGTGTTACGAACTGAACAATTGGAGATTACAGCTAAAACTTTTTGTTGATGTTAAGCTTGCCCAAGTTGGTGAAGAACTGCAACACAAGTTTAAGACGAACTCCAGCAGTGTAAATAAATAAAAACTTGCAGTGTCATTCTGTGATCCCGAGTTTTACCCGAAAAATAATTACAGCTCATATGAATTTGTGTCCAACCTATTATGAACTCGTAAAACCAGGAGTATGGGTTCAAGTTTAGTAAATGTAGTTTTTACTAAGTAACGTCGAGAATGGAACCTATACCTACCCAGACCGAATATTAGCTATCAAGAATGTAAATGTACTCGATAGAGTAATTCTCTAAAGTTTTTATTTTCTTTATTTTCGGCGGTAGATAAGCTGGACCAATTTTCCATACAAAATTTACTCTGTCGAATTTTTTTTACGCACGTTTTTTTTTATAGATGCTCGTACTACTGGTACTGGTTACTTGCAATATTCATTCGGTGGAACGAATCTTTTTTAGGGTTTTTTTACAAATGGAAATGATAATATGTATTTTCATCCTTTGTGAAAACGGAAGGAATTTTGCCTTATCGAAAGTCATAAAATCCCATTTGTTCAGAACATAGACCATACAAAAAGTACTTACGTGCGTTTAAAGCCTACAACATTTTGATAAAGTATTTTATTATTATATTGACTGTTATTATATTATCTTGAGTGGATGTATACTTGCGATGCAATTATCGAACGTCATGTCCATACAATAACTTTGGAAATCAATTCCGAAAAGTTTTAAAAGGACTGAACATCACTGTCAACCTTCATGAAAGAACTTTTTTAGTGTCTTGTTTTGCGGTTGGTTACCGAACATAATCACCGATGTAGGCATAATTATTATAATGTAAGTAGATACCTATTTTAGTCTGTGGCGTATAATTGTATGAATCTAGTTGCCTAAAATAAATATTATTTTGATTGAATTAACAAGAAGCTGCATTTAAAAAGATAATTTAAATCCAAAACGCTAAATCACGTTTAGATAGTATAAGCAGGATTGGAATGAGGGTGGAAATGGGACGTCACAGTTATCCTTCCACGAAATATTGTCTGCCTGCTTCAATGTTTATTGGCTAAGTAGTTTATTTTTTTCCGGCGTCCTTGACACAGGTGTAGACGTAGGTAATGCTGGCTTAGGTGACATCTCAGCCACAAAAAATCTCAGCCAGCGGTAAGTTGTCCCCTTCTTAATGTGTATGTCGGACTTTCAGCCTCATGGCTAGGCTTGCCAACTCCTATAAAGGCATTTCAGGGATTACCTAGCTCGACATCCGCAACTTGGGTATATTACGCGGGACACAACACACAACATACAAAATGGTTAGAAAAAACTATAGGCAAATATATATTTTTTAATCAGTCAATCAAAAAATTCAATACAAAATATATGACAAACATTTTAAAGTATTAAATTTTAATTTATTTTCTAAATTTAAACTTTAATTATTTTGAGATTTTTGCGCATTTTGTTACGTTTTGTTTTGTAATATACGTAATTATAAATTTAGCTGCATTTTTGATCAAAATCTGAGAGAGAGATTTTTATATGTTGTCCAGTCCAGGTACTTACGTATTTTTTTAAGATTCGGCGCCCTAGGCCAATAAAGAATGCCAGCCTTAGGGTCACTATCTACGTCCCTCTATTGATGTTTTTGGTATAAGGCCGGCTGCGATACGTCGCATGATCGGCGCCACATTCTTTAATAAAGATATTGTCAAATAAAATTATTATTTTAATGACATTAAGTAATTATGTAACCTAGCTTACAAATTGTATCTGTATTTTACCCACATAGGCACTTGTTATTTAGTCCATAATTTTAATCACCCATAAGTGAAAACTTGTAAATGGCTTATATTTACATATTTTGTAATTACTCATATTCATTGTATTTCACAGCTGTAAGTTTTCCTAACAAAATAAAATAAAAATAAATAAGTAAGAGAGGATGCCTCTCTAGGACAGGCATCCTCTCTTACGCACAAAACGCAAACCACAAAAATAAATGCTCAAAACGCATAGTTTTTTAGAAAAATGCCTAAGTCTAGTAAAAAAAGCTTAATTTTTTTTAAATTGCTTCTAAGACGTTAGATAAGAGTATATTAGAATTTGTTTGGCGTATGTAAGAATTAATTTAGTGGTTCTCTTCCTGCAAGAGCCCAAACTTAGGGTATGTTTGGAAAATGTTTTTCCAATTTTTTTAAACCAGTAGCTATAATGTAATAATATTGTATACATTTGGAATCAGCTCAAAAATCCCTCTCATCCGATATTCCACACGATGGATTTAAAAAAAATATATTATCAAATTCCATACAAAAAAAGATTATATTATATGTATCTCCTTTCCATACAAACATTCAAGAAGGCTCCCCTTCTTAATATTATCAGAAGGTTCACCCTACCAAACGATATCCCTTGATCACCAAACGCCGTATTTTTTTTATTGAGCACACGCCCCTATTAGACCGTTTACAACTTAGACATTGATTTTAAAAGTTCTGCAGTTAGGCTTTCTGATCAAAAAAGTTCCTTTTTAGGGTTCCGTAAAGGGTAAAAACGGGACCCTGTTACTAAGACTCCGCTGTCCGTCTGTCTGTCTATCTGTCACTAGGCTGTATCTCATGAACCGAGATAGATAGACAGTTGAAATTTTCACAGATGATGTATTTCTGTTGCCGCTTTAACAATAAATACTAAAAACATAATAAAATAAATATTTAAGGGGGGCTCCCATACAACAAACGTGATTTTATTGCCGTTTTCTGGTACGGAACCCTATGTGCGCGAGTCCGACTCGCACTTGGCCGGTTTTTTTTGTCTTGCACTGACATTTACTCTATTTGACAGATTATTTTGCAAAGGAAAGAGAGTTAGGTAACTTTTGTAATAGTTTCTTATTATGAACCAAGCCGTTGTTTCGTGTTGCAAGTGACTACGTTACGTGCGTTTGGAAACGGTGTAATAAATAAATTACATCAAATAACAATGTATGCAACTCGATATTTTTTCACAGCCTTACAATGCTGACAATATTCAAATTGCCATTAATGTAGCTGTAGAAAAAAAATATCGAATTAAGTTTTCAAGATATCAGACCCCCTAGCCAAAGTATCATTTGCAAATCTTCGTTATACTCTGTTTTTAGAGATTAGCCTTATAATATTATAAGTACGATGGGATTGGCATCGTCAATTTATGACAAAAATCCCGAAAAACAATAAAGAGAAAAAATAAATCTTCGTTAACGCTTCGCTTTCGAAACATGTATGGGATTGACATAAGGTTTCGTTAACAATCGAATTATAAAACGAAAATTTGCAAACGTGAGCTAGAGGCTCAGTTAGTTTTTTAGGGTTCCGTACCCAAAGGGTAAAAACGGGACCCTATTACTAGGGTCCGCTGTCCGTCTGTCTGTCTGTTTATCTATCTGTCTGTCCGTCTGTCTGTCACCAGGCTGTATCTCATGAACCAGTATAGCTAGAAAGTTGAAATTTTCACAGATGATGTATTTCTGTTGCCGCTATAACGACAAATACTAAAAACAGAATAAAATTAATATTTAAGGAGGGCTCCCATACAACAAACGTGATTTATTTTGCCGTTTTTTGCTCGATATTAATAACAACAACAGGTAGATAGTTGAAATTTTCACAGATGATGTATTTTTGTTGTCGCTACAATAAAAAATACTAAAAACAGAATAAAGTTATTATTTAAGGGGGTCTCCCATACAACAAACGTGATTATTTTGCCATTTATTGGTACGGAACCCTTCGTGCGCGAGTCCGACTCGCACTTGGCCGGTTTTTTAATGATATTAACTTGACTAACTTGAACTTTAAAATATTTGTGTAGAAAAGTACTTAAACGTATGAGTCTACGATTAAAATCTCAAGTTGTCTTTGGCTTTTAACTAAGAAGCTTATGTGACTTTTACAAGGCACATTTTTCAGCATCAATCTATTAAATCTCCACTGCTACGGAATATATATACTTTCCTAACTGAAGAAAACGCCACAAATGAGACTGCATGTTAGACTAAATACAATTGGGTTGGGTGAGGATTAGTGGGTCGTTAAGCTGCCTTGCCTCGTGCTAAATTTCTTAGTTGGTTTTACTTAATCGTGCCAATATATTGAAAACTCAACCTTTTAATTGCACATCTCTATTTATTAATCCCTTATATTAGGACTGAAAAATAAGTTTTTATATATAAATTACATAAATAAAAGAGTAAATGATCCAAAAATTTTGTATAAAAGAAAAGAATACCTTGGGGAGAACAGCATTTTTTTAAATAATAGCAACTTAAGTTATTGCTTATTTTTGTTGTTGGTTTATTAAAATAAAAACATAACATTAAACACCTCCTATATCCTACCGTATGAAATATAGTGTGGACTCATAACAAAACAGCACTTAACTCTGCCATAGGCGTACCCAGGTTTTGGGCCAGAGGGGGAGAAATAGATTTTTCATCACCACCTAGTCAAATAAATAAATTGAAAAAAATAATTAATGAGCTTTATTTCCTATACATTCTCGTGTAGGGTCGCCAAATCAGAAGTCAAAATATCTGGAGAACATTTGAAAATGTCGGGATTTTGGGGCTGTTGTTAGGAGGGAGAAAACGGCAGCGCAGCGCGTTTTTTTTCTCAGTTTCGTCCACTAATCTTGTCTGCTCCCCTACTCAAATGGCCAATTTTCTATTCGTTCGCTAACTTTATATTATGTTATTTTCAGCTTTAATTTATTTATTTTTTTTATTAGTAAGTAAACCAGCAGAACTCTCAGCAATCTAGTCTTTTCAAAAACGAAAATAAAATTTTGCCTATGGCTCACTAAATTACTAAGCAATCATAAAAATGGGTGAGTTCTAAAGATATAAACTAATATTTAAGGAGGGCTCCCATACAACAAACGTGATTTATTTTGCCGTTTTTTGCTCGATATTAATAACAACAACAGGTAGATAGTTGAAATTTTCACAGATGATGTATTTTTGTTGTCGCTACAATAAAAAATACTAAAAACAGAATAAAGTTATTATTTAAGGGGGTCTCCCATACAACAAACGTGATTATTTTGCCATTTATTGGTACGGAACCCTTCGTGCGCGAGTCCGACTCGCACTTGGCCGGTTTTTTAATGATATTAACTTGACTAACTTGAACTTTAAAATATTTGTGTAGAAAAGTACTTAAACGTATGAGTCTACGATTAAAATCTCAAGTTGTCTTTGGCTTTTAACTAAGAAGCTTATGTGACTTTTACAAGGCACATTTTTCAGCATCAATCTATTAAATCTCCACTGCTACGGAATATATATACTTTCCTAACTGAAGAAAACGCCACAAATGAGACTGCATGTTAGACTAAATACAATTGGGTTGGGTGAGGATTAGTGGGTCGTTAAGCTGCCTTGCCTCGTGCTAAATTTCTTAGTTGGTTTTACTTAATCGTGCCAATATATTGAAAACTCAACCTTTTAATTGCACATCTCTATTTATTAATCCCTTATATTAGGACTGAAAAATAAGTTTTTATATATAAATTACATAAATAAAAGAGTAAATGATCCAAAAATTTTGTATAAAAGAAAAGAATACCTTGGGGAGAACAGCATTTTTTTAAATAATAGCAACTTAAGTTATTGCTTATTTTTGTTGTTGGTTTATTAAAATAAAAACATAACATTAAACACCTCCTATATCCTACCGTATGAAATATAGTGTGGACTCATAACAAAACAGCACTTAACTCTGCCATAGGCGTACCCAGGTTTTGGGCCAGAGGGGGAGAAATAGATTTTTCATCACCACCTAGTCAAATAAATAAATTGAAAAAAATAATTAATGAGCTTTATTTCCTATACATTCTCGTGTAGGGTCGCCAAATCAGAAGTCAAAATATCTGGAGAACATTTGAAAATGTCGGGATTTTGGGGCTGTTGTTAGGAGGGAGAAAACGGCAGCGCAGCGCGTTTTTTTTCTCAGTTTCGTCCACTAATCTTGTCTGCTCCCCTACTCAAATGGCCAATTTTCTATTCGTTCGCTAACTTTATATTATGTTATTTTCAGCTTTAATTTATTTATTTTTTTTATTAGTAAGTAAACCAGCAGAACTCTCAGCAATCTAGTCTTTTCAAAAACGAAAATAAAATTTTGCCTATGGCTCACTAAATTACTAAGCAATCATAAAAATGGGTGAGTTCTAAAGATATAAACTAAATTAAATACCATAATTTATTTGGCTCCTACACATTTTTTTGAATCGAATTTTTGTAAGCTCGCTTATGCCAACGATTAGAAACCATTTGTGATAAGTGCTGATAACTATTTACGGATACAAATGATGTGTCTTTTTATCTCCATATTTACGCTTTTGTAACAATATTAAGGCTATTTATTGCCTTGTTAATCGAAAACGAATTGGAAATGTCAGTGTTCATGCAAATGAGTGTGTGAATTCGAGGCTGTTCTGTTTGATTCAATTTACAATTAAGTACAAATGATTCCAAATAAATTGCTTCGAATTACAACATTATTTTCCACGGCTATAATTCACTAGCGTTTTATTCCTTATAGATCCAATTTGTGATAGGGAGAACTCCTTAGGGATAAGATTTTGCCAAATGGTGCAATTTGCTTTGCTAACTCGAATTCTATGATCCAATTTCCTAGTTGTACATTTACATAGACTTACAGCGTGACTTTGTCTGACGGGATGGCCAAAACTGCAACTAAGGGTGTTGATATTTAGACAATGATATATATTTGAAATTTCAATATGTCATAATATTCACCAATAGCGACGCGGTCACCGGGTCAGAAATATTTTTTTATTTTTTTTATGCACAATGGGATAGTGCTTGGCCTTCATCTCACCTGATGTTAAGTGACGATAAGGCCGAAGGTGAAAGCGCACTACTTCCGGAATCCTCATCACTGAGGAAATGGCTATCTTACCTCTAACTGCCGGAACACAACAATTTTTAAATTTTTATGGCGTCAGACTAAGGTAAGATGGTGGTAGCTAGCCAAGCGGATTTGAAATAAGCTCTACCATCAACCAAACCGAGTACAAATTATATCCCCCTGGGAATCGAACCCGGGACCCCTGCGTCTTACACGAGTGGGCGAACCACTAGACCACAGAGTATTTTGTCTGCTACAATATATTTGACGGCGACCGTACATAGAGTAGACAGAAACGAAAATTATGCCGTCCCAGGAGAACTTTGATCGCCAACAGGCAGATTACTGAAGTTATAATATTTTTTTACGAAACCTTCAAATAATTTAGAATGGAAATTTTCGAAGCTTTGAAATTATGACGATGTGAAGCATTTTTTATGAAGCAGGTCACGCAAGTGACACTTTCACAGAAATTATAATAGTATTAACTGTGATATTAACTGTGATAGGTATGAGAAAACCTATAGGTACTCGTATGTACATAAACAGCTATGTTTTTCTCAACTCGGATTAGAGGTAGCTTGATAAAGATTATAACAATAAATTTCAAAAAACAGGTGGGCTATTTTTTTATCCCACTAATATTGTAACAGGAATCGGCCCTGTCCTAGGTGATAAAAAAAGTAATAAAAATAAAAACCTTTGTTTCTCACCATAATCTTAACCGTGTAATCTACTTACTCCAATCTTTCATTCTCTTTATTGTTACTTAACTTATACAATTCTATTTAAAGGAAGCAGACTAAGTTTCAAACACTCCTTAATTTATTTATTTATTTATTTATATATTTAGTACACACAACATTTTTACAAGAAAAATAATGGACAGAAGAGTAGTACAAGGGCACAGCTTATTTCATATTGAAATTTCTTCCAGCTGGCCCGGGACAGGAAATAACATTGAGAAGGGCAGTCTGTGTGTATTTTGAACATATATAATAATATATACTTACACAAATAGATAAAATATTTAATACATACAAATACATATACTAAAAATAAGAAGAAAGTTGCAAAGGAGAAAAGAATTAGACAGTGTTAAGTACAGGAAGATAAATAATACTCCTTCAAACGTTTTTTGAAGAGAGATATCGTGCGACAATCTCTTATCTCAGCCGGCAGTGAATTCCAGAGACGAGCGGCGTGCACGGAGAAGGAATAAGAAGCGAAGCCGGAACTGTGAGTGGGAAATTTAAGAATGGATTTAAGATGCGATCTGCACGGGGTGTTAGGCGAGTGTAAGAAGGAAAAACGATCACGGAGGTAAGATGGAGTAGTAGGGTTGAAAAGGACATTGAAAAGGAGACAGAGGATTCTAACATTCCTGCGCAGGCGTATTGGAAGCCACTTGAGTTCTCTCCGATAGTTTGAAACGTGGTCGTACTTGCGAAGACCAAAAATGAAGCGAATGGCAAGATTTTGGAGGCGCTCAAGTTTGTTTAATAGTAGCTCGGTGGCATCTAAGTAGCAGACATCAGCATAGTCGAGAAGAGGTAGAATGAGTGACTGGGCAAGAGAGATTTTGGTGGGCAAGGGTAGAAAACTTTGGAGACATTTGAGGGAGTGAAAAGAAAAGTATATCTTGCGGCTGACGTCAGCGACATGAGTCGACCAGGAAAGATTGGAATCTAGGATAACACCTAAATTTTTTACGGAGTCGCTGAACGGGATAGTAATTCCATCTAGTAACACAGGTGGCAAATGAAGAGTATGGGCTTGGCTCTGCATGTATTTGCTACCAATAATGATAGCCTGAGATTTAGTTGGATTTACCAAAAGCCCATACTGCTTAGCCCAGGTGGAAATACTGTTCAGGTCCTCATTTATTATAGATATGGCGGAGTCCACATCATCGATTTTAAAGTGGCGGTATAGCTGCAAATCGTCTGCGTAGAGATGGAAGTTGGAGGAAATGACTTTTGTAACAGAGTTGATGAAGATAGAAAAAAGGAGTGGTGAGAGAACATGGCGAATCAAATGTAAAAAATATAAATAAATTTTAAAAATATTAAAAACACGACTGCCCTGCCAAACACGAACTAAAAATTAAATAACAAGTGTAATTGCAGTCGGGGGACCTTTTGTGGAACAATTTTTAATCAAAGAGGTCCCCCGACTGCAATGACACTTGTTATTTAATTTTTAGTTCGTGTTTGGCAGGGCAGTCGTGTTTTAATATTTTTTATATTTATTTATATTTATTTCACACATTTTAGTGACAAATTATATAGTTTTGAAATGTGCTCATTGAGGCCTTTCATTTGATGCCCATATTGTTAAAAAAATATTTTTACATATTTGAAAATGGTGTTGTAAAGTAGCCATATTGTCTTTTAAAAAAAATAAACCCAGTGTCACTCGGAATGATGTAAGGATTCTAACGATACCCTATACATCCAAATCCCTTGAGTCATTTAGAAGTTATGGTGGAATATAGAAACTCACATACCCATAAACATACATGAACCCTGAACACATATACACTCCTTTTTGGGCAGTCGTGTAAATAGTGGCGAACCCAAAGTAATTTGTATGTAACGCTCGAGGGCATAACCTTTATCATGTCCGCCCTAAATTCATCAGAAAGGTGCATTCTTCAGATGTGTCAGATGGGCTATGATATGTGATTAGGGTAAATAGTGTATGAAGGAAATTGTGTTTGTCTTCAAAGATTTCAATGTTAGAATTTTCAAAGTTCTAAAGGAAAATTAAATGTTATTTGTAAATCCGAACAGACAGTGAACTGAGATTATTCCGTTAACGACTATCGTTTTACCATTACACCTTTCAAACTGTTTTTAAATTACTCTTATTGCTTGCTTTGATTGGTTACCAAGTAGCTTACGCTCGTTCTTCAAGCCTTTTCTCAATTGCGTGAAAGCTTAGACTTAGTTCAAGGTCACTTCTAGCATAGTAGAACCAAATAAGTAGGCCAACTCGAGCCTCGAGCGAGCGATACAGCTTAAACACGTAGGGCTGTCACATCGCTAGTTTATTTAGTCGTCAAAAAATGCATAGTCAATCTCTATACAAAATATTTTTTTCTTATAGGGTAAGCATCAGGGATCTATAATTCAAAGTTTTTTTTTATATTTTTTTGTACGTAGACCAGCGGGTCTATCGACTAAAATAATGAAGTTAATGTTAATTGTAATTTGACAGATGTATGTGATACATTGGCTCTTTCGTTTTGACACCAATAAAAACTTACTAAAGAAAAGTAGCAATGTATCACATTTATCTGTCAAATTACAATTTACAATAAATTCATTGTTTTCAGGAACTGACTACAATGTTTTCATTACCTACGTCATGTTATGTGATTTGAAAACTTACAAACGAAATAGGATTAATTAAAACGTGGCTTTACTAAATAATGTATTTATTCAAATAAAATAAAATGATTATGAAAGTTTTATTTTTTACACTATTAACTGTTTCTTACTTTTTCATTTACCTACACTTATTAAAATAATAATCTTTAAATTCGGAAATTGTTTGCTTTCCATAATAGGCATGCATAATAGGCTTTTTCCTATAGGAATTTGTGATTTTATAACAATATTACACAATTGATATAAAAAAAAATCGTCTGTTTCGACAAGTACGAAATGCCTTATTATTTAAAGTTAATGTAAAATATATCCTCATTCTCACAAATCTTTTTGCAATAATATCTTTGGAAAGCATGGTATGTACTGTAGGTAGGTACACGTTAAAATTATTACGAACGGCGCGGCGGCGTGAAGCGTGCGTGAGCGCGGGCGGGATTACGTACGGCGCAGCCATGACTGTTGCACCTTTATCACCTTTAAATTTTGTCAGTGTGTGCGTGCGACGACGCATACGTACGGGCCCGCTCACATACAAACCGCGTTAATGCGTATAAAGAGTAAAGCACGTTCCAGATGGATTTTAAGCACGTTCCAGACGGATTTAATCACGCCTCCCAACCAAGGTCACCTTGGTGGAAGCTTGATGGGGGCGTGGTTTCCATCCGTGGATTGTGTTGCGGCTACACGAGTTTACATCCAAGCGCCGCCAACTAGGGCTGCCAACCATACTTTAATAATATGTAGTATTATACTATATTTCGGGTCTGCGTGCTATATACTGTTGAAGAAATATACAGTACGCAAAAATACTATATTTTCAACATCATCGCTAAGAAACAAATGTTTCTTTTTTTAATTTGTGATCGTGCATTTTGACTGATTCGATAGCGTGTAGTGTATAGTCACACCATATAACAAATAATATGTATATAGTGTATTGTATCTGAATTCTGAACGTATCTATCTGTCTTATTGCGTTCCAAACTTGTCAATATAAAATTGACAACTTAATTAAATCTTAATCCATGGACGAAATATATCTTAATCTTAACCATGGACGAATTTCTTTCATGTCTTAACTTAATCAGTAATACTGATACAATCGTAAGTAAGTTAAAAACGAGTTTTTAATTTACTTATATTTAATTAATATTGATTGTAGAAAATAGTATGAGACTTTTATTTTTATTCATGATTGTTTTATTTATGGTTTATGATTTTGACCAAAACATTGTTCAAAAATGCAAAAAGTTCAAAAAATATAGTTTTTATAAAAATTAAAAAAGTAAAATATAATATTATATTTGCCTCATTTTTGCCTTTTCCATAAAATACTATATTATTTTAAGGTGTACTAATTTTTTTTAGCCTTATTTGAAAAATACTATATTTCGCCTTAGACATGTTGGCAACCCTAGCGCCGACACTCTTTTCCATTCCACGGTAATGATATCTATCAGTACTGTAACTCGACCCTGTCCTTGATATAATTACCTAAATAAACCCGCGCTGGTTCAATCAATTAATTTCAAGGCAATAATATAACTAGATTAGCAAAACTAATTGTAAAATAAAAAATAAAAAATATTACATTATTGATGGGAGAAACAAATTATTTAATAATCCTTAGTACAATACCTACGAATTATATAATATTTTAAGTATACTTAATCTTAGTTTTCGGACTTTCCAGGTATTTAAAAATGTTATCTCTGGATTATTGGTTAATTATATTTATAATAAAAACAGCACAATCTGCACTTTGCAATAGTAAGAACTTGTATTTCAATCAATAGTACCTATTGAATTTTTAGACTTTTGGCATTCAGAATGTTATTTCTATATTAAGGTAATAAATATAATAGAAAAAACCCGGCCAAGTGCGTTTTGGGCAACGCGCCGTACGGTTCCGTAGATACCTTATACCACACCATATTTAATACCATTATCATTTTTCGTCTGCAAAAATAACTTTGTTTTGCACAGTGTTGGTATGAATGACAAAGTTATATTTGCGGTTATGGAAAATGTGCTATATCTCAAAAACTAATTACTATATCTCTTTCAAACCAATTTTCATTGAAAGTAATTATTAAGATCTACATGCAGCATATATGTTTTTTAGATTTTTCACTTTCTTATTTCAAAAGTTAAAGGGGGGGGGAGGATAAACATTTTACCACTTTGGCGGAGTATATCTTTCAAACGGTAGACTTTGAGAAAAAAATTGTCTTAAAAACCTCAATGTCAATTTTAAAGACCTATCTATTGACACCCCACACGTTCGCAGTTTCAGTTTCATGTATGGAGAGCCCCCCCTTAATCTTTATTTTTGTTATTTTTGTGTTAAAATCGTTAAGCGGTTAACAGAATACATCTACCAACCAAGTTTCAATTGTGTAATATTAATACTTTTGGAATAAAATGGCTGTGACATACGGACGGACAGACAGACGGACAGACAGACAGACAGACAGACATGACTAAACTATAAGGGTTCCGTTTTTTGCCATTTAGGCTACGGAACCCTAAAAATACTAGAAAAAATCGACTCACCCGTAACCCGTAGCAGCCGAGCCATTTGAGCCCGTCTGAACTGCGACGGCTGAGTCGATATTTTATAGTATTTTTCTATTATATTTATTACCTCAATAGTACCTGACCTACATACATCTTTCGTTCATCACTGCGGCGTATTCGCGACGGTTTGTGTGCCGAGTGCAGAGTGCAGACTGAACTCGAGGGCCGAGGCGCGTAGGTACGACTCACTTTTCGACTATTTGTACAGATGCCGGCATATAAATTGGCAAGAGAAAGATGAGACAAAAGATGCGCAATAGCCACAAACACTAAAATTTGTGGCGCTGCACATCTTTTGTCTCGTTTTTATCTTGCCAATATAAATGCCGGGCAGTATATGAAGTTGGAGTACTGATAAATATCATTACCGTGCCTGTGTTGGAACTCGCGCCCTTCCTCCAAGGACGTTGAAGGTCATTTGGATTGGTTGGAGAAATTTGGATTAAATCTGCCGTCTAGATGGTTTAAATCAAGCAAGGTCACCTCTGTTGGGAGGCGTGATTTAATCCGTCTGGAACATGCTTAAATCACGCCTCCCAACCAAGGTCACCTTGGTGGAAGCTTGATGGGGGCGTGGTTTCCATCCGTGGATTGTGTTGCGGCTACACGAGTTTACATCCAAGCGCCGAAACTAGGGCTGCCAACCATACTATAATAATATGTAGTATTATACTATGTTTCGGGTCTGCGTGCTATATACTGTTGAAGAAATATATAGCACGCAAAAATACTATATTTTCAACATCGATCGCTAAGAAACAAATGTTTCTTTTTTTTTATTTGTGATCGTGCATTTTGACTGATTCGATAGCGTGTAGTGTATAGTCAGTCACACCATATAACAAATACTATGTGTATAGTGTATTGTATCTGAATTCTGAACGTATCTATCTGTCTTATTGCGTTCCAAACTTGTCAATATAAAATTGACAACTTAATTAAATCTTAATCCATGGTCGAAATATATCTTAATCTTAACTATGGACGAATTTCTTTCATGTCTTAACTTAATCAGTAATACTGATACAATCGTAAGTAAGTTAAAAATGAGTTTTTAATTTACTTAAATTTAATTAATATTGATTGTAGAAAATAATATGAGACTTTTATTTTGATTCATGATTGTTTTATTTATGGTTTATGATTTTGACCAAAACATTGTTCAAAAATGCAAAAAGTTCAAAAAATATAGTTTTTATAAAAATTAAAAAAGTAAAATATAATAATATATTTGCCTAATTTTTGCCTTTTCCATAAAATACTATATTATTTTAAAGTGTACTAATTTTTTTTAGCCTTATTTGAAAAATACTATATTTCGCCTTAGACATGTTGGCAACCCTAGCGCCGACACTCTTTCCCATTCCACGGTAATGATATCTATCAGTACTGTAACTCGGCCCTGTCCTTGAAATAATTACCTAAATAAACCCGCGCTGGTTCAATCAATTAATTTCAAGGCAATAATATAACTAGATTAACAAAACTAATGGTAAAATAAAAATAAAAAAAAATACATTATTGATGGGAGAAACAAGTTATTTAATAATCCTTAGTACAATACCTACGTATTATATAATATTCTAAGTATACTTAATCTTAGTTTTTCGGACTTTCCAGGTATTTAAAAATGTTATCTCTGGATTATTAGTTAATTATATTTATAATAAAAACAGCACAATCTGCACTTTGCAATAGTAAGAACTTGTAGTTCAATCAATAGTACCTATTGAATTTTTTAGACTTTTGGCATTCAGAATGTTATTTCTATATTAAGGTAATAAATATAATAGAAAAAACCCGGCCAAGTGCGTTTTGGGCAACGCGCCGTACGGTTCCGTAGATACCTTATACCACACCATATTTAATACCATTATCATTTTTCGTCTGCAAAAATAACTTTGTTTTTCACAGTGTTGGTATGAATGACAAAGTAATATTTGCGGTTATGGAAAATGTGCTATATCTCAAAAACTAATTACTATATCTCGTTCAAACCAATTTTCATTGAAAGTAATTATTAAGATCTACATGTTACATATATGTTATCTACATGTTACATATACATATATGTTTTTTAGATTTTTCACTTTCTTATTTCAAAAGTTAAAGGGGGGGGGGAGGATAAACATTTTACCACTTTGGCGGAGTATATCTTTCAAACGGTAGACTTTGAGAAAAAATTGTCTTAAAAACCTCAATGTCAATTTTAAAGACCTATCTATTGACACCCCACACGTTCGCAGTTTCAGTTCCAGGTATGGAGAGCCCCCCTTAATCTTTATTTTTGTTATTTTTGTGTTAAAATCGGTAAGCGGTTAACAGAATACATCTACCAACCAAGTTTCAATTGTGTAATTTTAATACGTTTGGAATAAAATGGCTGTGACATACGGACGGACAGACAGACAGACATGACGAATCTATAAGGGTTCCGTTTTTTGCCATTTAGGCTACGGAACCCTAAAAATACTAGAAAAAATCGACTCACCCGTAACCCGTAGCAGCCGAGCCATTTGAGCCCGTCTGAACTGCGACGGCTGAGTCGATATTTTATAGTATTTTTTCTATTATATTTATTACCTCAATAGTACCTGACCTACGTACATCTTTCGTTCATCACTGCGGCGCATTCGCGACTGTTTGTGTACCGAGTGCAGACTGCAGACTGAACTCGAGGGCCGAGGCGCGTAGGTACGTACGACTCGCTTTTCGACTATTTGTACAGATGCTGGCATATAAATAGGCAAGAGAAAGATGAGACAAAAGATGCGCAATAGCCACAAACACTAAAATTTGTGGCGCTGCACATCTTTTGTCTCGTTTTTATCTTGCCAATATAAATGCCGGGCAGTATATGAAGTTGGAGTACTGATAAATATCATTACCGTGCCTGTGTTGGAACTCGCGCCCTTCCACCAAGGACGTTGAAGGTCATTTGGATTGGTTGGAGAAATTTGGATTAAATCTGCCGTCTAGATGGATTAAATCAAGCAAGGTCACCTCTGTTGGGAGGCGTGATTTAATCCGTCTGGAACATGCTTAAGATGACTTACTTATTTGGTTCTACTATGCTTCTAGTATACCGATACCTTGTAGACAAGAAGGTATTAGTTTTCAGAATATCTGAATGCGTCTTTTTCTCGCTCTATCTATTAGTCTATTTATAAATAACTGTCCTTAAACAGCGCACCAGATCTTAGCGTGTTTGCTTGTTATGACAGAAACAAAAAGTAAAATGTTGGTATAAGGTAAATAATCATAAAATCTAAATTTCCACCGTAAAAACCTAAACGAAGTTAGTATAATTTTAAGAATTAGTTCTTTGTATGTGGTTAACTTGACTGTCATTAATATTTAGCTCTTTTACCTATATTAATAGATTAAAAAAAAACCGACTAAGTGCGAGTCGTACCAAAAAACGGCAAAAAACAGGTTTGTTGTATGGGAGCCCCCTCAAATATTTATTTTGTTCTGTTTTTAGTATTTGTTGTTATAGCGGCAACAGAAATACATCATATGTGAAAATTTCAACTGTCTAGCTATCACGGTTCATGAGATACAGCTTGGTGACAGACAGACAGACGGACAGCGAAGTCTTAGTAATAGGGATCCCGTTTTTACCCTTTGGGTACGGAACCCTAAAAACGATCACACGGCTATAGTTACGTGACTTTTGTCAATGAACATTTTACCTTTTATTTTTGTTGGTTCTTTATTTAGTAAAAAAAAATGCTTTATGAGAAGATAGCTTAGATTAACCCTAGTTGCTTGGCCTACGTTTTGAAGAAAGTAACATGACAAAAAACATTTGATGTTTTATTACGATAAAAATAAATTCTCGCGTGTTCAAAGGTTTGTAAATGTCACTCATCACACGATCAAGTAGTTGTGTCTGTTAGGTACATTTTAAAGTCTGAGCTACAGATTGAATAATAGTTACTACGTACGCGCTGAAACACTGAACAACTTTACTTTGTTCGGGCTTCAATCTTATTAAGTCTTTCCATCGCCAGGAAGTCTGGTTGAAGTTACTTTGTAACAAGAAGTTTGCTCATTATTGCCGAATGAACGGTGAAACCGTAATGGACTGGCCACCGAGCAGTGCGACCGGCAATGCGGCGCGGTCGAATAAGGGAAACCAACTTATTTTTGCGTTCAAACGCGTATCTCCGCCCTTTAGCCACGATAAGTCCTATTTAGTACGAAACCCTTAAATGTACGCAGTGCGTCACGCACATGACCGATTTTTTATATTGTCTTGCTGTATGAGTAAATGAGTAAAATATAAGTTCAAGGAAGTAATAAAAAAAATAGATGAGATAATTATAAATGATTGCTTTTTGAATTCACAGTTTTCAGACACTTTTTACTCCACCTCTACGATGCGCAAACAGTGACAACAATTTCAATTCGTGTTGGGAAAAGTTTGGGGTAAAAATAATAAAAAAATCATTTTTTTTACTTCATAAATTGATTGTACTGCTATTCAATTAGTTCGTTGCTGCTATTATAGAATGACCTGACAAAATTTGAAAAGGGATTCAATAATTACCCTGTAGGTAAATATATTGTAGAAGAAGAATGGGCCATAACCCATCTAACGAAGGCCCAATGCTGATTATTGGTTATCTTGTTATTACTTAGTTAATATTAAAATAATTTACATTTCCATGAAACCTTGATCGCAAAAACTCTCCTAATTTCAAATTCTTAGTTTCTCGGAAGACAAGCTTGATTAAAATTGCTAATAAATATTACCCTGGCCCAGGAATGTTTTTATACGAAACTTTGTTCGAATTTACTCTTGTTTTTCACGTGTTTTATTAGATAACAAGCTATTTACATGAAAAGAGGAAACTAACATTCGTTATTAATTTGATTGGATAAGCTTACCGCTTCATTTGTTCTATTGTTTGTAGGTTTGATAAGTTTATGGGCTCTGATAGATATAATACAATAGCAAATCGCCAGCGTTCTGCTAACGTAAATGTTTTGATAGTTCAACTACCTAATTATATCGATATTTAGAGTACCTTAATAAAAAAACCGGTCAAGAGCGAATCGGACTCGCGCACCGAGGGTTCCGTACAATCATAAATATATTGGATATGTTTCTTTAGTACTGTACCGGTTAGGTACGATCTTTTATGATAGTTGAGGTATGAATGAAAGTCTGATAGAAAGAAAAATGATAATATATTGATATAAAAACTGAACTTATGTTATAAATGATAGGTGGTAATGAGTACGCGCGCGATGAGTAAGACAATCGATGACGAACTAACTATTGAACATTAAAATGACCTAAATTAACGAATGTGGCGAAAAATGCTTATAAGACAAAACTGTACGTGTTGGCTCGTACATGTTCCCGGGCCTGAAATGGGAGGCGGGAGAAGCGATGAATGATAACGAATGACGTGCGACAAGGTGATAACAATATTTGATTAAAACTATTAACAAGGTGATCAGCATTTTTACTTATGGTCCAACTTAAATCGAAAATTGTCTATTAAAAGTCGGGGATGTAGCCCTATCTTTTTGCTTTGACAGTTTAGCACTTGCTACGTTAGTTTTCACACATTTCATTTTGATATTCTCACTACACTGATTAATTGACCTTACACTACTCTCACTCACTGCACTAGCACAACACTGTACTGTAGAAGGGCTGGCATCGCCAACCGGGTAAGCCGCCTCAGCTTGAGGCAGCGGCGGCGGCGACGGCGGCGCGCGCGCCCGCCTCCGGGACAGGCGGCGCCACGCTACCACCACGGCCACGGACGCTCCGGCGCCCATCAGCAGATAGATAGCGACGTAGTGATGCACGTCGTGATAGGAGACGCGATCCGCCAATCCATAATCGTCTTCACTTGCTTTCATGCTTTTTAGTTTTTGATCGATATCCTCTATATATTTTTGATGATCGACGATAGATGTTGATGATGTTTCTATGCTGGAGATAGGCACAGAGACGTTGAAAATATGATTGACTGGCGGAATCTCAATCTGAAAGTCTTTTTTAAAATTGGTGAAAAGTTGTTCTATAGCTGATGCAAGCTGTTCCTGAGTCTGAAGAAAATCTTCCATGCTGGACATCTTGATATTGATAATAAAATAAAATGATACGCCTTACTTGATAAGCTGATACTGCTCTGACCGTGGTCTCTGATTACTCACGATCCAAATCCAAATATGTGTTTATTTTATGGAGTTCTATCCATTTATCTTGACACGACGCAGTCTCTGTTTTGCATTGCTCTGATGTTCCATTTCTAACACATAAATTTTCGTTAGATTTCATCTCGTATACAGCTTGCTTAAGAGGGCATATAAGTACGTCATTACTATATGCACTACACGCCTCTATGTCTGTATGCGTTACAGTTACGTAGGTATCTTTGTGTATATTCACGGCAATGTAATCTGATATTGGCGTAATTGTTATTATATTATTTTGTACCTGTTGTGGGATGGGGATTAATTTATAAATATCGTAATTGTCTCGACTCACCAAGGGAATATTTACTTCAAATATGATGTATGTTCGTAGGGCTCTAGCTTTGACCGTAAGTATATGATATATATTTGTTAAATCAGACTGTAGGTTATTCAATGGTAGTGTTAGGTCCTTTGATAATAAGCTTGATATTGTACTTAGTTCAGTAAGCAGCTGCTCCGGTGTTAGTAGATGAAAATTGAATTTTCCATGGTAAGTATCAGATATCGAATCAATTAAAGTTTCTTGAATTTTTTGTAAGTTATATATGATGTTGTTGGCAATGACGGATGACGTAATAAAATCGTCGGAGCTCTCTAAATTTTGGATCTCATCTTGTTGTATGTTCAGTGATTTTTCTAAATTATTTAAATGAGTGTTAAAACTTTTGTGTTGCTTATCAATCGTTTCTTCTAATCTCTTGATTAAGTTGAACTCAGCTTCCACAACTGAAGTCTGGTTTTTCCATAAGTTTACTAAATGTTTTTGATTGCTTCGGATGATATCTATGTCATTTTCATACTGTTGTGCGAAATTATCGTCTAGTATTCCAAACAGCTGGTGTGCAATATTCCCGATGCCGTTGATAAGGCCGCGTCGGCGTCGCGTGCGCTCGCGCCCTGGGAGCTGCTGACCGAGCAAAATATTATTGTAATGCTCGAGTTCGGTGAACCCGTGGTGTAATTGGAGCAACATAATATTGCACTGTGATATCTTTTTGCTTTTCGTATTGAAACATATGTTTTCAAGGTGATCTATATATTTACCCAGTAACTCAGTGCCTTGTCAATAGGGATCCATATTGTAATATATTATAAGTTTCCAATGATTTCTTTGGATGCGTATGTTACTAATTTTATCGAAATAAAGACCTTGAGTAGTATTAAGGCTCGATGTTTTATATTCGCACACAACAGCTGAACCAAATGATAAAAATAATGTGAGCATGATAAAAAAATAATTCAGTAGGTTGACTTTTCTTTGTTTTGTCGGTTGCGTTCGAACTGTAGCGGCGGCGGCAGTGATATTACTTTCCACTTTAGGATTTTCCTTGCGCTTTGGCGATGTTTCGTGATCGTATGAGACAGGTAATCGTGATATTTTGGTTATTGGTCTTTTGATGATGCCGTTCTTCGTTTTTATTGTGACAACGCGTACATATCCGTCAGTTCCTGGGTGTAAGGTAAGTATCCACCCTAAGGCCCATTTTCCAGGGGGAAGATTGATATCTTGAATGATAACAATGTCGTCAACTTTTAAATTTTCTTTAGGTTGGCGCCATTTGCATCTGGATGATAGCTGACATAGGTACTCAGTTCTCCACCTCCTCCATATATCATTGAATATTTTTTGGGCTAACTGCCATCGTGTTCTCAAGTCTCTCTCAGTCTCGACGATAGTAAGTGTCGGTCCGCTTGATAAAAAATGTGATGGTGTAAGATAATCAATATTATCGGGGTCTTCAGTCAGAGAACATAACGGTCGGGAGTTTAAGCAGGCTTCTAATTGGGTCAAGATAGTTGAATACTCTTCATATGTCAGATTTTGTTCATTGATGACTCTTTTAATATGATATTTCAAACTTTTAACGGCCGCTTCCCATAGACCCCCAGCTGTGGGCCAAGATGGGGCGTTAAAGTGCCAGTTTATTTCCATATCTGTGATAGTGGTAAAATAATCATTATCCAAAGTTTCCTGTAAATTGATATACTCGTTGTTGAGAATTCTACTAGCACCGACAAAGTTGGTTCCATTGTCGCTGTAGATATTTCGGGGAGCGCCTCTTCTCGCCGCCATTCTTCGCAGGGCTGCCAAAAACGCAGACGAAGTTAAATCGGAAACTAATTCAAGATGCACGGCTTTGGTAACCATACATACAAAGACGGCGATGTACCCCTTAGTTGTCTTGATACCTCGGCCTTTGTTTGCCTTGATATTTACGAATCCCGTATAGTCAACCCCACAGCTAAAATAGGGTTTGGTAGGGGTTATACGAGCTGCTGGTAAGTCACCCATCAACTGACTATGTTTTACGGGTTCATGTTTTCGGCACGTGACGCATTCTCGTAGGCGTTTTTTGATTGCTCGATTTCCACCTATAAGCCAATACTTCTGCCTTATGAATGATGCAGTTAAACTTGGGCCTCCATGTAAACAAAGTTTATGATATTTATCGATTATAAGTTCTGATAAACGCGAGTTTTTATGAATGATTATAGGGTGTTTTAAGTCATGGCTTATGTTTGCTTTTCTCAAACGCCCTCCAACCCTGAGAAGGCCATTTTTGTCTAAAAATGGATTCAACTGACATATTTGGCTTTTCGGATGAACTGATTTTCCGACTTTCAAGCAATCGATTTCTTCTGAAAAATTAACTAATTGAAATTGCTTTATGATCATATTTCTTGCTGCTTCTAATTCTGGTAGAGTTAAATATTTTTTCTTTCCGTCCTTAGAAGTAAATCTCAACATCCATGATAATATTCTAGTGAGTTTGTTCATCGTACTATATTTTAATGATAATTGATAAATGATACTGTCGCTTATATTTTCCTCTTCTGTTATTACGTTTACTTGTCTTACGTTTTTTACTTCATGTTCGGTCTCAAATACTAATGATTTTTCTTCTATCCCGTTGTAATTTTGTAGCCAGGCCGGTCCTTTCCACCACAGAGTATGATCTTTTAACTGCGACGCTGTTAGTCCGCGACTAGCGCAATCCGCCGGGTTCTCCTCGGATTTGATGTAGCGCCAGGTTTCGCGCGGCATAACCTTGATTATTTCTTTAGTACGGTTAGCAACAAAAGTCTTCCATCGTGAAGGGTCTCCGTTGAGCCACCCTAGAACTATCATAGAGTCGCACCAGCCAAACTGTTTGATATTATAACACTTAAAGCATTCCATTACTTTTGCCATTAATTTTGACAAAAGCAAAGTCCCACTGAGTTCCAATTTTGCTATTGAGAGCTTTGCACTAGTAGGTACCAGTCTTGATTTTCCTACTAAAAGAGTTATTACATAATTGTCACCTCTTTTTATTTTACAGTATATTACACAGGCGTACGCTTTGTTCGATGAATCACAAAAGCCGTGTAATTCGATAGTGTCATTGTCTTGTAATCCTATCCAACGTTGTATTTTAAATAAATTGATATTTATAATGTCATTCTTGATTTTATCCCAATCACTTTGAATTTGTTTAGGTAATTGTTCATCCCAATTGATATTTGATAACCACACATCTTGGAAAAGTATTTTTAATTTGGTGGAAAGGGGCGATAGCCAGCCGAGCGGGTCAAATAGCTTAGATATATTGGATAATAATGATGGTTTTGTTTCATGCTCGTTTGATATGTCTATTTTTGATTCAAAAAGAAAAACATCTTTGCATGGATCCCATTTCAACCCTAGAGTTTTGCTTTGTTCAGCTCCCTTGAAGTTAAAATTACCTTGATTTGATGATTCATGATAAGAGTCTGATATCTCGGGTACGTTTGATCTCCATTTTCTCAGGTTGAAACCGCCTAATTTTAGCAGCTTAATTAGGTCTTTCTGTAATTGTTTAGCTGATTCAACACTATGGGCCCCGTGGACGAGGTCATCCATATAAAAAGATTGTTCTAAAACTTTCGGTGCTTGACTATTTTCGAATTTAGATTTTTCATCCAAAGCCAGTTGTTTTAAGGTCATCATAGCGAGGTACGGAGCTGATTTTGTCCCGTAGGTCACGCTGGTTAGCTGAAAAATCTTGATACACTCGTTTGTTGAGTTTCGCCAAATAATTTTTTGATAACGTTGATCTTCTTCGTTTATCCAGATTTGTCGAAACATTTTTTCTAAATCTGCAGTAAATCCATATTGATACTGCCTCCATTTGATAATTAAAGACTGGAGGTCTTGTTGAAGGTTAGGTCCAGCCTCCATGACGTCATTCAAACTGTACCCGGATGATGTTTTTGCAGATCCATTAAAAACCACTCTGAATTTGGTACTGGTCGACTCCGATTTTTCTACGCTGTGATGAGTCAGGAAACAATCAGGTTTAAGCGCGCCAGTAGAGGGTTTCATATGTCCTAAGGTTTCATATTCGTTCATGAATGACTTATAATCTTGCTGCAATTTTTCGTTACGAATAAATTTGCGCTCTAGTGATCTAAATTGAGCGATTGCTTTATTTTTTGATTCACCTAAATTTTGAGCAAAGTTAGGTTTTAGGGGTAGTCTTACTTCGTATCGGCCATCATCTCGCCGAACAGTAGTATTTTTGTAAAACATCAAGCATTGCTGATTCTCTTTTGATAAGGGTGGGTCCTCGGTAATATCCTCTATTTCCCAGAATTTTTTGATTTCGTCTAATTGAGTTATTATAACGTTGCACTGAATAGTCTTCAAATTACCACTGAGAATCCATCCTAGGCGCGTATTTTGCGCTAGTGGTGATTCATTGTTTATTTTGAATATTCCATCTAATAAAATAAGCGAATAAATATCTGCTCCTAGTAACAGGTCCACGGGGCGGCTGATGTTAAATTCGGGATCTGCTAGGGTGATGTTGTTTAAATAAGACCATGTTGGCTTTTTAAATGATTGACTGGGAAGATTTTTGATTAAATTGTTCATGATCAGTACGTCAGTTTCAAATTCGAAATCAGTGTTATTTGATGAACACTTGATATGCATCAACCCCTTGCAATTGTTTTCATTGGCGCCTATTCCAGAGATAACTCCGTGACATTTGCGACGAGGCAACCCTAACATCTGCGCCGCGTTTTCGGTCATGAGAGACGCCTGCGAACCCTGATCTAATAGTGCCCTTAAATCAATGTATGACCCGTCAGATGACTGTACTTTAATAATAGCTGTTGCTAAAAGTATCTCAGGAATCTCATGTTGTAGTGACACGTGAGAATTGCTGCGAACCGTTTGTTCTGGTTCTGGTGGTGGAGCACGCGTAGGTGTTCTAGGGGCCGTACCTGATGGCTTTTCCTGCGTAAATGCCTCATGAAGAAGGGTATTGTGAGCCTGATTGCAGTCACGACATCTTTTATCTGATATACATGGCTTACCGTAATGGCAATATAGGCAATTTTGGCAGATGTTATATTTGGTAATAGTTTTACGTTTAGAAAATGCATTCATTTCTAGAAATTGCTTGCAGTGAAAAACTCCATGATCATCGCTTTTACAAATGGGGCATTTATAATATTTTGTCATGTAGACATTTCTGTTATTGTTGCACGGTTGCGAAATACTCCGGCCTTGCGGCGGAAATGATTGCTTAACGTTGAAATAATTATTACCATTTATTGGTTTATTGAACTTTAAATTCGACGATGATGGATTAGAATAATTAGGGTTCCGCGTGATAATTTTGTTCGAATGCTCTGGTTTTCTCTTAGAACTTTCCATAGTGGTAAATTTGTTCTCTAAAAATGAGAGAAAATCTGATATATTTGGCACTTCTCGCGGCTGTTTCAGTGAAGCTATGTATTCACTGTGAGTTTCGGCATCTAATTTCTGACACAATATATAAATGAGAAGAGGGTCCCATGACTCGACCGTTATGCCTAAATTTTTTATTGCATTTAAAGTCTCACGGGATGTATCATGTATTCGTTTTAAATGATTTATTGATGGTTGTTGCATAACAGGAATACTGAATAAAATATCAAAGTGCGAATTAAGGATTAACTTCTTATTATCGTACCTGTGGGTCAGTATATCCCAGCAAATGGCATAATTTTCTGATGATATTGATAAGTGTTGAATAAGGCGTTCAGCTTCGCCTTTCACCTTTGATTTCAGGAACTGCATTCTTTGTGCGCTCGACAGGGTCGGATTGTTGTGAATTGTCTCGACGAAGAGGTCCTTAAAGGATGTCCACTGATGATAACAGCCGCTAAACGAAGGTAACTCTATATGAGGAGTTGACTGCTCACGATGAGATACGCACCACAACTTCCTATTGATAGATTTGATGACTTCATTGTACTTTCTCTCAAACCTGAAATACACTGCCTCATAGTCTGGATCCCTGCCGCCTAACTCGCTGTCTAACTCCCAATGTAGTGAGTCTATTGCAGACCAACGAGCTTGAACTACACGCAACAAATGGTCGAACTCCCATTTCTCCGTTATATTTTCTAAATTAATGTTACAAATAGTATGCTCAAACGCCTTGAAATGGCTACTTTGTTTTCTTAACATCTCGTCTGTTTTGCTATTCATACCTTGTGAGCGAGACGCAGCGCCAGGCTCCGCCACTTGCTGAGAGGTCGCTGGCAGGTTCATGGGCGTAGCTGGCTTGATAAGAGGAGTGGAAGGTCTGCTGCTGGTGCCTTCCCTCGGCTGATAATTTTGAATAGTAGCTCTTATGCTAGAGAACCTATCCCTTATTACTTCAAATCGGTTCGAAGTAAAGTATTGGTGAGATTTATCCCCAAACCCACACAGCTTGATATGATTAGATTGATAATCGCTCCAATAAGTATCTAAAGTTTCGAGTCTTTGCCTAATATAGGTACTTGTCTTTCTATCAGAACCGTCTTTTTTAAAATTGGTGAAAAGTTGTTCTATAGCTGATGCAAGCTGTTCCTGAGTCTGAAGAAAATCTTCCATGCTGGACATCTTGATATTGATAATAAAATAAAATGATACGCCTTACTTGATAAGCTGATACTGCTCTGACCGTGGTCTCTGATTACTCACGATCCAAATCCAAATAGGTGTGATATGATAATTCTTTCGATAACTCCAGCGTCAGTTCACCTCACGAATTAACACAGAATCACGTATTTTGACTGTCCACGTATAAACCGAGTCACTCGCGAGGTCCTTTTTCGAAGGACCAAATAGATGTACCGGTTAGGTACGATCTTTTATGATAGTTGAGGTATGAATGAAAGTCTGATAGAAAGAAAAATGATAATATATTGATATAAAAACTGAACTTATGTTATAAATGATAGGTGGTAATGAGTACGCGCGCGATGAGTAAGACAATCGATGACGAACTAACTATTGAACATTAAAATGACCTAAATTAACGAATGTGGCGAAAAATGCTTATAAGACAAAACTGTACGTGTTGGCTCGTACAAGTACAGTCTTTAAAAAAGTAGGATAAACGGCAGACAGTTGGAAGGGCGAACAGGCGGACAGTTAATTTACAAATCTTAACCACAGCTGCTTATGGTGACTGAAAACGTTTCAGCCACTCCACATTGCAAACTGTTTATATTACTAAGTAGGAACTTATTCTTCGTTTATTCGTACGGCAAATAGTAGGTAATTATATTAGAACCAACCACCAATTATTATTTTAGTGCGCCATCTCTTGACCGATAGTGGAACTATTTTTTTTTCTTAGGTCAGCATTCCTAGGCCAGCGCCATCTGTTGACTGGTAGTGAAACTAAAGAAATTTTGTTTGTTTTTTGAATTTCTAAAAAAGTGTGCTATATTGAGACATAGTTTTATTTTTCCTTGTAATCTTTATATAAACTGCTATCACATAGAATTATTTCAGATTTTTCTCTTTCCAAACTTCGGAGATAAGGGGGGGGGGGGGGGGGGGGACGGTATTTTTTTTACATTTTGCATCATAAGTCAAAAACTATGCGGCCTAAAAGAAAAAATGATTAAAAGCGTGCAAACGGCGCTCTTTCATATGATACCCCACATGTCCCACCATAAGGTTTCCTTTTTTACCATTTTGGTACGGAACCCTAAAAAGGATAATTTTTGACTTATTTCACATGTTTTGTTTCGTTCGACATGTCAAATCATACATACTTACATTAAAAAGATCCACTCGTCATACTTCCGCTTGTTTGACAATGTTAGCTCGTTAAAGTGTGTCGAAAAGTTGCTGTGTATGAAAATAGGGAACTGATTTTGGAGTTTGTGTTTATTCTAGCTCTATTATAATAACACACAATAACAGAAAATACATCGTCAAAGCTAATTGCCTACATAACGATCTGTCGAGTTAGCTTTTGGTCTTTGTCAAGCAAAGCTTTGGCAGGCTCATATCCAAGAAGCTTATACCCCCAATGGAGATAGCGCGGCTAGTGTCATACATAGTGAAGATAGAAAAAATGTCCTTGAGTGACGTTACGGCTTATTGCCATCTCTTTCTTTAGTGTGACAATACGTGTTCGATGTTCGTCGTTCGTTCGTTCGTGAGAAATGAAAACGTATTGTAACACAAAAAAAAGAGATAGCAATAAGCCGTAACGTCACTCAAGGACATTTTTTCTATCTTCACTATGACACTAGCCGTGCAACCTCCATTGGGGGTATAAGCTTCTTGCTCCTATCATTTATAATTGTCTTTGGTAGGTTTTTTGAATGATAAGTATTATGAAGTGTCCAAGAAATAAAATTAATTTGTTGTCACGCTCATCGAAATCATTCTCATACATCCGGCTTTTGAGCCGCGAAGTAAGTAGCGTTGTAACCATTGAGACTGCGTGTAGGTATACAAATTATTGAAGTGAAAACTTCTTTAGCGGCGTTGTACACTTTTTTGTAATGGGGAAAAAATGTTAAACTCGTGTCAGTCAGGGTCTCGTGACCCTGATCGAAAATTCGTAAGACGGATGTAGCGTAGACAGCCGGCGGCGGAAGTATCCCCCTCTCTTTCTAAGGGGCGCGGCGAAAATGGCAGCGCGGCATTTTGGCGTTCGGTGGGTTGATTTTTTTGAGAGATAAACTTTTTAATGTAATATAAATTGTCATGTTTGTGTACGATTACGACGCAATAAATAAATACGTATTTTATTTTATTTTATTTTATTTTATTTTATTTTATTTTATTTTATTTTATTTTATTTATATTATATTCTGCCTCATAAATGATAGTACTTTTATACGGATAATTAAAGCAATTCGTGCAAAATTATTCCCTAACCATTCCAAAATATAAAAAATGCACAACGTTAATATTCAAGTTTTCACTTCTGCCGGCACTCCCGGAGTGCAACCCAAATTTTTTTTTATGGATAACTTGATATTCTTGGCGAAGGCCAAGGCGAAGGCGAAGACCTCACCTGATGTTAAGTAACGATAAGGCCGGGTGGAAGCGAACTTCACCCGGAATTCTCATCACTGAGGAACTGGCCATCTTACCTCTAACTGCTAGAACACAACAATTTTTAAATTGTTGTTATGGCGTCAGACTTAGGTAAGATGGTAGTACTTAGCCAGGCGGACTTGAAATAAGCCCTACCACCAACCAAACCGAGTACAAATTGTTGTATTGTATATTGAGTATTGCTGTTGCGTCTTACCCAGGTAGGCGAACAACTAGACCACAGAAGTGGTATTACAAACACACAAACCTTAGTCAAATTAGAAAATTTTCGTTCCCAAATATATCCAACTGGGGATCGAACCCGGCACCTCAAAAATAGTGACACCTTGAAAACTGGTTTACAAGCCACCCAACCACGACTGTCGTCAAATAGTATCGTAACATTTGAACCCGCGGGAACCTCCCTCATGACCAAGATATATTTTTACCATATACTCGTACGTACCTACCTTAGTTTACCATCACCGACCTTTTTATGGCTCTAAAATATGCCTGTTTTTTCATCTTTGTATGTAGGCAGGCTAACTTTCTTATACACTTAACTTTTACTACAGAATAGTTAGTACTAAGTTCTTCTACTTTTATTTTTTGCCGTTTTTATTGCCGTACGTAAGTGTCATGCTGGTACTCGATAAGGTAGTTGCAACCCGGTCTAAAGTCTGTCCGGTCTAAAGTCTGTTGAGGTCGATAAAAATTATGAAAATATACCTATTTCAGAATAGCGATTATCGCAATCTGTATTGTGCTACGATACGACTACGAGTCACTTACCTAGTTGATGTCAAGCGCAAGGCCGTCAGCACCCAGAAAAATCTAAGGTCGTATACAGAAAGAAAGCTGGTAGCCGGCGCGGCGCCGATCTACCCGCGCCTATCGGCGCTGTCCAATCTGTCCATTCTGGTAACAGTTAACATAAAGCAAGCAGATTGAAGTAGAGCGAGCAAAATGTCATAGACCGTATACAGAGAGAAAGTTGGTAGCCGGCGCCGATCTACTAGCGCCCATAAGCCGATAAGCGCCGAATGACGCCGACAAAGTGACGCTTATCGGCGCTTGTTCATATAAATGCCTGCGCCGCCGGTTACTAACGGGGACCAGCGCTTCGGCGCTGGTCCCACCGGTAGTTCGGCGCTGGCTACCAGCTTTTTTTTTTGTATACGGCCGTACTCATCGGCCCATCGTTAGTCAGCGGCCAGCGCTGACTGGCGCGTGTCGAAGATTCTCGGAACTTGTCGGCGACGTTCGGCGCTTATCGGCGCTTGTGCATATTTGCCTGCGCCGGTATAAGCGCTGGTAGGCTGCCTGCTTTCTTTTTGTATACGGCCTTACTCCTGAGTTTTGATAGCGATCTCTAATTGGTCAAAAAACTCCGAGTTTTTTAACCAACCTGTCTTTGAGTTCTTTGGTGTCTAGGTATTTCTTTTTTAGGGTTCCGTACCCAAAGGGTAAAAACGGGACCCTATTACGAAGACTCCGATGTCCGTCTGTCTGTCTGTCTGTCACCAGGCTGTATCTCATGAATCGTGATAGCTAGAAAGTTGAAATTTTCACACATGATGTATTTCTGTTGCCGCTATAACAACAAATACTAAAAACAGAATAAAATTAATATTTAAGGGGGGCTCCCATACAACAAACGTAATTTTTTTGCCGTTTTTGCTCGATATTAATAACGACAACAGGTAGACAGTTTGTGAAATGTTATCCTTTAGTTTAGCGAATAAGTATTTACCAAATACATGGATGAATTTTTTTTTTTGTTTCTCGTAAAGTTGACTTTTTGTAGATTGCTTAATGTCACCCGTTTGCCAATTATTTAAATTACTTGTTATTTCTTTCAAAATTCAAAATAATTTATTCAGTCTAGGCTGTTACAAGCACTTGTGAATGTCATAGAAGCTACGCCATCGGTTCGCAAACCCTAAGCGGGAGACCTTGTAACGAGAAGAACCGGCAAGAAACTCGTCAAGGGCTGCTTTTTTCTCCCTGTATATTTCATACAGAGTCGTCAAGATTGAAAAATGAGCTCCACATTTAAAGTGAGGTCATTTTCCATCACAATAGTTATCAAAAGGTTACACACAATGGTTAGGTAGGTTAAAATTAAATATCGACTACATTCAGATAGATAATCGTGAGAGTAAATAACTTTCAACTAGTTTAGAAATCACTCCGTCTGCTACTCTAACCAAAAAACACTTGATACAAGACATAAAAATAAAAACGCAATTCTTACAATTCAATATGCGTTAAGATAGGTACTCAGAAGCAGACCCATCCCCACTGGCAGCACCCGTTCACGAGCATGACGCATGGACCAGCCATCGCTTCGCTCAACCATATTTGAGGGAACGTAACGACCCGCCCAACACGATACCACCGCAGAAATGATTAAAGAGAGCATGACATACTTAGGCTACCCATCCTAAGGCACTGAATTGAAAACTAATATCCAAAAGCTTTTCATAGGCCTTTACTTACAAAACTATAGACGAAAAAATACGAAAAAATATTACGAAAGCAAAATAATAATTTTAGTCATTAGCAATAAAAAAAGTGAGAAATCAAAACAAGGATTAGTCATTAATTTTATATTTTGAGTAAGAAGTGCCATACAGATTGATAATATTAAACATGAAGAAAAAAAATATATGCGACGCCCTTAGTACAAGCAGACAGAAGCAGACCCATTCCCACTGGCAGCACCCGTTCACGAGCATGACGCATGAACCAGCCATCGTTTCGCTCAACCATATTTGAGGGAACGTAACGACCCGCCTCACACGACACCACCGCAGAAATGTTTAAAGTGAGCATGACATACTAAAGCTACCCGCATTAAGGCGTCGAGTCAAAAAGCTTACAATACGTTTTAAGTAGGTAGGACAATTCTCTCAATTTTCACATAGAATAGAAAAATCTACGACCAAGCTGTTTTATCAATTAAGTAATCTTTAACAGTATAGTATCCTTTTTTGAGAAGACAATTCTTTACATGAGTCTTGAAGTTTTCAAATTGTAAATCCAAAATATTACTTGGAATTTTATTATAAAACTTTATACCAAGACCTATGAAAGAACCACGGACTTTTTCTTATCTATACTGAGGCATTACAAGTTTGTCTTTATTTTTTAACCTCTTCTATTTTTATCTCTTCTATCTTTGTTATCAATTCCCCGCGCACCGAGTTTAATAAACTGTAATCATCAATTATTTCTTCTTAGGTCATATACGCTTGGAAAATGGACTTCAACCGCAGCATACTCAGCGCCGCGACGCTGCTCGTGCCGAAGAACCCGACGCAAGCGCCATCTACGACGATGCCGCTGTGGGCCCATAACTCCTGGGTGTGCCTGTTCGCCGCCATGCTTGTCGTCGCCATTGGCGGGAACGCGATCGTCATTTGGATTGTCACAGGTAATCACTGACCTCCATTAAACAAGTACGCTGGACAGGCTATTGTCATGAAATGACAGCCATTTTTGTGCCGATTTGAAAATTGCCATATTGGCGCTGAGAGCAGTAGATTCTACTATGGCAGTAGTGAGTGAACTTGGAACTAATAATTTCCAACTTCACTCACTACTGTGAGTGAACTTGAGTGAACGTGAGTGGGATCAAACGATTGGTTACGTTCGCCTGTTCAGCGTACTTGTTTAATAGAGGTAAGTGCAGGTAATGTTCTGTTTTTTTCTAGATATCCACAGAACAAAGATTTTTTTCTGTGTAGATATCTGTCTTCCATCATCTACTGTACCTACCACATGAGTAAAAAAACGTAAACTATCTACCTAAGGTACCTACATACAAAACCTTTTTCTCCGAATCGAACACACACTTGACAAACTTGATGGCAGTATAAAGGAATAGAATAAATTGTCGTGTTGACTGGCGACGTGATAAAAAAAGTTATAATGCATAGTTTATGATATAAAATGTCAAAAATACTGAGTGGGTGATTATTAATACTCACATTAACTTTGTCTAGGAATACAGGTGCTATTTTCATACAAACGAGGTAACTTTGAAGCCTTGGTTTCCTGCCAGGGATGTACTGTGCTGTGATCTGATGACGGCTATCCAGGGAGTGAATGGAGGAGATTCAGATCGCTATACACACCCAACTGATCTGACCAGCATTCTAAAACGTAATGTACATGTTTATAGTAGTTATATATGTTGTGTATATAGCGGTCTGAATCTACTCCATTCACTCCCTGGATGGCCATCATCAGATTACAACACGGTACATCCCTGGCAGAAAACCAAGGCTTCAAAGTTACCTCGTTTGTATGAAAATAGCACCTGTGTCCCTAGACAAAGTTGATGCGTATATTATTATACCAAGTATATTACTATTACGGATTACTATTACGGCTAATACAATAAGGTAAGGTTAGGTTAAAAAATAGCACTTTTGAAATAAAACATCTTAGTTAAATGGGTGGATAAGGAGAAAGTGCCATAATCCACTACGCGGGCCCTATGTGGAATGGTGGGTGTTAACGACTGCAAGTGCAGCTGGGACCAACGGCTTAACATGCCTTCCGAAGCACGGAGGAACTCGAGATGATAAATTTTTGGTCACCCATCCCATGACCGACCCTTGCGAACGTTGCTTAACCTGCGCAATCGCTGGGCCAGGCGCTAGACCACTGCGCCACCGAGCTCTTCAAGAATTTAATATTCATTATGAATATAAAATTCTTAGTTTTTTTTTGTAATTTTTTTTTAATGTCAAATAACAGTTTTAGGTCACCCATTCCATTCCCTTGCGAAAGTTGTTTAACCTCCGCAATCTATATTGTCATTTGTTTGAATCTGATCGTTAACTGTAACTCAAATTTGTATTTTAAAGTCGCCCATTTTTAATTTTCGTCGCCCTCAATCTGTCGCCTCAATATTCAGTATTTTTGATACCTTGAATTCGAATTTGTTATCGCTCCGTTAAATACCACCCTTACTTTATTTCCAAGCTAGACCTGGATATTGCCCCCTAGCCAAAGTAACATTATGCAAATCTTCATCGCTTCGCTTCGAAGGAAAGATCGACGTTTTAAAAATCGATTGTTAGCGAAAACTTAGGTATATCAATCCTAGACATTTTTCGAAAGAGAACGAAGATTTGTAACTATTACTTTGGCTAGGCTCTCAGACTTTATATGTCGCATCGCAACGCATGAGAAGCATTTGTAAATTTACCTACTTAGTAACTCTAATATTTCAAGGGAATCTGTGTGTCACTGATAAGAGGCTTATAAATTGTTCGGTTCAGAGTAAACTACATTGATATATTGAGTACCTACTTAAGTATACAGAGAACGCAGATAATAGCGATTCTATCAAATATATAGTTGAGAAATACGTTTTATTAATAATACCATTATTACGCTTTTGTCAACTTTTGTAGATTTCAACCCTTTAGAGGTTTAAGCAGGGTTTATTCATGTCCACAGTGTAGGAGTTCAAAATAAATCCTATTTTTGCAATCAACACCCCATAAAACCTCAACGACATCCATACCGATCGTATTTATCCCCTTTGGGGTTGATTTTTGCAAAATTATGAAAAATGTGCGTATGTTAACACAAAAGCCTACATAACTTTAGATTTTTAATTTTGAAACAGAAGCATTTTCCATACACTACTTCATCCTCCTTTTCATCCCTTCAGGGTTGGAAATATCAAAAATGCTGAGACACGTCAATATTTATTTTCGATTATCAACCTAAAATTTGAAAATCCTTACTTTGAAACTGATGGTTCTGTAAGTCGGAATCTGTACTGTAAGCACAATACTGTTAGGTATTCTGAAGCTTATTGTTTTAACATTGAACGGCATTTATTATTACAACCTTTGTTAAATACGTAGAGGATACCGGTTCTGAGGTTGAATAATATTTGGTGATTTTTCAAAAGGTTACCGAGATTTCTATTTATTATTTTGTAATTAAGTTTAGAGGTAAGCTCGAGGGTTTACTAGCAAAACCATATTTTTTTGTGAAAATGAGTTAAATACACAGTTCGACTCCGTGTTTTTAGGGTTCCGTACCAAAATGGTAAAAAAGGAACCCTTATGGTGTGACTCAGTCTGTCTGTCTGTCTGTCTGTCACAGCTGGATAACTCGAGAACTACTTATGGTATCAACTTGAAATTTGGAATAGTTTAAGATGACATTTGCCCAACTATTTTGCAAATAAGAAAGAAATAAAAAAAGTAATATTTTTTTTTATAACAGGGACTGAAAAGGGGTCTTAAAAATTTGAAGTGAGGTGACTAGGGCATGTGGGGTATCATATGAAAGAGCGCTGTTTGCACATTTTAAAACAATTTTTTTTCTTAGGCCGCATAGTTTTCGACTTATGATGAAAAATGTAAAAAAAATACCGTACCCCCCCTTATCTCCGTAGTTTGCAAAGAGAAAAATCCGAAATATTTTTCTATGTGATAGTAGTTTATGTAAAGATTACAGGAAAATAAAACGATGTCTCAATATAACACACTTTTTTAGAAATTCAAAAAACAAATAAAAATTCTTTAGTTTCACTACCAGTCAACAGATGGCGCTGTCTTAAGAATGCTGACCTAAGAAAAAAAATAGTTCCACAATCGGTTAAGAGATGGCGCTACCTAATACTACAATAATAATTGGTGGCTGGTTCTAATATAATTACTACTATTTGCCGTACGAGTAAACGAAGAATAAGTTCCTACTTAGTAATATAAACAGTTTGCAATGTGGAGTGGCTGAAACGTTTTTCAGTCACCATAAGCAGCTTTGTAAATTAACTGTCCACCTGTTCGCCCTTCCACCTGTCTGCCGTTTATCCTATTTTTTAAAGACTGTACTAAAGTAACATATCCAAATATATTTATGATTGTACGGAACCCTCGGTGCGCGAGTCCGACTCACTCTTGACCGGTTTTATTTCTTTTTGTTTTAGGCCGCATAGTTATCGATTTATAATGAAAAATTTAAAAAAAATACCGTCCCCCCCTCATCTCCGAAGTTTGCAAAGAGAAAAATCTGAAATAATTCTATGTGATAGCAGTTTATATAAAGATTACAAGAAAAATAAAACGATGTCTCAATATAGCACACTTTTTTAGAAATTATCAAATTACTAAATGGTGCAATTATGATGGTACGAAACCCTCGGTGCGCGAGTCCGACTCGCTCTTGACCGGTTTTATTTCATGTTCGTCTGAACCGGATATTTGATAGGACTAATAATGAAGGAGATTTTTTAAGTTAAAAAATGCCAAAGAAAAACAGTTTGAGCCCTTTAAGTATTTTTTTCTGTCTGTGATAGTCGCATGCCACCTCCAGCCTGTTGTTCGTGTCGTGCGTGTCTAGTCTAGGTTATAGTGGCATGCGACTATGGTTATCCTTTGCATTGAATTTTCAAAAACGTATTTTTTTCTCTTACCCAAACGGTTTGATTATGGTTCACTACGCAATCACGCTTGCTGTTAACTGTATTTTTATTAAATGTATAATAATTAGGTATTTGATTGAATCAGGCGTCACCAGGTTGGCGGAAGTCCCAAACCATTTTGAAAAAAGAAATATAATATGTAACTTACTTCTGCAAACAAAATATGCAACACCAACGGTGTTGGTTTACGCACGGTCTAACTCGTGAGGATGCTCCGGGTTGGGGCGAAACACGTGTAGAGTCGCCTAATTAGTAAAGGTGCAAGGTATGTTGCTTTCTTGCTAAATGCAGATATTGTGCACTGATTTTTTGTGGTGTGCATGTGCATATTTCTGCTTACATCTTGCATATACTTGTATATTGTTTGTGGAAGTAATCTACATATATTTATTTTTTCTAAATAATAATTAGGTATAGCTTTACAGCTCTAAGGGTATAGCAACTTGTTGCCACGGACTTTGTTAATATTATTTGATGACAAGATAAAACCTGCGCAACAAAATTACTACTCCCGCAAAGCAAAAATTTCTCATTTCAAGCGCAAAGAGCTTGACAAAAATGCATTGTTAAAAATTAAACTCATAAATATTTGAATATTAAACTTGTGAAGTGGGTTTTTACAGTTTCATAAAAGAGTCATTTAGCTTCATTGCGTAGGGAAGGTTTTAAGGAAAGCACTATTTGTTTTAACAGAGTTATATAGCATTTGTATTTATGCTGTACCTACGTTATTTGGCAAAGCATAATATTTCACACAATGATATTCAATTGAGCTTACATGACAAGCCATTTGTAAAATACCGAACGTCATTGAAGTCAATAAAGTACAAGAATTTTAAGCCATATCTCATAAAATACGAACTTTGATAATATACCTACTATTCATTATAATCCTATCCTGTATTTAACATAATTTACAAAAATTGCATATGTTTCTAAAACTAGCAATAGATAGCTTCCTTTGTTTTTGAAAATGCTTGATCTTATTCGTTGAAGAATCGGGAGAAAAAAAACTGTAATATATTTTTTCAATAGCAGCTTCTTAATTAATGAAATGTAGGTTATTGTAATTTAATTTTACTTATATAATAAAACGAAATTGCGTTTTCTTTGAATTGGTATTTGAATTGAAAGCGAAAGCACCCAAAGCCAGCTTATATTGTTTTGTGACATTCCCCTCTTACCGTCGGGCCACGCGAAGCAGCGAACGGCGATACGACGAGCGAACAACTCGCTCACAACAGTTAGGCTGCGTTCAAACGATAACGCACGACTCGCCCTCAACCCGAACTCAACTCACAACTCAACTCGAACTCAACTCAACCGGAGCCCACTCCTTGAAATACAGCGCTTTCAATTATGAGTTTTATAACACATTGATAAGCTCCGTTATATTTTGTCGATGCAGTTGCACACGCCTCGCCCTCAACCCGAACTCAACTCAAACTCAACCCGATAAAAACCCAAACTCAACTCAAACTTAACTCAAACTCAACTCAAACTCAACCCGAACTCACCTCAAACTCACTTGAACATTACACAAGAGCTTATTAATGTGTCATAAGACTAAAAAATTTAAGCGATGTATTTCAAGGTGGGCTGCGGTTGAGGTGAGTTTAAGTTGAGTTCGGGTTGAGGTCGGGTCGTGTGTTATCGTTTGAACGCAGCCTTATTAGTTCACAATTTGCGGTATCACGCGCCATTGAGCTTTCATATTCATCTTGTGACTTCGTCTGGTGCATGCGTGAAGCGCCATAGCGCATGCCCTATACTTCTCAAAGGAACATTAAAAATTTTGACAATGGTCCATAATAGGAAAACATAGTTTGCGGTCATATTTTAATATAGAAATCGTAAAGTTGTAGCCACAAAAAAAATCATACGACAAGCTAAAGAGATTTTTTAGTAGCTACAAGTATTAAATTGCGAATAAACCTTACAGATAATTGTAAAAAAAAATCAGAATATCATCAAAAGTGCTTGCGTAGGGTCATATTTTTGGCGTAAATAAAAGCGGAAACGTATTGAATTCTACATCAAAATACTCCTTAAGGTACTGCCACTGCACACTTATTTTTCTTGAATAAAAGTTATTAGACATTACTTGAATAAAAAAATTAAAGAGCTACTTCTCCAATAACTTTTATTCAAAAAAGATAATTGTGCTAAAGATAATGATGAAAAAACAACGAAAAATATCCATATTCTTTACCCGTAAAGAAAAAGCAGAGACAAATGCTTCCGCATAACCGAGCCTTAAAGGAGTGGGCCTAGCATTAGCAATTCGCGCATTGCTTCGCCTTTCGCCGCTTCGTGTGGCCGTACAGGCTCTTGTAAATTGATCGTACAATAAATCACTGCGTTGTCACAAACACTAAGTAGTGAAGTAATTTAGTGTAAATGTGGCAGAACACAACTGACATATTGATGTAATCATAGGAATGAAACTCTATGTATACCGAGTTAATTAAACCCTCGAATTCTGGTGTTTACTTGTGTTTGCTTATAAAGGCAGTACGCTTACGTAATTGATTATATTCGTTAGTTAAGTTGACTAAATCTGTACTACTGTTTGTAATTTGTCATCATTAAGCAGATGTGCGTAGCGTAGACTCTACCGCCGTCCAACAATGAAATACATGTACTTACACACCACACCATACAAAGTATGTCACATTCAATCCATCTTCATCTGTCGGGTGTATGTAAAAGAAGTTTCAATATTGTATGTTATTATTATTAAATAATGTAATATTGTCATCTTTTCTGTGGTGTGTATATTTATTTGCTCGTGACTGTAAACTATTTAATATTTCTACAAGTCACTTTTGTTGAAGCTATACTAACCATAATTTAATGAAAAAGCTTACTTGCTATAAAATAAAAAAAATGTTGAAAAGTATAAAACTAATTTTAATGAAGCATTAAAATTAATTGGCGTCTCTGAATACGGCCTGTTAGAAGTCAAAGTCAAAATATCTTTATTAAAATAAACTTAAAAATTAAGTAATTTTGAATCGTATATATTTTTTTGACTGACATAGAAGAAAGGGTGCAAGAAACTTTCGCCGAAAAAAATAATTTAATTTCAATTTAAGTTTTCGAAAACACTTTTGCGACAGTCAAACTTTAATTAAAATCTGATTTGCTAAAATAGTATGATTTTTTTAGAATGAAAACTATTATTAGGTTTGCTGAAAACTTTGCAAAGTCTCTAACCGTTACGTCAATATGCCCTTTAAATCCATAATAAAATTACCAAAAAACCAGTGCCAATCGGGCCACGCGTAGTATGGTTCCATACTTATACCATACGGCTGTTAACTTAATATATTGACTCCCTGTTTTACACAACTAACGACTATAACTAAGTAAAACCTTATAGTCTGTTCACGGAAACGAGTAAGAATAGCGCCTTTTCTATCACACATTTTCATACAAATGTCAAATATATAAAAAAAAAAATTAGGATCAGTGGGCGTTAACAGCCTTAGAGAGCCTTAGAGAAGTAAATGCACGCTCACATTGCACTTCTTAAAAGTTCGCTTAGCTTTTACCCGCGGCTTCATTTGTACTATTTGAGAGCCATTTATTACAGAGAATAACAAAGGAAGTAGCACACCTGGGAATGTTCATTGTACAAAAATTTGAAAAGAAGTATTTTCTAAGATAATGCTCATTTATGACAATAAAATAAACAGGTCATTAGCACACCTGCGCCACCTTTGGCTTCAAAATTCAATACACAAGCCAGGTCACGAGTTAAGCATACAATCATAACAAATAATTTTAAATTAACAATTTTTAACAATATTTATTAAATGATCCAGTCTAGTTAGGTAAGTCCAACTTCGAGAAAGAGATCTCTCGTCGAATCCAACTCGGTTGGGCAGCATTCGGAATGGTTCAAAAAATTTTCGCGTCCGATTGCTCAGTTGAAGTGGCAGTGGGCTGGACACATAGCGAGAAGAACCAGAGCGGATAGGTTCAGGAATAGTGACCGTGCACCGGACGATGCTCCATGGTAGGCCCCCGACAAGGTGGACCGACGATCTGCTGAAGGTTGCGGGAAGCCGCTGGATGCGGGCAGCGCAGCCCCCCTAGCATATGACCACTGAAACGCGATATCATATATATAGCTATTTATCACGTTTAGCTGTCAAAAGACAATGGATTTTGACAGTTGAGTCAGGGGGTCTCACTCCTTCCACGCTTAAACTTTTATATTAACCGAGCCATGGTCAAGGGATACCGCGCCGCCAACACGAGCGCTGACTGCAAGCGACCTAATATCATTCAATTCAATATATCACCTAATATTACTCGCAAATAATATCTTTTCACACAAGTATCTAAGTACCTACTTAGAAATACATTTGCTCAGCTGACTAAGTAGGTAGATTTATTTTATTTTATACTTATTAGTAATTTCATTGTATATTCATCGGTATAACGGATGTTTTCCATGATATCGGTAAGTAGCGAGTAGCAACCTTAAATGACAATGGCGCCCAACCCCACGTTGGGCGCCATTGTCGCGTTCTATTATTAAAGAGATTTAATAATAAAACGGCCAAATAAGAATTTACACTAATTTACTAAAGTTACTAAGATTATAAGATTTACAGCATTAAAAAAAAATACAGGACGTGGGTAGTTTCAAGATTACACTGTAGTAAGTAAGACTGTAGCAGGATGACACTCCCCTGTACGGTCGCACTGTCCGACGAAATTCAACTGCGGCCCCAGGTCTTCAAAATAAACCGCAAGGCTCGTAGATGCAGATCAGGTCCAATGGCCCAAGTCAATGCAGTAAAGCCCGTAGGGAGTTCCCAGTACGGGATTGAAGGTATTCACAAACACAATAGACACTATCTGTGAGCTCCAGCAAATACCACTCTAAAGATTATTAAGTTGGTACAACAAGTTTAGAACATTAGGTGGTTAAATACCTATTGAAAGTATTCGTGGCACGAAATTATTTTATATGAGCAGCACACGGGAGTTCGCAAGCAAGCTCGAGTGAGTCAGTCCCTCGTCGCATTCAGTAGTCGACCGGTCTCGTTAGGTACGCCGCGCCTCACCTCCTGCGCCCGCGTTCCCCCCGTGCGTATTTGCTGCGCGTGCGCACCGTTTTATAAGACGGCTACCTACAATGTATCACTTTAGATAATATGGATTTTTGTTTACTTTATAAGTTAGTCACGGGACAGAAAGCGGAAATATAATTAACGGATGTTACAACAGAGCTACGCGACAGAAAGAGAGGCGCTTCGTAGGTGCTTATAATACCTAGGACACACTGAAAGTTTTGCACTTCTGGCAACACACAAATATTTGAATATAGAATGTTATATTTTTTTAAACTTTAGAACTCATTCATGAAATTAAAATAAAAATTGACTGGAAGTTGCGAGTCATTTGTTTTTTATCATAATGCGAAGTTCGTCGCCCGTAGCAAAAATGAATTTAACGCAAAAAGATTTTATGATTTTGAAACTTCGCTTTCTCTGCAAGTTTGCATTGCTTCACTTCTAAATGTTTTTAGAAAAAAAAGTACCTTATTTGAGTTTCGTAAAGCATTGGTAATATTGGTATGCAGAATGTAATCGTATTCTTGTCTCTCCTATGATGAAATTGGTGAAGGTCGGCATTCAAATGCAATCTCTGTGCATAAGTTGACTATTGTCACTTTATTAATTAAAGAAATCTGGCATATTACCTGTTGGGTAATTTGAGGATACTTGGGGGATAATATGGCATAAAATTTAAAAAAATATTCATCAGGATTCAAAAGTTAGGAAACTTTGTTGCCACTGGATTCTTAATGAACTCACCGTGTAAAAAACGGGATCGAATTGATTGATGTAAATAATATGTTGTTAAAGTGCAAACACGGTCCTTTAAATGCTGTGTGTGATATTGTTATGGAAGATAAAATATGAATATATTGTTCCGGAATCAAAAAAATAGCAACATTCTTTTATATGGATGTTCGAAGTCGACAGTAAACCGATAAAATTAGACTGGCGAAAATCGTGGGCAAGGATTTAACTACATTATTTTTCTCCCAGACGGGTCCTATCTAAAATAACCTACTTGAGGAACAAAACACAGTTAATGGTGAGTAGATCACTACCATTTGTCGTTAAAAAAGGTAAGGAAAAACGACCAACAAGTGACATCACTTGTTTTAATATAGGCTATCTACTATCTGTGTGTCAAATTTCAACTTTTTAAATCCATTCAGTAGTTTTTGCGTGATTGAGGAACAAATATCCTAACCCACAAACTTTCACATTTATAAATATTAGTAGGAAGTATGACTATTAACCTGAATTTTTTTCACGTATCCAAAAGTAATTATTTTCCTGGTAGACACTTGACTCTTAGCAAATGGATCTCTAAATCGAAAAGTGGTCTTAACAAACCTACAACATGGTCATAACGAATTCACAATTATAAAAAAGTTATAAGGGAGTACCCACGTCGTAAAAAAAAATGTGTTATTTTCCCGTTCAATTTATCGGCGGAATATCGCATAGGATCTACATATTTATTTTGCACCGCAACGCAACCCGTTTAGATCAAAGTTCGGCAGTGAAGCAAAATTATTTGAAAGGTCAAAAGTCCATGTGTAAGGCTCAGACTCCATCAAACCGAGGACGAGAAAAGATGTGCCTAGCAGGGAGGAAAAGAGATGTTTTTCAGCGGAGCAGCGGAGCGGAGATGTGTACTGGCTAGAGCGGAGGAATATTAAATGTCAAAGTAGTCAAAGTAACAATTTTTTTCGCTACAACATAGCTGGCGAAACTTGTAGTTTAGTAAAAAGCATACTTTTGTAGAATTTAAAACGTGCTTTTTTTACTTATTTTTAAAAGCATACTTCTTTTAAATGACACTCGTCGCACGTCTCTTCTCTTCTTGTCTCGTCTCACAGACCATAAACAAGTACTGTGTCTCGTCCCCGCTTAGGGCAATACAAATATGAGACATCTCTTCTCTCTGCTCAACCGTTTCTACTGAAGCTGAGCGAAGACGAGATATGTAAATAATAGAATCTTATTGGTTGTTTAAAACACATCTCTTCTCCTCCTCCTCTCTCCGCTATGGTGGAGTCAAAATGAATTTGCTTGCATTACAGAATTCGAAGTACATAAATACCTCGCTGCTGGTATGAAACCTCCTTATAAATAAATATTTATTTCTTTTTGTGTCTACGATTGTCATATGTTTGGAATCTTTGCACTAGAATATAGCATAATATTTTGTTTTGAATTAGGATTTGATTAGGTTGACTAAAGTTGGAGAAAGTTCTATGAACGAAAAGTATTTTTTTTATAATTAAATATCTTGTAGGTACTGGTGATCAAGCCACCAGAGAAATTAAATCAATCAGGTATTCGTCAATGTGCGAAAAAAGTCGCTAAAGGATGGCAACTTAATCAAACAATAGAAATCTAGAGAGACTTCCGGAGCTGACACTAGCTAAGCCTTGATGTGAAAAAATATTTTATAATTATCTTCGACTGTACTATCTTAGCGAAGTCAACTTTAATTTAAATGGCACTGAAACCGCATTATTAATATAAAACTAAACTGATTTTAAAACCATTTTTTGTTAAAAATCTAATATTGTTTTTTCTCCTTTGTTTTAACTCAATTCATAACACGAAAGAAAACACTTTAACAGCTTCAAAAAAAGGGAGGTCATTAACTTAAAAACATTATATCTAAGACTTTGATTTATCTTTGACTAACATGGTTAGGTTTAGTGGTTATTATTATACTAAGTAATTTGTAAAACACCAACAACCTCGCAGGAGTAGATTACTACATAGAAATGTCTTAACAGCTGATCAAGTTTTGTATAGAAAGTCATTTTAACATTGAAAATGTTTATGTGATCAGCAGTGTATGCCCGATGTTCAGCCAAAAGTACAACATGGCCGGAGATCGGTCAAAATTGGAAGATACCTCTATGGGAGAGGTGACAAAAAGCAAAGCAAGAATGTGCAAAGCGCGGAGATCCATCGTATGGTGCTCGAATTTTGAAAACCGTTAAGTAGTTTGTGAGAAATTTCGAAAAAATAAAAATAATTGAAAAAAATCTGACTTGCCGGATAAAAATTAAAATAACTTGTTTTTGGAGGCCTTAATCAATATTCGGAAAAAACGCATCTGAAGATGGGTTACAAAATAAGCCTACTGGGTAGGTAGATGATCAGATGACAGATATGGGCTGCGAAAGTTCCCAAAGGTGGGAGTGATTTGTAGTTCGGCCGCGTGGAGGCAGTATATATAGCGCATACTCTGTCGTGAGGTATGTATATGAGTAATGAAAGGTCTTGGAGAGATCTTTGTTTCAGATGACAGCTGTCAAATTTAAAACAACAATATCTCGGAGAGTACTCATCCTATTCTAAATGTGTCTTGGAAGAAATTAAAGGTCTTGGTGAGATCTTTATTTCAGATAACAGCTGTCAAATTTAAAACAAACAATATCTCGGAAAGTACTCATCCTAGACTAATGAAGTCTTTGAAGAAATGAAAGATCTTGGTGAGATTTTCATTTCAAATGACAGCTGTCAAATTTAAAACCAAAATATCTCGGCAAGTACTCATCTGGGCAGGTGACTTTTTCATTGAATGATTACCAGATGAAAAAATACCCCTAGAGATAGAGCCAAATTTGAAGAGGAGAGAGGGCGTAGTTTGAGGGCCCTCGGCTTAAACAAATCATTAAAATTTTTAGAAGTTTGAGGTTATAGTATTACCACACTTTACAATAAAGTTCGTGGGTTTGCTGTGATTTCAAAGTATTGCACCAATAAAATAATAAAAAAACCAATCTTAGTTTTTTTCCAAAATTATCTTAAAAATGGAACTCTCCGATTTCAATGGATGAACTAATGGATGAATTAGATTTTTTATTTTTGATGTCCATTATCAATGAATGTACTGTGATAGTTGCGTGGAGCGTGAAATCTGTGTTTTTTTTTGCCTGCTTTCGGAAAAGTCGTAGCACATATGTTTTTGTTTATGATGTAGGTACTAATCGACTCCTGCGAGGTTATTGGTGTTTTACAAAATATTACCCTACTAGCGTCCGCCCGCGGTTTCACCCACGTGGTTCCCGTTCCCGTGGGAATATCGGGATAAAAAGTATTCTATGTTTTAATCTAGGCTATCTACTATCTGTGTGCCAAATTTCAACCAATTCCGTTCAGTAGTTTTTGCGTGATTGAGGAACAAACATCCAAACCCACAAACTTTCACATTTATAATATTAAGTAGGATAAATTTAAATTTATAATTTATTTTATTTCTAGTACCTAAGCCCAGTATTTTGTTTCAGCTCATCGGCGGATGAGGACCGTAACGAACTACTTCCTGGTGAACCTTTCATTTGCTGATTTGATGATGGCTTCACTCAACTGCCTCTTCAACTTCATATACATGTTACACAGGTAAATAAAAACATATTAAAATCATCACCATCATGGCCCATAAATGCCCCATCGCTATGGCACGCTGGTAAGTATTTTTAAAAGATAGGTACTTACGTAATGCTTCGATAGACATCAATATAGCATAAAATCACTATATACCTCAGAAAAGTTGTCATTTAAATAAAAAAAAAACTATTTTATGTTTCGTTAAAAGGATTTTTTATTTCATTACTCTGTAATTGAAAGTATCTATAAAGGTTAAAGTCTATTTTTGCTAGTAGTAGCATGCAATAATGAAGTTATATTATGGATAAATGGAACCACCTAAGCAAAAAATATACAACATCATGTTTATTTTTATAACTTGCTAACGATACCTGTGTATATATATAATAAGGATAAACATTTACAGAGATCACGTTCACCAAAAATTGCACATAAAGTATAAAGAAGCCGTGGTTTATTCGTCCAAGTTAAGAATGCAAAAGGTTTGCCTCAATGGAATTCCAAAGCGTATTCCAAACTTAGCGAAGACTTGAGCAAACAATCATTTTTACCTTCCCACTCCTTAATATTGCATTGGTAAACATTGGAAGAATTTTCCCTTTCTATTATGGATGCTGGCTAAAAATTTATCGTTTAAATTCTCATCTTCCAACGGAATTTTATAGTTGAAGATATTTAAAAGCAAACATCATTTTAAAAGTATCAAGACTCATTTTAAAAATGTTTATTTTTAAAGCCCTTTAATGTTGTTTTTAAGCTTTGGTTAATTATTTGGCTTTTTATTTATCACTGTCAGCATTTACGCAGTTGCAAGGCCTCGTATTGTACAAATGGGGAATGTCCGAAAAAAATCACTTTTTTTATAGGTAGGAGTACAAGCTCCCGTAGTAATCCCGAAGTTTCAGAATTTTCGGTTCCGTAAAGATATTTAAAAAAAATTTAGTCTCTTCGACTTCACAAATGTACGAAAGTAACAGCAGAATGGATATTATACCTTTGCCGCCAACTGCCACAACCACAACATGTTATTAAAAAATGTTTCAATACAAAATGTCAAATCTTTTTTTTAATACTTGTTGTGGTTGTGGCAGGTGGTGGCAAAAGTATTATCTCCATTCTGCTGTTACTTTCGTACATTTGTGAAGTCAAAGAGACCTTATATTTTTTTTCTAATTTCACGCAACCGAAAATTTTGAACCTTTTTTCTATTACTAAGGGAGCTTATTCCTACCTATAAAAAGTAATCGGCAAATTTGATTTTTTTCGGACATTCCCCATTGGATAGCATTATTGAGATCGATTAGAAAGTAAACATTATTGACTTTACCTACTATATACTTTATGGGTACTCAAAAATCTCTCTATGTTCGTCAAATCGAATAGCCTTTACCAGTCAAATATAAATATAAATAAAAAAGTTTGCTGTTGGAGCTCATTTATTGAAGAGCACGTATTATATACTGGTGTAATTGAATCACAAAGTGAAATGCGCATTCAAATACAAATACGTCTTGGTTTGATTCCTAACTTATATACAACATAATTTTTTGTATATACAGCGGCCGAAAGTCTTGAATTGGTAGGAAAATATTTATGATTCATAAACGCTGTAAGCTTATATGAATAAGCATTATTTTGACTTTGTCTTTGACAATGGTGAAAACTAAGCCAGTTGGTATTTAGGAGCCCTAAGAAACTACAAAATATGTTAGGGACACGGTAGCGTTTTCATAAAAGTTTTTATCGCTGTTAAAACAGTAAACATCAGTAAAAACTAAGGTAAAACCCTATATTAGTGCAATTTTGACGCTGCTAGACGAAAGAAAATATTTACGCGTAAGAAGAGAGCTCAGTCAGTATCCTTATTACTTTAGAGCATGGGTTCCTAATCAGTGGGGAGCGCAGAGTAAAAGGTAGAGAACCCCTGCTTTAAAGCGACGTGATCACTGCTTATCAACTTCAAGTCTTTGATTATAATAATATAGATCAAAGCTCCCAGCAGAGATGATTCACTTGAGACAACATCTAGTAACGCTGCTACATATTAGTTTGTTGCATGTGACAACGGTCACATCGTTTCCATATTGATCGAGATCAGCTTTTATATGACAGACACCCTGCCTATTCGTTTCATTAATTTGCACTTGTTTGTGAAAATCTGCTACAAGAGACATGGCTGAAGTTTTTAGATACTCTTTACTCAATAATTTGATATTATGGCAAGTTATACTTACATCATCAAACAGCGCTCATGGCGGAACTTGACAGACTGATCGTACTCGATCACGTTTGTTAAGCAACGTTCGGTCCAGCCAGGTGTCGGATGGGTGACCGTTAAGTGGCAAAACAACTGAAACGTGCTTCGGAGGGCATATTAAACCATCAGTCCCGGCTGTTTTCATGATGATGACAGTCGTTAAGCCAAGTTAGAGGCCTTACAGGCAGCTTGATAAACTCTAACACCAGAAGTGGCCACTAATCCTCATTCGATAAGAAGAAGACCATCAAACACAGGTTATTTAGTGATAAAATATGGAAGATGCTTGAATTCAAAATATTGTTTTCATTAAATGCTTAATTATTTGTAAGAATCTGGGCTATTTTTGAATAATTTATTCGAGTTATTTTGAATCAGTCACAACTTGCAACTAAATTCTACTTCAAAATCGCTGACCAAAAAGACTGGACTATAAAAATACGGATTTTGCTATATCAAACGAAAATGAGTAGTAAAGAGCGCCTGACGCCAGCAGAAGGATTAATAAACGAGAAAGCAACCAATTAAAACATCCACAACAAACATATTACAAGATAGGCCTCTAGATTATTAGAAATATAAGCTTATAAGCATCTAAGAAAAAAATATTTTTCAAAGAAGTTCCCTGTTTAAAGGTCATTTGGCATATTTGACCTGCTTGATAAAAGTTCGAGTACATAAACCAAACCAGTTTTAAATTGAAAAATTCAATCCCACTTTTCAAAATATGTATTACTAGCGGCCGCCCACGACTTCGTCTGCGTGGAAAGTTTTTTTGCTATCTCTCGGAAACAATACGTTTTTTCGGGATGAAAGGTACCCTTTGTCCTTCTCTGTACCCCTGACAACGTGTATGCAAAATTTCATGATGATCGGTTCATTAGGTAAGACGTGAATGCGTAACAAACAAACGGACTTTCGCATTTATAATATTACTAGCGGCTGCCCGCGACTTCGTCTGCGTGGAAAGATTTTTTGCTATCCCTCGGGAACAATACTGTTTTTCGGGATGAAAAGTACCCTATGTCCTTCTCTGTACCCCTGACAACGTGTGTACAAAATTTCATGATGATTGGTTCAGTAGTTAAGACGTGAAGGCGTAACAAACAAACAAACAAATAAACAAACAAACGGACTTTCGCATTTATAATATTAGTAAGGACTAGCGGCCGCCCGCGACTTCGTCTGCGTGGAATGGTTTTTTGCTCTCCCTCGGGAACAATACTTTTTCGGGATGAAAGGTACCCTATGTCCTTCTCTGTACTCCCAACAACGTGTATGCAAAATTTCACGATGATCGGTTCAGTGGTTAGGGCGTGAAGGCGTAACAAACAAACAAACAAATGAACAAACAAACGGACTTTCGCATTTATAATATTAGTAAGGATAGTAAGGATAATACTAAGGATTTTTTTTGTACCAACCGGCAGAAAAAAGTTATTACACATTATGTGTGTGAGTATAATGTTTAATGTTATTAAGCTTTTGATAATAAGATAAAAGTTGTTACTTTCAGCATTGTGAAAATGTGTGGTATAAGCATAATAAACGTTTGTGTTGTCTTTATTTATTTATTTCATTTTATTTATTATTGAAATGCTATGATAATATAATATAATGATAAAAATGAAACATGTCCTGCAAGAATGCTTCTTTATGCGACCCATACCACTGCGTAGCAGATACATTTATCTACATACCTAGCCCTATTTGGTTTGTGTACGCCGTAGGTCAAATGTGCGAACAAAATGCCCAATGACCTTTATACAGGGTGGATTTTTGAGTCGGTACATTAAGGGCAGGTACCTTAACCGTTATAGTTACAGGAAAACGTTCCTAGGAGACTATCCATAACTTTTTAAGATATTCTGAACGGCATTCACAGATTTTGGAAAAAAAAATACCGTTAGCAAAAAAATGCTAAAATACCAAAAAAAAAAGGTTTTTATGCCAATCAATCCTATTTCGTGTGGGAATCAAAAGACTTTATGGGACCATTTAAGGTATGAGTACTAGAAATGACAGTAATCGCGAAAAACTTTTGCCATTCATTTTTGTACTGAAAAACGCTAAATCAACTCGAAATATCTTTTATTGCCAAATGATCCCATTTCTTACTGTGATCAAAATGTTTCTTACGGCCAACTGAAATTTTAGTACAGAAACTACAGTAAGTCACAACACCGGCTTCACACGCAGGCACAATCTACTAGGTACAACATTAGATCTAAAAAAAACTGTTTCTGTACTCAATTTTTGATCACAGTAAGAAATAGGATCGTTTGACAATACAAAGTATTTCGAGTTGATTTATAGTTTGTCAGTACAAAATGTATGGGAAAAGTTTTGGCAATTTCTGTTGCTTCTAGTTCTCATATTTTAAATGGTCCCATAGACTCATAGAGTATTTTTATCCCCACACGAAATAGGATCGATTGGCATAAAAAAATGTTTTTTGGTATTTTAGATTTTTTTTGCTAACGGTATTTTTTTTCCAAAGTCTGTTAATGCCGTTCAGAATATCTTAAAAAGTTATGGATGGTCTCCTAGGAACGTTTTCCTGTAACTATAACGGTTAAGGTACCTGCCCTTAATGTACCGTCTCAAAAATCCACCCTGTATACTTAACCTGTGTTTGCAATGGTGTATAACTTGCCAGTTATAAAATTATTGAAGACTTAAAACTTTGGGCATACCCCTCGTATTAAAACTTGAGTGTCACCGCTGCTCACGTGTTGTTTGATTATTCATGTATACGCTCAATTTACATTAATTTTGGGTTGATATTAAAATTCAAGGACAAATTAATCACAAGTTTCAATCCTAACATTTCTGTAATCTGCGCCTAGCCTCAAAAAATTATGATTATGTTGTCATACAGGCTTTTAGGAGTTAATCCTTCGGGCGTGCCTGATCGGAATAATAATAGCCTACTTAAATTGTTACTAAACACAACGATATTAAGTAATTTAATTAACAACAAAGGAGGGCATTACACCTTACTTAAAATTGTAAATGATAGTCCTATGATACAAAATTTTAACTTTGTTACGTAATCTATAAAGTTGAATGGCCTAAGGTCATAACACCTATTAATATGAAAGACCCAATTTGAGTCTCAAATTGGGTTACAAATCTTTTACAAAATAAAATATACCTACTCCAACTAATTTTACAGTATACATTATGGAAATAAATGAAAAAACTTTAGGTGGCATGCCGCCAGTCTTCATATTTTTCAATATTAAAACAAAACTTTTAATTTTAGCGAAGCCAGAGAGAAACATTATGAATTGTTGGCTTATTGTCTCGAATAATTATTAGTAAAGTGAAATTGTAAAGTTCTACATACGAGTCATACGACCAATGGCGCTGTTATGTTTGACTGTTGACTACAAAAAAAATATCATTTTTAATGAGTCAAATAGTATAAATATAAGTGATATTTAATTTGTTCAAAATTCAAATTCAAAATTCAAAATAATTTATTCAGTCTAGGCTGTTACAAGCACTTGTGAATGTCATAGAAGCTACGCCATCGGTTCGCAAACCCTAAGCGGGAGACCTTGTAACGAGAAGAACCGGCAAGAAACTCGTCAAGAAAAATATATATGCGACGCCCTTAGTACAAGCAGACAGAAGCAGACCCATTCCCACAGGCAGCACCCGTTCACGAGCATGACGCATGAACCAGCCATCGTTTTCGTTGTAAATTCGTTGTAAATATATTCGTAATCGCACATCAATATAGATCATAATGTATACAGGGGGCCTACTCAAGTGGCAAACGTTTCCAAGCGTTTTTCTTTCTACAACATTCAACGCTCTGGCGTTATCGATGAACGCTCCGCTCATTCTCTCGATTTCAAAGAGTAAAGTAATATAGGTTAATAAAAGAGGACATGACATATTGTTTTTGGTTTCTTAAGTATTACACTATATTTCTTTTTACTTTTTTGCAATATTCTTTATTTATAGCAAATAAATGAAAAAATTATAAAATAAAATAAAAATAAATATTATAAATAAAAGTTAATGGTTAAGATACAGAAATGACGCTCCTATTTTTCGATCGTTTGCGTTGTTCTGTGTGTACCTACTGTGTGATCTGTGGTTAACGATAACGTTGCGTAAACAAATGGTACCCAAGTGGCTGTTTTAGCGTCTGCGATTGTCGACTGAGCTATTCGATTCTTGTGTAGCGGAGCGAACGCCGATACCCTGTAGATACAGAATGTAGTCGTACGCTAGCGCACACACGCGCCTCATTTTCTAATTTTGAAAACTAATTATTAGGTATTATTCGTTGTTTTCATCACATTTTCACACCGTTAATAAAATGTGTTCATGGCTACCTACCATTTACCATTTTGATTTATTTATTACTAGCTTCCGCCCGCGACTTCGTCTGCGTGAAAAGTTTTTTTGCTATCCCTCGGGAATATAACTTTTTTCGGGATGAAAGGTACCCTGTCTTTCTCTGTACCCCTGACAACGTGTATGCAAAATTTCATGATGATCGGTTCAGAAGTTAAGGCGCAAAGGCGTAACAAACAAACAAACAAACGGACTTTCGCATTTATAATATTAGTAAGGATTATTACCAATTTCAAAATTTTGAAAGTCCTGTCAAAAATCCGGACATTTCAATAAAAGTCCGGACATTTTTTTTTTCAAAAACAACTAACTGAAAATGATGTATTCCAGCGTAATGTAATTACCAATTTTTGTTGTGTGCTTACGTTTTAAAGCACAACATAAAATGTTCCTTCCAAAACACAAAGTTATTTTAGATAAATTGTATGATTAGAAACTGTTTATCGTGTCTTTACCTATTTTTTGGTATAGTATACCATAAAATAGGTAAGTAAATAGTGGGCCAGATTCCATACATTTTGGGACATTTCTTTCGAACACTACTGATATGTATGTTTTATAACAAGTATTACACCGCTCAATAGCCGGACAAATTACAAAGCCGAACATAGTCCGGACAAATTTCTAAGTGTTCTAAAAATGTTGAATCTACCTACTACATTCAAAATGAGTTTTCCTGGCCATGGGCCTAGATTTACTTAAGTTTTGTTCGGTAGATATGATAGTAGACAAAATGAAGAAAGGTTAGCATAATAATCAATATTTATTTTATAATTAGATCTAAACCAATACAATACATGATTTTTAAAGTACGAAGTACACAACAGCCAGCAGTCATTTTTCCAGCATGCTCCTTTATATTATTATTACAGTACCTAAATTTTCATAGTCTTGCTTGTCGCTTGGAGTAAAATATTCGTTACTATGGTTTTCTTCGGTACTAGCTTCCCGGCATCTTTTCTTGCCAATATAAGAGGTACTAGTTTATTATATTCTGCGAAGTCATTAAACCTATATTGAATTGTATGTATCTGGAATAAATAATAGATAAATTATTAAAAAGTACAATTTGGGTTACAAGATTGGGTTAATAACAGTTTAGGTAAATAATAGACTATTGAAAACCATTGCGGTATTTTGATCTTATTATTATGTAATGTACTTAATAGGTACCACAATGTTTAAATAAAACCACTAAGTATTTAGTATTATTTACCTACATGATCACTTGTAAACCAATTGTAAACACCTCTAGTCTCTGCCTTTTGTTTGTTCAACATTTCTTGCCAATTATATTCCGCAATGCCATTACTTATTTATTTATAGGTTTTGTATATCTGAAATAAAATATAGGTAAGTAATTTATTGATAAGTTCATAAGATAAGTCTTATTGAAAACCATTGCGGTGTTTTGATTTGATGTAATAAGTAGTTACTTACCCAGTAAGTATATAGGTACCTAAGTGCCTTTGTACGTATTACCTACGTATTAATATTATTTAGAAAGCACATGGGCACTGAGCAAGGATTTGTTTTATAAAAAATTGGTTATAATTATTAAGTCGCCGACGCTCAACGACACGACAGACAAAGACAAAACGTAGTGATTTTTTATTACATTGTGTGCATTCCAATAGACTAATCGCTGAGTCATCGATCACCGTAGAGTGGTCACCAAACTCTAACCATGGAAAGTAATGAGAGCTTTTAAAATGACAAAAAACTGTAAGTTCGGTGGATGGCGTTGATAAAAATGGGTGTGTCAATCTATTTTTAACCGTATTCAAAAAAACAAAAAATGATGTTCTTAATTTGACCTGTATGTATGTATGTTTGTATGTATGTATGTCTGTTTGTCCGCGATTATTTCGTGTTTGGCTGAACCGATTTTGATGCGGTTTTCAAAAAAGTATTTGTTACACTTAGAAGGTTTTAGTATTTTAACCAACATCAAAAAAAGAAGGTTCTTAGTTATACTCGTAATATGTAGGTATGTGTATCCGCGATTATCTCGCTTTTTGCTGAACCGATTTTGATACGGTTTTCAGAAAAGTATTTGTTACACTTAGGACAATATTTTGGTATTTTAACCGACTTCAAAAAAGGAGGTTCTCTTCTCAGTTTGACCCGTATGCATGGTTGTTAACGATGAAATGCACCCACGATCCCGTTGGCAGTTGCTACAAAAGTTATCTCAGAGCTTTTGGCGTAGGTGGCAAAGAGATTATCTTCATACCCTTCAACAAAGAACTAAATGGTCGCAAAACAAAGGTCGTGAAATCTCTGTGGGTGATATTGTTACAATCATGGAACCTAACTTAGCACCAAATGAATGGCGGCTTGGAAGAGTAATACAAGTTCATCCAGGCCAAGACCAAACTGTCCGGGTTGTAACAGTAAAAACTAACAGAGGGACACTAGTTCGACCCGTAGTCAAACTTTGTCCCTTGCCCCTTGAAAATTAATCTTAAAATCACATCTTATCTCATTAACACAACAAACAAAACAATCTTATCTTAAATTTAAACGATCTTATCCTAATCAAAACGATAACTAACTTTAAGCAAAAAAAATTTTTTTTTTTTAACTCATAATCAAACTTGCCTAGTTATAAGTTAAACTTAAGCTTAGTGTACATTGTATGCACATCTATAGGTTTTATTTTATTTTTATTCAATCTTATCCTCTAGCAGGCATATTCAAAGGCAACTGTTTGGGGATTTTGGTTTATGTATGTATAGCTTATCCTGTGAAATCCGAGCTATTTCAAGTGGGGGGAAATGTTGCAGCCTAAAATCAATACCTCATCCTTTTGTCCTCCCACTACCAATTTCCGATGTACCTCTGACGTCGGCTGTCACGTCACGTGGCTATCACATGGACTTGTGTGAGTCGAATGTATTTTCTCACGTTTGGCTAAACCGATTTTTCTATCTACCAAGATAATATTTATATCTAATGCAGAAGGTAATTACACTAAAAATAAAAAAAATAAAAAATTGTCTTGAAAAACAAAAAAACGGACTTCAAAACCCCATTCTACCTCTAAAAAGCAATAAATAATATTGAAATCACTATACTCCGACCCCTAATTCGGTGCAATGATTTAACAGCTCAAACTGTCAGTAAAATTATGTTGCCACCTCATGTCTACTAGTGACTTGAACAAAACCGGCCAAGTGCGAGTCGGACTCACGCACGAAGGGTTCCGTACCAAAAAATGGCAAAAAATTACGTTTGTTGTATGGGAGCCCCCCTTAAATATTAATTTTATTCCGTTTTTAGTATTTGTTGTTACACCGGCAACAGAAATACATCATCTGTGAAAATTTCAACTTTCTAGCTATCACGGTTCATGAGATACAGCCTGGTAACACACAGACAGACAGACAGACAGACAGACGGATAGCGTAGTCTTAGTAATAGGTCCTGCTTTTACCCTTTGGGTACGGAACCCTAAAAACCAATTAAATCGTGTTCAATTGGATTGTTGTGGTAATTTTTTTTGGCCGTTAGTTTAAATTAATTATTAGTAGTAGTTTAGTTAGTTGTTAGTTAGTTAGTTAGTTAGTTAGTTAAACAAAATGCAACATTTATTAGCTTTATTTAAATAATTGCCAAATATTATGAATATAATGATACACACGTTGTTTTATGTTAATGCCTAATTAATAATAATATTGAAAATATACTATTCCGTAATAAGTATTGGAGATGCTTGGAAATAATGAAAAACAAAGTCACGGGCGGCCGCTAGTAAAAAATAAAATAATAAATCAATATTTTTTTCGGAATTATGAAAAATGATTTGACATGACTATGCACATATAACATGCGTGGTGTGGTGACTAACATCGTTGACATTTTTGATAGAAAAAAAAAATAGGTAAATAAGATCAAAATGACATTAATTTTATAGAAAAGTGTTTTAAGAACAGGCCCAATAAGCTCATTTTCAATTTTTCATATTGAAAATGTACCTAGCTGTATATTATTCACCACCCAAGTTGCTAATCACCCCAGTTTACGGTACCTACTTAAGTGTATGATTGTTTGATAATTTTGAGTATGAATTACAGATAGCAATTTAAAATACAAACGATATGTTTGACGCACTATTTCTCTTTATACTAAAATAGCTCACTTAAAAAAACATTATTGAAATTTAAATACAGTTAACTTCCATTAACATTTAAATAAAACATATACACGTAGCATCATCAGTCATCACAGTATTCATTATATTTGGCTGTTTTAAAAACCTAGTTTAAGCATAAAACCTATAACAGAACACTTTTAATTTTCGATTTAATTTTAATACAATATTTATATTTAATATTTATATATTTTGGGCTACTTCAATCAGAAATGGATTCGCGGGCTGATTTTCTGCGATTTACTGATTAAGACATCTGGCAACCCTGCCACAGACTACGACAATACCCTGCCCCTCGACCCGCGCAAAATGTTTTGTTTGTGTACGTGTTTTCCAAAACAAAAACATTGTTTCTCTACACAAAAATGTTTCGCGAAACAATGTTTTGTGTAGATGTTTTTGTTGATTGTGTAGAGCAAAATATGTGCTATGGAACCGGCCTTACATGGCCGCATGAACCAATTGAAAAAAATCTCATTTTTACTCAGAAAATTGTATGTTCTCGCATTTTAGCAGAAAAGTATTATACAAGCCTTGTACTGGAATTATTGGCGGATCCAGGGGGGGTGTACCTTTGCAATTTTGTCATTGAAAATGACAGTAAAAAAAAATATTTATTCTTATTGTTTTAAGAGGCATATTACGTTTCGACTGTGATTTTTGCGTAAAATGGCCAATTTTGGGGTTCTCGATCTCAGAAACAACAATAAATTAACAATTTTGACTTATTGAATAGTGTAGAATAGCTATTGGAATAGATCATAGCGGCCTCGCTTTTTTGAAAATTTGCTTAACTTCATAATTAAACCCGAAATTGCAGTTAAAGATTTTCATAAAATGCGCGAAGACACTTTTTTGGGGTCATGGATTGAACTACTGTGCTAAACAAATGAAATAAAAAAAAATTAATATTATTTCTTATATAGTCGAAAAGATCATAGCGGCCTCGGAATTTTGAAATTATGTATGGAATATGTGAAAAAAAATCCCAATCAAAAACCATAAAACTACTAAAAACGCTCAGAATTAACTGTGAATTTCTCCTAGATACATAATTATTATTACGTAAAATTTATATTAGAATAATCTTTACTTCATAAGAAAATCAAATTTTATACTTTTATTTGTTGTTTGTACTTGTTTTTCTTTCTGTGTATGTTCAAAGTTGACTCTAAGAAATCGTTCACCAACTTTAATTTTCCTTTCTAACCCTTTAACTTTCCAGTGTATCATCATATTACTTTTTGTCGCGTACACATATAAATGTATTTAGTAGACCCAAAGGTTTCTCTAGGTTGTAGCGCTAAAATCCGTCAAAATCGAAATTTCGACGAAAAAATGTGATAGGGCCCTTAATTTTTTATGTAGGTGGCAAGGAGGTTTATATAGGGAGTGAGTACTGTACAAAAATTCTCACTATTCGTTTAAAAGAAATTCAACTTTATTGCCTTTGTCATAGAGTTGAAATTCTATCGATGACATTGACTGAAGACTCTACTGTGTGAATGAAACAACACTATGTGGAGGTCGGTGTCTCGTTCGCACAATTGCCATTACTAAACAATAATACCACGATAGTAGGAAAAAAAATGTACGTTACCAATCACGTAGTGTATCAAAGTTAAGGATTCGGAGTGGAATATTGAAAATATATTACTTAAATATTAATTTAGAAAAATATTAATTTAGAATAACACATAGTAATTATAAAATAAAACTGAACTTACTCTTTTGATTTAATTAGATTTCTACAATAATGCTAATCAGCATTATTATAGTTGTATAAATTCAATTGTCAATCCTGGCAACTCCGATCCGATTTTGACTTTGGCGCCGAATTTCAATTTTAGAATTTAAATATTCAGGAAATATTCTTTTACAAAACTAGGGTGACCATAAATACTACAACATTTCAGATTTCATAAAAACGAAATTGTTCTATCAATTGAAATAACTGGAAGTCGCAGGCGAGGAGTAAAGTTAATATTAATAATCAAATTCATGTTTATGCGCCGATTTCGATGAAACTCGGTTTATGGTACTATTTCGACAAGAAAATAATAACGCAGTGTTGAAAATATTAAAAAATCCAAGATGGCGGCCAACTTTTACGTATGTAGGCCGATTTTGATGAAATTCGGTTTTTGGTACTATTTAGACAAGAACATTACAAAATATATTTTTAAGTAATAAAATTCAAAATAGCGGCCAACTCTTTTGTTTGTGGGCAGATTTCGATGAAACTCGGTTTTTGACACTATTTTGATAAGAAAATAACAACGCATTTTTAAAATATAAAAATCCAAGATGGCGGCCAACTTTTAAGTTTGTAGGCCGATTTTGATGAAATTCGGTTTTTGGTACTATTTAGACAAGAAAATTACAAAGTAAGTTTTTAAGTATATAAAATTCAAAATGGCGGCCAACTTTTTTGTTTGTGGGCCGATTTCGATGAAACTCTGTTTTTGGCACTATTTTGATAAGAAAATAACAACGCATTTTTAAAATATTAAAAAATTCAAGATGGCGGCCAACTTTTTTGTTTATGGGCCGATTTCGATGAAACTCGGTTTTTGGCACTATTTCCACATGAAAACAACAACGCAATGTTGAAAATATTAAAAAGTCTAAGATGGTTGGCAACTTTTTTGTTTGTGGGCGCCGATTTCGATGAAACTCGGGTTTAGGTACTATTTTGACAAGAAAACAGCAACACAATGTTAAAAATATTAAAAATTCAAGGTGGCGGCCAAATGTTTTTCTTGTTCTTCTTTTTTTTCAACCCAGTAATATCAAAATCAACCCGAAAACAAAATTAGTAGCTATTTTGACCTTTTGACATTGTTTACGTTGCATTTTACCATATTTATAAAAAAAATTAATAAAAACGCGATAAATAACTTGTTTATAAAAAAAAATAGTTTCTGCTTTTTAGTTAACGAGCTAAACTGAAAATATAACACCTCCTATCAGAGCTCTCGTCAAGAGGAATCAAACGAGCTCAAACTCAATGGGGTTGCATGGTTTTATTACAGAATTCCAGTGGCCTTCTTTGAAATGAAATGAAATGAAATGAAATGAAATGAAATGAAATGAAATGAAATGAAATGAAATGAAATGAAATGAAATGAAATGAAATGAAATGAAATGAAATGAAATGAAATGAAATGAAATGAAATGAAATGAAATGAAATGAAAAAATCTTTATTCAAATAAGCTCACATAATGAGCGTTTTTAAATCGTCAAATAATTTTTTTGCCCTACCACCCATTATGACGTCTTTTAGCTGACAAGAAAAACGGGCGCAAAAAACTTACCAGCTTTATCAAATGGAACGATATTTACAAATATGTATATCGTTTCCAGACTTTAACAAAGATTAACAAATAAATAAAATTTAATTAGATCATTACTTAATGAATTACAAATTTTCTTAATCAATTTACAGGCTTCAAGCTAAATTCAAAGTTTGAAGTTATTATTCAGTCTAGGCTGTTACAAGAGAGAAAAAAAAAAACTTTAAAAAACTTTACAATTCTATATGCATTAAGATAGGTAGTCAGAAGCAGACCCATTCCCACTGGCAGCACCCGTTCACGAGCATGACGCATGAACCAGCCATCGCTTCGCTCAACCATATTTGAGGGAACGTAACGACCCGCCTCACGCGACACCACCGCAGAAATGATTAAGAGAGCATGACATACTAAGGCTACCCATGTTAAGGCATCGAATTGAAAACTAATATCCAAAAGCTTTTCATAGGCAATATTTATGTATTTTATATTTTACTTTCCATAGTCAGCACTTATGAATTTTATAATACACAAATACTGACTATAGAAAGCAAAAATATTGCAATTAAATAAATCAAAACAAGGTAAGTTATTATGATATATACGTTTCGAGTAAGAAGTGCCATACATACAGACAATATAAAATAGAAACAAAACATTTTTTATATACGACGCTCTTAATACAGGCAGACAGAAGCAGACCCATTCCCACTGGCAGCACCCGTTCACGAGCATGACGCATGAACCAGCCATCGTTTCGCTCAACCATATTTGAGGGAACGTAACGACCCGCCTCACACGACACCACCGCAGAAATGTTTAAAGTGAGCATGACATACTAAAGCAACCCATATTAAGTCGTCTTTCGGCTTCATCATTAGACCCTGGAAACTATTTCCTATCAGAGTACTCGTCAATATGATTCAAACAAACCCAAACTCGATGGGGTTGCATGATTTTATTACAAAGTTCCAATGGCCTTCTTCCGGCTCCTTCATCAGCCCCTTGGATATTATTCCCCAACAGAGTACTTGCCGAGACGATTCTAACGAACCCAAACACGATGGGGTTGTATGGTTTCATCATAGTGTTCCTGTGGCATTCTTCCGGCTCCATCGTCAGATCAGCTCAATGATACTATAATATTACATTACCTTCTAGTTCTGTGTTCAAAGTTTCAAGTCTCTAGTTCATCGGGAAGTTAGTATAAAATCGTTTGCAAAATTTGTGCTCAAACAAACAAACGAAAACACAAACAAACGAGCAAGCAACCTTTTAAAAACTTGGCAAAAGTATTAATTGTAAATATAGAACTACCTAAGTACCTAAGTTTATATTAAACAGTTTAAAGTAATAAGTATGTCTTCGACCAACCATACAGTTTGGTCACCCTAATGAAGAAAAGGACACACACATCTACTTGACCTCTCTGTCGGCTCGTTTTTGGGCGAAGAGCTCATCTGGTTTATACCGAAGGGATGTGCTACGTCTATGGTAGGTGGTGTCAGTGTCTCTTAATTTTTTTTAAATAATAAAACGTGGCCCGAGTTGGGTTTCTATCTGACAGACATTTGACGCATTTGACAAGCAAGGTTTCTAGGCGTGCGGCTGGCGCTAAGCTGTGACAGGCATTTTTTAATTTAGTGGGTCTCGCTGTGAAATCTCGCATACATGCTCCAATCACGCAAGCCTTGCTGCGCAAGCTACCCGTCCACCCGGATGAAACCGCGTATTATAAGATAAGTGAATAAATAAAAACGGCGCAGCGTGAGTAGCGCGACCCCCTTTTTTACTGTAAACAGACAAGATTAGTGGATGAAACTGACAATAAATCGCGCAGCGCGGCCCTTTTTTAGGGTTCCGTACCCAAAGGGTAAAAACGGGACACTATTACTAAGCCTCCGCTGTCTGTCTGTCTGTCTATCTGTCACAACACAAGGCTGCATCTAATGAACCGTGACAGCTAGACAGTTGAAATTTTCACAGATGATGTATTTCTGTTGCCGCTATAACAATAAATATTAAAAACACAATAAAATAAATATTTAAGGGGGGCTCCCATACAACAAATGTGATTTTTTTGCCGTTTTTTGCTCGATATAAATAACGACAACAAGTAGACAGTTGAATTTTTCACAGATGATGTATTTCTGTTGCCGCTATAACCAAAAATATTAAAAACATAATAAAATAAACATTTAAGGGGGGCTCCCATACAACGAATGTGATTTTTTGCCGTTTTTTGCTCGATATAAATAAAGACAACAGGTAGACAGTTGAAATTTTCACAGATGATGTATTTCTGTTGCCGCTATAACAACAAATAGTAAAAACAGAATAAAATAAATATTTAAAGGGGCTCCTATACAACAAACGTGATTTTTTTGCCGTTTTTGCTCGATATTAATAACGACAACAGCTAGCTAGACAGTTGAAATTTTCAGAGATGATGTATTTCTATTGCCACTATAACAACAAATATTAAAAACACAGTAAAATAAATATTTAAGGGGCTCCCATACCACAAACGTAATTTTTTTGACGTTTTTTGTTACGGAACCCTTCGTGCGCGAGTCCGACTCGCACTTGGCCGGTTTTTACTATAGACAAGCAAGAGTACGTAGATGCAACTGACTAAAAATGCCATTGCGCGGTCGTATTTTTTATTGTAGACAAGACAAGATTGGTGGATGATAGTGACTAAAAGTGGCGCTGCGCGGCCATATTTTTTACTATAGACAGACAAGATTAGTGGATGAAACTGACTAAAAATCGCGCTGCATGGCCGTTTTTTTACTATAGAATTTTTTTTAATCTGTTGTTTTGTGCATCCTAGACAGGCATCCTCCCTTATATAGATGATAACCCTAGGCCCGAGGCTTCGAGCCCCCTCCCCCCCGCCCCATTTTGAATCCTGCATCCGCCCCTGAATGATAGCTTCCGGTTCTCGGCTGTAATGTGCTATTACTCGAACCACATTAGTGCGTGCTGAAAAAATCAGGGGCTAAAAATAACTAGCACAGAGGAAATAATCACTACGATAACTAGGACGAATTTAAATGACCGATGACTCAGCGGCTAGTCTGTCAGAATGCACCCGAAGTTACGAGACGAGGTTTTAGTTTTATGTATTCTGTGGTTGTAGAATAGAACAAGCGTTTGTTACGCTAATGTACACTTGGGTACGAAATTCGTGTCGAAAACGTTGAAGCGTCGAGTTTTGTATACAGGGTCACTGGAAATATGACGTATTCCTGCTAAGGGGTCAAAGATGAGGTCAAAACAAATATTTTTTGTCATATAACATTTTCTCAAAAAATTAATAGTTTTTGAGTTAATTGAAATTAAGTACATTTTTACCAAAAGTGCGTTTTCAGACACAAAAATTTAAAATAAAAGATAACTACTCATTTGATTCCGGATTTTTTATTATTTTGGGATAGAAAACAATCTGAATGTTGATAATGAATAGAAATTTTTTCATAAAATACAGGTGTTTATAAAAAAACCAATCCTTAAATGCATTTATTTTTTAATTTTTTTCAGATTTTTTAGAAATAGCATCAAATATCTTTAAAAAAATCCAAGTAACTAAGCGTGCATAATATTTTAAAAACATCACCATCTATTCAGCTTTCAGTTGAGGTATAAAACTTAATAATAACTTAAATAAAAAATGAGAAATTAAGACTTAACTAAATAGCAGTCCCATTTTATGTTACAAAAATTTCCTACTTCAAGCGCTTCGAAGGTGGCCGTATTATCCTACTTATATCATAAATGTGAAAGTTTGCTTGTTTGGATGATTGTTAATCAATCACGCAAAACGACTGAACGGATTTGGATGAAATTTGGCACACAGACAGTTTATAAACAGGATTTAAACATAGGAGGATACTATTATCTTGGTTAAAGGTTCCCTAGGGATATTCTCGAATTTAATTGCGGAAAAAGTCGCGGGCGGAAGCTAGTTTGCCATAAATGATCGTACTTACTAAAAATACTTTCGTCCGAGTGAGTTTGAAACAGAATTATTTTCCGCCGATGAGTCAAAATTTTATACAGACAGCATCAAAAATAACCATGCATATCAGCCATTTTTAATGACCCGCTGCTGGGGAACAGGCCTTCCTTTCCTTTTGGGATAAAGCGGACGGGCCATAACCCACCACGTGGGCCCAATGCGGATTGGTCGGTGTTAACTCAATGTACCTTACATTGAGCTCTTGGTTTTGGCTGCATTTACAGTCGTTAACACTGACCAATCCACATTGGGTCCACGTGGTGGGTACGGCCCGTCCGCTTTATCCATCCACAAGCCAAAATGTAGGCTAGTTCCCCAGCAGCGGGTCATTAAAAATGGCTGATATGCATGGTTATTTTTGATGCTGTCTGTATTCAAAATTCAAAATTTTTCAAAATTCAAACTCACTCGGACGAAAGTATTTTTAGTAAGCACGATCATTTATGGCAAACTAGCTTCCGCCCGCGACTTTGTCCGCAATTAAATTCGAGAATATCCCTAGGGAACCTTTAACCAAGATAATAGTATCCTCTTATGTTTAAATCCTGTTTATAAACTGTCTGTGTACCAAATTTCATCCAAATCCATTCAGTTGTTTTGCGTGATTGATTAACAATCATCCAAACAAGCAAACTTTCACATTTATGATATAAGTAGGATAATACGGCCACCTTCGAAGCGCTTGAAGTAGGAAATTTTTGCTACATAAAATGGGACTGCTATTTAGTTAAGTCTTAATTTCTCATTTTTTTATTTAAGTTATTATTAAGTTTTATACCTCAACTGAAAGCTGAAGAGATGGTGATGTTTTTAAAATATTATGCACGCTTAGTTACTTGGATTTTTTTAAAGATATTTGATGCTATTTCTAAAAATTCTGAAAAAAATTAAAAAATAAATGCATTTAAGGATTGATTTTTTTATAAACACCTGTATTTTATAAAAAATTTTTTATTCATTATCAACATTCAGATTGTTTTCTATCCCAAAGTAGTAAAAAATCCGGAATCGAATGAGTAGTTATCTTTTATTTTGAATTTTTATGTCTGAAAACGCACTTTTGGTAAAAATGTACTTAATTTCAATTAACTCAAAAACTATTAATTTTTTGAGAAAATGTTATATGACAAAAAATATTTGTTTTGACCTCATCTTTGACCCCTTAGCAGGAATACGTCATATTTCCAGTGACCCTGTAGAGAAACGCTTAGAAACGTTTTTGTGCAATTTGATTTGACTTGATTTTGGATTAGTTAGGGTTTTAAATTAACAATAATGCAATGTTATGTTTGTTAAACAGTCACAGGCATCCGATGGACGACTATTTGTTTCATATAAGGTAAGATCACAGTTTTATTTCATCAAATAGAAACATTGTACACTTGGGTACGAATTAACAAATTCGTTACGCTTGATCACGTGACATATGTCAATCCCATACATTGTCATTCTATTCTACTAGCGTTATTGTTAGTAGAATGGCCACTTGAGTAGGCCCCCTGGACGGACAGCTCCAAACTTGCCATCTCCAGAACGATCTTGATGAGATGGGTCGGAAAGCGATAACCCCGCTTTCTTCCTATAAAAAAGGTGATTAGCTGCAGGCATTCTGAGACGAAACCGGGCTTTAGTTAGTACCTAATATTTCGATTCTCAAGCAGATAGCACAACGCGTCAGAAGTATTTTTGACACGCCTTAGATCAAGAATATTTATACAACGTGTTAATGAATTAACCCAAAATGAGAAAACCGTTTCTTCGGACCATCAAACTGAATAACTTTTACTATGGGACCAATTCTGAAATCACGAAATAAAAACAGCTGTTTCATTCGAAATTTTGAAATTCAAATCCCCAAGTGAATATTTTTTCTGGGTTCAAATTACTATTCTTTCCAAATTCAACTATGTACGAATTAAGAACCCACTTTGAAAGTAGAGCGTTATTTCGAGGTGCCGTTTTTGAGACTCTGACAGAACATCTATGGTATTCTTGATCGAAGCTCTGGGCATACGCCCAGAGTGGCGTTAATGTCTAGAATACAGACTGTATATTTTATGCGGTTTTCAATGAATGCTTGTTGACCTTACCATGCATAACCACCTCTAGTATGTTAGTACTTATTCACTGCGAGTAGGTCGTTTGTATCCGCAATTGCCACTTAGACCCAGCCTCAATTTTGTGGAGGCATCCTGACAGACCTACAAAGGTTGCTCCGTTGCTTTTCAGTGTCGTTGACTTTGTTCAACGGTTATTTGTCTATTTACAAGAACACTATTCTTTTATGTTACTTTGGGTAGTACTTTATTGACAAGTCTTTAACTACATGAGTGAAGCCGTCGGTCGTTAGTAATAAAATTAGAAAACTAGGTCTGCTAAATGTACCTTTTATCTCCCTATCTCAACGAAAATAAAACCGGTAAAGAGCGAGTCGGACTCGCGCACCGAGGGTTCTGTACCATCATAATTGCTGGTGCAATTATGATGGTACGGATTACGTACGGATCAAACTACACTGCAGAGTAGAATAATAAAATTAGTATTGCAGTTTTAGGTCAGCGTCATCTCTTGACCGATACTGGAACTAATGTTAACTTTTTTAGAAATTATCAAATTTCTAAAAAAGTGTGCCATATTGAGTCATCATTTTATTCTTCCTGTAATTTTTATATAAACTGCTATCACTTAGAATTATTTCAGATTTTTCTCTTTGCAATCTTCGAAGATAGGGGAGGGGGGGGGGGGGGGGGGGCGGATTTCAAATTTTTAAGACCCCTTTTCAGTCCCTGTTGTAAAAAAGGTATTTATTATTTTATTTATTTCTTATTTGCCAAATAGTTGGGCAAATGCCATCATATATTATTCCAAATTTTAAGTTGATACCATTAGTAGTTCTAGAGATATCCAGCTGTGACAGACAGAAAGACTGAGTCACACACACCATAAGGGTTCCTTTTTTTCCATTTTGGTACGGAACCCTAAAAATGCTTGCTCGTGTAAATTGTAGGTGCGTCATAATTTACAAACTTAGAGCATTCATAATGCTCTAAGTTTACAAAAGAAAATCTGACAGATTTTCTCTTTGGCATTACCTATCAGATTTTCAATCAAAACATTTTATTTTTTAGTTTTGTGTTAAATGTTACCGTGTAATTTACGTCGGTTTAAGTCGGTTTTTATATTGATCTAATAAATAAAAGTTATTACACTATCTAGCATTCGTCTCCCTCATCAAATATACGCTTTCAAGGCTAAGACGTTACATACAAGATTATCATAATTTATCTTACTCCAATAAAATTTGCACAAGTAACTTACTGCTACCGTTTTATATGTTATACGCTTCGTTGAAACTAAATCATATGGTATCTCGTAGACGATACCACCGTAGCACGTTTAATATGCTACGTGCTACGAACTGGCATAATAAAAGTATAGAAGTAGAGATTTTTAATAAAACATCCGAGAAAAATAGTTGTGAGTTGTGAAAATACCTTATTGTGCCAAAGGTTATATTAAAATGTGTATGTCGCAGTCAACTGGTTAAATCTGCAGTTCAATTGAATGACTAGCGCGTTCATTGAATGACGGTATTCAATAGAATCGCTAAAGGACAACTCGTCAAGTCGTTGAATGTAACGTTCAACGTCTTGACTGAACGTCATTTAGCGAAGTCGTTGAATGGGATGTAGCCGACTTTGTAGTGTTTGGTTAGGGTGACCATGAGTTCGCAACTTTAAAGTTAACTTTACTTTAAATAAAAATAAATGTTAAATAGGATCTGTACGACTTTGAAAAAAATTATTAGGGTGACTATAATTTCGCAAACTAAAAAGGCTAGGCCATGACATGACACACCTTATTTTGATTTTTATTGTAAATTAGACCTTTAGATAGGCAATATTGACTATCTATTTTTCAACTAATTCAAGAAATTCAAAGGATCAAAGACTAGAACAACAATTTTGATATGGACAGAACAAAAGTTGTTTACTGTAGTTTTTGTCATCTAGAGAAATGAGGGTTTAGATAAAAAAAACTAAATATTTAAAATCACAGAATCAGTTTCATTTATTAAAGTAATAGCGAAAAAAGAAAACGTAACAAGTATAAAAACAACTTGCTAACATTTCAATAAAATCTTTTAACCTAAAGCTTATTAACTACTAGCACGTAGTGCCAATAATAGCAGTCACATCTCTTTTTTATCTAGATAGCAACAATGCACTTTCTATTCCAGAATATAAAATTGCATGACAAAGGCGACTAACCTTTTTGGCATACTTTTCACTAGGCTAAGGAAAGCCTAAGAGCTGAACTCGATTTTTTTTTCGAGCGGCCATTAATCAAACCTGTGCCATTCGATAGAATACAATATAAGAAAATTAAAATACTCCTTGGTAAAATCTCGTTAAGTGACTCGTAACAAAGTTACAAGCCTTTAATTAAAAATATTTTATAAAACTCAACTTTTAAATGCTTTAGATAGAATGTTACATAATTATAAAATGCTAAGAAACTGGGAGACATTTATGTTTTTAATTATTATTAAAGTTAAAAAAACGCAGTCGAATTGTATTCCCTATTTGAGAAATTAAAATTGAACGCTAGTTTTGCAGACATTTATGTTTCTAATTAATAAAGTACAAAAATATAATATCAAAAACTTTTGTAATTTTAATTAAAATTATGTAAAAATCAACTCCAAAATACTTAAACTTAAATGCTTCGAAACTTTTGCAGACATTTTGTTTTTATTTTTTACAGAAAACAATAAAATTATAAGTATTACCTTAAGGATAAAATATGTTAAATATAAAATGGCACGAAACTTTGGCAGATATTTACGTGTCTAATTATAAGTATAATAATAAAATTAAAAAATAAAGTCATCTTAATTCTAACTAAACAAAATTACTACAAAATTTTGGAGGCTCTTTATAATTTAGTTCTTATTTATTAACGCAGCTCAAACTGTTGTGGCATTTAGAACTGCAGAGCATATTTTTTTTAAAACAGGCACACCGTTTTGTGCGGCTCTGTTTTTGTGCTGGTTTACAAATACATTTTTGGAAACCCTGGCCTCCAAATAAAGACTCCCGTGACACAGCTTCTCTTAAAGATATTGGTATATCTGGAATATCATCATTATAATCTTCAGATTAAAATTGAATTTCATGCCGTGCAAACCAATTTTTTATGATTCCTACTTTAGTTCCTACTCTGTATACTCCATTTCGGAAGTCAACAATTTTTCCTCTAATATTCTGTGTGTCCAAAGGACCACGGTCTACTTTAGGAACGCTAATAATCACCGTTTCTCCGATAATCAGTGGTGGTAGTTTTTTTGCCGTATTATTTACCATTTTATCGGCAGCTCGTTTTGTTCCTTTAAGAGCTTCAGTTCGTTGAGATTGTATATCTTGTTCACTTTTACATAAGAAACAAAGAACCTTTGAACCATAACCTTCATTTTCCTCATCAGGTAATCCACTAATAGCATGCACGGTATTTTCACATGACCTGCACGTATGTGCCCCAGTACAAGCATTATGACATACAACACAAGTGGTGTTTGGCTCTTGGTTCTCTAACTCCTCAGTTTCTCTGTTGTCGCCTGGTTGTTCTTCAACTTGTAAATTATTTTTATTAGTAGCAGATTCATCCTTTAAAATTTTTGAACAACAGGGATCAGATTCAATTAGATCAGGAACTTCAATATTTCTACTTATATGTTCTTCAATTTCAATCTCTGAATTTACAGGCTTTATACCTGAATCCACAAGATTGTTTTCGCTACTGAATTCTTGCTGCGACAGGTTTTGTAATTGTTCTTCTGTTTCAACACTACTAAGAATTGAAAAAGGTTTAACCGAATCATTTAATCCAGCTTTGGGATTACAGCCAAATAAAGCTTTGTATGGAGATCTTCCAATAATGCGATGAAATGAAGCATTTTTTTTATATTGAACATGATGGTATCCTACAGACCAATTTGTCGAGTTGTTGTCATTCATCCACATGCGTAACATATTTTCGACATCCTGGTTGCTTCTTTCTACACTGCCTGAGGACTGTCTGAGGACGCCTAGGGCTGCCATGAACTATTTTACATTCAGGCCACATTGAAGTTAATTCTTCGATTATCTTTGCCGTGAATTCACGTCCGTTATCAGATTGCAAGATGTAAGGTGCTCCAAAAATCATAAATATTTTCATTAATTCCATTGCCACCTCCTGTGCTCTTTTAGTTTTAAGCGGCCGAAGGCTAATGAATTTTGTAGCATTGTCTTGATAATTTAATAACCACTTGTACTCGCCATCGGGACAGGACTGAAAATCCATCAAATCAACCTGCCCTCGAATATTGAAATCCTGAGAAACGATTGGCTTTGTTACTATACCTTTTTTGGGTAAGGTCTTTTTCGTTTCACATGTAGGACAAAGAGCAAGGAATATTTCTATTGCTATTCTAGGTATATAATATCTTGACTTAATAGCATGTAACATTTTGTCGCATCCACCATGAGCATGACCGCATGCTTTATGAATGTCTTCCAATATGCCAAAATATTCGTTTCTAGGTATAATACGCACCGTCGGGTCATCAGGAGATTTCCTTTTAAATATCAAATAATCTTCGTTAGCTATAACCATAGTGTCGTACTTTGATATCCAGTAATAATCCATAGATGTCCTGGCTTGCTTAGAAATCATGGACACCCTAGCCTTTCGAACATTATTTATAACCTCTAAAATTCTTTTGATAGTCCACGGTTTTCTTTGGGATCCTGAAACAGTAACACCAGAATAAATTGTTATTGTGTTCACGTCAACAAGAACATTAAGTTACAAAGCCCTAATTCTCACAAATAAACTAAATAATACTCGCAACAATCAACAACACTTACCTTGATTTTGTTGTTCGTAATCCGCCAGTTTCGCCTCAAATTTTTCTTTAAAAGTAGCCGGCGGCGGCGTATTATTAGGTAAATCCATGCTGTCACACTATTTTATTCACAAATAACGCACTTTATAGCTAATTTCACCGACAAAATATCAAAACAGTGCTTTCCGTGCGAGCTGTTTGACGCCATTATTGTTTTGGTGACTACCAGCGCTGCAGTGGGAAAAAATTGAACTAAATTTTAATCACCTGACTGATTTTATGTCCGCGCTGTTCAAAGAGCTATGTTTCAATCCGCGATCTAGTTGGACGTTGAGTGACGCTTGTTTTATCAACGTTCTGCCTAGTGATTCAATTGAATGCTGCCATTCAATGAACGCGCTAGTCATTCAATTGAACAGCAGATTTAACCAGTTGACTGCGACATGTATATTATAAAATTATTTGAAAATGCCCTAAAGGTCTTTACTCAAAAAAGCTTGTAATATGGTCATTATTTTGACAACCTTCTTTGAACAAAGTCGAGCTTGCCGGTGTTCTCCGATGGTGACGCAACAAAGTGGTATGGGATTTCATTATTGTCGAGTTTTAGCCACCAGCAATTTCCTTTGAGAATCCATTATTGTCGAGTTTTCTTTCAAACATAGTTAGGTGAAAAATACACTGTACAACCCGCGCAGATAAAGAATGGAATTAGAAATGGCTCTCAGTCACACTCGTTGTGGTAAGCGCGGTGAGTCGCTATTTTGAATCCCATTCTATATCTGCGCGGGTGTTGTATTGTTGTACCTAGATGTTTTTGTACTTTTATATAAAATTAGTATGGAAAAATATAAAAAACTCGCACTTGACCGTTTTTTGACCTTTCATTCAATACCTCTTATCTACTTCCGGGTTACAAAGGGGATCAAAAAAAAACCTTATTTTTTGGCTCCGACGCACCGTTTCTGAAATATTTGCATTTTTGTATTTTTTCGAAATTAGGTTATAAGTACCTACTATAGTAGGTATAGTAGGCAGTATTCGCATTTTTTGAGTAAAGTACTATACAAGCCTTGGTCCACAATGACTGCACTGCTGGCCACGTTATGATGGCCTCGAGCTAAGCTTACCTACGCTTTCGGCCTTCAAGCTTGGTAATCATTGCAGCCCTTGCTGTCCGCGCTATAAAGGCCTCGACCTCCGGTCTCGGTCTTTATTCTAGCTTGTCCATCAAAGGCTGCAATGCTGACCGCGCTGTGACGGCCTGGACCTGCGCTAAGCTCCGCTCTCGGCCATCATCATCGCTGCCAGCAACGCAGTCATTAGTGACCGCGGCAGTAATGTACTATTTCGTAGTCTAATGAAAAGTTTGTAACACTATTAAACAACAAACTAACTTTCTTCTATTTTTAATTTACATAGTATAACAATGTAATTAAAATGTAAGATTACTTTCATTGACCGAGAATATTGAACTGCTTGAGGCAAATTAAAACTTTTAATCGTAGGTAGTTCAGATGGTAAATAATAACGTAATAGGTTGTTATTATGTAACAACTTTTGAAATTGATAAGTAAAAGATCAATTTTAAAATGTTTTTAATTTCCATCATTTTTTTCTGTTCAATTTTGTTATGGAAATGGTATTTAATGGGGCATTTACACGGGTTGATTTTCCGGTTGTTTTTCTGGTTTTAGTTGCTTAGGGCTTTTTTTAACTGCCTGAAAAATAAAATTGCCAGCTCATCAAAATTAGGTTTGCGATTCGATTTAAGAGACTCGAGTCGATAAAAAGTAGGAAAATCGATCAGTGTATTTAGTAATTAAATGTTTTATTAACATACTAGCTGACCCGACACACATTGTTCTGTCTGAGTTATGAACAGTTGAGTTCAGAGATATTAATATTGCCCAGCCCAAACTACTGAACCTAGAGACTTGAAATTTTGTTAATAGATACTTTATACAGTGTAAAAACCCACTAAGAAGGGATTTTTGGAAATTCCATCCCTAAAGAGTTGAAATGGGGGTGCAAAGTTTGTATAGAAAAAAATAAATTAATAGACATTTCAACTTGAAACTTCGTAAGAGTACTTATAAAAGCAAATAAGCAAACACGTGTTCCATGTTTTATGGGATTTTGATTGCGAAAATGTCATTCATTTTTAAGTGGTAGACATTATTCAATCCCTAAAGGGTTCAAATAGGGTTCAAACTTTGTATGAAAAAAATATAAAATAGACATTACGACTGAAACTTCGTAGGAGTACTTCTATTAAAAAATTATCAAACATGTATTTCGTTAATTTCTGAAAATCAACCCCTTAAGGGGCAAATGGGGTAAAAAGCCCAATCTCGATATGGATACCGTTATTGAGGTTTTATGGGATGTTGATTACGAAAATGGCATTTATTTTTAAGTGCAACATAGTGGCTATGTTTCAACCCCTTAAGGGGGAAAATGGGTTCTTATTTTGTATGAAAAAACTAAATAAGAACGTTTTTGTTCGACGTGAAACTTCGTAGGAGTACTTCTAAAACCTAATAACTTTTAAAAACAAACCCGTATTTTGTGATTTTTCGATAATTGACCCCTTAGGGGTAAATGAGATAAATAAACCCATAGAATAGAAAAGTAATAGTAATAGAATTATTTAAAATTAAAATTAATAAGTAAGTCAATAAAAAACCTATACTTTTTTTCATAAATGAAACGTCAATAATGACAACCATAATGATTACGAAAATGGCATTTATTTTAGGGTCCAACACGACACGGTGGACGTTATCATCAACACCAAAAGGACTGAAACGGGGGTTCAAATTTTTAATGGAAAAATAATACGGGAACGGGAACAGGAATGAGAACGAGAACAGGAACTATCAATCACGTATAACCGGCTAAACGGATTTGGAATAGCACACATATAGTTATAGCCTGTGGTAAAACAGGGATACTTTTTATCTCGGTCAAAGGCTCCATAGCGATTTTTCGAATGTCCACGCGGACGAAGTCGCGGGCAAAAGCTAGTGTAAGCATAAGATAGCTTGTACGGCTACAGCTCGGTTATCAGTACACTAATTATTAGTTACCTACTGGAAAAACGGTTGTCATGAAATGCGGAAGCTAAAGGTATCCTACTAATATTATAAATGTGAAAGTTTGTGGGTTTGGATGTTTGTTCCTCAATCACGCAAAAACTACTGGACGGATTTGGTTGAAATTTGGCACACAGATAGTTGATAGCCTAGATTACGTTTATTCAATAACGTTTATTCAATAAAAATTACAATGACAGAATAAGGTATACTATGTTAAATTTAAAATTCTAAATATAATCTTATTTACCCAAACTAGGTTATAATAATAACCTGTATTTCAGGCGAATGAAGTCCCTAGTTATTAAATTAAGCCTTAACTATATAAAATTAACAGTAAATAAACTTTTAATAAGTATTTAAAATAACAGAAAGATTGGAAAACAAAATACTAATCTTATTTAACTTATTTATTTACATATTTTAAGCAACTCTTCACTCTCGTCGTAGGACAAGTTACATAATAGTACATTATGATACAAGTTAGCTTAGGTTACTTATTGCACACAAGGCTGTGGGTGGCAGCCCGAGCCGCAGGCGAGGGCGTAACTTAGCCGAGTTTGCAATAAGTAAGAGCTCACGAGTTTCATACGACGTTTTTCAACACATTTGCGAGGAAAAAACAAAGTAATTTACCACACAGCAACAAATACGACAAAAACAAAATGATAATCATGATGAGAAAAGGCGCGCAGGTTTTTTTTTTGTTTTTTTCACACGCCCAATGCAAGAATATTTTGTGAACAAAGGGGTTAGTGAGCATACAGCCTACTTCAAAATTATAAATTTAGGTGATAGAATGCTAATATTTTAATATGTTTTAACAAAATATTGTAAATAAGAAATAATTTGATAATAATAAATATTTGTTTGACTTAATTAAGGACCTATACATTTATTTATTCCAAAAATGCAAATGAATTTTCAGCGGCATAAAACCTCTTTGTTGTTACTAAAAAAATAACTGTATTACCCTGTTAAATTGAAAATGCTCTGTTTACTCGCATAGAACTTGCAGTAAGGTACCTATTTAACTTTGTAGGGATAATTCTATAACCAACTAGTGTTTTATATATTATTGCACGCGTTTGTTATAGTTCGGTTTATGGCCCTAAAAGCGATGTATTAAGGCTCACTTTACGAGCAAGTGTGTTGAAAATAATTAAAACATAGAATACTTTTTATCTCGATATTCCCACAGGAACGGGAACGGGATCCACGCGGGTGAAACCGCGGGCGGCCGCTAGTATTATAAATGTGAAAGTTTGTGGGTTTGGATGTTTGTTCCTCAATCACGCAAAATCTGCTGAACGGATTTGCTTGAAATTTGGCACACAGGTAGTAGATAGCCTAGAATAAAACATAGAATACTTTTTATCCCGATATTCCCACGGGAACGGGAACCACGCGGGTGAAACCGCGGGCGGCCGCTAGTTGAGTATAAATGTAAATGAATTTATGGGAAACGAAGGCCCAGGAAAAGATGATGATATGAATTATTTATGTGATAATAGAGATAAGGTTATTTCTGCCTCTCTAGACAGATGGAAAACTTGATATTCGTTTGGACGCATCCAATTCAATTCCATTCAATCGACATCTGCGATTCAAATAAAATAAAATAATGACTTTCCTCCATCTGTGAATATTTGGGTTATTATGTATACCTATGATTTGCCAAAATTGTGCGAGATAATGTACCAAGTTATAAGTAAATTGTTCGTCGGTGTTTTCATAAAGTATCATTACGGTGGTGTTTTCATAAAGTATCGTTTGGTAAAGATTTATTGGCTCATATATTCGTTTTACAGCTTCTGATTGTGGGTGTTTTATAACAAACTTGGTGTAATAATTATGTTTTTGTTATGTTGTTTTATTATTGTTCTAGATAATTATAGTAGATGAATTAATTTCCTAAGATAAAAAGGCTTGAGTTTTACTTGAACCTTAAATATTCAATTATAAATAAGTTTATCGCAGCAAAATACAAAGTTAAATTAAAATTTCAACGAATATTATATTATCCTTACCAAAAGCATACATAAAATTAAAAATAAATTATGAGTTCTGCTATGGAATTAAACGCACTACCTATTGCAAATTATAATATTTTCTTTCTAATTAGGCAATATTTTTTTTAAACAGTTTTGGATTTTCTTCTCTGTTGTTTAGTGGTTTAGCAAATTCTTTTTTGCCGAAAAACAACTGTTATTTATTATCCTTACCCGTTTTTGTTATGAAACTTTTACTTTTCAAAGAAGGCGGGATAATTTCTGGCCCCTATTTCACAGTCGTGACATTTGTAAATGACAATGACAATTCGGTGTCCATCGCGTCAGCCAAATTGAATTTAGAAAACATACTGCTCAAACTACTCACAGATACCGCAACGTACATCAAATTGTCATTGTAATATACAATTGTCACGTCTGTGAAATAGGGGCGTTACTTAGTACTTATAATTCATAACATGAAACATGAAAATAAATTTCAATCGATGTATAACAGGGTAGTAAAGGTAGGTGGGTAGTAAAGTGCTGAGGTTTCATGGCCTACATTTGTGCTTACATAATCTGCTAAATATAAAATTGTATACTACATCGGAAAACTGTATGTTGTTGTTCCATGGAAAATATTCACTATCTACTTTACTTATTCTGGCACAATGAAAAGAAAAATATTCAACTCAGGACCGGCTATAACAAATAAATTCGGTTAAATTGAAATATTAGTTCTTCAGAAGATAAAGGTTTTACTTGATTTATAAATTCCGTCTTATTTTCAGAAATTAGTATCATTCAGAAAATTTAGACACAGATGTTGGAAAGTTTCGGCCGGACATAAGTTTTGTCTGGCTAAACTTCCCTCAAAAGTTTTTCAATGCTTCCCGTCTATTGCTAATATCGCGAAGAGTTTCTGAAACCAATCGGAAAGTGATTTTCTGAATTCTGAAGTTGGTTAGAAGTATTATTTGTAATCAGGAAGGGAAAATTCTGTACGAGCTTCTTACATAAGATAGGTAGTGATCCATCAAAGTGAGGAAATAAGACGTTTAAAATATGTTTAATATCAATATTTTTGCCAACATAAATATTTTATTTCTTATTTTTTAGCCAACATGATAGTGTCTGGCCTTCACCTCAACTGATGTTATACAGGAGCTTAATTCAATCCCGACATTTAATTTTTCCGTTTCTTGAATAGCGAGCTCAAAAAAGTTATTGGGACCTCCTTTACATTCATGCTAAGTGGCGATAAGGCCGTAAGTGTAAGGGCCCTACACCCTGAATCCTCACCACAGAGGAACTAGCTATCTTACCTCTAACTGCCAAAATAACAATTTTAAAATTGTTGTTATGGCATTAGACTTAAATAAAATTATGGTAGATAGCCTGGGGGCTTATTACGAAAATAACGTACGCAATTGCGTAACGCAGTCACTTGGCCAGGATAGTCGTCCGCAGTTCGTTGGTTGTAGTTTTATCAAACATTTTGAATTTTTTTATCGTAGTCCATAGACTACTAAACGAACGATGTCGGATACGTAAGAGAGAAACTGTCAAACTCACGCAATCACTTCGCAATATCTCATACGAAAGTGATTTGTAATAGGAAACAATCAAAACGAAGCACGGACGCAGCTGCGTGTATCGCATTAAACTTTTCGTAATAGACCCCCAGGTGCACTTGAAATAAGCCCTTCCACCAACCAAACCGAACACAAATGTCCCCTTCTCTTGGGAATGGAAACACGTGTGGGCGAACCACTAGACCACAGAGGCACAATATAGAGAGAGTACAGTAGTTGAGCTTAGCACTTGCGCGCTCGAGCAACGCACACATAGACATCTCTCACCGACACTGTATAACTGCATTCTCATACCACTCTCAAAACAGTTCGAGTACGTGACGCAGCGGCGAGAGCTGTCTTTGTGTGTATGCGATGCAAATTTCTGGCGAAGCGTCAATTAAAGCTATGCAATATTCAACCTTATTCTAAAGACAGTGAAAGAGTAAATTTCGCGAACTGCCTTGTCTTAAGAGGGCTCCACACTCGTGCCGCGAAAGCCCGCGAAGGCCGCGAACCGCGAGTGTGGAGGGTTTCGCGGCTTCGCGTATGGGTTCGCGTTCGCGCTTCGCGGCGTTCCCCGTCCGGTGGCGGTTTTTTGGTCCGCGTCAAAGAACTTGTGTGCCGAACTAATGTTGCCGTGATTCGCGGCCGCGGTTCACGGCGCGAGTGTGGAGCCCTCTTTAAATACAACTTTTCCATATACTATGGAGTTCGTATGCCTCGTACTTATTTTGGTTAAAAACAGTGTTTTGTTCCAGTGACTGGGTGTTTGGAGTGAGATACTGCCAGCTAAGCAACTTTATAGCTAACGTTACGGTCGCAGCCAGCGTGTTCACACTTACTGGAATATCTTTTGACAGGTAAGTACTTAACTATATTAAAAAAAAAATATCCCTATTTGTAATCCTAAATAAATATTATGGGGTATACAGAGTGTCCCAAAAATTTGTCACATAGAGGGAAAGTACCTTAAATATTAAAGATAGGAAGTTTTACCGAAAGAAGACTTCATTTTGTTTTCAAAAATAGTTGGAACTGAATTTTTGAAAAATTGCCTGCCTTAACCAGGAATTGAACCTACTAAAAACGAAAATAGTTTTTATATTATTTTTACGATACCAATCGAAAGGGTTACTCATAGGGATATTTTTTTTTGTCACATCATCTTAAACTAAAGGAAAACCATGAAATTTAACATTTAAAATTTAATTATCACGGATTGTGTCAATTTGTATCGAATCGTATTCGATAAAAAAAAAATTAAATGCAGTTCCGTTTCTTTTTAAAAACAAAATGAAGTTTTCTTTCAGTTAAATTTCCTATCTTCAATATTTAAGGTACCTAATTTCCCTCCATGTGGCAAAGTTTTGGGACACTCTATATAGTGGGTGGTTTATACAACAATCGGGTTTAATAAACATTTAAGATTGTTAACAATATTATGCCGTTATTATTATGTGAATAATAAAATATTGTACTACAGAGCTTACGCTAAATTTTGTGGTAAGAAATACCATTAAAAGATTTTTTTTAAGTCATTGTAAGTTTATTTCACACTATTGCAGTTGAAAAATGCAGTTCCTGCTTATAAAAATAAAATTATTTCTCTTGACTTAGAAACTTAGCAAAGGGGATACATAGGTACTGAGGAACTAATTAACGCTTCTAGCGTTTGATTGGTTGTTTCAAATGTCAAATGTGATTTCTATCGTATTTTAACCAATCAAAATTCAAAACCATTGATAGCTGTCGGTTCGCCGCTATAATGATCGCTCAAGTTTCAGAATAATCAATGAATAAGTAATTCAGAATAATCAATGATAGGTACATTATGCAACTGACTCAATAGGGTATTTGACAACATTGAAAATATACTGCAAATTGTGGTCATCCTAACAGATAATGGCGTAATAACATATTCAACTATTATATTGACTAAATTAAGTCTATTGATTTATTAATTTCACCTAGAAAAATGCAATAATTTTTGAATTTTTTTCTGTGGCGAAAACGCTCTAGTTGACGTCACTTGCCTATAAATAAATATGGCTTCAGGCGTTTGACACGACCATAGACTTAGGATTGATGGCTGTCAAATGGCTAAGGATATTACAATGTTTACAGGCTTGTGACGTCAACAAGCGACGTTTCCAGCGCCATAGCGTTTTTGGCGCGGTTTTAAAATTTTAAATTTTAACATAGATTTTTTTATAAAATACATTGATTTTTCCTGAAATATCAATGTGGTGCGCTTATTACGTAATAAGGAATAATTTAAAATGATTTTCCAAAATTAGTCAATATTCACTTCTGACGACCTCCTTGGTCGATTGAGTTGAATTGGTAGGTGTTTATGGTGTGAGGCTATCTCTGAGGTCCCTGGTGCGATCTACGGCTGGGTTAATTTAGAAAACGCACTTTTGTATATCTATTGACTCAAGTCTTGGTAACGTATTTGCTTCTGATTTCCTCTCAAGTGCTGTAGCTACTTAGCTTTTCACAGCCGGCGGCCCCTGAAAAGGAAATGCAAAACCCAACTAAATAATGCAAATAAAATCAATATTGACTGTGAATCTGGAAAGGTGCAGCTTTCGGGATATGGAGTTATTGATAGTTCCTAAAACTAGATAAAATTACCTACCTAATGAAAAAAGAACCAGATCTATAAGTACAACCATTTTTAGGGTTCCGTACCAAAATGGTAAAAAATCGGTTCAGCCAAACGCGAGATAATCGCGGACAAACATACATACATACAGGTCAAACTGAGAACCTCCTTTTTTTGTTTTTTGAAGTCGGTTAAAAATGGAACCCTTATGGTGTGACTCAGTCTATCTGTCTGTCTGTCTGTCACAGCTGGATATCTCGAGAACCACTAATGGTATCAACTTGAAATTTAGATTAGTTTGAGATGACATTTGCCCAACTATTTTGCAAATAAGAAATAAATAAAAAAATAAATTTCTTTTTTACAACAGGCACTGAAAAGGGGTCTTAAAAATTTTAAGTGTGACTACTAGGGCATGTGGGGTATCATGTGAAAAAACGTTGTTTGCACGTTATCAATCATTTTTTCTTTTTGTTTTAGGCCGCATAGTTTTTGATTTATAATGAAAAATGTAAAAAAATACCGTTCCCCCCCCCTTATCTCCGAAGTTTGCAAAGAGAAAAATCCGAAATAATTCTATGTGATAGCAGTTTATACAAAGATTATAGGAAAAATAAAACGATGTCTCAATATAGCACACTTTTTAAGAAATTAACAAATTTCTAAAAAGTTAACATTAGTTCAACTATCGGTCAAGAGATGGCGCTGACCTAAAACTGCACTACTAATTTTATTATTCTACTCTGCAGTGTGGTTTAATGGTGCAATTATGATGGTACAGAACCCTCGGTGCGCGAGTCCAACTCGCTCTTGACCGGTTTTTTTTTATCTGAAACTGTCGAAATGTACAAGTTGAGAAAATCATATTTGAAGTTTATGGTCGCGAAAAATATACTTCTACTGCGAAGTTACGGAGTGTTTTTTTAACAGGCTAATCTAATAACATTCAAGATTCATAATACGTGCTTCATGTCTTTGTAGCATATATAATTTAAAATATTTTGAGGGAAATAAGTTTTATTTTTCTGTGGGCAAAAAAAGGGATACAACTTTCGGGGTTTACTAAAGTTTAGTGTCACAAGTAATAAAATTACTATATAATATGGGTTTTATAGAAAAATGAATATATTTTCCACATTGAATCATACTATTTAATATTATTAATTAGCTTCTTATATTATTATGCGTATATAATGCAACTGTTTCCTATTTTACTACGCTTGTACATTCTATGGCAGGTACAACTTTTGTACTAAGCTTTCAAATTGAATAAAATGTGACGAAATTATGAAATAAAGCCAAATAAATATTATAAATGCTTATTGTTCTCAAAGTCTAACAAATTAAATTCAATTTTATTTACGTAAATGAAACTAATTAGTACAAACACTTATAGGGTTGTTAACGAGATCTATCGATATTTAACATCTACAAATTAAAATCAACTAAGTATAAAATCAAAAAGTAGCTATAACAATTACTTAGTGTTGTAGACGATATATTGATGTTTATCGATAAAACCAAAAATCTAATACTGACAATGAATATCTTAGATTTATCTGTAGAAGGTCAATGGTAAAGAAAAATTTACAATGGTGGCGCCACTTCTAAGAAAAAATTTTTTTCTTATTAACTGGACTGGCTGTCTGTATGATTTGATAGCAAAGTTCTTGTGCCTATTTGAAACGCCACTGGCGTGAGTCTAAAGAACTAATTTTGACGTGTACAATGAAAATGGTTGCCGTGATGGTATCTCCAGACTTCAGACTTTAGTACCATGTCCCTCACGCTATGCTCACGCTACGTCCTACAGCGCCAAAATGGTGGAAATCAAATAGGCACAATAGCAGTTTGACAGCAGCCAGTCCAGTGTAATAATATAGAGGTCAATTGGTTAATAAATCACTTGAAATGTCACCAACATTTTGTTTTTTTATCCGACACTACTGTAGGAGTGTTAGGGCTGAGCCACACTGATCCGCGGCGATCATCAGTTTGCCTATATAAAACGCGCGCAAGTATGGAAATCCTTTCGCAACGATGCGTACGCGTTTTCATACTTTGCGAGCTGCAATTATGGGAATATCGGGATAAAAAGTATCTTATGTTTTAATCTAGGCTACCTACTATCTGTGTGCCAAATTTCAACCAAATCCGTTTAGTAGTTGTTGAGAGATTGAGGAACAAACATCCAAACATCCTATTATAAATTAAAGGAAAGATGGTATTGTTTGTTTGATAGTTTATTTTGAAGTAAATTTAAACATTGACACACGTCTTACATATTTTTGATCCTTTGTGCGATGTAAGTCACTTTCGCGATTCGTCACATGAGAAAGCTGAAAACAGCCAGTTATTACAACATGCCCCCTTAGCCAGTTATTACAACACATCCAAACCCACATACTTTTACATTTATAATTTTAGTAAGACTAGCGGCCGCCCGCGACTTCGTCTGCGTGGAAAGTTTTTAACTATCCCTCGGGAACAATACTTTTTTCGAAATGAAAGGTACCCTATGTCCTTCTCTGTACCCCTGACAACGTGTATGTAAAATTTCATGATGATCGGTTCAGTATCTTGTTAAGACGTGAAGGCGTACCAAACAAACCAAATAAACAAAAAACTTTCGCATTTATAATATTAGTAAGGAAAATGATGAAAAATAATAAAAGATGGATAAATCTGTCATAGTTATGATTATCCTCCTTAGGCATTCGCCCACTAATAATCACCAGAGTCAATCAATAGTGTCTATATCAGACTCCAAACAAACATTGTATGCAGCTCAGTTATTGAGAAATGCCCCGGCTTAATTACTTGGGCGTAAACAAGCATGGCTAATTGAAATATCTCTATTATAGGATCTAACTAGATTATAATGCTTGCATACTAACGAGGCTAACTGTTCAGCAATCACCAATTACATTTGAGAAAGTTAAACAGCAAAGAAAAGTAATATAAAGCTAGCTGCTAAAATTAATCATGAATTTGAGCAATACCAGCAACATCTTAACGTTATGTCCGTTTGAAAAAAAAGATTAATGTTTTATCATAACTGTTCAGCAATCACCAATTACATTTAAGAAAGTTAAACAGCAAAGAAAAGTAATAAAAGCTAGCTGCTAAAATTAATCATGAATTTGAGCAATACCAGCAACATCTTAACGTTATGTCCGTTTGAAAAAAAAGATTAATGTTTTATCATAACTGTTCAGCAATCACCAATTACATTTAAGAAAGTTAAACAGCAAAAAAAAGTAATAAAAAGCTAGCTGCTAAAATTAATCATGAATTTGAGCAATACCAGCAACATCTTAACGTTATGTCCGTTTGAAAAAAAAGATTAATGTTTTATTATAACTGTTCAGCAATCACCAATTACATTTAAGAAAGTTAAACAGCAAAGAAAAGTAATAAAAAGCTAGCTGCTAAAATTAATCATGAATTTGAGCAATACCAGCAACATCTTAACGTTATGTCCGTTTGAAAAAAAAGATTAATGTTTTATTATAACTGTTCAGCAATCACCAATTACATTTAAGAAAGTTAAACAGCAAAGAAAAGTAATAAAAAGCTAGCTGCTAAAATTAATCATGAATTTGAGCAATACCAGCAACATCTTAACGTAATGTCCGTTTGAAAAAAAAAGATTAATGGTTTATCATAACTGTTCAGCAATCACCAATTACATTTAAGAAAGTTAAACAGCAAAGAAAAGTAATAAAAAGCTAGCTGCTAAAATTAATCATGAATTTGAGTAATACCAGCAACATCTTTACCCACTTGTTACTACCGTTGTTTTAAAACAACGCATAAGATATAAAATTATTGAAAAAAATTGGGGGTACTTTTATTTTATTTTATGTGTGTTACTTGATAGGCAAGCGCTTTTTCAATCGCCATGATTCGGTAAATCATCTTGATTAAATACATTTTGTGTGTTATTAAAAAGTTATTTCAGCAGATTTCGACGAAAAATTTATCAAAGTAAGTATTTACTATAAGTTTCATATTCTTTGGAAATAATTTACAGAAATCGTAACGTTTGTTCCTTAGGCGCCACAAAAATATTAAATTATATATTTATAGAGCCTTTAGACATAAGTTATAGCTAAATATAACTTGTGTTGTTTATAAACGCCAGTAGTAAAATGGACTACTTTGTTTTATTTTAGGATTCAAAATTTGACTCTGAATGTAATTGTCGAGGAGTTGGAAAATGACGATGAAGGTCCTGTATCAGATTCTTTTGTTATATTTCCACCAGAAAACTGTAATGCTGACGTTACAGATGAAGATTCTGGGGATGAAAACCAAGTCATCATCATCATTATATCAGCCGTACGACACCCACTGCTGGGTCTATACCCAGCAGTGGGTGTCGTCCACACTTCCCCCAAGAATCTCCATGACGATCGTTCCTGCGCTGCCCGCATCCAGTGGTTTCCCGCGACTTTCACCAGATCGTTGGCCACCTTGTTGGGGGCCTACCCACCGAGCGTCGTCTGGTGCACGGTCGCCATTCAAGAACCTTTGCTCCCTAATGGCCATCGGTTCCTCTCGCTATGTGTCCAGCCTGGACTTCAGCTGAGCTATCCTTCGAGCGATGTCGGTTACTTTAGTTCGCCTGCGGATCTTCTCATTTCTGATTCGATCACGCAGGGAAACGCCGAGCATGGCTCTCTCCATTGCACGCTGGGTGACCTTGAGCCTCTTTATGAGACCCATAGTTAGCGACCACGTTTCAATGCCGTAAGTCATCACTGGCAGCACACACTGGTCATAGACTTTCATTTTGAGACACTGAGGTAAATCGGACACGAAGATTTTTCGTAGCTTCCCGAATGCTGCCCACCCGAGTTGGATTCGACAAGAGATCTCTTTCTCGAAGTTGGACTTACCTAATTGGACTGCCTGTCCTACATGATGGTATACATGATGGTCAACAACTTCAAGTGTAGTGTTCCCAAACAGAAGGTACCTACATACCTTCGAGGAACTAGGTACCGCTCTGAGCAAAACATTTCCTTGTACAGAACTGATTGCGTACTGCCTGGATATGACTTTGCATAATGCATGGCAACTTATAAAGCCAACAAAGGTGAATATAATATAATCACCTAAAATTTCGCAGGAGTATAGCAACCGGAATTTTAGAAACTTTCAAAAAGGATCAGCGGATGCCTGGTCGTGCGTCTGGAACACTTCATGAGTCCTCACGATATGATTGCATAGGGCATACTGTAAAGTACAGAGAAGACAGTTACGCTGTGCATTTTTGTAAAAACGCTATTTTTTTGTATAAAATGCAGTGTTACATTGCACCCAAAAACCTGTTTTGAGTTCTATCACACCATGTGATTTTTTTTTCTTTTTTTACACTTATTTTTGTTTGAAAGTCCAGTAAAATAATGAATAGTAATGAAATTGTTTAATTTATGGAACACACCACAATAGTAGCATATTTTACTACCGTTGTATAAACAACAGCAATATTCCGAATTTCCACTAGGAAAATATTTTTTTTATTATTTTCCCCCGTGTTATTTAAGAGTTATAAGGCCGCATCTAAAAAATCATTAAGTTCGAACACAATATTATATGTCAGTAATATCTGGGTTAACGTAATGTACGTTTGAAAAAAAAGAATTAATGGTTTATCATAACTGTTCAGCAATCACCAATTACATTTAAGAAAGTTAAACAGCAAAGAAAAGTAATAAAAAAATAGCTGCTAAAATTAATCATGAATTTGAGCAATACCAGCAACATCTTAACGTTATGTCCGTTTGAAAAAAAAGATTAATGTTTTATTATAACTGTTCAGCAATCACCAATTACATTTAAGAAAGTTAAACAGCAAAGAAAAGTAATAAAAAGCTAGTTGCTTAAATTAATCATGAATTTGAGCAATACCAGCAACATCTTAACGTTATGTCCGTTTGAAAAAAAGATTAATGTTTTATTATAACTGTTCAGCAATCACCAATTACATTTGAGAAAGTTAAACAGCAAAGAAAAGTAATATAAAGCTAGCTGCTAAAATTAATCATGAATTTGAGCAATACCAGCAACATCTTAACGTTATGTCCGTTTGAAAAAAAAGATAAATGTTTTATTATAACTGTTCAGCAATCACCAATTACATTTAAGAAAGTTAAACAGCAAAGAAAAGTAATAAAAAGCTAGCTGCTAAAATTAATCATGAATTTGAGCAATACCAGCAACATCTTAACGTTATGTCCGTTTGAAAAAAAAGATTAATGTTTTATCATAACTGTTCAGCAATCACCAATTACATTTAAGAAAGTTAAACAGCAAAGAAAAGTAATAAAAAGCTAGCTGCTAAAATTAATCATGAATTTGAGCAATACCAGCAACATCTTAACGTTATGTCCGTTTGAAAAAAAAAGATTAATGTTTTATTATAACTGTTCAGCAATCACCAATTACATTTAAGAAAGTTAAACAGCAAAGAAAAGTAATAAAAAGCTAGTTGCTAAAATTAATCATGAATTTGAGCAATACCAGCAACATCTTAACGTTATGTCCGTTTGAAAAAAAAGATTAATGTTTTATTATAACTGTTCAGCAATCACCAATTACATTTAAGAAAGTTAAACAGCAAAGAAAAGTAATAAAAAGCTAGTTGCTAAAATTAATCATGAATTTGAGCAATACCAGCAATATCTTAACGTAATGTCCGTTTGAAAAAAAAAAGATTAATGGTTTATCATAACTGTTCAGCAATCACCAATTACATTTAAGAAAGTTAAACAGCAAAGAAAACTAATAAAAAGCTAGCTGCAAAAATTAATCATGAATTTGAGCAATACCAGCAACATCTTAACGTAACGTCTGTTTGAAAAAAAAAGATTAATGTTTTATCATAACTGTTCAGCAATCACCAATTACATTTAAGAAAGTTAAACAGCAAAGAAAAGTAATTTAAGAATCGTTGTGTTCCGGCAGTTACTAGGTAAAATAGTCAGTTCCACAGTGATGAGGATTCCGGGTGTGGTGCGCTTCTACCTTCCCCCTTATCGTCAGGATACTCCCGAAACACGAATGAGGTTCTGAGATCGATCTGGTATCGAGTAAACGTCAAAACAGTACAATGGAAACCATGACAACCGTTTTCAATGTACTAAAATAACCGATTTTTGACGTTTATTCGATCCTGATGTGAACTCGATCTCGTCCCGTCGAGAGTAGGGGGGGTGGTGAGTTGAAGGCCAAGCACTATCCTGTTGTGCTTAAAAAATAAAAAAAAAATATTGATTAAGTATCTTTATCGTTTAGGTATCAAGCCATCGTGAGGCCAATGCGTCCAAGAATGTCGAAGACCTGCTCACTCCTCATGATCGCGCTGATATGGGTCAGCGGTATGTTGCTAGCTATACCTTGCCTGCTCTACTCCACAACCAAGGAATATAGGTGAGATTTTTTTTAACACATCTCGTTTAAGTATTGACGATTCAAAAATGCTCAATAAATATTTCGATTGCTCGCTTCTCATGATGTTGACATCAGCAGTATTACCTACCTAAAGTCCGTCCCCGCTGAGAATAGAACATACGGAGTTCTATACATAAACGCCCACGAGCTACTTTTTGTAGCTGCGATAAACGCGGCGTTAATCGCGGCGCTTTTTTTGTCGCTGACTAAGTAAAACCTTTGTCGTGTCATTTCGCGGGTGATTACTGGAGTAAACGGACACTTCTAATGTCACATTGTAAAATAATGTTGCCTTATTTATTATACTAGTGCTTCGATTTCGTTCATTGTGATTCAGTTCACTCACACATAATCAAAAGCGTTCATGGTTACAGATGCCGGCATATATAAGGTCCTTCTTAAATAGTGCACGAAATGTTAAGGGGTCAATGTACTCATGCATACAAACAACTTTAACTATGGGACCAACATTGATATCGCGAAAAAAAAAATCAGCTGTTCCATACATTTTGATCTATTCGATTTTAAATGTTCTATGGAACAGCTGATTTTTTTTCGCGATTTCAATGTTGGTACCATAGTAAAAGTTGTTTGTATGCATGAGTACATTGACCCCTTAAAATTATGTGCACTATTTAAGAAGGACCTTATATATTGGCAAGAGAAAGAAAGAGACAAAAGATGCGCAGTAGCCATAAACACTAAGTTTATGGCTCACAGTGTTTGATTTGACTCAATAAAATCCCTATGCCGTTTATTGCATATATCGATCAAGAAATGCATTTTAAACGGCCGACTAGACCACCCACGTGTCTATTTCAAATACTTTTTTTTGTAATAAATAATTTATATTTCGTAACTTTAACCTAGAAAAAAGATTAAATAAATTCTGTAAGCGTATCTAATCAACATTATTTATTTTTGGTTAATAGAGTTTGATAAAACATCTTTAGCGCTATCGCATACAGGCAACTTAGTCTCCCAGCAACTGTTTTGTCTCCACATCAAGTCCACGGGTTTATATGGGAGCGCGCACACGAAGCGACATGGTCGTCTGCAACTTTTCATACAAATCACGTGAGAGACAAAAAAGTTGCGGAGACAAAAATTGCCCGTGTGCGATAGCGTTTAGGCGCATATTTGCCAGTTTTTATTTTTGGAGTATCACATCTGGTTATCGTGTTATTAATTTTTATTCAGATTTGGGTTTTTATTTTTTTTCTCCCAAAAAACTCAAAAGTGCGACTTGGGACTAGTATTGTAAGATTGCTCTTAATTAGGTCTATCATTGATAAAATAATCACGTTGCTTTATTGTGGCGTTTACAAGTTATTGAATTTCAAAATAAACTTGACCTTTATTTTTAGTCAGAACTAATCTAAAATTCATTGACTTCAGATTCACACCTCCAAAAAATGACACTACCTGTTTTTTTTTTTAAGTATACACCTAGAGGTAATTATTATGGTATATTATGAGAAAAACCTATGTATAAGATATAATCTAAATGTATATAACTCAAAGGTGACTGACTGACATAGTGATCTATCAACGCTCAGCCCAAACCACTGGACGGATCGGGCTGCAATTTGGCATGCAGGTAGATGTTATGACGTAGGAATCCGCTAAGAAAGGAATTTGACCAATTCTACCCCCCAAGGGGATAAAATAAGGGATGAAAGTTTGTATGAAACTTTGTCAATTTTAAAACAATCGGGCTGAGACTTTGCAAATAGGCTGGTCGGATCCTGGTTGAAGGTTCCCTAAGGATTTTCTCTTATATCCACGCGAACGAAGTCGCGGGCGGAAGCTAGTTTATATATAAATCATATGCAGTGTTGTAACTTAGGGGAAAAAAATAAATATTGTAACTAAAATAAAAGGTCAAGTTTATTTTGAAATTCGAGAACTCGTAACCGCCGCAATAAAGCAACGTGATTATTTTATCAATGATAGACCTAATTAAGAGCAATCTCACAGTACTAGTCCCAAGCCGCACTTTTGAGTTTTTTGGGAGAAAAGAAAATAAAAACCAAAATCTGAATAAAAATTAATAACACGATAACCAGAGGTGATACTCCAAAAATAAAAACTGGCAAATATGCGCCTAAAAATGCTTTATCAAACTTTATTAACTAAAAAAGATATACGAGTATGTTGATTAGATACGCTTACAGAATTTATTTAATCTTTTTTCCAGGTTAAAGTCACGAAATAAAAAAATATTTTTTATTAAAAAAAACTATTTGAAATAGACACGTGGGTGTTCTAGTCGGCCGTTTAAAATGCATTTCTTGATCGATTTATGCAATAAACGGGAATTTTTTGAGTCAAATCAAACACTCTTTGGCTACTGCGCATCTTTTGTCTCTTTCATTCTCTTGCCAATATATATATGTCGGGCAGTATACAACTAGGTTAATTTTTAAACAAGCCTCAAACATTCATGGTTACACTGTAAACGTCAGATTACTCCAGTGAATTAATAATTAGACCCTACAGCATTTTACCACCAAGATGTTTTAAAAAAACTTAGATTCGTTGTACTCTTGTAAATTTTTCATCATCTTACATTAACTATGATGGCAATTAGGAAATTGTATTGTACTTTATGTTATTTGATTACCAAATGGATTGGATTTTCCTGTAGGTAATTTGAATAAATTGTTTTAACTTTACCCATGGCCTTAATTTTGCTATGAATTTTATCCAAATGTAAAATACGTAGAAGTTTATCTGCCTCTATTGTATTGTTTCTGTATTGTATTGTTTTGTATTGTATTGTTACTGTCAAAATCAGTTTGTTAGTAAACGGGCCACTATCAAGCGGGCCATAACAATTAAACTTTGTGGATTTACAGAGGAATTCAAACAGACAGTTGAAATGAATCCATCGTGTTTTTGTCCAGGAATTTGGATTTAGCTGTCGTCGTATTGTTCGCGATTGATTAAAGTCTGTTTGATTTTGACACGAAATTTATCTGAAGGTAATTTAATGGTTTCACTAGATTACTGGAGTTTTTGGCGCCATTTTGTCGAGTTCGGTTCGGTGACTATTTTAATTATTTGCAAATTGATTCATAGTGGATATTGTGTCTTAAAATTGGTCCAGTTTTGTGGTACAACTGTCTACGCAACTGAACAATAAGTGGGATAATTGAAATAGACGCGATCTTGGTTGTGTGAAGCTGAGACTTTTAGTGTAAAGTCGGCAGATCTTACCGAGTAAACTGTCTTGATACACTTGCTCCAAGCAGCATTGGAATGTGATGCACCCGCATTCTAATGTAAACTGAAACAATACAGTTACCACTGACCTATTCAACACTTGACATTGGCACAAATTACTCCCTAAAAAACCGGCCAAGTGCGTGTCGGGCCACGCGCCATAGGGTTCCGTAGTTACCTTATACCTTACCATATTTAATACCACCTATCATTTTTCGTCTTCAAAAATAACTTTGTTTTTCACAGTGTTGGTATGAATGACAAAGTTATATTTGCGGTTTTGGAAAATGTGCTATATCTCAAAAACTAATTACTTTATCTCGTTCAAACTAATTTTGGTTGAAAGTGTTTATTAAGATCTACAGCATATATTTTTTTAGATTTTTCACTCTCTTATTTCAAAAGTTAAAGGGGGGGGGGGGGGACACACATTTCACCACTTGCGGTGAATATCTTTCAAACGGTTGACTTTGAGAAAAAGTTGTTTTAGAAACCTCAATGTCATTTTTAAAGACCTATTTATAGACACCCAACACGTGTTGGTTTGAAGAAAAAGAAAATTTCAGTTTTAGTTCCATGTATGGGGAGCCCCCCCTTAATCTTTTATTTTTCTTATTTTTGTATTAAATTCGTTAAGCGGTTAACAGAATACATCTACCTAGTACCTACCAAGTTTCAACTGTGTAGTCTTAATACTTTCGGAATAAAGTGGCTGTGACATACGGACAGACAGACAGACATGACGAATCTATAAGGGTTCCGTTTTTTGCCATTTAGGCTACGGAACCCTAAAAAGGAGAGTAGATTGCCAAACTAAAAACTAGTGGCTCCGTGAGACACTAGTTTTTAGTTTGCGATAAAAAGTGGCTCAAATTGTACAAAAATAAAATTTCGCCATGAAGTTTTCAAAGCACACAGTACGTGAGTTATGCACAGCTAGATGATGCTCCTAATTTGGATCATTTTTCGAAATGGGTAAATATTTTTAGAAAAATTTGGAAAAACTGGCTTGACTCAACAGTTATATATAATTATCGAACCTGCTCACAAATTTTCACCAGAATCGGTTGAGAAATGCGACCTGTAGAGGAGAACAAATATACGGAAAGCCGGGCTGAAATATGTTTCTTTTACATATCTCCGTCATTTTAATAAATATCAAAAAACTGTCTCAACAAAAAATTGTATATATTTATCAAACCTGCTCACAAAATTTCACCGGGATCGGTTGAGAAATGCGACCTGTAGACGAGAACAGACAGCGCCCGGAAAACCGGACTGAAATAAGTATTTTTTTAATTTTTTTTACATATCTCACCCATTTAAAAAAAATGGCTTGACAAAAAAATTCTATACAATTTTTAAACTTGCTTACAAAATTTCACTAGAATCGTTTGAGAAATGCGACCTGTAGAGAAGAACAGACAGCGCTGGAAAGACGGACTGAAATATGTTTTTTAACATACAATATCTGCCATTTAAAAATAATATCAAAAACTGGCTCGACAAAAAAAATCTATATTATTTCCAAATTTGCTTGCAAAATTTCACGAGAATCGGTTGAGAAATACGACCTGTAGAGGAGAACAGACAGCGCCAGAAAGCCGGACTGAAAAATGTTTTTTTTACATATCTCTCCCTATAAAAAAAAACAAAAATCTGGCTTGACAAAAAATTTTATACAATTTTTAATCTTCCTTACAAAATTTCATGAGAATCGGTTGAGAAATGCGACCTGTAAAGGAGAACAGACAGAATTGGAAAGCCGGTCTGAAATATGTTTTTTTTTAACATTGCTCCGTCATTTAAAAAAAAAAAAAACTGGCGTGACAAAAAAAAACTCATCATTATTGAACCTGCATACAAAATTTTACGAGAATCTGTTGAGAAATGCGACTTGTAGAAGAGAACAGGAAAAGTTGGAAAGTCGGACTAAAATCTGTTTTTAACATATCTTCGCTATTTTGAAATATTTCAAAAAACTGGCTCGACAAAAAAAATCTAAATAATTTTGAAACCTGCTGACAAAATTTCACGAGAATCGGTTGAGAAATGTGACCTGTAGTTGGGAACAGACAACCGGACATACGAAAGAATTTTTGCCGAAGCTGAAGCAGAGACGCTTCGCTCGCACTTCGTGCTCGCTCGGTCAATAAAAAGAAGAACTAGATTACTGACTTGGATGAACTTAATAACGTTTTATATCCAGTTTTCTGAACTTTTATGGTCAACGATTTCTGGAAGTACGTCTGGGTTACGTTATGAGTTTGCGATAAATCAATTTAAAAATTGAAGAGTAATGATAAAATATTGGTTTCTGATTGTGTCCATCTGTCTGTGGCAAGGCTTAATGGCTTTTGAAAAAAAAGGGTAGAATATTTTTGCGACACCGAACCAAATCGTTTTTTTTACGTTTTGCTGCGTTATTCAGACTTTTTGACCTGAAAAGGTCGTGTAAGATCTGCTGAAATAATATATTTTTTACTAACATAAACTGTTTTAGCTTCAAATCCAATAAATAAATAAATAAATTGTAAGGCTTGTCTTATAAAGTACTTACCAAATGATCTAATTATCTAACTTTTGAAATTGGGCAGATTTTAAGCAAATGACTTAAGGTGCGTCCAGATATGTTCTTTTGATCGTACCGTACCTCCGTTCCGTACCAGCGTTCCGATCGAATAAAAGTGCGTCCAGATATGTTCTTTTGCCCGTACCGTACCTCCGTTCCGATCAGCGTCGCGATCAAAGAACGCTAGTCTGGACGCATGTTCGGAACGGTACGGAGGTACGCCGTTCCGTTCGCCGAACAGGTACGCCCCGATCCACCTCGAATCTCTCGCTCTTTTGCCCGTACCGTATCTCTCGCTCTTTAGGGTCGCGAACAAAGAACGCTAGTCTGGACGCATGTTCGGAACGGTGCGGAGGTACGCCGTCTCGATCGCCGACAGGTACGCTCCGATCCATGGCGAGTCGGTTTTTTCGCCCCGTTCAAAGGAAAAACGGAACGGAAGTACGGTACGGCGCTAGTTTGGACATGATCGCGGCGTGCGCAGGTCGTGACTAGTGAATAGTATAGTCAAATTAGATAGAATTTGCAAAAAGATTGAATTTGATTCGTGTATTTTTTTTTATGAAATCATTAAAAGACGTCTATACACATATCTCAAGTCAAGAAACTCAGTTTTTAGTACTATTTTGACAAGAAAACAGCAACACTATGTGAAAAAAAAAAAATCCAAGATGGCGGCCAACTTTTTTGTTCGTGGGCCGATTTCGATGAATCTCGGTTTTTGGTACTATTTTGACAAGAAAACAGCAACACTATGTGAAAAATAAAAAAAAAATCCAAGATGGCGGCCAACTTTTTTGTTTGTGGGCCGATTTCTATGAAACTCGGTTTTTGGTACCACTTTGACAAGAAAACAGCAATGTAATTTCAAAAATATAAAAAGTTAAAATGGTGGCCAGCTTTTTTGTTTGAAGGCCGATTTGGATGAAACTCGGTTTTTGGTACTATTTTGACAAAAAAACAGCTATGCAATTTTCAAAATAGATTGCCGCCATCTTGAATTGTTTATACTTTTAACATTGCGTTGCTGTTTTCTTGCTAAAATATTACCAAAAACCGAGTTTCATCGAAATCGACCTACAAACAAAAAGTTGGCCGCCATTTTGGGTTTTTTTATATTTTTAAAATTGCGTTGTTATTTTCTTGTCAAAATAGTACCAAAAAGCGAGTTTTATCGAAATCGGCCCTCGAACCAAAAAGTTGGCCTCCATCTTGGATTTTTTGTATTTTTTTACATTGCGCTGCTGTTTTCTTGTCAAAATAGTACCAAGACCCGAGTTTCATCGAAATCGGCCCACAAACAAAAAAGTTGGACGCCATCTTGATTTTTTTTTATTTTTTACATAGTGTTGCTATTTTCTTGTCAAAATAGCACCAAAAAGCGAGTTTTATCGAAATCGGCCCACAAACAAAAAATATGACCACCATTTAGGTTTTTTTTTGTAAATAATGTGTTGCTGTTTTCTTGTCAAAATTGTGTAACTTGTGAGTTTCATCAAAATCGGCCCATAAACAAAAAAGTTGGCAGCCATCTTGGTATTTTTATATTTTTAACACTGTTTCCTTGTCAAAATAGTTCCAAAAACAGAGTTTGATCGAAATCGGCGCACAAACAAAAAAAATAAATATTTTTTACATAGTGTTGCTGTTTTCTTGTCAAAATAGTACTTAAAACCAAGTTTCATCGTAATCGGCCCACAAACAAAAAAGTTGACCGCCATCTTGGATTCTTTTATATTTTGAAAATTGCGTAGCAGTTTTCTTGTCAAAATAGTACCAAAAACCGAGTTTCATCCAAATCGGCCCTCAAACAAAAAAGTTGGCCGCCATATTGGAACGGAGGTACGGTACGGGTAAAAGAACATATCTGGACGCACCTTTAGGTATACAATTCTGATATTTTTTTAGAACTAGAATAACAGACCACAATTTTTTATTATTATTATTATTCTAATTGTTGTTATTACAAGTAAAACAAAACAGTCAGATAAATATCTCAACAATCAGGGCGTCGTCGGTAGGGTCATAAAATAATAATGAAAAAGTTATTTTCTTATAAAACCAAGAATAAAAAAATAACGCTACAGATGATTAATAAAGAAATAAATATTTTGCAAATTTCGCGCCTAAGAAAGCAATTAATAGATATTTATCGAGAAATCTTCAGGTATATTCCATGTTCTTTAACTGAGGTGACAAGAAAAGTTAGTGATTCTCCTAATTATCTAGAAAAAAACATCATAAATATACTATACCTGACTGTACAACTTAAATAATTAGTTATGGTTCACTGTCATGTAATAATTATGCTGTAACTTATTGTTAGAGCTTTAATTGTCTTGGCTTCACCAAATTACAATATACATCAGCGTATGTTAGGGTTTAATTCACCATATGAGATATAATTTCCGGTTCTAGCACAAATTATACAATACGGGAAAATTTTGCACGTAATACACAATATGTGTAATGAAACCAGTGGAAGTTAGACCAGTAGATACCATAGATTATAAAATGTGTATGTCCCTTCGTCTGGAAAGCATGATAGTCTCAAAAGTTTGCCGAGAACAAAAACTACTCGTCTATTTGTGTCTGTCTGGCCTGGGAGAGAAAAGTTTATTGTGGAATATGGGTCTGTATTATCTATTTGTATGTACACTATAAAAGTGGCATGTTTCAGTCTTTTACTAACAGAAAAGAGATTTATTTACAAGCCCGAATCGACTGTTAACCTTAATCAGTTGCAAGGGTATGAGAAATAAATGATACGTGATGTCTGCATAGAACATGAAAAATTAGTGTTTGGTTAATGTTTTAATCAAATTCAAATACCTAACCACTTTTACATAATTTCATTGGCCTAATGTTCCTGATGTTGATACTGCACTATGGAAGACACAAAATACTCAAAGTTTGTCATCTTATATTTTCAATATGGTATTCCAAAATAATACCCTAAATTTATATTGTTGTTCGCACTCATAACTTTGTACAATGTTATTAAAGTCTTTTGCGTGTCATGATAATGAGGTAAGATCCCTATTGCATAGCACACTAATCCGCTACTGCAAGAGTGTCAAACTGATTTTTCAAAAGGGCCATTTTTTAGTTAAGAGCGTTTTAGCGGGCCTGACTCAAAATTAAAAACTCAAACACATACTAAATTAAAATCTTTATTTTCATACAAAGTTAATAAGAAGGAGTTATCTTGAGCTTGAGGATCCAGATACCTGAGGTCTCATATTTTATTATCTTACAATATGTAGTGGCATCGAATGTCGTTTAAAATCCACACTGTATATCTATCCAGTGTGGATAGATATCCAGTGTCTTTGGATAGATATCAATCGTCATTGGATAGATGTCTCTCTGGATAGATATCAATACGGCCCGCGACCACAATCTTCTGGTCGCGGGCCGTATTGAGGTAGCTTGCGGGCCGGATGCGGCCCGCGGGCCGTAACTTTGACATCCTTGCGCTACTGCATCGCCTCGCCTCAGTAACCATGGCAACCACGGCAATGTGAAAGGCGAGGCGAAGCCGATCCCTTTCCGCGCTGATATGCCGACGCCTTTAGATCAACGCGGCTTCCGTAAGCCGCATTGATCTAAGGTCGGCGCCAACCTTTAACTTTGTGAAACTTGAGTTCATATCACAGAATGTCCGTATCACACAATACACAGGATCATTCTAAACTTACCAGCCAAATTTCAAGGATGTGTCCAGTGCATGAAACTAAACAACTTTCTCCAAGAAACTTGCGTCGAATTTCGCCACAAAATTTTGGTCATCCCATACTAAACTGATCACGAGTTTTCTTTGATTTGTATGGACAGTCGATTTCTTTTACATATTTTGCCCTGTGGGCCTTAGAAAAAGTTGTTCAGTTTCATGGACTGAACACATTCTCAAAATTTGGATGGTGAATATAAAATGACCCCGTATAATTGGGATGTTGACAACTTTTTTTATTTTATATTACATAAATTACCTCTCAAAAAAAGAAACATTGGTAAAATAATTATTTCGCTAGCTTGAAAACTGCCCGAGATATCACAGTGTGAAATGCACACAAATGGACTCGCCCAAAAACGCTCCATACTAACGGCTACTGAATTATGACGTCTCGCCTCAGTAGTTTGTATGCAACGCGTAGGAAATTTGTTCGGCAGCTATATTAAATATTGTGTTTATCAAAATGGTTTCTTAGACAAATTTGCTATACATTATACGAACTAATTAAAGGTATCATTTATTTTAATAAATTTTATACTTTTTAAATGGACTTGTCCACCCAACTTTGAAGGGTCATAAAACAAATAATATGCAATATATAAAACCAAGAGGTATATAAGCTACTCTAAAAGTTTAATATGTTTACGATTTTTATTAGTATTTCGTTATTTTATTCATTAGTCAACATCCCAATACTGTAGTACTAAGCGTTCCATATTATATTAATTCTAGGAAGCTATTAAGTTTCATGAAGAGTATAGGCTAATTGAAAACACCTTTTGATATCTAATTATTTATTTTACACTTCATAGAATATTAAATTACAATTAACGTGGTCAAGATATTTGAGAAAACATTAGGGAATCTTAATGCGTTAATTTTAAGTGAATAGACTTTCTCTTTGAAAATTAAACGATGCTCGATTTGGATTTAAATTAAAACTTTCACAAGGAAAAGAAGGACAAAAGCGTCAGTAGATTGGAATAAATTGATTCATCGACCGCTATTGTTTGAATAGGACCAATTTTTTGAGATATTGCATACAAATAATAATAATTTTGCTTTAAAAAGGTGTAGTGATAATTGATATAGGATCTTTATAAAGTTGGCATAGGTATATAAAACAACACGGTTGCCCTAAACCAAATCCAAGTATCTCATTTCAGACACATTTTACAGGAGAACTTAAAAACGTTATTTAGTGTTTTTATTGAAAAAGTGTGAAATTATGAATACGAAAATATTAAAATATAATTGGTATTTAAAGTAAAAATATACGTATGTAAAAAAATAGTTCTTATAACTACCTACATTTTGACGAACGAAAATAGTATTTTGCGTAGAAATATTTATTTACTTGTCAATAATATTCTACGCTATAAACAAGTACCTAACTTGAGATTCTCTATTATACTTTAGTAGACCGATTGTACCTAAATGTTTATTTAATACCAGAAAACTAGTTAGTACTTAACAGTGGTTTTGGAGGCAAATTAAAAATGTTGTTTTATTTATAAAGTATTATTTTAGTAACATTCCTTTTTTAGGGTTCCGTATCCAAAGGGTAAAAACGGGACCCTATTACTAAGACTCCGCTGTCCGTCTGTCTGTCTGTCTGTCTGTCAGTTGAAATTTTCACAGATGATGTATTTCTGTTGCCGCTATAACAACAAATACTGAAAATAGAATAAAATTAATATTTAAGGGGGGCTCCCATACAACAAACGTGTTTTTTGCCGTTTTTTGCTCGATATTAATTAATTAATATTTAAGGGGGGCTCCCATACAACAAACGTGTTTTTTTTGCCGTTTTTTGCTCGATATTAATACTAACGACAACAGGTGGACAGTTGAAATTTTCACAGATGATGTATTTTTGTTGCGGCTATAACGACAAATACTAAAAACAGAATAAAATTAATATTTAAGGGGGGCTCCCATACAACAAACGTATTTTTTTTTGCCGTTTTTTGGTACGGATCCCTTCGTGCGCGAGTCCAACTCGCACTTGGCCGGTTTTTTTAGTAATATGCTTACATTATAAATATATTCTAAATGTAAGCTTTCTAGATTTAGTAGTTAGTAGTTTAGTCAGTCCATGACAAACGATTTGTAAGATCGGTAAAGTAATTTTCAGTTTATTCATACAAACAAACAAACACATAAAATACAAATTATTACTCTTTAGCATGGAAAAATATCTGGTTTTTGGGGCACAAAATGCTCTCCGAAACAAACAATAAACTATTTGATTGAATCCGGCGTCACTTGGAGGAAGTCCCAAACCATTTTGAAAAAATAAATATATGTAGCTTACTTCCGCAAACAATATATGAAACACGTGTAGAGTAGTTAATTGGTGAAGGTGCAAGGTGTGTTGCTGTCTTTGCCAAATGCAGGTATTGTGCACTGATATTTTGTGGTGTGCATGTGCATATTTTTGCGGGCGGGCGGGCGGTGCATCTTGCATTATATTGTTGGCGGAAGTAAGAAACATATATTCCTTTTTTTCAAAACAATAAAATAAGTTTTTCAGCATTTTTTAAATATCCCTGAATGAGAGTGTGAAAAAGGGGATGATGGTGAAATATTACTTTTATTAGTCGATTAATTTAAAGTTCGGCACAAATACTTTCTAATTCAAATAATAAAATACTTATAGTAGCATCACTCATAATTCATCCTCTAAGTGGCAAAAAAGAATGAAGTTATGGATAGTTTTTTGGTTAAAATATGGATACTTGTAGGATTTAAGTAATTTTCTTGTAATAATCTATTAAGCACAAATATTAATACTCTACGGTACAAAGGAATGAAATTTACTTCTATAATTGGAAATAAGTATCCCTGTAGATACTTGTTTTCAGCTTTGCATAGATCCATAGAATATTTTACTTACCACTATAAAATCAATACATAAGAATCAATCAATCTGCTACTTTATTTTAAATACAAGTATCTTGATAAGACTTGCTTATTTTTTAGTTAGAAACGGGAAATATACTTTGTTTTAGCGTAGATTTAGCAAATTGGCTATATTTACCGAATTAAACCGAATTTTAATAAAATAAACATAAAAATAGATGTGATTTGCTTTGCTTAAACAGAAAATGGAATAAAAAAATTATTTTTGGAAACTGAGTTACTTGACTTCTGCATAGGGCAGCCGAACATCTTGAGTTTAAGGCCGTACCCAGTGTGACACGGACCCGTGCATACTTTCATCGCGGACGCATTTGTCGATCAGTGCCACGCGGATCGTGATAGAGTGGTGCAGTTCTGTAGCCATGGATAAAAATCTTGAATTTGGTGGTTGCTCTATTTATAATAGAAAAAACGACCGATGACTACAGTATTTCACGTCCGCTCTGCGCGATGTAGATTGTAGTTACTACAGGGGTTCTTCAGTGCGACAATCAATCACGATCCGCGTGGCACTGAACGACGAATTCGGCCGCGACGGACGCATGCACTAATTCGTGTCGCATTGAACATACATCTGTTTATGCGTACATACATTTTACCGTCCGTCGCGGACATCCGCGTAGATAGGTAGGTCATCCGCATCGCACTGAATAAGTATAATATCCTATCTTTTGAAATAAAATTGTAATAAGATCTACGTTACTATTATTTATTTTAACACAATGGAATAGACTACTAAAGTGAATAAAAGAGAAACTACGTCTGTTAAATTAAAGTTTGAACTTTCTTTGCAACGGTTAGGGAACTGTTGAATCAAAGTTTATGCGGGCTGAGTTAAAGTTGAATTGCTGAGAATCTTGGAGATGGTTAACACGGCTTTTGTGCTACACATATTTAAATGAAAATAGTCGTAGAGAAAATAAAGTGGCGCATACAGTGTTCGAAGAAAAAAAAGTTTGAAGCAGCAAAACCCCTAAGGCGAAACAAAATTTTCTTGGTGCTGCTCTGTGAATAGAATAGAGTACCAATACTTTGTTGTTATTGCGCAAGTTTGTTGGGTGTTGTCCAACTTTGTTGGTGTTGCGACGCGCCGGAGGGGAATGCAACTGTCAAAATGACGCTGCATACGCTTGTTCCAAGAGAACTATGAAAACAAAGGACCTTTACTTAAAAAAAACTTATTTAGCTTTAAAATTATTAAATGCTGTGTGTATTTAATATTTTTTATTAAATGATAATTATTAAATGTTCGCACTTACAAATATTCGAAAAATCTGGATATAGAATATTTTTATAAAATCTGTAAGAATAAAAACGTCTTAATTTGGCTTTCAATTCCGGCATTTGCATTGTAGTATAGTCTTTTATATCCATTTTGGGTCAATGGGTCATTTTCGGTAAAAAAATACTACAAAATAAATACAATACCTATTTTCCCATACATTTGTTCTGAACGTCTACTGTCTTAGGAACAAGTGTACGCAGCGACATCTACAATTAGCTTTGCATTGCCAACCCCATTGTAAAAAAACGCCGATACTAGTTGTTTTGTTTTACAAAAGATATAAATAAAAAACCGGACAAGTGCGAGTCGGACTCGCCCACCGAGGGTTCCGTACGTTGGTACTAAAATAAAGACTATATTTTTATGATTTAATTACAAATATATAAAGTTTTCAGATTTTATGTAGTATGAGACGATATTATTTACCAAATCAAATTCAAAAATAATTTATTCAGTCTAGGCTGTTACAAGCACTTGTGAATGTCATAGAAGCTACGTCATCGGTTCGCAAACCCTAAGCGAGAGACCTTGTAACGAGAAGAACCGGCATGAAACTCGTCAAGGGCTGCTTTTTTCACCCTGTATATTTCATACAGAGTCGTCAACATTGAAAAATGAGCTCCACATTTAAAGTGAGGTCATTTTCCATCACAATAAAATAATTATCAAAAGGTAAACACAATGGGTAAGTAGGTTAAAATTAAATATCTACTACATTCAGATAGGTAATTGTGAGAGTAAATAAATTTCAACTAGTTGAGAAATCACTCTGTCTGCTACTCGAACCAAAAAACACTTGATACAAGACATAGATTCCAAGTATATATTTCTCACCAAATTCCATACCTAAAAATGCAGCAAGGGAACTTTAGACTTGAGCATGGACGAAAATAACTTGAGTATATGGTTTTAATTTCTACTCGATACTTCAATGCTTTCTTGAGATAAAGGGGTCTTGACAGACGGACAACAAAGTGATCTTATAAGGGTTCCGGTTTTCATATTGAGGCACGGAACCCTAAAAAAGAAAGTATTCCAATTAGAGAAATTGATCAAAAGGTAACTGGGAAAATATAAATTGAAGTATTCCACTTAGAGGAACTTTCAGTATTCGAATTGTAATATTATTTAAACTTATTAATAATCAAAAGTTTATTAACTTATGAAGAATATGTCAAATTTTATCCGTGGAAGCGCACTAAACCCGGAATAATGGCTATCTTTTGTTCCGGATTCGTCATGTTCCTGATTCGTCGTATTCCAGATTCGCCGTATTCCAGATTCGACGTAGTCCAGATTCGTCGGAATACAGTCGATGACATATTTTTTATTAATTTATTTATAAAGTAGACCAACAGCATAATATACCTACATTACATTTTAATTCAAATATTAATTCACTGAAGCATATTCGTAATAAAAAAAACAAATAGAAAATTAACACATTCTTTAATGAACTTTTAATTAAAATAAAATTATATAAAAATTCTCATGGAAAACAACCGGTTTTTGTCATTTATGCATAAATTTAAAGAATGAAACAAAAAAAATAATCTTCTTGACAGACCGCATCTACATCTTACGTTACGACTTACAATTCACATAGCCTACTAAGGCACTCAACAATTGTAGATTTATTATTTATGAGATCATCAATGATCTCTTTTTCTTTTCTAAACTTTATTAAATCTTTGGGCCGCCTTCGTTGTATTTGGCCGGAGTGCAAAAGATATTTTTTTATTTTTATGTCTTGATAGTTAGCTTCATCTCTCATTTTCTTAATAAATAAATAGAGTGAACCTTTTTTTGGCAATCTGTGGTTGATTCTATTGTTCCACCCTTCTACGGCATTGTTTGTACGATAATTTGTCTTCATCGACACAAAACAAAGAACTGGTTATCTTTTTCATCCAGAAGTTAATGAAATAATTATGAAATAGCTTTATTTGTTCAGTGGCCCTACCATGAGTTGACGCAAACTGTTTACGTTACAGTAAACTGTCGGATATACCGCTCACAGTCAACACGAGTGAAAGAGAGAAAACGATAGTTTACTGTAACGTAAACAGTTTGCAACAACTCATGGTAGGGCCACTGAAGTCGAGGCGGAATTCGAAATCTCCATATATGCTTCTGCAATATATTGTTTCGGCAACAAAGCTAATTTAGAGCACAATTTAGTATACAGTCGACCTTCCTCGGTATCAAACGTTCCTATATCTTTAGATTTTTTCCATAACGCCTTTATAAAATGGAAATAACAGCCTGTTACCTTTGCATCAGGAAATACTGCTTGAAAACCATTGATAGCCGCTATTTCAAAGTCGCATTTAAATTTTGAAACTTTTAAACCGAATTTTTCTTTCAAAATAAAAAATAAACGGTGGTAAGTGTTTTCACTTTTGTCTGGCAGAAGCGCATATAAAAGTGGAACAAAGTAGGAATTTTCAGTACTAGTTTCCAAATTTGCATGGAAACTAAATAATTGACAAAATGAATGAATGAATGAAATCGGCGAATCTGGAATTCGGCGAATCTGGAACACGACGAGTCAGGAACATGACGAATCCGGAACAAATCTGCCGGAACACAACAATTTTCAAATTGTTGTTATGGCGTCAGACTTAGGTAAGATGGTGGTAGCTAGCCAGGCGGACTTTAAATAAGCCCTACCACCAACCAAACCGAGTACAAATTGTACCCCCCTGGGAATCGAACTCGGGACCCCTGCGTCTTACACGGGTGGGCGAACCACTAGACCACAGAGGCGTATAATGAGATAAGTCTCTAAAATTTTAATTATTATTAAAGTATTGTAGAACCACAATAAAATTGATGATGGATGATTTAGGGATCCGTTTGCGAAGTATTAAGCTTTAAAATGCAAAATTTTGTTAAAGTCAAGTTTCTTTCCTTCAAGTAAACGGTTGCTTTTGGAAACGTGAAAAAATTCAGGACAGAAGTACCTACATTAATGAAGTAAAAAAAACAGTCATTGATAGCAGTAGCAGCCTACCTAGGTAGGCTTTACAAGTTAACGAGTAATAGTCAATCAAGTTATAAAAAATAATTAATATTGGAAAAGTTTTCGTAGAACAAAAATTTTATTGTTAGGTATTAAGTATACTTAGTTTAAAGTGTTATTAGAACCGGAAATAAATATAAGTTTATAGCCATAATTATGGTAATTGTATACCTAGGGTAACTGCGGAACCCTATACTGCGCGTGGCCCGACACGCACTTGGTCGAGCTTTACCGAATCGTAATAAAATTGTGGTCGTAGCGTATAACAAGATTAACCTCTAAAACTTTAATTATTATTAAAGTTTTGTAGAACCACTTGACATTTTCTTCGACCGTTCAAATACCACTTGTTCTATTAGATTAATCCCAGTTTAATCCTATAATTGCTTTTACCGCCTCAATATCGCGGTTATATAGTGTAGATACTCTCCTAGTTTTCAATTAAATTAAATAATTTCTCTTTGTTCACAGGTCAAAAGGTACTCTCAAGACTGCTTGCCTGTTATCATGGCCAGACGGCTTACCAGATGTCTCTTATATGGATTTCATGTAAGTCATAAATGAGAAATTCTTTCTTTGTATATTGAAATTAACTAAAATAATTAATTAATTTCCATCAAAGGAAGTATCTCAGTAATCAACTATAATAAATATATTGAAATAACAACGCTCCGGAACCGTAATTTACTTAACTCTCTACAACACAGGAAACGTAAAATAAAATTTGTTTGCAAATTCATGCGGGTTGTTTTGTTACTGTCGTTATCTATTGAACAATGTACAGTTTGGGAATTAAATAATACTAGATATTGGCTACAAGCTACAATCTATGTTTCGGCAAAAATTTTTGTAACAATGGTTTGATAAACGTTCGATACAAAATGGCAAACCGAATTTTGTATGTATCGGATATATGTTACGAAATGTTTGTTATCTTACGAAAAAAAGAAATGAAATGAAATAATCCTGAAGGATTATTGTTATTGAACGCTAACTACTATAGTAATATTGTCTTATTACGGACCATTTCAATGGTCATACTCAAGAAAATATTAGAGAATAAGCTATCGTAATAAAATTTTGTAGCTATTGTTCATTGGTTCTCCTACATGTAATGAATTGGATAATATCCAATCTTCCCTCACCCTCACCGACTATTTATAATCTTCCTAGGATTATAACAGTTTCCGAAGAATGTCCGGTAAAATAAAAAAGTTGCTTACTGGAGCTTGACTATAATATTGTTATATGATTGTAGTAGATGGCGTTCAATCACAATAACCGGAATTTCATAATTTTCTTAGTAAGATAATGAAATTCCGGTTTTTAGAATAATCCTGTGACAGATTCAAACGCGTACGGCTTTGTTGGAACTCAGGAGCTCAATATGTATAATAGTTACTTAAAAACGAAGCGATGAACGAAGTACACAATAAAAGCTGTAGCAAATGAAATAAGTACAACACAGTTTCTCGTAATTTTATGCCCCTAATATTCTGATCTGGGGCCGTATCGGCTAACTTACATGGCTATCGTGATCGCTTTCATTTGACAGATGGATGTGATACATTGCTACTTTTCTTTGGTAAGATTTTTTTGTACCAAAAAAGTAGCAATTAGTCACATCCATCTGTCAAATAAAAGCGATTACGATAGCCATGTAAGTTAGCCGATACGGCCCCTGGTGAATAAAAATCCATTTCCATCGGAATATCTTTCTGCAATTTCAAAGCCTACCTGCTACTAGGTTACGCTACTAAATTTGATTTTGTCGTCTAAAACATTTGAAATATTTATAGCTTGGCGTGACCTTTATGAGTAGAATACTAAAATATTAATGTTTCTGGCAACCGTTCAATTTCGGCGCTACATAATAAAAAATATGATAATCTCTGTTTTGGCAAAGCATTTTACTAAAATATAAGTCTCTTAAGACTTTAAGTTCGTGAAACAAAATCTATAAACATAATAACTTTAAACATTGTCGTTATCAGACTTCCATATTTGGTAATACACCTACAAGTTGTTATTTTTGTGTAACAAAATATAACTGAACTTCAGGCGTTCAACGCACATTCTTCGGCGCGTGAGCACTAGAAACTATAATTTCTGATACAGAAATTTGACAACAGCTCGCACGAACATCATTCGAGAAAAAAAACGCGCGTAGAAAAACAAAAAGTAGTTTTTTTTACGCATGTAGGTATTGATAATTTCGTAAAGCGCTACCTAGCCCCGTAAAGCAAACTAAGATTTCCCGTATAAAATAAACACTATCGATATTTGTGATCCGGCTTGCAAATAGATCACCCTAATGATCATCACTATTGACGAGGTCCTTAAAGATCTCTAAACAGCTCCCAAACGTAACGTCAACAGTCTGTGAAAATAACCGTGAAACAAGAGACTGTGAAACTCTACTGTGACATACGTCGAGCAAGTGGAAGAACGAAAAAATAACCTTGAATGACGTCAACGATATTTTCCATCTCTTTCATTAGGGTGACAATAATGTTGTCCATTCGTAGGACAGTCACTACAAATAGGTACTTACTACAGACTATCAACTTATGCCTACGGCGGCGTAAGTTTTTTGGACGACCAATCCAAACATTCAAAAGTGTTTAGATTCTAAACATTTGAATGTTTAGAATAGTTTAGATGTTAGTTAGTGCCAAAGTTTGTATGTTTGGGTATCTCTAAACATACAAACATTCGCATTTAGAATATTACTGCATTTATAGGATTATTACTACTCTTGACCAACCATATTATAACCTTTCTATATATTCATTCAAACCCCCCTTTTGGCCAGCGGCGGCGCGCAACACAAAATATTTACTTAATGATTATTTTCAGTTGGCTCCTCTCCGGATGGACGATACTGTTTTGGAATGGTGGTCACACTGGGGTTCAAGTCTGCTATTGTTAACATCATATAATCGTGTTTCAATGGTGTTTGAACGGTAATGCTTTTTAACACAGTTCTTGATTCTTAAACCCAAAACTGAAACACAGTGTCTAACGGGTTTGGATTTTTAGGAAAAACAATGTGTTTCAATTTTGGGTTTACAAAAACAAGAATTGTGTCAAAAAGCATTACCATCCAAACACCATTGAAACACGATTACGGCGTTAGTCACGATAATAGCAAACTTGACCCCTTGGTAGGTCCGATTCCTAGCTGAAAAACTCAACTACATTACATTTTTTCTCTCTGTTAAGAATACAAAATAATTCCGCTCTCAAAGTTAAATGTGGCATAAAAACATAAAATGTAATGTTAGGTAGGATAAACGTAAATTTTTCATCCAAATCTTTCTTTCTTATTCAAAAGTTCTGCTGTGATTATGGTCACCCTGCGATATGCAGATAATATTTCTAAAGCTTCTTATGTGTCGAAAATGAATACAGATTTGTACATATTATATTTATTATATTAAAATAAAAAATACGTAATTAAGGTGGAATTATAATTAACTTCTATAATATTTCCGAATTAGATCGGAAACAATCTTTGAAATCTGCTAAAATTCAGATTTCTGAGAAGGAAAAATTGAATGCTGAAAATACTTTAAAAAACACTTACTTGTGAAATATAATGTTAGAATTTGGTTTTGAAACACTTTTGCAATTTTGCACAATGCAACACATGCTTTGTAACGCGAATTTTATTTAAATAATTTTATATTTTTGTACTTAAACGTGAGATGCGGTGGAAAATCATTGACATTAGTGACATGTCAAATCAAAGACAATTCCATCAGTGATGCCACCTTATTTTTATTTGGTAACTTATTAAATATGGAGAAATTACTGTTAAACGTAAAATATTGTAATAACAAAATGGACTCATCTGTCCTCTAAATAATTACTTTGGCATGTACTAATAAATTTTAACATCATGTAACTAATTTAAAGTGTGCCGATATTTACATTTATTTAGAAAATCTAATTAATTGTTGTACATGACCTGGGTAAATTGACTATGGATTGGGATATTTTGTACTTAGCATGGCAATTTCAGTCACAGTGTGAGAGGGATAAAAGAAATCTGCAAAGGTGAATGACCTCATCCCCAACCATCCTTCAGTAGTAGAATGTCCAGTGTCATAGAATATGAATATAAGGTTCTTGGTGTAAATAATAAGGTAAGTATCCCTTTTCCAACAAAAAAATCAGCTAATTCGGTTCATAAATAACAAAGTCGTCAAGGTAATTAATGAATAATCATAATATTTTCAGGATTACTCAAAAACTACTAAACCGATCTAAAAAAAAATTAAATGGGACCATTTTGCAAGAAAATTCAATAATACAAAGAAATAATCATCAAAATCGGTCCATAAATAACAAAGATATGCGCAAACAACGATAAAAAAAGTCGTCAAGATAATTAATGCAAAATCATAGTATTTTCAGGATTACTTAAAAACTACTCAAAAGACCTGAAAAAAAATTAAATGGGACCATTTCGCAACAAAATTCAACCAAACAAAAAAAGAATCATCAAAATCTATCCATAAATGACGAAGATGTGCGCGAACAACGATAAAAAAGAAACATACAATCGAATTGAGAACCTCCTCCTTTTTTTGAAGTCGGTTAAAAACGGGTCGGTTTGTGAATAACTTCTGTTTATTCCCAATACGGATGGTTGAACACTTGAAGTTAACTATCAAGGTCAAACGATACAATTTAAGCTAACTAACAATCTTGAAGCACTATTACAAAACTAGACGTGAAAGAACTCTGAACAACACTAACGACCTAAACACTTGATTCGAAATAACAACTCCAAAAACAAAACACGTACGAATTTACTTGACAAGATATACTTTCGAAACACTTTTCTTTGTTCATTTGTTTTTAGGGTTCCGTACCAAAATGGTAAAAAGGAACCCTTATGGTGTGACTCAATCTGTCTGTCACAGCTGGATATCTCGAGAACTACTAATGGTATCAACTTGAAATTTGGAAAAGTTTTAGTTGACGTTTGCCCAACTATTTAACAAATAAGAAATAAATTCAAAAAAAATATTTTTTTTACAACAGGGACTGAAATGGGGTCTTAAAAATTTGAAGTTGTGCGATTAGAGCATGTAGGGTATCATATGAAAGAGCGCTATTTGTACATTTTGCAGGGTTGGTAGGTTGGGGGTTTTTTTGCATTTTTGAGGAAAAATAAAAATAAATTTTGGGGAAATGAAATCTTTGGGGTAATGTTTGGGGAGAAAAATATACAAGAAAGAAGGAGGTTGGAGTATAAATTTAACTCCAATTAATGTTTATCTGACCATGTTAAGCGAAGATGAAGTTTCGGAAGTTCTAAACGTTTTAGATGATTCAGTTTAGAACTTCCGATACTTCTTTATTTTCTTAATAAACTTAGTTTAATATCTATCAATTAGTTTTATTTCCTGTTTAACAAAAATGGGGAAAAAGTTGCCAACATATCATTTTGGGGAAAACAAAATCTGGATCTACCAACACTGACATTTTGAAACATTTTTTCCTTTTTTGTTAAGCCACATAGTTTTCGACTTATGATGAAAAATGTAAAAAAATACCGTTCCCCCCCTTTTCTCCGAAGTTTGTAAAGAGAAAAATCTGAAATAATTCTATGTGATAGTAGTTTATGTAAAGATTACAGGAAAAATAAAATGATGTCTCAATTTAACACACTTTTTTAAAAATTCAAAAACAAACAAAAAATTCATTAGTTCCACTAACAGTCAACAGATGGCGCTGACGTAAGAAAAATTAAATTAGTTCCACTATCGGTCAAGAGATGGCGCTGATCTAAGATATTTATTTATTTAATTGGTTTTGGTACACAAACAGATTAGAGTCAATAGAAGAAAATTTATTGAATAATAAACTAGACAATAATCCTCAAATAGTGTACACAGCATGATAGAAAATAGAAACAGTGCTAATGATTAATTAAAACACAACAAAAATGACAGAGGCTAATCATTACATAGATAAGAAAAATAGCTCCACTGTCGGTCAAGAGATGGCGCTGACCTAATACTGCAAAAATAATTTTATTATTCTACTCTGCAGTGTATTTATTTTGATGGTACGGAACCCTCGGTGCGCGAGTCTGACTCGCTCTTGACCGGTTTTATTTTCCTACTAGTGCTTAATACGGCGAACTGCTACAGTGTTACTGCTACTACGGCGAAGTAGGTACTACGATACTACGAGTATAATACAATAATAATTTTACAAGCAATACCAGAATATGTCGCCGTTTACATGCTATTTTGGACTGTTGTAAATAGCCCTGCCAACCAGAGAAGACAATATTTTTAGAGAGGGACCTAAACATGCAAAAGAGGAGTTAAAGCCTACTATGATATTTAAGTCCTTATCCACCCATAAGGCATATTTGTATTTAAGTATAAAATTGATTTAATATGATTGTAAAAATATTTCGTTGTTTTTCGGTATGTAACAACTTTAAATAAGTAGTTGTTCTTGGTCTTGTATTCAATGTGTTTAATGTTGTTAACCTTTTTTTTCTTTCACTAGAACTTTAAATGGTAACTATATAAATGGTTTTTTGTCGTTAAAAATGTTGCTTCTTTGCAAAGATTTGGCTTATATAAAAATATATCTAAGTTATATTAAGGAAACTATAGGTCTAGAATGTAAACCTAAACTAAGATTAATATTTTTTTATGAGACCGTTTGTTTCTTAACAATAAATAAATAAAATAAATAAATAAGGAAGGCCTGTGCCCCAGCAGTGGGGACATTAAAATGGCTGATGAACATGATATTTAAGCGGAAAAGGGACAAAAGGCGGGACAAATGTCCAAAAATCGTGTTTTTATAAGCGTTTTTTTCGACAGATGTACGTGTTCGATACGCATTCGATTTGCACTCGTTAGTTTTTCATGTTACGGTACGTATTCATTTTAGCGTCGTAATAACTTATTCTTGTCTACACCCTTGTTGTAGCAAAGGCTTCATTAACGAAAGTGCCTATGTTCTGAAGCACGCGTGCTGCAGTCGAGTTTGGAACAGTGCCAACTCTTCATTCTCTTAGTTATTGGGGCCAGGAATATTTAGTGAAAAATGTTTTCTTCATATTGAATAACATGTAATTATGTTTTCTTTTGCATACACAATGCAAGCTTAGCTTTTATACTAAAAATTTAATAATACCTATATAATTGTAACACCCCCCCTTATGGGAACGGACTAGTATCGAGGCTTAGTTGACAAAGTACAATGTCAATAGGGCCTGCTCACAGAAAATCTAAAATCTCAGCGAGCGGCACCATTTTTGTACCTCAACATCCCGCTTGGCTAAACTGGTTAGCTGGAGTGACGTTAACTAACCAGGACTTAATCAGTCCTGGTAACATAATCTTCAATCCATTACAGCTGTAAATAACTGAAATTTCATGAAGACATAGTATTGGCCAAATTTTGATCGTCTAATTTAAAAGGACCTACGCTGAGATTTGAGAGTAGTATCTAGGCTCTTTTGGTATGTCTGGACTAAGTTCAGATGGTTACATATCAAGTGCTCATGTGCTAATTCTATTTACAACTAAAGCCTTATCACTAATGTCTTAGAAGTAAAAAGCATAATAAAATATAATTAATAATACCTAACATAATGTAAATATATTTGTGATTTAGAGTAAGAATAGGGAATGGTACTTAAGGATCAAGATAGACTAATAGGACCGAGGTCAATGACCCCGGGGGAATGCTTCCTCCATAAACCCCTCATTCCCAGGTACCAATCGCCAACCAGCATAACAAGATGCTTTCCCGGAAGGTAAGTACTGCGCAACGGTGGCGCTACTCAACAATCGACATGAAATGATAGGAAGGTACACTAATTTAACCATAATAGTTAAGTTTAACCGTTCCTGGTGCTATCCATGTCATTGCGTCACAATGCCACATGCATGGCCATGAATTAAGTAACTACTAAGATAGCTCCGTGGAGACTATACCAAGCAGATACAAGAGTTGATGGTGCCACTCCATCGGAGTGGCAATAGGTGATGTTCCCTGATACAATAAGGTGATCAAATCAACCTGCATGTTTATCAGGATTGTGGAGTGTATAGGTAACCCACTAAGGTCAGCTGAGACGGAAGCCTACCGTCAACATGTTCTCTGGCTGGTGGTTTAGGACCAAACCATTACTAATGTGTATTCGCGGCCCGTATAACCTCTGCGTCACTTAGTCAAGGGTAAGATATAGATATGGATTACAGTAATATGTCAATAACACATTACAGCTTGTAGAGTTTGTGTTCTGTATGAAATGTCCATGCATGTTTCAAAGTTCTTGCAACGACATGGAGGCAGCACAAAGCTGAGTTGAATGGTACAATTCAAAGTAATATTGAATGCACTAATAAAAGATATAATGGTTGAATTAGGTATTTTTGTGAGATGGTAAGGTCATAAATTAGACAAGTAATAATGTATGTCTGTATAGTAGGTATTTTACCAATTATGAACTTTACCTAACCAAGCCACCAGTTTCATATTGCTTTCGCCGTCTGTCAAGTTTAGGTTTCGGTTCATCAGACCTTCACAAGTGTTTGGACACAGGAAAAGGATGCACCTTGCCTTGTATATCAACAGTCGAATGGATATTCATCCACAACCACTGATACCACAAGAACAAAGTTTTAGACTGAAGCAACTGAATTCAGGAAACCAAAGGACATCCGATCAAGTCTCATCATTAATAGTGGTTCCGTCAGGATATGAATATGTCAGAACTCTCAGATCCTCTGTTGGCAGGTCTGCCTAACATGGTTTAAGGAGTTCAGACATAACATCACATCCCAACAAACCCCTACTAATCATGGTACTAGGAACCACTCAAACAAGTCTGGTGGTTACCCGGACCCTCAGAGCACCTTTCAAATTCATCCTGATGGATAACTTGATAAATGCGAGCGTCCGTCGTAATGTGACTCGAAGTTACTTCAAAGGAACCCTAAAGTAAAACTCGTTGGGTTGTGAACATCTGTTGAAACGCTACCCTTAGACCTGGCAATTTTCTGTCAAATCTATAGGCGCTTGGCTTTACCCTTTTTTACCTCGTTTGAAATGCCTCTGAATTGAATTCACAACCATTTCAAACTACACAGAATTTGATAGTCATGTGTAGGAGTATAGTGTATGTATATATGCATAAAGTACATACATATCAATGGTATAGTAGTTCATACATTATAGGCAATAAGCCATTGTTTGGATGAAAATTTAGCCTCATCTAGATTTATTGGTCAAAGTCTAGACTAGACTATGACTTTGGCCCTAGCTATCCCTTTGGGCTTAGATAATCAGGCTTTGCTTTATTTCATCCGAGCAGTAGCAAGGAATTGCACATATATACACATAATAGATTTTGTCATTCTCAAGGTTCCCTTGGCAATTCTCATTGTCAGTTGGACATTTAGGTATTTAAAATAGCAAGGTAAACCTCTGAGAAAAACATTGTCTAAATCACACATAAAATGTACAAAACTATGACGCATACAGGTAATCACTATGTGAGATTAGTGACCTTAAATGGTCAACATAGACAAGTCTAGGACTTGTTTTAGGACCTGTATGAGACCTAGATTTTGACCACATGGAAACAATGATATTTTGTTCACATATTTTTGAGTAAAATCCAATTTTAAGTTTTGAAATTTCACTGATTTTATATGGCAAAATTTCAATTCATGAAGTGAATAATGGGAATTTTGCAATTATTCTCCTGGAGATAGAACTAGGATATTTAGATATTTTTTTGGCACACAGCATAGCTAGAGCTTACAAAAAAATGTGAACATAATAAGTATTTATTTAAACGCACAATACCTAACCGCCTAACAGAACAGTACAAGCAATTTAGGTTCAATTTTAACGTCTAGATGTTTTAAAGATTTCTTGTTAGTGAATGGTACCTAGCGCAACACAGAATACTTTTGACCCTAGGTCGTCTAACATTCACAAACATACTAAAATGGTGTCCCTGAAAGAAAACACAATTTTCTCCTAGCACAATGAGAAGGTTTTTTAGTGAACATGCTCACTTACTTGACAATCTGGTTACTCTTCAGTCTTCATAAGTAGACTGCCCTCACCTTTAGCCCCATCTTACACGGCGCGATGGATTCCTCGTGGGCCAAAGCACACCACTACACTTAAAACCACACTTTCTCTGGGAATTACAAACCACAGCACTGCACTTACTCTGACCACTAACGATTTTCTACCGGCGCGTGTCTTTGCAAGCTCAGAGGCGGCGTCCTCAAGCTTTTGCCCGGGCAAAGACAAACCTATATCCCTACCTATCATTGGTGCAGTAAACAAGCCTCTTCCCCATTCATGATACCTTGAACGCAGCACGCACACGCCAAGCATGAGTTCATAATTAGAATTCATGTCCGGCCTATGCACTCTAGTGTCCAAAATAACAAGGGTTGACCAGAAATTCTCCAGACTTAGTGGAGGGCCAACAATAATTAAATGAGTACTTTACTTTAACCCCTCCCACAATCATTAGCAATGAGCAGGGCCCAAGACTCATGCCAACCATTGCAAGGTTTCCCCTAGAAAAATTCTCTCGGAAGAGCCTATAAACACAACTTCTAAAGGATTGAGACCCGTTTACTCACCAAGATCGCTGGCTATCCTAGAAGAATTACAACGCGCCTAGTTTATTCACGCAAATGTACGATTACGTAAACTTTACACGAAAAACTAGCACTATTAACTTTCAAAATAAAATCTACTTTGAAGACTGGAATTCTACTGGTTTTCGCTGGTATACTGGGCAGAGCTTCGACGCTCACTCTAATCTTCGTTGGACTGTCTCGAGAAGCTCTGGACCTCGTCTTTTATACCCTCAAGAACTGGTAGTTGACCAAATATGGTCTCGTCGCCAAAATTTGCGTTTTATTATATATTTAAACCTTATAAGGTAATATATAAGTAATATATAAGCTGGCAAAGTGGTGACTGTAACCTTTACTTGCTCCCGAGAATCTAATTAGAGCGAGAGAGGTGATTTTGACATGGCCATGTGCACTCAAAACTCCTCATTATGAGCTTAAATACATATTTTTTTCAATTATGTCTCTATTTGTCCATCATATCAATGTAGCAACTTTGAGTATATTTAGATTATACGCTTTTTTATTCCAAGGTAGATCCGCTGATTTTCTTACCCTTTTGACGTATTGGTGACATGATAAATCCATTTATAACACTTGGAAAAACCTAATTAAACAATTAAACAGCGTATATAATTAAATAACTAACACATTGAGTTAGCATAATCTTATTTTAAAGACAGCAGCTTATAAATTCTAAATATCCTATAAAAAATCATAATATGTTTCCTAGATTTATTTCAACATTCCTATATTCTTATCCCCCGTTCACGCATTACTAGTCCCCTACTTCATTCTATTACTTGTTTTGGTTGTTAATATTCTATATTTCTGTTAAAATAATTAATTTTTACTAAGTCAGTTCTTTAATTTAAGGTACCGTGTCTTCAGAACTTACCCCAAAAATGGGTGTTATTCTAAAAATTAGGGTGTTAATACCGGTATTTTTCCCGACTTTCCTGATTGGCTGACACCTTATGTATTTATCATAATCCACAGATAACCCAATTTAGGCTATTCTCACATTAACCAAGGGGACTTTTGAACTCATTTTGAGAGCTCAATAAGGCGTCACTACACCGTCAATTCTTAGCACTAATATATGAGCTATGTAACGCCGATCGAGACGGCACTTCGGTCGTGCTAACACGTGCGGCCATGCACACATCTACGCGGCACACAGCAAACACATGCACGTGCTCGAATCTAAACCAGCTCCTATCTCCTATTAGCTCCTCTTAGTGAATATTACATTAAGACGGTGACAAAATAAAGGCGCGCCCCCACGGCTTGTCCGCAGACGCATGAGAGAGCATGACGCAAACCAGACAAGAAAAACATACCGTGGAAAATGGCACGCTTGTCGGCAACCTCAAATAATAGGTGCGCCGGTCCCTGCACAAGCCAGCGCAGCGCGCGGCCCAACAGTTCAATCCATCGTACACAGAAGATGACATCTGTCTCGTCATGGTCGTCATCCAGCGCGTAATTATTATATCAGACCATTGCCGCGACGTACCGCCTGTGTGAATTACATGAACCAACTGGCTATCAATACTATTTTCTACCTTCTGCGCCGCTTAACTTACGTATTACTTTCGACCAGAATCTTGTATACAGTGAGTAATATACTTAACTATTTATTTCACGATGAGTAGTGATATGATACTCCTTACATTGTACGTCACCATAGAGTGAAATGGACGTCCCGTCCACGCTATCCCCCGTTATATAAACTGTCGTAGTTTATTTTAGTGAATCAAAGCCTACAACTATATTTTCAGGCATTTCGTGTATTATTTCAATGGTTTTATCGTTAGTTTAACCACAGTCACGGGCTGCGACGTAAAATGCAACGACATCGATCAATCAGTCAAGCACAGTTCAGGACTGACGAGATCCGACCGACGCCCGCATGGCCGTGTGATAGCCGCTTAATGCGGAACGCAACAATTTAAAAAGCTGATAACAGCTGTTATCATTTTAATGTAATGAATGGATTAACTTGTGTATTCTTTTATTAGTTGTGATCGCCAGCTGTTATTGTTAGTTAATTTTCAGCGTGAAGAATCATTTTATCTTCAATAATCAACGCATTTTCTATTGGACTTATGCTAGTGACAAAGTGATCATCTCATTATGGAGACCGTTGGTCTTCCAAGTAAGCAATCAGGAGTAGAACGATTTCCCACCTCCCACAATATAATGACAATATAGGTAAATAAATCAACAGCTCATTTTGTATTCTTTAATATTGCCAAATGCTTACCTGAAGTAAAAATTTTCATCTTTTGATGTTTTTTCCTACTCCTCAAAAAGTATTATTTCCTTTATTCTATGATGCAATTTATATTAAACTATAATATAGACATACTGAATTTATCAAATTAACAATAGTTTTGTGAATATGATATTAAACACAAAAGTTATTTACATTCTTAAATTAGTTTAGTTTTGAGAAATTTTTACATGGAAAAATCTGCTTTTTTGCTCTCATTCAAAATCTAAGAGGTTTACAACACAAATTTTTGTGCTGAATTGTTGTACTAATTCAGTAGTAATAATAAATAGTAAAATTTCCCACAAAGGCCCCAATAATATTGTATTTCTGATGAAAATGGAGTTTTATCGTTCGTCAAGACTCTACCCTTCTTTTAGTTTCTATCTCTGTTATTTGATTAAAGAATGGAAACTGTTCAAACTTATCTATTCCTTATCACTACATATAGTATACTACTATAATACTAGAAAATACCTAGATTTATGTCAATTCATTCCAATAAATGACATATTGAAGTAAGTTTAAAATCTTATCTTCTGTGTTTTAATGTTTTCAGATTTCAAGTTTTAAGGGTCACTAATGATGGCTATGTTACTGGGAATTAACAATGCAGTTTCACATTTTCTAGAAGAGAACAGCTTTGAGTAGAACAAGGAGAATGACTTCAAAATGAAACATGTCTGAGCAGTTTGTGGAAGATGATGTCTTACTTTAATTTTCCAGGCAACCCTTTACTTGTAAATTACTGTAGTATTAATAATGTATTATTTTTTATCCCCTGCAGCTTGTAAAGCACGAGTGATTAAATTATTTCAATTTTATTACTCAGAAGGGTTTTATTAAATTATAAAAATTACAGCGCCATCTAACAAATGTTGGGTGTAATTCTTTCACACGTATCACAATAACGCAGAAAAGCACTAGTTCGTTCAAATTTTGCAATATCATGAATAGCTTTGAAGCCTCTCCGCAAGATGGCATTGACCCAGCTATTTTTATAATCTTAAAATCTTATCTTACCTAGGAACAACTAATCCACAAAATTTAACAGGATTATAACTTGTTTAAAACGAAGAAAAATTGTTAGCTCCTTTTTTCTTAAGATTTGTTTTGACACAAGCAAAGTTTTAATGCGAAATTTCATTCAATTAGCAATATTTTTAGGTAGGTATAAAAAAATTGATAGTTAGAATTTGAGTTAGTAACTATTGATAATAATGTACACAAATACTAGAATGTAAGAAAGAAATAAAAGGAAAGAAAAAAATGCATCAGGTACAGTATCAAACTGCTGTCTGTGTATTAAAAAAAAACACGCAATTAAGGTTGGTTTGGTACATAATATAAACGTATTTTTTGTGTTTGAACTAAATGTTATCAATGATCTAATAGTATATTATAATGAAAAACAGATTCAAAATTAAAAAGCACTAAAAAGCAATAAATAATATTCAAATCACCAATACGCATATCAATTTTAATAAAAACCCTCTTTTGAAGTCGGGTGGGGCTGGAGGACAACTTTTTTTTAATTCTGAAAGCCCCACCCGACTTCATTATTCTATTAATAACTTATGAAATAAAAACCTCTGAGGGCGCCGCTTTCGGTTATACAACCGCCTTAAATGATAAAATGCAAATAGTTTAACATTTTATAACAAACTATTGTTAATTTTGAATCATTTGATAATAATGTTTGTTTGACTTAATTAAGAACGTACACATTTATTTATTCCGAAAATGTATACGGATTTTCAGCGACATAAAACCTTTTTATTGCTGCCAAAAAATCGTATACCCGGTTAAATTGAGAATGCTCTGTCTAATCACACATAACTTGCAGTAAGGTACGTACTAATTTAACTTTGTAGGGATAATTCTATTATGCTCTAGTGTGTAATGTTATAAGTGTTTTATAGCTTGGCTTATGGCCTTAAAAGCGAAAGATGTAATAAGGCTTACTTTACGAGCAAGTGTGTAGAAAAAATAATAAAAGAGTAATATCTTATTATTTTACTAATGTGACTGATGAAACCAATACACTCACTTGCTATAATCATGTTTGTTCTTTAATATTTTATTGCCAGGCAAAAACTACATTAAGATTATATTTCTAAAGTGTTATTAAGAAAAGTTATGTAATTTTGTATTTCTATAAAAGTTAAAAAACTACAAAGATTAATTTTGTCTGAGTAAATATTAGCAAGGGCATTAAAACTTTTACAAAGTAGCTTAAAATAAAATATAAAGATTTTTTTTTTGCAAAACAAATAAATCTAAACCTTATTTGAAATTCAGAGCTCAAAACCGAGCAACACGTAATTGAAAGTTCAGTTTTCTGAAGCAATCAATAAGAATCGTATCGTATTATTTAATTTTTATTAAAAATACACAAAAAAAAACTTTTAACCGTTTTTTCACTCATAAAAAACAATGCTGTTAGCACATTCGATGTTGCCAACTTAACCTTATTTAACATTGGCATGCAACTGCTATAAATCAAAAATCTTAGCTAATCATATATATAAATTACTAGCGGCCGCCCGCGGTTTCACCCGCGTGGTTCCCGTTCCCATGGGAATATCAGGATAAAAAGTATTCTATGTTTTAATCCAAGCTATCTGCTATCTGTGTGCCAAATTCCAACCAAATCCGTTCAGTAGTTTTTGCGTGATTGAGGAACAAACATCCAAACATCCAAACCCACAAACTTTCACATTTATAATATTAGTAGGATACAGTCACAAAAGTATCGATATCTTTAGAATCATGTCGCGTCCGTAATATATTTTATTTATTTATTTATTTAAGCTAGACTGTATACAACAAAATTTATTGTATACAGTCTAGCTGAAATGCCTACTTAAATACAAATTGTACAATGAACACTTCACAATGTTCGCAGGCCTGAAAGAGAGATTTTCCTTATCATACTTTATTTAAACAGGGTTATTTTGTAAAACACCAACAACCTCGCAGGAGTAGATTATTAACATCATAAACAACAACGATTGTTTACGACTTTTCCGTGACCGAAAAGAGACTACTTTCCATACAGATGACAGAAAAGCTGATCGAGTTTTGTATAAAATTCTTTTTTTGTCTTTTTCGGAAAGTCGTAGAAGAAATGTTGGAAAAAACAACATTATTCTTCTACGACATTCCGAAAAAGTGTTAGTAATCTACTCCTGCGAGGTTGTTGGTGTTTTTACTACTTAATTAATTACAAATATTTTTCTATCAAATTTAAAAATAAATAATAGACAAATAACCCAGTAATATTACATCGGACCTTGCGTTAAATCCGGTAGTTCTGAGGTGTTTTTATTACTTAATTACAAATATTTTTCTATCAAATTTAAAAACAAATAATAGACAAATAACCCCGTAATATTATACATCGGACCTTGCGTTAAATCCGGTAGTTCTGATTTTTTGCAGACTTGTTTATGATGTTAACCCGATGAATAATCCAAGTTTGTGACCTCGAGCGACGAACGCCAAAGAAGTAGGATGTCGAGTCACAACCACTACCTAAAGGCATGGATGAAGAGCAAAAGCTCTAGTTTCAATAAGGATTTCTAAATCGTCTATAATATTGCAAAAAATTGCGAAGTCGAAAACATTATAAATTTTGAAAAGCTTTATCTCTGAAACTATTGGGTCTACAGAGACAATTTAGTCTCATATTCTAGCAAATTTAGTCTACTTTAAAAACGCCCTGAAAAGGTACTACCAAAAACTAGTCCTTCAGGGTTATAATCGCCAAAATCCGAAATTTACGTGGTGTTTTCGATTTTTGACATAGTTGCGTTCGGCTCTCGAGGTCACAAACTTGGATTATTCATTCAACCAACATCATAAACAAGTCTGCAAAAAATCAGAACTACCGGATTTGACGCAAGGTACCCCGTACTTTCAGACGACAATTTTACTGGAATAAAAAGTAAAAATAATAATTGCATTATCATAGTGGTTTGCAACTTGTTTAATGGTGCCGAATACGAGTTAAAGTTGGTGTGACAAAGTACCAAGTGTTGTTACTTAGAAGTTCATTGCTCAACATGTTTCAATTGAAATATGTTGAGCACGTTATAACGTGATTCCTTTGTTCCAGCTACCAGGTGTCCTTCTTCGTAGTGACGTATGCCGTGCCCATGTTGGGCATGACATTCTTCTACTCTGCGATGGGCCGGGTCCTGTGGGGCTCACGGTCTATAGGCGAACTAACGCAACGGCAGGTGGACTCAATACGATCCAAACGAAAGGTATGTTTTAATTTCATTATAATAAGACGGACGTAGGTATATGTCTTTCGTTTTATATATATTTTTTTATTATCCCATAAGTCAGTGTATTATCCCTGTTGCCTACCATACCAGTGGGCATGGCAGCCCAAAATAATTTTAGTTTTTCAAAATAATAGCTATCAAATAACTATGAAGAAAAATGTAAACGTTTTATGTTTTTCTTCACTAGAATAACACACAAACACTAGTTCAGATTAGTACTCCCTTTGGGCGGCTTACTAATGTCTTTTTTCGAATAGATAGCGCGCGAAAGGTTTCTAATGTTCATCTTTACCGAACCTGACAATAATAGGGTTTGAACGTCGAGACATCTCCATTGGGAAATATCTAAGGTATTATGCAATAGTCTGATGTCCTAAGTCTTACGAACACAAATAATACTTACTTTTTATTGCATTGCTCCGAGGTCTAATCCCGTAGGACTGAACTTTCCCTGATTCAATAATATTAAGTTTGTTCGTGATTCAATAAAAACGATGCTCAAAAAATACAGTAAATATTGATGGATCACTTTTAAAATCGTATCAATCAATTAATTACAATAAAAAGGCAATTAAAATAACTGCAAATGGCTTTGCGTCAAATCCACGGGATTTGTTAATGTATAGGTATCTCCTTACCCCAGGGATTTAGCCACTGTAACTCTCACTGGATTAATTAATTGTTAGTAGGTTACTATTAGGGTAGAATCTGGCATTTGTCGACTAATCCGTTGTGGAAGGCGTTGTGATCAGTGTAATTATTGAAGCATTTGTCGATGGGATGAGTTGAGATCAGTTGTTGTAATTATTAAAGTTGATATTTTTACGAAACATTTCGAGCATTCTGTTTTTCTTTCATTTTCAGTTTATTTATTATAACCTTGAGTGAAGAGCCATTGTTTATCAACGATTCCGTGGTTACTTACATTAGCCGTCGTGGTGGTTTAATTAACATTCATTTCAATAAATTACACGAACCATAAATTTTCCCGTAACACTAGAGGTAGACCAGAATCTCATGAAACGGAAGTGAAATTATTTTTACTGTAAACACCTGGTTGTTGCATGCAGTTTGTAAAGAAAGTCATAAAATTAGTTTCTTTGTCATTAGTGTGTACGACAATAGTTAACTACTTTTCTAAAGCAAAAATTGTGTGTTTTTAGTACAAATAATTTCACTTCCGTTTCATGAGATTCTGGTCTACCTCTATACATTTCCCAATCTATTTAGGGTGTCGCGTCAAGTTCATCAGTCGATTCCTATTCCGGTGAGAACGAATATTGGTTGGCAAACACGCTTAAACTAAGAATATATGCTTAGCATTTGAAATTTTCCATACTCACAGCGTAAACAAAAATTTGTATAAAAATTACAAATGAGTACCTATTGCTTTTCGCAGGACGGTTCAGAGTATTTCGGATTATTCTGGGCACCAACATCAATGAATAAATCTTTATTCAATAATTATTTTAATGTAATCTGGTATTTGCACTTAATTAACATCATTCGCTAATTACCTTACGTTTCGTAGTTAATTGATTTACTGTATTCATTCAGTTCAATATTCAGTTTCAGGTGGCTAGACTGAAAATACGCCGTTGTGTATTGTTAATTAGCAGTAACATAAATGGTGTCACAGCCAGCTCCCTGAACCCTTTTAATCGAAATACGGGCAACCATTCAATTAACAGGTTAGCCTTTTCACACGACTGCCCAAAAAACAAAGAGTGTAATGTGTTCACGGTTATGTTTGTATGTGGGTATCTACATACCCACATAGTTGGTAGTATGGATTATCCATCAAAAGAAAATGCCGTCGGTTTCAGGAATTCGTGATATCAAGAAGGATGTCGAATTAGCCCCCCAGTAATTACAAACAATTGCTATTTCCACAATAGTACTATGGGCAACAGCGTCGCTTAACCAGTTTGCAACAAAATTCGAGTGCGCGCGTATCGCCCCTACACGAACTAAACGTATGTGACGGCGAGCGCAGCGTGCAAGCGATTTTAACCTTAGCAGTGGTTAAGCGACGCTGTTACCCATGGTACATAACCTTTAACTGATTCCCAATAACAAATTTACTATCGACAAAACTGAGATGAAAACCGAGCCAAAAATGAATGCTCAGTCAGCATTATCAAGATGGCGATATCGCTACCTATATTTTCCCTCCAAAACGTACCGACCGCTTATTGGTTTAAAAAACAATCAACAGTTACGCATAGCCAATAACAACAGTAGATACGCGTCTAATTGTTTGTCTGCTGCTCTCAGCGCCAATATGGCGATTTTAAAATCGGAACAAACGACTGGTGACGTTCGCTTGTCCAGCGTACTTGTATAATGGACATCAGTGTTTTAGAACTAAAAACACGGAAATAAAATTAATGTTGCCATTTTAAATAATCTTTCAATGATATAAAATAATATTATTTTTCCGTTTTTTAACCCAATTAACAAGATGAAAAGCCTTAAATGCTAACACTTTATCCCACCATAACTTCTGAATGCCTTAACGAATTAGAATGTATGGGGTTGTTAGAATCCTTACATCATCCCAATGACACTGGTATTTATTTTTAAATCATTAAGGCGATGCCACTTTCAAATGTAAATAAAAAAAAAACTTCAATTATTACAACATGGGCATCAAATGAAAGGCCTTGATGGAGCACATTTCAAAACATTATATAAACCTATTAAAAACACGACTGCCATGCCAAAATCGAACTAAAAAGTTAAATAACATGTGTTATAGCAGACGGGGGACCTTTTTGATTAAAAAATTGTAAAAGTGGATACCCCGAGTAACGGAAAGAGATTGAGATATAGAAAATTATAATAATATCCGCCAAGTATTTTATTTAACAACTTGGTTGAGATTGATTTCATAATGTTATTCTAGGGACAAAAGATTGATAACTGTTCATTAAGGGGTATTTTCTCCCCACTATTGTTAGGATAAAGACCGAAAACTTATTATATATTTTGCTAGGTAGTTCAAAGGATTCTCACACGTTACCTTACTTCCAGGTTGTCAAGATGTTCATATTGGTGATCGTCATATTCGGCATCTGCTGGCTGCCATACCACAGTTACTTCATCTACACACACTTCAATCCGTCTATATTGTACATGAAGTACGTGCAGCACGTCTACCTTGGCTTCTATTGGCTAGCTATGGCGAACGCCATGGTTAATCCCATCATCTATTATTGGATGAATGCTAAGTAAGTTCAGAATTTAATAGGGTAGAGTAACCTACATTGTACCGACTCCTAAATTGTACCACCTTCAAATTTACGACTTAACGGTGCCATAAGAAGAAACAAAATGGCGCAGTGACAGTGGCGCTATAGTCGCCTCGTTTTGTGTTGCCAGTGTAGAATAATGACACCGTTAAGTCGAAAATTTGAAGGTGGTACAATTTAGGAGTCGGTACAATAGGTTACTCTCCTCTACATGGTGATATAAAAATCGGGCGTCTTCTGTCAATAAAATAGATCACTTTCCCAGAAGTATGAGTCTAAAAACGACAAAAGTATTCGATCCTTTCATACTAATGATTATACTAACAATATATTTCGACATCAGCCATTTTTACCCACGACGGAACGAAGACGGTATATGAATTTGGGGTGATTCATGTCCCCACTGCTGGGGCACAGGTCTTCCTTATGGGTGGATAAGGAGGGTGGGTCATAATCCATAACGCAGGCCCAATTTGGATTGGTGGGTGTTAACGACTGCAAATGCAGCCGGGACCAACAAACAGCTTAACGTACCTTCCGAAGCACGGAGGACTACTAGATAATAAATTGTTGGTCAGCCATCCCGTGACCGACCCTTGTGAAACTCTGCAATCGCAGGGCCAGGCGCTAAACCATCGAGCTCCTCACAATATCCTTATCCTTAGACCGTTTTCACATTATCCGATACGATATCGGTACCGGCCGCCGATACGATATCGGAGGAAGTAAAATGTATGAAATATGTATCTGTCTTTCACATTGTCCGGCCCGATATCGGATATCGGAGCTACATATTTCATACATTTTACTTCCTCCTTTATCGTATCGTTGTCCGATACCGATATCTTATCGGATAATGTGAAAACGGTCTTACAATACTCAAACGACCTTTGCCTATGCGAACGCACACATTGAAATAGAGCTCTATGATCGGTCTCTTTGTTTTACGTATTATATGTGATTGGTAGCTGGGATGCTGTGCATCCGCGGGCTCTAGGAGACTTATCATATTAATGTTTGTGAATACGGATGTTATTTATTTAAGTTAAAACTCGTGGCATCAGAAAATAACATAAAATATCTTTTTCATTTCTCATACTCGGAAAGTGATGTTTGGTAAACTTTGCTTTCCACCTTAGAGAGGAAAAGAATTGAAAGAGAGAAAAAATTTTTTTTTTCTCTTTATTTATTTTGAGGCTTTTATCCATATGGATACGCCAGCCCCATTGTATCTTCTCACAATACGATACCAACATGGGAGATGACATAATAAAAAAAAAGGTTTAGACTCAGATCTAAAAAAAATGTTGCGGCCATGTTAGGGTGCGTTTCCACTGAAGCGGAGCGCAGTCAAGTGGTGCTTTGTGATTGGTCAATTCATGCGGAGCGGTGCGTAGCGGGGCGGTGCGGAGCGTAGTGCAGAGCGGTGCGGAGGCAAAGGTCAGTTTTGGTGAAATTTTCATATGATAACTGTCAAACTTAAACTGCAATATCTCCTAAAGTACGGGTCCTAGACTGATGGTGTCTTTGAAGAAATGAAAGTTGGTGAGATCTTTATTTCAGATGATAGTTGTCAAAATTAACCACCATTATCTCGGAAAGTATTCATTCTAAATTGATGATGCCTTTGAAGAATTCACTTCAGATGACAGCTGTCAAACTTAAAACAGCAATATCTCGGAAAGTATTCAGCCTATACTGATAGTGTCATTTGAGAAATGAAAGGTTAAATTTAAAACGCTGGTCATCTAAAATAAAGATCTCTCGAACACAGACCCTAGCCGCCGCTCCGCTCCACTTCGCTCCGCGCCGCTGCACTCTTGAACCCTTGTAGAACAATCTACTATTGATAGCTTCCACCATAAAGACATTCTAACGAAATGTAAGAAAACAGTATTTTATTATAAGAATTTCCAACTTCAAACACATTTTAAAAATAAAAATATTTTATTAAATATTAATATTTTCGCGTAGAATATAATAAGGTTTCTAAGTTTGCACTATCGATGTAAATAAAAATATTGCGAGCATCAAAGTAATACCTAGTTAGTTAGTATTTTTTTTTGTATTTTTAACTTTGTTTTTCTATTATAGACTTGCTTAAAGCTTTACTTTATATTTTTACGATATTTTCAATTTACTTTGAGAGCTCACATAGGTATCACACGAAATTGTGTAAACATTAAAAAAAACATTGAGAGATTAGGTTAGAAACTCAGCTGTAAAGTAAGTATTGTTTTACTCGCTGATAAAACGCTTCGAAAAGTTCAATCAGACACACAATTTAAAGTAAAATAATGCTTGTTTGGCTAACACATTAAATAACCGCGGAAAACATGAGTTGGTATAATGACTATTGGGAACAAAACTTTTGGGGTTTGTTCAAAAACAGGTTAAAAACATGTTTTTGGTTAATTGAACACTTCAATTATGAACAAATTGATGGTTACGTGCTGTTCATACAGATAACATAACATGAGTTCTTAGCATTAAAAACGAAAGTAAAACGAAAAAAAAGTTGCGCTGCTACCCGGCCACAGTGTATATTAGGAAACATTATAAGCATCCTGCCACAGAAAACATGCGTGGCCGGGCCGTATACGGTACCGCCCGGCCATAAACAAGTGCTTTTTCCACTGCTGCAAGAACAATAGAAACATTAAATTGATACGCCGGCTGTGGCGGGTGGCCGCGCAACACACGCGACATTTGTGTTGTTGTCGGTTGTCGGTAACAATAAAATTTGTATTACCAGAGTATTTTTCAATATTAGTTTATTATTAGGTATGTTGCTAAGTAGTGATTTTTATATCTCTCACAGGTTTAGGACATACTTCCGTACGGCAATACTGTGCCGGTGGCGCGACGCTTTCCGGCGCCGGAAGAGGCCACTGCCCGAGTCTCCGCCGGACTGTGTCTCACAGTCCGGCAGCCGATCCCGATCAGGTTTTTACTCGTTAACGTAATTATTAAAGTGATATCTTTGGTAGGTATAATTTTGTGCCTCAATAGATTTTGTAGTCATAACTTTTATTTATTTTTATGATGTGAATGAATATGGATGGTGACTAATTTTTGGAACCGCTTTAATTTTATCGGTAGACATCTAAATAATATCAAAAAAATAAAAAATAAGTTCATTTAATTAAAAAATCAAAGTAAATTATTTCATGTTTAATTTTCCCGCCAAAACGCTTCAAGCAGTCACGTGATCTTGATTACGTAACGATGTGATAAATAAACTATTTGTCAAACATCAATCAAACCAATACCTACATAACACACACTATGATGACACTATTGTATGACAGACAGCTTGATAGCTTGTCTTGTCTCGTTTGAGTGGTACCTATCCTATCTCACACCGTACGTCGCTGTAAAGAAATGTCAGTATTCTAACTAAGTACAAACGGTCGAAATGCGAGCCATACATTATGCACCTCGATCGAGTTCGATCTGCACTCGGTATACAACAGTTGCGAATGCGCCGCAGTGACGAACAAAAGATTTACGTATTGAAATACAAGTAATTACTATGGCAAAGTGCTGATAGTACTATTTTATTTTTATTATATTTAATTAACCAATGAATGCAGACATAACATTTTTAAATATCCGGAAAGTCCAAAAAATAAGATTAAGATAAAATTAAGATGCTTAACATTTTTGAAGTGAAAACTTCTTTAGCGGCGTTGTACGTTTTTTGTAATGGGGAAAAAATGTTGAACTCGCGTCAGTCAGTCAGGATCACGTGACACAGATAGAAAATTTGTAAGAATATGTAAACACTTGTGTCGCCATAGCAACGCGCTAATTTTTTAATTCAATGTCAAAACTCTAGATTTTCTGTCAAGCTATGGATAAGACTTTCGTACAATACTGTTATGTATTCGTAAATTCAAATGCAGAGTAAATTCGTAAAACGGCAATTTGTGCAAAAAGTTTTCACTTCTACCGGCACTCCCGGAGTGCAACCCGATTTTTTTATTATTATATAGGTATTACCAACTAACTAATGGCCAGAAGGATTTGAAAATAATTTGTTTCTCCCTTTATTAAGTAGGTATTTAGCTTTTATTAGTTATCTGTTTTCACCATTAGTTTTGTTAACCTAGGTATTTTATTGCTTAGAAATTGATTTCTCGGCGAAGGTAAACCCTATAATATGGATTCTAAAATATTACGTACAATCACAAAACCAGAAAGATACGAAAATACTTAGATGGAAATAAAATACTGTGGCCGGGCGGCTCTATCGCGTGTTGATGTACCGCGCGGCTCTAGATAGTTTTTTCAAGGACAGGCCCGAGTTAGAATACTGATACATTTCTTTACTGTGGTTACATAATGCGCTCCAACTGGCGTTAGCAGTCAAGTGATTTTTGGATTATTAAAAAAAATACGGCTAGGAAACATGATTTTCAGTTTTTTTAATATCGTTTAACAGTTTAAACATAACTTTTTTTATATTTGTGATTCATGTCACCATCCCTATTGCATGACATTAATTTTGTACAGTACCTATTTATTATAGATATGTAATTTCACTAAGAAAATCAATCCATATATATTTAGGTCACCGCTTTTTTTTTAAGGCATATAATGAAGCGCTCATGGCGAAGCTTGACAGACTGATCGTACTCGATCACGTTTGTTAAGCAACGCTCGGTCCGGCCAGGTATCGGATGGGTGACCGTAAAATGGCATTACAACTGAGCGCTTCCGTGCTTCGGAGGGCACGTTAAACCGTCGGTCCCGGCTGTTGTCTTCTGATAACAGTCGTTAAGCCAAGTTAGAAGCCTTACAGGCGGCTTGATAAACTAACACCAGAGGTGGCCACTAATCCTCATTCGATAAGAAAAAGGAGAAGGCACATAATGTTTAAATCCCTAAGGAGCGTCACCGTTAAGAATAAGATAAAAGTTAAGTCGAAAATAAGTAGGTATTAAACCATAAGAATAAATAAAACTTGTTAAACTTTGGTAGAACGTTGAAAATAATCTTTCATTCGCTTGACTTGTCACTACGTTTCAATGAAATTGTAACTTTTTCCTGACTTTTTTTTTCAATTTTCTTTATGTATCTCTCAGAAGTCTCGAGAAGGCTAGGTAGGCACTCGATTATTATAAAATGAGGTGTATAAAACTCGAAATAACTTTCTGAATTAGCGCATGCAGTCACCAATTCATTAATAAATAAAATCAGATGACATTTTTATTGGAGAAAATAGTTTATTAAAAATAAAAAAGTCAGGAAGAATTGTTTATTTTGATGCATCGGACCATAATAAAATTAATTGACTATAACGTAAACTTCCTCTTTGTCCTCAATATATCTTCAGACACCATAAACGTCAAAACCAGCTTGGCATCAAAGATTTATGAAAGGAAGAAAAATCTTTTCACGCGTTGGAAGAAAGTCCTTAGCTTATGAATGGAACGATTTGTAAGGCTATTTTTCTCATAATGTCATGAAATTGTTGGAACTAAGCATTGTGCCTTTGTCAGAGCTACTCAACTGTATTTTTGATTAGAATGATCAGTCAAACGAAATTAACCGACTGTGATATAATTTGTCTCGTTATTCATAAGATTGCCAATCAAAGAGTCTATATCTCGCTTTATTGAATAACTAAAGGATCTATTTTCTTTGTTGATGGGTTTTAGGGTCCATTGCCGAAATAGGAATATTAGTGTAGTGACCATTTTAAGGTTACTATTTCTTTGTCCGTCTGTCTGTTAAGCATGACCGTTTTCCCAGGAACGTGAGGTATCAAGTTGAAGTCAAAATTAAGTACCTATGCGGTCTCCTGAAGATATAAAAAAATAACTTCTAAAAATCCATAAAAAGTTGATGAAACCGTATATTATATTTGTAGAAAGTTAAAACCTGTCGGATTCTTTCCTTCGATCTACATCTAGAAATTTGATGAGACCTACCTCACGACACACACATACATACAGTTTCATACGGCGGCGGGTTGAATAGCGCACTTTTCTCGGCTTCATTCTAAAAACTATAACAATTCAGGTTTAGCTAATAGGTCAAATATGGTATCATTTTCGGATAAATCAATAACGTAGAACTTATTACTGATATAAAAAAAATGCAATTTATTACGCAGTTTCTGAAAAATTACACAAAAACCAAAATTTTTAAACTTCATTTTTTTATTTTAGGTATTGGCACTTGTTTCAGTATTTTCAAAAAAACTACTTTAAAGAAGCGTTTTTCTGGTTAATTTGTAATATGCTTTTGTTATGCTAACTATATATACAATATATTGATAATTTAATTATACTAATAATATCATAAAAATAATATATGATACTAATAATAATAATACTCTAATATCATATTTGTTACTATTTTTAACTTTAATTTTCTTAGAATGATTTATTTTGATTTAAAAATGTTTGATCAATTGGAATTGTATTGCATGCTTTATATATGTTACCGGCAATGTGTATAATCCGGCATTGTATACAATGCCTAAAACGATCAGGCAATGTATGCGCTATCGGCTGGGATGGTATCTCGGCAGCAGTGATTAAATCCGCTAAATATACACTCAGTCCTGTACTTGAACACATCTTCAATCTGTGCCTATCTTCTGGCATCTTTCCCCAAGCACTGAAGAAGGCGCTAGTGCACCCTATTTATAAGTCTGGGGACAGAGACAGTGTCACCAACTATCGCCCTATTTCGGTATTGACTACCTTATCAAAACTTTTAGAGAAAATTATTAATATCAGACTAGTTTCTTACTTACGTGAAAAACAAATCATTTCTGACAACCAATACGGATTCACTAAAGGTAGATCGGCAGAAGATGCAGTACTTACACTAACGGAAACGGTCGCAACTAATTTAAATAACAACTATAAAACTATTGGTATCTTCCTGGATCTCTCCAAAGCGTTTGACACTGTCTCTGTCCCAATCCTGTTGAAAAAGCTGGAGAATGTAGGCGTGCGAGGAGTTGCTCTAGACATATTCAGTAGTTACCTTAGTGATCGTTCGCAAGGCGTCCTCGTTGGAGGGGTTACCAGCAATGATGAAAAACTGACCTTTGGTGTTCCACAAGGTAGTGTCCTCGGACCTACCTTGTTTCTTATTTATATAAACGACCTCTGTCAAATGTCTTTGCCATTTTGCAAAGTTATTACTTATGCGGACGACTCTGCCTTGGTAATTCATGGCAAGGACTGGGAGGATGCACGCAGAAACGCCGAGTTTGCGTTAAGTGCTGTGATGAACTGGCTAGCCGTAAATCTTCTTACCCTTAACTTAGAAAAAACAAACTTCATCACTTTTGCACCAATAACCTCGTCACTTCCTGCCATTGATTTTAAGGTTCAAGCTCACAAACGACTTTGTCCTAAATTAATGAACTGTGATTGTCTATTGCTTAATCGTACGTCCAAACTTAAGTATCTAGGTGTCTGGTTAGATCACACATTATCTTGGGATGAACACATTAGGGCTACATCAAATCGCACCAGAAAACTCATCTTTGTCTTTAAGAGTCTTCGAAGTCTTATTGATGCCCCTACTCTAAAAACTGTTTATCTTGCCCTTGGGCAGTCTATCTTGTCATACTGTATAACTGTATGGGGTGGGGCTAATAAAACCCATATGTTACGCCTTGAAAGAGCGCAAAGGGCGGTCTTGAAAGTGATGACGTTTAATTCAATCCGGTATCCTACTTATGAATTATACGCTGACACCGGAGTTTTAACAGTGCGTCAAATATTTATCTTACATGTGCTACTACGCAAACATTCACAAATGCCTTATGATCCTGATCTTATAAAAAATAAGCGTAGAGCGGATATAGTATGTCGTTTTGAATATAGTAGGTTGGATCTTTTTAGACGTAATTTTTATTACCTTTCCCCTCGCCTTTATAACAAAATAAACAAAATTTTAAATATTTACCCGTGCACACTAAAAGAATGTAAATCACGTATCACGATTTGGTTGCGGAAACTTTCGTACGAGGAAACTGAGGATCTTATTGTAATAGAATTCTGAACGAATTAGATGAATGAGGCTGTCTAAACTCCTATATAAATACAAAATGCGCTGCAAAGTTTTGATTAATATTAAGTTATGTAATAATTATATATATATATGTATATAAACTATAAGAAAAAAAAAATTGTGAATACGTCTGGAACACACTTGCTCTTAAACTAAAATGACTAAATTAATCTACACAAATTTATACAGAAACAAATATACTACTTAACAAAATTCACTATCTATCAATCACAGATAATGTAATACTATATGTATACTTACCTAAAAATACATCTGATATTTATTTAATTTACAAATAGTAAAATGTAATAAGTTATTGTAACATAAACTCGTATCGTATAGCTTCTGCACTGGAATAGTAGCTTTGCATCGTCCTATTGTATCGGTTAATCTAAACACGGGCGCCCATCGCCCCGCCTCTTTTATCACGCTGCGCTTGCGCTGCGTCGCCAGTGCAAGGCTAGACACGATGTGATTCGTATGGTAGTAGCTAGTGTTTCCTCCGAACCATTTCACATTAGATTTGTGGGGTAGGTAAATATACGTTCATGCTGGCTAGCATTTTGTTCTTTTCATACTACACACTAATTACAATTAAACACATATTGAGTGAGGCATTTGTGTAGTACATTAAAATTTAAAAATATATTTTAGTTTTTATTTATATTGCTGTGTTTCAGACAGTCTGTGTATTCTTTTATCTATCAAATAGTGCGTTTGTGTTACTTATTTATTGGAACGCTGTCCCTGTTATTACCGGAGACGGGCGTTAGTGCTGCGACACAGTTTTATAACTTTTGTAGTCATTAACGTTTAATACTAATTGAAACAATTGTTTAATGGTTCCAAATAAACTATTATTATTATTATTATTATTATTATGAAATATAATTCATTTTATACTTTGCCTAGGCATTGTATATGTTACCGGCAATGTGTATAATCCGGCATTGTATACAATGCCTAGGCATTGTATACAATGCCTGAAACGATCAGGCAATGTATGAAATATAATTCATTTTATACTTTGCCTAGGCATTGTATACAATGCCTGCTGGTCCACCGGCAATGTGTAAAATAAGTATATTTCGTATGTCTGTTATAAAAAAAAACCTCGAAATTTAAGGATCTCGCTCCACTGCGCTTCGCGCTCGCCTTAAATTTCTAACCTATACGCGGGACCTACAGGAGTGAAGCAGGTTCGATTACAAACTCAAATTTCTGTTGTCTGTTATAAAAAAATAACCTCGAAATTTAAGGATCACGCTCCGCTGCGCTCCGCGCTCGCCTTAAATTTCTAACCTATACGCGGGACCTACAGGAGTGAAGCAGGTTCGATTACAAATTCAAATTTCTGTTGTCTGTTATAAAAAAATAACCTCGAAATTTAAGGCTCACGCTCCGCGCTCGCCTTAAATTTCTAACCTATACGCGGGACCTACAGGAGTAAAACAGGTTCGATTCCAAAGAGCCCCCCTCGAGCCCCCTCGAGCCCCCCTCGAGCCCCCCTCGAGCCCCCCTCGAGCCCCCCTCGAGCCCCCTTCGAGCCCCCTCGAGCCCCCCTCGAGCCCCCTCGAGCCCCCCTCGAGCCCCCTCTAGCCCCCTCGAGCCCCCCTCGAGCCCCCCTCGAGCCCCCTCGAGCCCCCCTCGAGCCCCACTCGAGCCCCCCTCGAGCCCCCCATCGAACCCTCCTCGAGCTTTCCCCGAGCCCCCCCCTCGAGCCTTCCTCAAGCCCCCCCCCCCATCGAGCTTTCCCCAAGCCCCCTTCGATCCCCCCTCGAATCTATTCTCGAAAATCTTTTTATTATACACATTGCCGGTGGACCAGCAGGCATTCTATACAATGCCTAGTCATTGTATACACTGCCTAGGTAATGTGTGAAATAGATATCAATATTCATTATATTTCATACATTGCCTAAAAGGGCCAGGCATTGTATACAATGCCTAGGCATTGTATACAATGCCTGCATTTCATACATTGCCGGTAACATATACAATGCCTGCTGGTCCACCGGCAATGTGTAAAATAAGTATATTTCTGTTGTCTGTTATAAAACAATAACCTCGAAATTTAAGGCTCACGCTCCGCTGCGCTTCGCGCTCGCCTTAAATTTCTAACCTATACGCGGGACCTACAGGAGTGAAGCAGGTTCGATTCCAAACTCAAATTTCTGTTGTCTGTTATAAAAAAATAACCTCGAAATTTAAGGCTCACGCTCCGCTGCGCTCCGCGCTCGCCTTAAATTTCTAACCTATACGCGGGACCTACAGGAGTAAAACAGGTTCGATTCCAAAGAGCCCCCTCGAGCCCCCCTCGAGCCCCCCGAGCCCCCCCGAGCCCCCCTCGAGCCCGCCTTGAGCCCCCTCGAGCCCCCCTCGAGCCTCCCTCGAGCCCCCCTCGAGCCCCCCTCGAGCCCCCTCGACCCCCCCTCGAGCCCGCCTTGAGCCCCCCTCGAGCCCCCTCGAGCCTCCTCGAGCCCCTTCGAGCCCCCCTCGACCCCCCCTCGAGCCCCCCCTCAAGCCCCCTCGAGCCCCCCTCGAGCCCCCCATCGAACCCTCCTCGAGCTTTCCCCGAGCCCCCCCCCCCCTCGAGCTTTCCTCAAGCCCCCCCCTCGAGCTTTCCCCAAGCCCCCCTCGATCCCCCCTCGAATCTATTCTCGAAAATCTTTTTATTATACACATTGCCGGTGGACCAGCAGGCATTCTATACAATGCCTAGTCATTGTATACACTGCCTAGGTAATGTGTGAAATAGATATCAATATTCATTATATTTCATACATTGCCTAAAAGGGCCAGGCATTGTATACAATGCCTGCATTTCATACATTGCCGGTAACATATATAAGTATAATATTTTTAATTTTGATTTGCTTATGTGTAACATCTATAATTAAGATTGCATTTATAGTGTTCTACATTTTCTTTAGTAGTGTTTCAAAATGAAGGTAATAGAAAAGCCTTAGTAGGCGCTATCCATTCAGAGTTGTTATAAAATCAAACGCCTGAAAGCTTAATTAGGCCGTAAGTCCCAGCAACCTGTAATTAATAGTTCACAATTTAAAAGCGAAGGAAACGCCCTGTTAATTTGATCCTCCCCTTAAAGCAACAAAAAAGGCTTCTAAATCAAAACCAGATTTCCTATTTGAAGAACATTTATTTCATTAAATGTTTCATTCACAAATACTTTCATAACACTCATAACATAAAAAAATTAAAAACAAGAACACTGAGACGAAAAAGTTAGGTAATTATTTCGTAGATCAATAATATCTTAAGAACTTCTCAGACTGCAGTGGGATGCAACTTATATCAAGAGTTCTCTTAAGTTCTTACGACCTTACGTCATACATGCTTATCACTCGTGAGCGTGACTCAGGTTTTCGAAGGAATATTACGCCGAGCGGCCGCATGAGGCCGCTCAGCAATGGAAAATCTATTGTGTTGTGTGTCATTATACTGTGCTTGACGGGTTAATATAACAGAAAATACTGTCAAAGTGTCAAGGATGACCAGAGAAAATACATAGATGAAGAAGTTTAACTAGATATGAGAATCGTCAGGCTCAGTGAGTAAGCGCATTCTGCCTGTGATTTTCCTTTTCCGAAAAAAACGCTTGCTTATTATCTCAAGCTCCTGCTTCACTACGCACGTTAAGCTGCTAGTACCGACTGCATTTGCTGTTAATACCCACAAATCCGCGTTTGGCCTGCCCATAGAAATAGAATGTCAAAGAATAACAAAGTCACTAAACAGGTGATCCGAAAACGAATCAATACATTTTATATGAGATACGTAAAATATGACTTAGATTCAAAAAATATGACTATATTATGGCAAAGGAAATTAATAAACTATGTTCCATACTATTTTCTTTGTCGATAAACGAATAAATGTAGCGAAATTTGGTTTTAGAGAAATGTGTGGCAATATCTTATTTACCTTTGAAAAGTGTGATTACTTGGATTGTTTCTTTTAGTCACATCACAATTACTTAGAGTGCAAGACACCATGGCTCCACGATACCTTTATTTTAAATTCTAATTAAGATTAAAAAATATTTTAAACAAACTGTGATTGCTCATTTGCTAAGCGGGACGCTAGGGGCTATTACTGTAAAAAATATTGGCACATGTCACTTGATCCTTTCTCTTTTTTACATAGACCATGTCCGTATGATGTTAACTGCTCTTTTCCACGCTTTGTTGGTCTTCTTGAGCGCAGCGAAAATTTTTCTATGTCTATGGGCCTGCCTCTTTATCCAATCCATAAGGAAGGCTTCCACTTCAGCTGTGAATGAGGACATTAAAAATTACTGATGATGATTATAAATTAAAATTACGGTATTATAGTCAATTTTTTAAATCTATCGCAATTGCTTTCATTTAACAGATAGATATGACACATTGCTGCAATTCTGGCATTTATTTGGTAATTTTTTATTCGTACCAAAAAAAAGAAGCATCAATGTATCCCTATTCACGTCCTGAAAGCGATTGCGGTAGATTTTGATATTCGACAATATTTAAGTACCCAGATACCCTTACGCGTTGATGACGATAAGTAAAAGGATCAAGAAGAAATCTTTATTAAAGCGTAATTCGTATTATTTTATGTGAATATTATGAAATAAACGCTTCATCTAACGAGTTACAAAATTTATGAGTGAGTCAAGTATTCGAGTTTTCCCCCAAGAGAATACTATTAAGAATCTTCGACGCTCATAATTTAACTTTTTTTTGTTCCGAAATTGGTTTCCAGGGAATAAGCTGCTCCGTCAAGCCTACTTTGAAACCTAAGTATAGGCATTTCAAAGATAACGTGATATTGTGTTTAACTGATAAAAGCTTATGTAATTGCGATGTGTAGGTGTTAGGTACTTGTATTCTATATTGTAAGTAATTGTATTTGGTAACTAGACTGAAGTAATTATATTAGGTAACTAGACTAGAACAGGGGTAACATAGAACAATGACATTAGGTATATTTTTGTCTACGTTATCTGCTTGCCTGTAATTTTTAAAATAATTGTTTAATTTTGCTGTATTCGCCACCTTAAATAATGCTATTAATAATATAAGCACCAAATAAAATTACTGAGGAGCATTGTTATTATTTCCACGATTGAATGGGCGCAAAAGTTGAGAAATCCCGAACCATAGTCGAATTTTAGGGAAGTGGCAATTCGGGTTACTACCCAGTGCCTATTAAATATGTTAATATCTGTAATTGGTTTAATCTTTATTTAATTAAGGGACCTTTACACAGAGTACGTTAATCCCATTATACCCTAAATTCTCACGTGATTGCACCATGCCACAGACAAGCCTGGCTGCATCCGATGCGGTTTACGCCAAAATACTTTGGAAAGCTCCCACATCAGTACCCTTAGCACGAACAGCTATCGGAAAAAATAACGCGCGTAAAATCATTTGATAGTGAAATTTTAAATTGGCTTTGATAACTTTTTGAACATGACTGGAAATCTCAAAACCATTTCGAGGAATAAGCTTTCGGTACAGTGTCTACTAATTAAATTTAAAAATAAGTCTATATTTTTAAAGATATTTATAATATTCAATAAAAAGCTTTAACCTTCAAATGACCTTCATATGACGTCATCACATACAGATCCCACAGCCATAACAAAAAAAGAAAAAAGGGCAAAGACAATTTTGACAATGAACTTGGCATTAGGGATGGTGGATGGTGGAAGTGAAAAAATATCGATATAGGTAATATTTCTCAGAAAAAAATGGGATAAAATGGGATGATGACTAAGTAATGGATTCTAATTTTAAGGTATTGTAAAACATAAAAAATAGCAAAATAAACCCATACGCGAAATTTTGGCTCGATTTGACGAATTTTACGATGATTTTTAAGACTCAAAAGTTGGAAAAAAACAAAATGCTCCAGTGACAAAATAGTGTCGACTATTAGAAACCATACGTAATTACAAAAAAAATGTTTTGGAAAAATTATTGTAAAAACATCTATCGATATATCGAGTATTTAATATCGCCCGAAAAATATCGATGAACTTATCTCGTAATTTTTTCCACATCCCTACTAGTAAATGTTTGTAAATAGAAATAAAGTATGCACATATTTTCACAATGTTTATTATGTTATCCTGCAAATTTATCAGTCCACAAGCAATCGTTACAATTTCATCCATGTAGCCTACATCCAAAATAGACACAATACATACAATACATTTCGCAATTTGGGTAAATTGGGCGTGTCAGTTTTTACAAAGTTTTTCAGCTGAGTTTCCACTGGTAAGCATTTTTATTATAATTTTACCACCTCAAAAATTATTGCGGCAAATTAAGAAGGTAGGTTAGAACCGTCACAACTGGATTAAATGAATAAAATAGAAGAAATATTAACTATAACTTATTTGTTTACAAATAACCATAAAGTCATTATGACAGGTAATGACACTTGGCCGTTCTTTTTCTATAAGTAGATGGCAAAGGTTTTCCTTCTTAAACTTTCATGCCACTAATGACGTCATTCCGGTTGACCATATCCGCTCGACAAATATATTAATAAAAAAATAAATACGGGACCAAATGTTAAAATATTCAAATTAGTTTCTTAAATTGGCCTAATCTGTAGAAAAAATATATAAAAAAAATACCTTTTATTTTTTAACCAAAGCCAATTGGAAATTTGTACAACGCCATCTACCGCCGAATAGCGAAATTAAAATTTCCATAGATAATTCATAGATAATAATAATAAAAAACATAGATAGTTTTTTTTCTCGATAGCTGTTCGTGCTAAGGGTACAGATGCCTTCAGGTTTAAATGATGATAAAATCTGTAGGTGAAATTATAGGTACATTATAGACATCGTTCCGAAATAAAGGAATTATTATATTATTATAATATAAAACGTGTATCCACTTTCTCACTGTAATTGAGTTCATGTTACGAAAATATCGCACAGGTAACATTTTTATTTCATAACAGCAGAGAAATTTGTGCTTGAAATAGTTTCATCCCTTATCTGAATCATCTGAATATTATTATCTTCCCTTATAGTGAGTAGCAATTTATTTCTTTTCCTGTACCTAATCATATCATACCTTTATTCCATAGTTTATTTTTACAACACAATATTAGACTGTTTTTTAGTTTTGATGAGAAATTATTTGTTAATTAAACTTACATAATATATTATGTCATTTCAATAATGCACTTCGTCTAGACAAATTGAATCTTTCAGCATCTGTAGTGGCTTCATTACTGCATAGTTTTGGTAAAGTCAATGGTCTAAGAATTCGGTAAGAGCTATTTCTAAATTATCTTGATAGGGCTATAGAATGAACTATGAGGGTTAAGTAAGATGCTTGAAGGACATTCTCGATCCGCATGTAGGTACTTATGTATGTGGAATTCAAAATGGTCTCCATGAAAACGCTTGGATTTAATGTAGGTATTTGATTTATTGGGTATTTAATAGGGTTTATGATTTCTCGAGCTTATCAGTTTCTCGGGTCTCGAGAATTCTCGAAGCTAATTTCTCGGGTTGTCGAGAAATTTAAATTATCGTATATTTTTGCATATTATTATCTTTTCTGTTCAAATAATGAAAAAAGTCGTCCCAAAATTAAAAAAGTGTATCATTTAAATACATTATTTTAAATCAATAAATTAAGGGTTTTCCAGTCAAATAAAAGTATTAAAATAATCATAAAACTTTTATTGACAGTTTTCAACAAAATAAGCTTCTCTCAAACAAAAAATCCATTAAAACGTTAATACTACGCTGACTTATAATTACAACCACAGCACCGGAAAAAAATCAATTTTGCAAGATAAATAAAACAACATCTGAACATACATACAAAACAATTAGATCTGCTTACTCTGTCTGATAAAATATGCCTTAAGGAAAACTTAAGTATTTATAAGCTAAACGGCAAATGGAAATAGTTTTATTTTATAATATTATAGACTTAAATTAACGATAGTTCTCTACAAAGCCCACTGTCAAAAGTGAGGCAACTAAAACAGCCAAAATGGCTCCGTTTTCAGATTTTTATTCTTCATTATTACCTAAATCATACCGAATAAGTACAAAAAAGTTTCAATTTTCCTACATTTAGGAGATTAGTTAGGTACTATATTATTGGATTTTAGTTACGATTAAGTAACGTATGAAGGATATAAATCTGAAAACTAAGCCATTTTGGCTTAGTAAGTTGCCTCACTTTGCATACGAGGACACGGCTTCTAGATGTTATTTTCCTAAGACTCAAATATGATTTCTCGAGTTCTAGACTTTTCAAGAGCTTAATATCCCGGGAACAAAGGCCAACGATTTCTCGGGAATAACCCAAAAAATGTAAATTCAGTTTGATGTGAAAGGTTTGTGTTAAGTATTTTAAGCTCATAAACAAACACTTTAAATGTGAACGCGAATTATTAAGTTGATACGAATCAGCTATAGATGGAATTTGGGCTGGCGACTAGTGTAAATGTGTAAAAAAAATCGGGTTGCACTCCGAGAGTGCCGGCAGAAGTGAAAACTTGAATATTAACGTTGTGCATTTTTGATATTTTGGAATGGTCAGGGAATAATTTTGCACGAATTTACTCTGCATTAGAATTTACGAATATAGAACAGTATTGTACGAAAGTCTTATCCATATATTGACAGAAAATCTAGAGTTTTGACATTAAATTAAAAAAATTGCTACTTTGCGTAAAAAGACGTAAACAATGGGGAAGGCAACTGTCAAAATGGCGCTGCGTACGCTTGTTCCACGAGAGCTATGAAAACAAAGGACTTTTACTTTAAAAAAATCGTGTTTTTAGATTTAAATGATTAAATTCTGTGTAATAGGCGTTCAAATTGTGGGCACTTATAAATTTCCGAAAAATCTGGATATAAAAAAATTTAAATTCTGTAAGAATAAAAAAGTCTTAATTTGGCTTTCAATTCCTGCATTTGCATTGTAGAATAGTCTTTTATATCCATTTTGGGTCAATGGGTCTTTTTCGGTAAAAAAATACCACAAAATAAATACCTATTTTCCCATACATTTTGTTCTGAACGTTTACTGTCTTAGGAACAAGCGTACGCAGCGACATCTACAATTAGCTTTGCGTTGCCTACCCATTGTGTCACCATAGTGACACAAGTGTTTACGTCTTGAAATGATGCGCCGCCATTTTTGCCGCGCCCCGTAGAAAGAGAGGGGGATACTTCCGCCGCCGGCTGTCTATTCTCTATCCGTCACATCCGTCTTACAAATTTTCGATCAGGGTCACGTGATTCTTACTGACGCGAGTTTATCATTTTTTTCCCCATTACAAAAAAGCGTACAACGCCGCTAAAGAAGTTTTCACTTCACAAAACGTCTAGTAAAAATCGACTGGTTTCGTGATCTTTAATGTAAAAAAAATCGTTGAGTGAAATGATTTTTAACGTGATCGCGCCAAGGACTCTACCCACCTCATTGCTTATTCCTAAGGCCTAATGTATGAAGCGAGCGTCACTTAATCTTATAATCCCTTTGAAGTTCTCGGATCTACAGGTATCGAGGATCTAAGAGACTCAAGAGGAAAAGCAGCAGCAGAATGGCCGCTCTCGTCGTATCGGACTCCGGACGGCCTCCGGTCGCAGAGACCGCCTTTGCTTGCTAGCTGCCCAAAGTGCCCGCATAGAACATATTATGACGGTAAGTTACATTAATGCCATGGTCTGTCTTTACCGTGTCGCTTCAACTTTCAATAAAACCTGCGTCAGACACAAGCAATGATTGCTTCCAAACCGTGTGTTTTTCCTTTCAACGTTCTGCCATGGACGTTTTCGATAATTAAATATTTCACATTTGCCTACTACTTCTAAAGTACTCAAAGTATCCATTTTTTACCCTTTTGCCTACTAAAACTAATAAAACATACTATATTTTGTGAATACGAGTTAACTATAGAACCATAGCTTCAATCCATACATGTGCGAATTTTCGATACATTATGTACTTAGTGAGCAATAAATCTTATACCTTTAAACGAGCAATTCTTGTTTATTTATATATAGGTAAATTTATTTCTGTGATCTCGGAAACGGCTCTAAAGATTTCACTGAAATTTGGTTTATGGGGGTTTTCGAGGGTAAACAATCGATCTAGATTTGTGTTATGTTTGGGAAAACGCGTGTTTTCGAGTTTTCATGCGTTTTTCTTTCGACGCAGAATATGGTCGCTAATTTCGTCCTGCCTGCCACTGTCCGTCTGGTCCAGCGGGTTGAGATTCGGACGGCAAGAAACGAATGTTATTTGTCGAATCCCGCTCGGTTACTTATTTTTGTTTTTTTTTTATATGTTCAAGTTTATATTTTTTATAAACTTTTATTATTTTTAGACAAGTTTAAATGTAAAAAAATGTAGTTAATGTTTGAGTTAACAATGTAGATTGTCACCCAAACACCACCATATTACAATAAATAGTAATAACCGAGCAAAGCTCGGTTGCTCAGATATTTAAATTGAAATGAGGCACGTATTCTGTGGATGAGGGCGCCACATTGAGGTAAATAGAGGCCTTAATACGGGTCATAATAAATTATTACTTACCTGTTTTTTCGTTTTGTTACAGCGTACATACACGGACGAAAAGCTTAAATTAAACGACCAAATAAATTATAATGCGATTGAAGTGATTAAAAAGTGTGAAATGTGTATTAATATTATTGTGAACTACTATACGGTCGTGCATCGCTGCCAAGTATTATTCTATCTACGTAATTTGATGTACCAATTTTAGTAAAACATAAATAATTGTGTTCGATAAACAATGTTTTATAAATAAGTCATCAATCAATTTACCAATTAGTAGGTATCTGTTACAATATCATTAGTGTCAAAACAAGGCTATTTATGGAATCCGGAAAACAGGATACTAAAATAGAAATGTACGTTCCTACTTTTGTAAATAAAATTTAATACTTTGAAAGTGTATGTGCGAAAGCATGTCGTCGTGAATTGTTTATTTTCACTATTAAATATCTATCAATCTTAGATACCTTGTATTTGATTTGTAATAATAATATTGTTTAAATAATAGCTTATAAATTGTTTTTTATTTATTTTGAAAACAAGGTTATTTGTGAAATACCTAGTTTAATAACCTTTTTGTGTTAATTTTACATATTCAATTTCTTATAGGTATAATGCCAGTCTCAGATATCTGATATTGTATGTGATTTTAGATGCTTTTTTTATTACCGAATTTTTGAATTCGCTGTATAGATAAGATTGTACATAATTTTCCATTCAACCGGTTCTTTTTACGTGTTTTAATTTATTTAATATTTAATATTATTTTTATCTTCTTCTATCAGTTCACCCTAAAAACACAATGAAATGGACCGTGATCGCTCATTTCAAAGGCCCACACCGTTAGAGTTACGAGATTGGAGATATTTTTAATCAAAGATTTTGTTTAAATTCATAGAAATTAAACGTTTTTTTTATATAAACACACGGCTTTTTAAGCTAACTGTGTTTTTGTCGGAATGATGCTACATTTATTTTGTTAATTTGCCTTTTATATTTTCTTAGATTTTTTTCTGTTTTCTCCTGTTATAGCTTTTAAGCATAAATCGGTTAATTTTCTAAATAGTACGTATTCAGAAGTCAGGAATTACAAAGTGCTGTGTATTTGTGTTTGTTTGTGTATAAATGTAGTTTGGAATAGCTGAACTATGGTAATACCATGTATCGCCAAATCATATTTTCTTACTTATGATAAATTATAAATGCGGAAGTCTGTTTGTTAGTTTGTTACGCTTTCGCGTCTTAACTACTCAACACGAGGGATATTGAAATAAATGATCATGCAGACGAAGTCGCGGGCGGTCGCTAGTAACTTATAAACCCAATAATAATTATTATTATTGGCGCTACATGGTATTACCACAGTTTTGCTATTCCTAGCGCCATCATTCTATCTAATATGTATCTGTTATTATTATCCTGTTGTGATATAAGTATATCTTTTAACATAAGTTATGTTAAAAGTAGATACCCTATCTGCTTTTAACATAACTTTATTGACTATTAAACCAGATTAAACTAATAAGTGCTTACCGTATTACCTCGATTGTATTACTTGTATAATATTTTTAATTATTTTATTTCAATAACCTCCATGGTCGAGTGTTTTGCACGCCAGTTTCTAGGCGTCACCATCTTTTGAGGTCCCGCGTTCGATACCCGGCTGGGTCAATGTAGAAAATGAACTTTTCTATATTGGCTCAGGTTTGGGTGTTTGTGTTACCACCGTTGTTTTAGATTCCCATAAAACAAGTCGGCTGCCCTACGCAGAAGTAAAGTAACTCAGTTTCCAAAAAAAAAAAAAATCATTTTCTGTTTAAGCAAAGCAAGTCGCATCTATAATTTTTTTATTTTATTAAAATTCGGTTTAATTTGGGAAATATAGGCAACAATATTTTTCCGTTTGCAAAATCTACGCTATAACAGAGTATATTTCCCGTTTCTAACTTAAAAACAAGCAAGTCTTATTAAGATATATATTTAAAATAGATTAGCAGATACTTGATTTCTATGTATTTATTTTATAGTTGTAAGGACTATATTCTATGGCTTTATGCAAAGCTGAAAACAAGCATCTACTAAAAATACAATAGAGAATCAAAGTCACTTGTATATAGCGTAAATTATTATTGACAAATCAATACATATTTTTACGCGGATAATTATTTTCGTTAATAGTTCGTATACTCGTATTATGAGAACTAATTTTTTTATACAAAAATATGTTTTTACTTCAAATACCAATGATATTTTAACATTTTAATGTTCAGAATATCTAAGTTTTTCAATTAAAACACTAAATAACGTTTTTAAGCTCTCCTGTAAAGTTTGTCTGGAATGAGATACTTGGATTTGGTTTAGGGCAGCCGAAGTGCTTTAAGTACTTTGGAATCGGAGCAATTTATGTGATATTGACAAGTATTTATTTATTTATGTGATCCTTTTACCTATAACTACAATTTTTTGTAAGATTTTGCATAAAGTATTAAAGTTTACTATGCTTGATTTAGTACATCACTTTTGATAAACCTGTCTGCTTTTTAAGTGTTTAAGTCATAAAAGATGTATGGGTGGGTGATTGTAAATATGGTGAATGATTATAATAAGAGATTGTTAAATATAAGCCGATTGCCTAATAAGCATGTGCTCAATTTGAAAAAAACTGTATAAAATAAAGATAAGACCGAAATTTGTTAGAGATTTATGGTTACATATCATGATAACTAAACCTATTCCAACTATTCTCGAGATAACTACGGCCAAATAGACCTATTGTTTAGAATAACTAAAGACCGTTTCACATATTTTTGTTATAACTAATGAACGAAATGCATAAAGCACGACTCACCTACAGTTAATTCAACTACATTAACTCACCTAAAGTTAACTGAACTAACGATTGATTTACCTACTGTTGATTTGAGGTTAAGTTGAGGGTTACACGCCCACACACAAGTTATCCATTGCGAGCAACAACGCACGAGCCGAGCGAGCGAAGCGAGCGTGCCGCGGTAGCGGCCAGCGAAATACCAGAACCGAGCTGCTGGCGTGTTACCCTCAACTTATTGATATTGATAAACCGTAGGTAAGTCGTCCATTATAGGCATTTCATACAAAGTTGAAACATCCAATACCTATCTTGATTGCTTTTAGTTCAATCAAAGTTAATATAAGTAAGTTAACCAGTACCTAACTAGTTGAGCTGATTGAGTCGTCAATATGCGTTACGAACATATTATTATGTGAATCGAGCGTAGTTATCTCGAGAATAGTTGGGGTAAATTTAGTTATTATGATATGCAACCAGATTTATAGCCGTACTTGGAGATGTCAATTTTTTTTATTTCATTAAAGTTAGTGCTATCTCTCTTTTACAGAATATTAGTAGAAGGCGACACGACAAAATAAAAGCTTTGAAATTAATTGACGTCTCTGAGTGCGGCAGTTAGATAGTAATTTTTTCTCCTAAAAATTTGCATCAATTTAATCACTTGTAAGACTTGTGATTTGTAATTTAATAATAAAATATTAAAAATTCAAGGACTTTTATACTTATTACAGAAACCTTTGTTGAATTAATCTAAGTATACCTTAACTGTTATTCAGAATAATTTCTTTTTGTGTGCACTTTTGTAAATAAAGATAATGGAATGTACAGAATTAGTATTTCTAAGTCAAATCAAATATTTTAAAGTATTCAATTAAATGTTTTCTGTTACATCTGTTGCATCGAAAAATACATATATCTTAAAATAGCTTTAATGTTGAAAAAGTATCATAGTTGAAAGAAAATGTTTGCATATTGATGTCAATATTATTAAAAGCAAATGTCATAATGTATGATTTTTTGTAATGTGTTATTTATGTGATAAATGTAATTTATTATCAACTGTTGGATCATGGAAATATTTTTTGACAAAAAAAATTAATTCCACATATTTGTATTGTTTTTTTTTTTATTTCCTTTTTAAAGATATTACGTACCAAACCACAATCAATTTATTCATTCATTTACTTTGATCATGTGAATGATCGAAGTTCATTTAACTTAAGGACCACTATTTTTTCGGGAAAATATTTTTGATTACTTACATAGTATTAATATAACATTAAAAAAATGAAATAAAACAATTTTTAACGGATACTAGCGCGGTTTTATTGAAAGCACTTTGGTAATTAGTTGGTATTTGGTTTGATTTTTGGTTTTCCCGACTTGGTCTAAAAAAAATCATCGCTTGAGGGTAGACTCACGGGTAGCTTCAGTCCCCCGTGACCACGGCAGCTGCAAAGTTACCGAAACGTCGGGAAAACCAAAAATCAAACCAAATACCAACTAATTACCAAAGTGCTTTCAATAAAACCGCGCTAGTATCCGTTAAAAATTGTTTTATTTCATGTCTAGTGAGCGCGTAAGCTTGAGAAGTGAATATTAAAAAATGGTTTTCAGAACTTTTAGAAAAGGCACACTTGATTTGTTGGTTCGTCCCTTTTATGAGCTCATCTTTTTGTTAGTTCATCTTTTTAGTATTAATGAATAATACAAATTCTTCGTAAGAATCATAAATAAAATACTAAACATCCGCCTCTCAGGGACGATAAGGTTTGAGTCGTAAAGCCACAAAATAATAAAGCAAAAACGTGGTTTGAATTTTATTTCTCTCCTGAATTTTTAAGAAAAATTACGTAGAATTCGCGTTACAGATTCCACCGGAAGAGGATATTTGGTCGATTGCTTCGCAACAGCAAGGCATAAGCATGTTTTTAAATTATTGAGAAAGGCAAATGTATGGTTTCTTTTCGTAAATATCTTATTATATTCGTAGAGGAGTTTCAAAATCAAGACAATTTCTACTGGACTTTGTTTGCATTTAACCCAATTATTCAAAGTCAAAATACCTATTTTGTACAAAAAGCTTTTTACATGAGGTGAGATTATAAATTGATATCAACTGTTTTTCTTTTTATCTCCTCAGAAATATAAATCAAAAATTTCTAAAAACCTTTAAATTAAAATACGAGTACCTATCAAACAAGTCTCATTACCCAAAGGAGTATCTTCGAAGAAACTCTCGATCAAACTACGTTTCATATATTTTTAAGAATGTTAATAACCCTGAATGTTAATTAACATGAACTTCGTTAAATAATTTCAGACCGAAAATCAACAAGTAGATTCCGATTCAATATCATCATCCATTATCAAATACATCAATGTAGGTAAGTATAAAAGATGTGGTTATATAAAAAAAAGTTCAACGTTACTCAAAACCAAACTAAGTTATTTCTTGCTCGCTTGGAAAAAAATGATTTGTGGAAAATTATGGAGTGTCCGAGTTAGCGCTCCCGGCTTCCTGCCTCGCGGTGGTTTTATTAGTTTTTCCTGGTAGTTCCAATTAACAAAGCTTTAAGAAAGACAGAAACTGCTTTATCTAACTTAAAGCAACGATGGATAAAACAAGTATTAAACGATGGATAAAAAAGGTATTCTCTAATATTCTTTTTAATTCTTTTGCTAAAATTCATTTTAAACTAGTCTTTTTAATGGTTCTTAGAAAAATCAAAAAGATTCATTTTTTCATATTACTTCATCAAATTGTGTTGTACAAGCAAATGTGATAGTACCTATACTTACCTACTTCAGCCATTTTCATTTCTCCGAAAAAGATCGTTTCGTATCTAAAAATAATGTCCAGAGATTGGTCACGTATTAGGCGTGGATTGAATTCTGCCATCCATTTTTCGACAATGTATGTAAAGCGAGCAGCAGCGAGCAATATAAGCTCCTGGGTCCTGAGCTAATAAGGGTCCCCGCACACGGGCGACACGCAATAACCACAAATGCCGCCACTAGAAGCTAGGAGCGGCTGCAAAAGTAGCTGAAGCGCGCGACAGCCACAAGTGACAAATTTCCTCGCTTGTAGTTTAGTGGCCGTTGTCACCCACAAGAACCGAGAAGCAACGTTTACCGTATGTGGCGATGTATGAAAACTACAGGATAAGGTCAGTGGTGGTGTTTTGTGGTTATGGCGTGTCGCCCGTGTGCGGGGAAACTAAGTAACACAAGGTTCGTGTCTTATCATGTTTAGATTTTGAGTTTAAAAAAACCGAGCTCAAAACAAACGTGTCTGAAACTTTCATTGAATAAAAAATACAGTGGAAATATTCATTTCCGCGGTGAAACAACCTCACGGGCTTTAATAATAGATTGAATTGCTATCTCGCTCTAAATTGGATTTTTTGCACTGGATAATGAAAAGCGTTCTACGTGTTTGAATTCAGGAGGCGTCTTTCCTTATACTTAAAAAATCTTCTTCCTAATTATTTCATTTTAATCTACAAAAGGTTGAAAAACAAAGTGCTTACAAACAAATTACTTGGCGCGTAATCATATTATTTATTTTTTAAGGCATTTCTTTAAATGGAACCTCCCTCATTAGTTATTTTTACTACACAAGTAGATCACTCTAGAGATACTCGTAATTAAGCTCAACTTTCAAGCTTACACATACTTAGAAGAATTAAAGATACAAGATTGACATACAAGCTTAGGAGGTAAGGTTGGTGTTAGAGAATTCTTACTAAAAAGGAATAAAGGTTTGGTTATGTTAGCAATTTAAGTGTTGTCTCGAGTTTGTGCCAGCCAAACTATTTCCAAGTCTTTAAGTGTATCAGCTATTAAGTCTAAAGTACAGGAAAACTTATTTAATTTAATTAAAGCTGGCAAGGCAAAAGTTACGAACATAATACTGAGACTAAAAGCAGTCGCAAAATCTACCAAGTAGGAATTAAAAGGGGTGGTGAGAAAGATTCCGGGAAAAGGATTTATAATCCGAAAAGGTCGCTTTTTCGATTATTTGCTTTATGTGAAAGGAAAGTTCTTTTGTTGATAAGTTTGTTCTCACAATATGTGATGGGTTGTTTCCGTTTCGACAGATTTCCGTTTCGTCAGATTTTTGTTTTGACAGCGTGTCACTTTGTTATGTCAAACGTATGGCTACGTACAAAATAAAATACAGGTAAAGTATATTATTGTAATAAAGTTGATTGATGGTAAGTGAAAACTTAAACTCACCAGTGGATAATGCCAGTGGGTCCACGGGTCATTACGGAAATTACTTAGTCTAGCCATAAGTACTGTTACATAGGTAAAATTTCGAATTTAGAATGCAAGCTGAAAAAAATATTATGAGCATTCGAAATATGAACATTTAAAGAAAATAAAAACAAATACTTTCTGTTTTTTTTTTCATTTTCTAAAATGGAGTGGACGCGCAAAGAATACAAAGTCACAGTAATTGCATTGCATCGTTGCGGTCTTGAGCTAACTGAGATTTTCAAACTGCTGAAAAATTTGAAAATTTCACTGAGATTTATTTATCGTACTATCAAACGATCCAGGGAAGCTTCAAGATTAGAAGATAAACAGAGGAGCGGTCGACCTCGTACTGTTCGGACTCCAGCGGTCATCAAAGCAGTGAAGGCGCGAATCCAACGAAATCCTGTCCGCTATCAAAAAATGTTGGCTCTGTAGATGGGACTAAGCAAAATCACTGTTAAAAGGGTGTTGAATGAAGACCTAGGACTGCATGCTTATAGAAAAAATCAGCACATCTTCTTAACGCACGGCTGAAGAAAATTATATTCGAAAGATGCCGGGTTTTGTTAAGGTGGTACGCGGATAAAAAGAACGCGAAATTCTTTTTTAGGACGAAAAAATTTTTAATGTTGAGGAGAGTTTCAACCAAAAAAAATGATAAAGTGTATTCACACTCTAGTGAAGAAGCGAGCAGACGCAAGCCACGTGTTCAGAGTAATCATCACCCTTCAGCATTAATGGTTTGGCTTAGGGTCTCCTATTTGGGTCCAAAGGAGGTGTTTTTTTTGTGAAAAAGGAGTGAAAACCAGTGCCCTCGTATACCAAAATACAGTCCTAGCAAACATTGTGAAACCTTTTTCACAAACAAGGTTTGAAAACAGGCACTGGGTTTTCCAGTAGGATTCTGCGCCGACTCATAAGGCGAAAAGTATCCAAAACTGGCTCAGGATCCATAGAATCGACTTTATCAGGCATGAGGATTGGCCCTCCTCCAGTCCAGACTCGAGTCCCTTGGATTACAAAATATGGCAGTATTTAGAGGAGAAGGTCTGCTCTAAACCCCACCGCAACTTGGCGTCACTTAAAGCATCCCTGATTAAAGCAATCGCCGATATTTCCATGAAACTTCGTACGTGATTCGATTGATGACTGGCCTCGCAGTTTGAAGGGTCCAATCCAAACAAAAGGAGGACATTTTGAATAATTTTAATATGGTTTAAATCTGCATTTTATACCCTTTCCTTTGATATATAAATGGTTGTAGTGCGTAACTCATTGTGTCATTTATTTCACTTTCCATATGTAACAAAACTTATGACTAGACTAGCCCCCTTACTAATAAAGATTGAATAGCAGATGTTTAGTTACACAATGGTTACTCTCTGTCAAACAATTTGAATTTGACATTAAAAAGAAAGTGACAAAACACTGTGTAACTATGCAGCTGCTATACAATCTTTATTAGTAGGGGGGTTAGTATATAACACAAGTTAAGCAAACCCAATGGCAATCTATTCACGAAAACATATTTAAAAAAAGTTTAAACGGGTCCTAATAAAAATAGTAAGTAATAAAGTTACCGCTGAAATATGTAAAAACAAAATATTAATTATATTGAGTTGAATTTAAAAAAAGGTAAGTATAGCGTGTGCTATTTTCGATTAGTCAGATTTTTGATGGATCACGTGTTGACAGATTTTATCGTTATTATTGCAATTTTTCTGTCGAAACAAAAAAAGGACAAATCTAATGAAACGAATAAATGTCACAACGGAAATAATTTAAAGGGCACTGCAAGGTAGCGCTACATAGGTAAAATTAAATAAAGTTCCACAACTTCCACGCGCGACTTCGTACGCGTGGACGTTAGAGAAAATTCTTAGGAAACCTTTGACCGGCATACAAAATGTATCTTATATAATCAAGGCTATAAAAATACAAAGTACGGGAAACGGGCGCTATTGGTAAGTAAATGTTTCTAGTAATTTTTTTTGTAAGTTTATTATTTGCTTAATAGTATTATCACTGACTACAACAAAATTTCGAATCACGGAGAATCGATAATTTTACGATTTCAGAAAGGTAATAAGTATACTTAATTTACCCAAGTGATTTAGCTCAGGTGAAATAAGTATACGACGGAGTAAATAATAACCTAAGTAAATAGTAATTATATAAAAAATGCACAAAATATGTCTAACTGTAATCATTCTGTGTAAATATAACAATATTTTTCCGCTTATTATTTTCCGACAGTTTTTTTAATGCACAATGAAACCTCCTTATGCAAAATTGTGATGAAAATAAATTTTTAATTAAGTTTTCTTCCGAATCAAACAATACACTAAGTAGCGTCTAAGTGGTCGGTCGTAGGGTATTCTGAATAATGTCTGTCATAAAACTGAAGTGACTTGCTTAAGGAAAGTCTCAATTAAGTCTTAAGTGGCTCTACCTAATTAATTGCCACAAATGAAAAAAGCCAGATAAGAGAATAAAGAGAATGTTCAGGAAATATTGTTTGTTGCGGCTGATGGTCAACTGTCAAAATACGAACAAGTTTGAGAAACATTATGTGCCGATCTGTAATTCTGTAGTCAGCCTGGAGTGAATAACTTGAAAGTATAAGTGTCAGTCAGATATGTAACAGGGCTTATATTTGGCAGCTGATGGTCAGTTTGGTCTCGAAAATTGAAAGGCAAATAGTTTTGTTAACTCACAGAGGCCAGAACGTGGCTGGAATATTTATTCGCTCCCATAAAGATCGCATGGTTTTAAAGCATATTGAAAAGTTCTTATAATTTCAAAAGTATTCTTATTAAATGCAAGAGGTTAAAAATACCTAGAGCCTAAAACCTCAATAAACTATGCACTTTTTCATTTAGTATTCAATCATTGACTAATAAAGGTTGTATGGACTGTTAAAATGAATAGGTATTATTTTTGCAGCCTTTTTAGGGTTCCGTACCAAAATGGTAAAAAAGGAACCCTTATGGTGTGACTCAGTCTGTCTGTCTGTCACAGCTGGATATCTCGAGAACTACTAATGGTATCAACTTGAAATTTGGAATAGTTTAAGATGACATTTGCCCAACTATTTTGCAAATAAGAAAGAAATAATAAAATTAATATTTTTTTCACAACAGGGACTGAAAAGGGGTCTTAAAAATTTTAAGTGAAGTGACTAGGGCGTGTGGGGTATCATATGAAAGAGCGCTGTTTGCACATTTTAAAACATTTTTTTCTTTTTTCTTAGGCCGCATAGTTTTCGACTTATGATGAAAAATGTAAAAAAAAATACCGTTCCCCCCCCTTATCTCCGAAGTTTGCAAAGAGAAAAATCTGAAATAATTCTATGTAATAGTAGTTTACGTAAAGATTACAGGAAAAATAAAACGAGGTCTCAATATAACACACTTTTTTAGAAATTCAAAAAACAAACAAGAATTCTTTAGTTTCACTACCCGTCAACAGATGGCGGTGACCTAAGAATGCTGACTTGCGAATTAAAATAGTTCCACTATCGGTCAAGAGATGGCGCAACCTAATACTACAATAATAATTGGTGACTGGTTCTTATATAAATTACCTACTATTTGCCGTACGAATAAACGAAGAATAAGTTCCTACTTAGTAATATAAACAGTTTGCAATGTGGAGCGGCTGAAACGTTTTTCAGTCACCATAAGCAACTGTGGTTAAGATTTGTAAATTAACTGTCCGCCTGTTCGCCCTTCCACCTGTCTGCCGTTTATCCTACTTTTTTAAAGACTGTACTAAAGTAACATATCCAAATATATTTATGATTGTACGGAACCCTCGGTGCGCGAGTCCGACTCGCTCTTGACCGGTTTTTTTAAATCTGATTTAGAAACAAGACAATAAATTTTAAGCTTTACAATTCAACTCATTGCATTATTTTCATTAACTGTGCTATAATAACCTGTTTTAATCACCTCGGGCCTAGTTTATGCCCAATAAAAGCGTTGCCGTGGCACCTACATAATCTTGCCTACAAAGCTCCAATAAATTAAACAGATTCAATGGTATTAATTGGTCTGAAAAGCAAATTCAGATAGAAGGAGACAAATAGCGTTAATACTAATATAAACACGGCCAGGGAGGCAATTTTCAATGGTAGGTAAACTAGAGTTAGACAAAGCCATTTCAGTTAGCTTATAATCTTGTTTGACAGTTTTTAGAAAAACGGCATCGTGCCACGTTGGCGTGTTTGTGGTGATAAAATGCATCTTGCGTAATTGTTTTTTGGTTTAAAATAATGTTAGATGCATAATGTAATGCTAGCTGAAAGCAGAAGAAGGTAAAGCCGATATTTTTTATCTAGATTTAGACCTTACTGAACCTAATATTTTGCCTTCGTCCTAGAAGACCACAGTCTAATTGCACTACTTTATATCGGCAATATGGAAACTGCGCAACGCGTGGTGGGTGGAACTTTTGGATTCTTTCTGAGCGGGTGAGTAGCCTACCTTCTTTTTAAAAACACAAACTAATTTTTGCATGTTGGTCTTTCGCAAAGAAATACGGGTATGTATTATAATGTCGAAGTTGAAAATACCGAATTTTAACAAGAACTATGGACGAGACCGAAACTTAAAAGGTCGAATGGTTGTTTGGCCGTAGGTATATTTAAAATCACGATAGGACATTTTGCCTAAAAGACTAAATCCCGAAGCTTAAAAAACCCAAGGTTAATTGAAGGTTATATACCAGCAGATCGGTTCTGGCACTTCGACGGCCTCTGCTACGGCACGCTTGCTTCGCTTGCTCGGCTCGTGCGTTATAGGAACTCAACCTTCTCCTCTCTCGCTACTTTTGGGATTTCGAACAATCGGCATTTTTTCTTTCAGGGTTTTGAACTATCGGTCCTTTAATAATCGATCTTTCAAGATTTGGTCTATCGGATATTGGGTATGGATTAAAATGCCGAAAATTCATAACATATACGACCGAAATATTGCCGTATAAAACACCTATTTTCAAAATACCAAAAATCCTAATGGCGATATCCGATAGACCGAACTTGAAAGATCCATTATCAAATCACCGATAGTTCGAAATCCCGAAAGTTAAAATGCCGATAGTTCGAAGTCCCGAAAATCTGTTTAGATCTATTAGGTGAGACGACGAGTGAGCGAAGAGAAGGTTAGGTCCAGGGACCTATTGCATAACAAATTACAAGCTATTATTATTAGTGAATTTCTATGGAAAATCGCTAATAATATTAGCTTGTGATTTGTTATGCAATAGCCCCCAGTTGCGATTTTACGACAAACAACGCACGAGCCGAGTAAGCGTGCCGCGGCAACGGCCGGCTAAGTGCCAGAACCGACCTACTGGCATGTAACCCTCAATTTTATTAACCTTTGGTTGTTTAACCTTTGGTATTTTAAGCTTCGGGATTTAGTCTTTTTAGGTAAAATGTCCTTTCGTGACGTACGGCCAAACAACCATTTTCAAAATTCGGTCTTTTCACCTTCGGCATTGTAATACATATCCCGGATATCGACATTTAAGATTTTCGGTATTTTGAAGATAGGTGTTTTATAGGTTGAAATTTCGGTCGTATGTGTTATGAATTTTCGGCATTTTCAGAATCAAAACAATACTCTTATATGAAAATATTAGATACTTATCTTGTTTAGAGTCAATTCGAATACTGTGTAATATTACCAATTTTTGTACGCACATATTACTATTGAAACATACAGTGATCTTCACGAGATACTTGACTTTTGTTTCCCTTGGGACTCATGTCTCATGCTCAAATGGAATTACATTGTCGCCATGGTTGTAAGGGAGGACGGAAATAACAAGTGAAGCATAAAATGTAATAGAAAGTTGGGAAAAATAATGGTCGACGAAAGAGACTCAGAATAATAAGATAAAAAAAATATAAAGTAAACTTTCTCAACTCTTTTTTTAAATACAGAATTTTAGAGAGCAACAATTTATAACGGAAAAAAAACTTTTATAAAGCTCTGACGTTACGTAGATTTTTATTTTGTAAATTGTTCAAATTGTTTTCATTTACTTAATTCTTTCAGCAAAAACGTTCTTATTCTATCTATTGAAAGTTTTGATGTTTTATTCAGCTCCAACTTACATATTCTACCGAGTTTTTTAAGAACCAAGTTATTTGAGATCGCTTTTTTACGAGCTCAGTGTCCATTATTATGAAAAAGTCTACTCAATTTCACTTTTACGGCTAAAAAGGTGTTGAACATTCTTATTGAAATCAAATAACGTCTCTTTACATTGTTATGAACATTCAAACGATATAGCCAATGTAATATGCGATTGTTTTAGTGAATATACTCTCACATGTAGCTAGGGTACTTTTTGCCATTTTTTATTAATAAAACCGGTCAAGAGCGAGTCGGACTCGCGTACCGGGGGTTCCGTACCATCATAATTGCACCATTAAACCACACTGGAGAGTATAATAATAAAATAAGTATTGCAGTTTTAGGTCAGCGCCATCTCTTAACCGATATTGGAACTAACGTTAACTTTTTTAGAAATTTGATAATTTCTAAAAAAGTGTGCTATATTGAGACATTGTTTTATTTTTCCTGTAATTTTTATATAAACTGCTATCACATAGAATTATTTCAGGTTTTTTTCTTTGCAAACTTTGGAGATCAGGGGGGGAACAGTATTTTTTTTACATTTTTCATTACAAATTGAAAACTAAGCGGCCTAGAACAAAAAAAAAAAGATTAGAAACGTGCAAACGGCGCTCTTTCATATAATACCCCACATGCCCTAGTAGCTCCACTTCAAATTTTTAAGACCCCTTTTCAGTCCCTGTGGTAAAAAAGATATTAATTTATTTATTTATTTCTTATCTGCAAAATAGTTGGGCAAATATCATCTCAAACTATTCTAAATTTCAAGTTGATACCATTAGTAGTTCTTGAGATATTCAGCTGTAACAGACAGACAGACAGACTGAGTCACACCATAAGGGTTCCTTTTTTACCATTTTGGTACGGAACCCTAAAAACGATAACTTCATATGAACACTAGCATCAAAAGCTATTAACTACAGGTTTAATAACCAAACTAATGGAAAACGCTATTTAACATGTAAATTAATTTTTGCTAACGTTGACTGAACACGATAGCCAACATCTTTTCTTTTTCCTTCCAGTTCTTTTGTCCTGTTTGCATAAAAAATATTTTCTAGCCTTGTAGATATGGTACCTATTTTAATTGTCTTTGGTAAAATAACCGAATTATTACGCTAACGACTTTTCACACCGGAGTGGAGATATTGTGTCAACTCAGACATAGTAGAACCAAATAAGTAAGTCATCTTACTCATTATACGCACGAACGAGGTTTGTATGTGAGCGCGTCCGTACGTATGCGTCGTCGCACGCACACACTGATAAAATTTAAATGTGATAAAGGTGCAACAGTCGTGGCTGCGCCGTACGTGATCCCGCGCTCACGCACGCTTCACGCCGCGCCGCTGCCGCTCGTAATAATTTGAACGTTTACCTACCTACAGTACATACCATGCTTTCCAAAGATATTATTGCAAAAAAGATTTGTAAGAATTAGGGTATATTTTATATTAACTTTAAATAATAAGGCATTTCGTACTTGTCGAAACAGAGGAATTTTTTTTTATGTCAATTGTGTAATTTCGTCAAAAAATCACAAATTCCTACAGGTACTTTTAATGCCTATTATTTAAGATTATAGAAAGTATTCAATTTCAGAATTTAAAGATTATTATTTTGAGAAGTGTAGGTAAATAAAAAAGAAAAAAACAGTTAGTAGTGTAAAAAATATTTTTTAATAATATGAAATAAAACACTTTTTAACGGATACTAGCGCGGTTTTATTGAATGTACTTTGGTATTTAGTTGGTATTTGGTTTGATTTTTGTTTTTTTTTTTATTTTATTTTTTTAATATATTATTTTATTTGAATAAATTCATTATTTAGTAAAGCCACGTTTTAATTAATCCTATTTCGACCGTAAGTTTTCAAATAACTTGACATGACGTACGCAATGAAAAATTTAATTTGGCAGAAAAATGTGATACATTGCTACTTTTCTTTAATAATTTTTTATTGGTGTCAAAACGAAAGTGCCAATGTATCACATACATACATCAGTCAAATTAACATTAACTTCATTATTTTAGTCGATAGACGCGCTGGTCTATCACAAAAAAATATTTAAAAAAAACTTTGTATTATAGATCCCTGATGCTAACCCTACAAGAAAAAAATATTTTGTATAGAGATTGACTATGTATTTTTTGACGACCGAATAAACTAGCGATGTAACAGCCCTTCGTGTTTAAGCTGTATCGCTCGCTCGAGGCTCGAGTTGGCCTACTTATTTGGTTCTACTATGACTCAGACCTAACTTTAGCAGCAACGCAAAGTTCTACAATAGAGTTCTAACAACGCTTTCAACTACCCCAGAGGGTTTTATACCAATACGGTTCTCATCTATCGTTTTCTTTTCAATGGCGTATGCAAACATGATAATAGTCACAGGAAAAAATATATAATATGACTGTTTTTTGCATATTCGGTATTGACGCGGTAAAACCGCCTAACCACATCTTTTCTATTAGTTTGAGCTTATGCGGCATAGAAAAGGTGCTTAAAAAATCGGGTTGCACTCTGGGAGTGCCGGCAGAAGGGAAAACTTGAATATTAACGTTGTGCATTTTTGATATTTTGGAATGGTTAGAGAATAATTTTGCACGAATTGCCGTCTTACGAATTTACTCTGCATTTGAATTTACGAATACAGAATAGTATTGTACGAAAGCCTTATCCATAGCTTGACAGAAAATCTAGAGTTTTTACATTGAATTAAAAATTAGCGCGTTGCTATGGTAACACAAGTGTTTACGTCTTGAAATGACGCGCCGCCATTTTCAAGAGAGGGGATACTTCCGCCGCCGGCTGTCTACTCTCCATCCGTCACATCCGTCTTACGAATTTTCGATCAGGGTCACGTGATCCTGACTGACTGACGCGAGTTTAAGATTTTTTCCCCATTATAAAAAAGCGTAGGTACAACGCCGCTAAAGAAGTTTTCACTTTAAAAAACTTGATTTTCAAAGCATTGTTTTTAATGAAATGACTGTCTGACGCCCGCGACTTCATCTGCGTGGACAGTTATTTCTCTGTCCCTCGGGAACATCTTTTTTATCGGGATGAAATGGTATGCCCTTCTCTGTACCCCTGAGAACGTGTATGAAAATTTTCATGATAATCTGTTCAGTAGCTAAGACGTGAAGGTGTAACAAACAAACAAACAAACGGACTTTCGCATCCTTACTATAGTTTGTTTATTTGTTACGCCTTCATGTCTTAACTACTAAACCGATCATCATGAAATTTTGCATACACGTTGTCTGGGGTACAAAAAAGGACATAGGGTACCTTTCATCCCGAAAAAAAGTATTGTTCCCGAGGGAGAGCAAAAAACCTTTCCACGCAGACGAAGTCGCGGGCGGCCGCTAGTTCATAATATTAGTAAGGATAAAATCATAGGTTTAAGATAGCTGAATATATTCATATTCATTATACCTAGTAAAAAGTGTTTTATTTGAACGGCATCAACATAATTTAACAAGAATAAATCCAAAATAGTCTAAAAGCTACTTCAATAGCTGTCCAATTTCCCAGCTGGTAATTTCAGCGTAATGAATGACCAGCGCAGTTTGAAGAGGACACTTCATTTAAGTTAATTACGTCCCGTAGACGGGACCTACTACGGGATCATAACTGTCTGCGGACCGAATTGCGACAGAGTTTACCGCAGTTAATTTTTATTACGAAGAATAAAAATAATTGAAACTGATATAAAATTGGTGACAGAATTTTCGTTGTGATCGAAATTGCTTTTAAATTGAGATCATAGTAGGTAGGTATACATTTTATAGGTATTAACATTCATCACATATTATTTCAATGACATAAGAAACATTATTTTTGTTAGGAACTGTGACTTTATTAGATTTGATTCTTATCCAAACTGTTTCATCAACTGATAGTTTTACTTAATTTGATTACTAACTACTAACTTAGGTAAGGCTTACTTTTGAAATATATGACTGCTCAGAGTTTTCATTAAATTTACACTCCTCTAATCGTATGGATTGTAATGTATGGATTTTCATACAATTATGTAAACATAATCTGATAATCAGGTGCTATATGTCACACAAACAGTTTAGTGACAAACACCAATTTACGTTAATATACGGCGATTATAACACAGCTTATTCCGTAATTCCATATCTGGAAGCTTGCTGATGGATTATATTCGAGTAGATTAAAATGAATCATATGAATGACACATTTATAACATACACCTGTCTATATTAATGTGCTTCGTGTCACGTTTTGTTGACAATTTAATTCTGAAATGTCGGGATTTGAAACTGTTTTATTTGGAAACTCAATCTGCATTTTTGTATAAAATCTGTTCAGGCATTTTTATGGTGAAATAAACTCACACACTACATGAAACCTGAAAAAAAATGTTTGTATATTTATCTTTTATGAGTGCCTGAAACATTCTTCCGAATGTAATGAAACTGTGGCGAGTTGCTCGGTGTACGACCGCGAGCTTGACCTGAAAAAATGTAATAAGTAATAACACTTTTCCAGATTAAGTACCCTATAAAATATAGTTTACAATATTTTGCTTTAAAGAGAGAAAAGAGAAAATACAAATCTCGCCTTGCTTTCATTTATATCTTTTGTGTTTTGTTACAGAAAAGAATAGTCACAGGGCATAAGAACGAACGTACCTATATTTAAAAAAACCGGCCAAGTGCGAGTCGGACTCACGCACGAAGGGTTCCGTGCCAAAAAACGGCAAAAAAAATTACGTTTGCTGTATGGGAGCCCCCCTTAAATGTTAATTTTATTCTGTTTTTAGTATTTGTTGTAATAGCGGCAATAAAAATACATCATCTGTGAAAATTTCAGCTGTCTACCTGATGTCTTTATTAATATCGAGCAAAAAACGGCAAAAAAATCACGTTTCTTGTATGGGAGCCCCCCTAAATATTAATTTTATTCAGTTTTTAGTATTTGTTGTTATAGCGGCAACAGAAATACATCATCTGTGAAAATTTCAACTTTCTAGCTATCACGGTTCATGACATGCAGCCTGGTGACAGACAGACAGACAGATGGACAGCGGAGTCTTAGTAATAGGGTCCCGTTTTTACTCTTTGGGTACGGAACCCTAAAAAGAGTGAGTTGAGACAATTTGCAACAGGCTGTTTACTGTTGTTTACTGTTTATACGTATATAAGTATTTTATGATTTTCGGAAACAGAATTTTCGCTCAATTCGGTGATGTGAGTGAGCAAACACTTGCAGGTGGCGGGTGAAAAAAATACAAAACGCAATATTTGATATCACTTCCATCCTTTTTGTGAGCAAATTCATAAAAAGGTTGGAAGTGATATCAAATAATGCGTTTTGTATTTTTTTCAGCAGCTGCCAAACGCATCTTGAAAAATAAATAGGCAAAAATCTTGTGAAAGCAAATCAAATATTTTGAAAAGAGTAAGTACATTGATGCAGTTTTTACACGCTTTAATTTTCACGTTTCTAACAATAATATTTTTTTGATTTGCACATTAAAACTAGAAATAAAAACTTCATTGATAATTTTGTACAACTCTTTGGTAATGTTTGCTTTAATACTGTTTTTCGATCGTCCCCTATTTATAGAGTTCAGATTGACAAAATAGAGGGGCGAAACTCAGTGGGGAGAACGAGGAATAAATCAAAATAGAAGTGGTTCAGCGTAGATTTGTGCGATCATTATACATTTATGAAGTTATGGTCTGCGTAAGCGCCTGTCTCCGCAAATATGTTGTCTCTCACGTCCTCAAGTCTACGGGTTTGTATGAAAGCACGCACACGTAACGACGCGACAGTTGGCAACTTTTCATACAAACCATGTGAGAGACAAGAGAGAGCGTAGACAAATGTTTCGGTCGTAGGCGCTCTTCCTAAGAAGTTAAAAGATTATTTGGACCGTCTTAAGGCCGTCTTAAGAATGTTAACCATTCAGTTATGGTCACTCTGGAGGGTTGAAGGAGGATGAAAGACTTGTGCTCTCTTCATCGGGTTTGGTCCACTCATAAAAATTCAAAGTACTGACTAAGCCACAATTATTTTGTGTATATCTACACCTTAGAATAATAACACCTAGGAGCCGTGTTCTCGTATGCAAAGTGAGGCAACTAATACTGACCCTATATGACTTAGTTTTCAGATTTATATCCGTCATACGTTACCTAATCGTAACTAAAATCCAATAATATAGTAACTAATCTCCTAAAGGTAGGGAAATTGAAACTGTTTTGTACTTATTTGGATAGAATGTGTTCGTATTATATTAATAACATCTGTTTAAATTATGTCATATTCATTGTGGTACCCTTTCTTTCAAGAAATTACTGTTGAAAAGCATGGCTTAGTAGCAAAAGGAGGGCTCATTACAGTAATGATTCAAGTCAATAAAATAATTCAAAAAAGTTTACATTTTTTATTTTTGTATTTTTATATATTTTTTTATTTAGTATTGTAAACATCTAGGTGTATAATTATTGTCATTTCATTCTGTGCACAATTTGTAATTGAGCATAGTCATGCACTTAGTTTTATTTAAGTTTTATTTAATGTAAGTATTTTTTCTAATGTCTGTTATTGTGCCGTTCTAAATAAAATAAAATAAAAATTAAAAAACTGATTGTTTCGATCGATTGATGAACCCTTCTATCGAAATTTTGAAATTTGTAACCTTGAAATTTTGTTAATCGAGAAAAATCTTAACCTTTTCCGATCTAAACAGTTGCTTCAGCTTTGAACCCTCTAAATTCACTTTCATTCGAGAGAAAGAAAACATAACATCTTAATTGCACCCTTAATTAATAACAATCATTATTATCATTTGGTTTGGCTACAGTACAGACTAGCGTGGGGCGCGACGGGGACAGTCAAAAAGCACGTACATTATACACTCAACTGTGTCCCTACATGTCCCTTACATGTCCATGGGGACATTAGTAGACCCGAGGTAGAACCTTTGAATTATTCTGTCTGTATAAAAAGCATGATCACCGAAATAATACCTACATATAAATCCATTAATTTATAGGTACCTAGTCTTCAAACTAATTTCACATATCGTCGTTCATATTGCAATTTGTTTAATGTCAATAGATTCTATGTCGAATTTCTAACAAAATATAAATTATTTATGAAGATTTCATTATTCACATTAAATAGAACATAATGGTTAGGATACATTAGTTGTAGTAAAAAACATGTCGATGACTTAATTTTTTTGTCCAGTATATGCTGTTTTTTTTAATCTCCTTAAACTTGTCATTTTTGACATAGAACAAATTGCAATATGAACGACGATATCTGTGTTAGCTGTCAAGTTTTTACTTTATGTAATATTCAGAATTTGTTTTCTAAAAGATTAAGCATTGGCAAAGTATGTATAATATAGTTATATATAATTGATATACTAGCTCCTTACTTAGCTTTTATTTTTAATAAATGTATTGATGAAAGAATTTTCCCTGACTTAATGAAAACTACAGGGTGAAATCGAAAACAGGCAACTTTTGTGGTGTGGCTTAGACAAGCCAAAATTGAGATTACAAGAGATCTAACAAGATATTACTAGAGATCTTAAGATCACAAGAGGTAAGATTAAGTTGGTCCAATAGACAAAGTTGTTTACTTTGACGGTCTAAGCCATACCACAAAATTTGCATTCTGTTCAAAAAATCACCAGTAAACTAATTCCTCTTTTTAAATCTGGTGATAAAAATAATCCACTACGGAACCTTGCAAGTTTCGTAGCTACCGTGAATGTCCCGACACGCACTCTGCCGGTTTTTTATTATTTAAATCCTTAGCTTTCACAGAAGTGGCTTTGGTGATCCGTTCACTCATTATTATTCAGCACCACAGTGGAAAATTAAAACAATACAACACAGGAAAAATATTTCAGTCATTCCTATTTTTATTGGAAAATAGAAATGACGGAAATATTTCTTCTTAGTTCAATGTTATTGAGCTAGATTTAGTTACTTTAAGTCAATGAGTTCATAAATGAACAAAAATATTAAAATAATGTTCATAATTTTATGCAAATATGTTTTGACCGCCCCTATGGTCTTGGTTCGCCCACCCGTGTGACGCAGGGGTACCGGGTTCGATTCGAGTACAAATTGGTACTCGGCTTGGTTGGTAGTAGGGCTTATTTCAAGTCCGCCTGGCTAGCTACCACCATCTTACCTAAGTCTGACGCCCTAACAACAATTTTAAAATTGTTGTGTTCCGGCAGTTAGTGGTAATGTTCCTCAGTGATGAGGATTCAGGGTGTAGTGTACTTCTACCTTCAGCCTTATCGTCACTTAAAATCAGGTGAAGTCAAGGCCAAACACTATCCCATTGTGCATAAAATAAAAATTCGGGCGTTATATTGAATCATAATCACAATTTTATGTCTTGACAAAGGTTAATTAAACAAAAAGTTGTCTATATATTCATTGGTTGAATGCATTTGATAATATAAGCTATCTCCGTTAATCTGTCACGTTGGTTTTAGAACTCATTGGCTATTCATTGAATTTCGTGGACTGTGGACCATCGACGAAGGATTAAAACATCACGCCTACTGGGAATATTTTAATTGAAACATACAGGGATAGATTAAATTGAATATTTATTTATAAACAAAACAAGCCAGGATCAAAGTGTAAGTCGGTTATTTTTGCAACATATTTATTGTGTTCATTCCTTTATTTTTAAAGGGGAATTAATTAATTGGGTGACTTGAAATAAATAAAAGCGACTGTTAATGGTATACTTAAATACTAAATTGGGCAGTGGTTTATTTTTAGGGCGACAAAATAAATAAACTGGCGACAAACAGTACATTACAAAAATACGTAAAATGGGCGACTACATGTACAATTAAGTTAGCAATGAAAATTCTGAATGAGTGACAAAAATACTAAGTGGGCAACTATTATACCAAGTAGGTAACTATAAAACTGATATAAGCTGCCCAAGATAGTACAGAATGTATGAAATATTGAAAAATTCGCTAAGTGCGATGATAGGAACCCCGCTATTTAATCGGGTACGTATCAGAATGTCTAAAGTTAGAATGTCTAAAGTTAAAATGACAAAGTTCAAAATGTCAAAAATTCAAATTCAAATGGTTAAAAATGTCGAAAATCATTATGTCTAATTTCAAAATAGCAAAATTCAAAGTATCAAACGTATCAAATACTTGAAAGTTAAAATATCAGTGGTCATTAAGTCTAAGTTCACAATGATTTATTTGAATTGGGTTGAATCTTAAAACGAATCATCTTCTTTGAGGTTGATTGAGTCTGTGGAGGTGTCTTTGGGCTTCGCCTAAAATGCGTTATAGCAAATTTAGCTGCCGGAAACGAGTCTAAACTAGTCTACTGGGACTTAGAAACCGTAGACCGCAGGTCACGAGATAGGTGCGAGGAGCGTAGCGACGAGCATGTTAGGTTGACATGAACCCAGCGCGCGAGCCGAGCGAGCAAAGCGAGCATGCCGCGGCAGCGGCCGGCGAAGCGCCAGAAAAAAATCTATTTCAAAGTCAATTGGTGGATTTTGTTTGAATAGTTACCTCTTTTAAATAAAATATATGTCAAATTTTAAATGTTTTGTGTGCCCTAAGGTTGTCGCCCAAATAGTAATTTGGTCACCCGTTCTGAATAACTGTTACTCAATTTGTATTTTAAGGTCACCCATTTTCAATTTTTGTAGTCGCACTCAGTCCGTCACCCATTTAGTATTTCAGTATGCTATATTCAGTATTTTTGATACCCAAAATGGGAATTTATTGTTACCCGATTAAATACTACCCTTTTTAAAGTGATTAATTAATATTTTATCAACTAGAATAAATACTAGATTATTCTGCTAAAGAAAAATCATTGCTCTGCATTTAATAATATTAAATTAAACAAAAATACCGATGTTTACTGCCAGTATTAACTTTATAAATATAATAATAATAAAATTTATTTATTAGTCACCAAAGATAATAATTTATTATTGTTGCTTTAAAACGATACCTACTTTAAAGTGAAAAATGTTTTTGAATTCCAAATGTTTCGTCCAAGAAAACTCTCACCAGTGTGTCTAAACAACTAACAACAACTTTGTAATACTAAGCGGTCGCCCGCAACTTGGACAGTTATTTATCTATCTCTCGGGAACATTACTTTTTTCTGGATGATGAAAGGTATTCATCCAGAAAAAAAACAACGTTCCCGATGTCTTAAGAATAAATAAAACTGGGTAGAACGGACTCTTCTTTGACCGAGTCCCAAACGCCGCCATTTATACAGGTGTCCCAAAACTTTGCCACACAGAGGAAAAGTACCTTAAATATTTTCTATTTTCAATAGAAAATTTTACTGAAAGATGATTTCATTTTGTTTTTCAAATGAAATGAAACTACATCCAAAGATGATGGTCTTCCTTTTGTTTTAGATGCTGTGTCAATTAAGACCAAATAATCCCTATGGGTTACCCTTTCTATTGGTAGGTAGGTATCGTAAAACTAAACAAAATTTTTTTTGTTTTTTGGTGAGTTCGATTCTTGGTTAAGGCAGGGGATTTATCAAAACTCGTTGAATGCAGTTTCAATTATTTTTAACATTAAAATGAAGTCGTCTTTCACTAAAATTTCCTACCTTAAGGTACTTTCCCATCGTGTTGCAAAGTTTTGGGAAACCTTGTATACCTACTTCCCCCTTCACGTCGTTACGCCCCGCTGTCGTCCAGGGGGTCAAGTCTGCTAATGTTAACGTCAAAATCGTGTTTCAACGGTGTTTGGATGCTAATTCTTTTTGACACAGTTCTTGTTTCTTAGACCCATAATGGAAACACATTGTGTCTCGATTTTGGGTTTCAGAAACAAGAACTGTGTCACCTTCTAAACAGTTTTAATTATTCTTATGCCGATGTGTCCTTTTCTGTACCCCTGATGGTGTGTAGGTATGTAATGATCGGTAGAATATGACGTGAAAGCATAACAAACTAACACACTTTTGCATTTTAATATTAGTAAGGAATCAGAATCAGTGACACTAAGTAAAATACCTAGTTAATTAATAATTACTTTATCTTTATAAAAAGTGAGAGAAAATTCTTCAGTACCTTAGCAAATTATCGCCTTCGAAAGAATACTATTGTTGACTTTTAAGTAATGAGAAAACTTTGCTACAACTTCATCTCTTTGTTAATTTCATCATTAATGACATTAAAGTTGAAAACAGTAATTAACAGATTTTCTACACACACTTAGGTCACAGATAGTATTCTTTGCTAAGAGCATAAAATAATAACCAACGGACGGACAGATGCACAGACGGACATGGCAAAACTATAACGGATCCTTATTGAATTGATTACAGAACCCTAAAAAGTGGACAGAAAAGGTACACATAAACCAGACCAAATCGGGCTATAAGTACTCGTAATCTATTATTAGCTTAAAGCACAACAAATGCCGGAAGCACCCGGAAGTGTTTTCAAATACAGCGAGCGGCAATGGAGAAGTTTCCTATTTTTTATTCGCTATTATTAAAATTAAGGCCAAATTGGAATATTTTGGCTGTGAAAGAATTATCAAATTATCTCTAAAAATGAAAAAGTTATGGAACGTGAGGCTGCGTTCAAACGATAACGCACGACTCGCCCTCAACACGCCTCGCCCTCAACCCGAACTCAACTCAAACTCAAACCGAACACAATCCGAACTCAACTCAAACTCAACCCGAACTCACCTCAAACTCACCTGAACATTACACAAAAGCTTATTAATGTGTCATAAGACTTAAAATTGTAAGCGATGTATTTCAAGGTGGGCTGCGGTTATCGTTTGAACGCAGCCAAGATAATTTCACTCATCGGGCGTGTCATAATTTTCAGCGGTAGCATGCCCGGGCGCGAGTGTTGTGACGTCAGCTGCGGAACATCTCGAGTAACCCGGCCGCACCACCACCACCATACAAGCTGGGTGGGGTGATGTTACCCCCTTATAATCGGGTCGCGCAAAAATTCAATTAGACAACTTTAATTATTTATTTCTCTGCCATTTATTGACGGATTTCATTTTATTGAAGTGAAAACTTCTTTAGCGGCGTTGTACGCTTTTTTGTAATCGGGAAAAAATGCTAAACTCGCGTCAGTAGTAATCACGTGACCCTGATCGAAAATTTGTAAGACGATGTGACGGATGGAGAGTAGACTGCCGGTGGCGGAATTATCCCTCTCTCTTTCTACGGTGCGCGGTGAAAATGGCGGCGCGTCATTTCAAGTCGTAAACACTTGTGTCACTATAGCAACGCGCTAATTTTTTAATTCAATGTCAAAACTCTAGATTTTTTGTCAAGCTATGGATAAGACTTTCGTAAAATACTGTTCTGTATTCGTAAATTCAAAAGCAGAGTAAATTCGTAAGACGGAAATTCGTGCAAAATTATTCCCTAACCATTCCAAAATATCAAAAATGCACAACGTTCAAGTTTTTACTTTTGCCGGCACTCCCGGAGTGCAACCCAATTTTTTTACTGATATATTAATTTTAGGCAATATTTTAATTTTATGAAGTTTTTTTAATATCATGAAACTTCTCCAATCTGTCTTGAACATACGAGGTTTTTCATGGGCGTAGCGAGGGTGTTTTTTACATGGACCGATCCCTCCAAAATCTGGCCTCGAAAATTGGCTGGCTACATTTTATTTTGTGCTTAGGGCTTTATTAGCAGGTTCAGGCGTTCGAAAACTTGTCTGAGAGAACTTGTTTGAAAGTTTCATAATAAATCCGATCAAATTTTCAAATGAATCAAGAAGTGAGTGTTAACCTTCAGACTGAATTTGAAACGGGAACTTTCATAAAACTATACTCCGTCTTCTGATTATTTAAATCTAAATAATAGTCTTTTAATGGAATAAATTGGAACCTCTGAAACTGGGTTGTACCTTGTATTCACTCTAGATGCTTACTCTCTTTCAATATCAAAAATAAAAACCGGTCAAGAGCGAGTCGGACTCGCGCACCGAGGGTTCCGTACCTGTGGCGGGCGCGGTGGGCAGACGACGACGAGAGCACTTAAAAGATCGTCCACACCATAGAAATAGAATGTCAAAGAACAACAAAGTCAATAAACAGGTGATCCGAAAACGAATCAATACATTTTATATGAGATACGTAAAAAATGACTTAGATTCATAAAATATGACTATATTATGGCAGAGGAAGTTAATAAACTATGTTCCGTACTGTTTTCTTTGTCGATAAACGAATAAATGTAGCGAAATTTGGTTTTAGAGAAATGTGTGGCAATATCTTATTTACCTTTGAAAAGCGTGATTACTTGGATTGTTTATTTTTGTCACATCACAATAACTTAGAGCAGAAGACACCATAGCTCCACGATACCTTTATTTTAAATTCTAATTAAGATTAAAAAATATTTTAAACAAACTGTGATTGCTCATTTGCTAGGCGGGACGCTAGAGGCTCTTACTGTAAAAAATGTTGGCACATGTCACTTGATCCTTTGTCTCTTTTTACATAGACCGTGTCCGTATGATGTTAACTTCTCTTTTCCACGCTTTGTTGGTCTTCTTGAGCGCAGCGAAAATTTTTCTATGTCTATGGTCCACACTAAACCACACACGTCACAAATAATAATACCACTCGATAACTCTCAATTAGTGGACTGTAAACACTCAAAAGTCTTCATAGGATTATCGCCGGCTGGACGAGGAAGGCGGTTGAACACTCGGTCGGAAAAACAATATCACGGAACACACCAGTCAACAGTGTTCATAAACTAATGTCACTTCACATAAATGTCACACCAACGTATCACAAATTATTTTCACCATTTTCACATTATTTTGTCGTCGGCGCAGTCAATGTTCGTAGCAAGACACGTAGCTCCGTAGCAAAGCACTAATTCACACTTATAACATAGTCAAAGTTACTAATTCACCACATTGAAGCACTTTGAAACATATTATTTGGAGCACTAAAATCTTAACATTGTCGCGCTTACTGCCAGGATGCACCTTATTACTGGGACCTTTACTTCATGATGAAACCACTATTTACTGTTTCTTCTTTTATTTCTTCCTTTTTCTTCCTTTTACAATGATATCTTCATTATTGGAAAACTATCGGAAAACTATGCGCTTACTTCGACCTCTCCGATTTATATATCGATCGAAAATTAATCCTATAAAATTCGGAACCAATCAGATTTCTTGGAATTTTCATGAAAATCAATTTAGAACTTTCTAGTTTTTCTAGAACTCGGACCTCTCTGTCGCACAGTATGTCTGTCCTGTTCACGCGCAACTGTCTTTGTCTAATTCTAAACAAAACTATCTCTATCTCTTTCTAATATCGAAATAAGCGGTTGTTTTTACAAACCTTTGATAAAACTAACTCAAATTTAATTTCTTTAGATAGGACTATAAACATCTAATCGATTTTTAACTATTTTATAACAAAATCTTAAAAATCTCAATTATTTCAAAAGATATTTACAAAAAACCTTCGGGGGCTTCCTAAGTGGTATTGCCCCTTTGATATGCCTAATTTCCAAAATTGGGGCTTTGTCTTTAAGGTATTGCCCTGTTGGTATACCCTATTTTACATAGAAAAAAAACTGAAAATTACTTACAAATAGCAAAAACCTAGATTCTATTATGAACGTAAAGAACTAATACAAGGTGTAACTAACAAAGTCTTACATCTAAAGCGTAGATTCACTAAGTTAAAGTCCTTAATTTATTATTCATAAGTCTCACTTCACTAATTGCAATTCACTATTATAAGTTTAACACTTATCACTTTCAGTATTAATTTTATCACTTATAACGTGTCACTAACACTCATAATTCACTTGCGTCGCTAACAGTACCATCATAATTGCCCCATCAAACCACACTGCAGAGTAGAATAATAAAATTAGTATTGCAGTTTTAGGTCAGCGCTATCTCTTGACCGATAGTGGAACTAATGTTAACTTTTTTAGAAATTTGATAATTTCTAAAAAAGTGTGCTATATTGAGACATCGTTTTATTTTTTCTGTAATCTTTATATAAACTGCTGTGACATAGAATTATTTGAGATTTTTCTCTTTGCAAACTTCGGAGATAAGGGGGGGGGGGAACGGTATTTTTTTTTACAATTTTCATCATAAGTCGAAAACTATGCGGCCTAAAAAAAAAAAATGTTTGAAAACGTGCAAACGACGTTCTTTTATATGATACCCCACATGTCCTAGTTGCCTCACTTCTAATTTTTAAGACCCCTTTTCAGTCCCTGTTGTAAAAAAGATATTTATTTTTTTATTTATTTCTTATTCGCAAAATAGTTGGACAAATGTCATCTTAAACTATTCCAAATTTCAAGTTGATACCATTAGTAGTTCTCGAGATATCCAGCTGTGACAGACAGACAGACATACTGAGTCACACCACAAGGGTTCCTTTTTTACCATTTTGGTACGGAACCCTAAAAATAATCAGATCAAATATTATTTAGAGAACTACAAAGGTTTCATGAATTTTATATATATTCTATTAACAGTAATTCTTTTCAGCAAAACAAAAAAAATCTCAATGAATCGTCTTTTGTCACGCTTTTTCTGAGAATTAAATGGTTTTAATTAACTGGTTATTTATTAACTTGGATTACCAAATTACACGACTAAAATTGCAAATAAAACAAAATTAATCGCACTATGACATGACAAAGTGCCTCGCTTAAATGCTAAGGTGAATTTGTCTAGTTTTAATTTATAGAATTCCAGAGCAGTAGTTTGATGGGCAATGAAAAATCTTTTCAGAGGCGGCAATGTCAATATCCAATCCTACTTTTGATAAAAACGATAAAGTATTTATTTAGTCTTGTTGATTTGTATATGATAATGCCAGGTTTGTTACGAACTCTTTTTTAAACAGTATTTTGTACATGATATTGCCACATATAACACACTTTTTTAGAAATTCAAAAAACAAACAAAAATTCCTTAGTTTCACTACCAGTCAACAGATGGCGCTGTCCTTAGAATGCTGACCTAAGAAAAAAAAAGTAGTTCCACTCTTGGTCAAGAGATGGCGCAACCTAATACTACAATAATAATTGGTGGCTGGTTCTAATATAATTACCTACTATTTGCCATACGAATAAACGAAGAAAAAGTTCCTACTTAGTTAATATAAACAGTTTGCAATGTGGAGTGGCTGAAACGTTTTTCAGTCACCATAAGCAGCTGTGGTTATAGTACATTATGATACAAGTTAGCTTAGGTTGCTTATTGCACACAAGGCTGTGGGTTGCAGCCCGAGCCGCAGGCGAGGGCGTAACTCAGCCGAGTGTGCAATAAGTAAGAGCTCACGAGTTTCATACGACGTTTTACAACACATTTGCGAGGAAAAAAACAAAGTAATTTACCACACAGCAACAAATACGACAAAAACAAAATGATAATCATGCTGAGAAAAGGCGCACAGGTTTTTTTTTGTTTTTTTCACACGCCCAATGCAATAATATTTTGCGAACAAAGGGGTTAGTGAGCATACAGCCTACTTCAAAATAATAAATTTAAGTGATAAAATGCTAATATTTTAATATTTTATAACAAAATATTGTAAATTAGGAATAATGTAATAATAATAAAAAAAAATTTGACTTAATTAAGGACCTACACATTTATGTATTCCAAAAATGCAAATGAATTTTCAGCGGCATAAAACCTCTTTGTTGTTACTAAAAAAATAATTGTATTACCCGGTTAAATTGAAAATGCTCTGTTTACTCGCATAGAACTTGCAGTAAGGTACCTATTTAACTTTGTAGGGATAATTCTATAACCAACTAGTGTTTTATATATTATTGCATGCGTTTGGTATAGTTCGGTTTATGGCCCTAAAAGCGATGTATTAGGGCTCACTTTACGAGCAAGTGTGTTGAAAAGATTTGTAACTTAACTGTCCGCCTGTTCGCCCTTCCACCTGTCTGCCGTTTATCCTACTTTTTTAAAGACTGTACTAAAGTAACATATCCAAATATATTTATGATTGTACGGAACACTCGGTGCGCGAGTCCGACTCGCTCTTGACCGGTTTTTTATTGACATTAACTGGATAGCCACTTTTGTTAATAGAGTAAACAAACAGAGCTAATTTGAAGAGTAACTTAGTTTACTTCGAAGAATTAAATTTTGTAACCGCCTGAAGTTCTTTTAAAACTAAACTCCATTATATCCCTGGTAACCACGAACCCACAAAGAGTCAGCGGAGATAAAACATTTCAACCATCACAATGGGTTCTAATTCATCAATTCTAACTTCCAGACGGTTTGCCGCAAATCTCGCCAGTCCAACTTCATAATTGAGCTTGGTGGAAAACTACATTATTATATAGGCTTATGTTAAATCGCGCTGGTATATCATCAGACGTTTCACTAATAATTACGTAATAATAAAGTATTTTTTGTCACATTTAAAACCATACAATAAAATGCTAAATTTTGAGTGGTAAATGTTTAGTGAAGAATTTGTGCTTCTTGCTTTTTTGCCACCTAATCTTAGATAATATTATTAACATATACTGTAAAAATACTTTAAAAGTTATCCATAATTTTTATAATTATTTCTTTAAAACGAATAATCCCCGAAAACACTGATCAAAATTAACTAGATAGTAGCACAGTCTTATAGCAACATATTTTAAACAGCTGTAATCATTCCGCTTTATCGTGTTCCCATATTAATAGCTATAATTATCTTTTTAACCTTTCATTGATCCTTTAGTACTTAAACTTTAATACCTCTCTGACTGTTTGTCAATTATGAAAGAGTTGGATATGACATGCCCCCTTGAGGTTCATCCCTGAAGCTTTCCGCAAAAGCTTGCCACAAGCCACCTTCCGATCCGCAACATACAGCTAAGCACGTGCTTAGTCCACCCACCACCCAGCTGACCTCTTTTACGTGAGGCGGGAAATAGCGTCCGAATAATCCTATTCTTATCCCCAAATATAGGATGGATGGCTTTTAGATACCTTAGGAATTATCTCAATATTAATACGCGTATCGAGTATTTTAGCTGCTCTTAAATTTTGGATAAATTAATACGCGTACCGAGCGTTATAGCTGCTCGTAAAATTTTTATTAATAATCTTCGGATAAGGAAAATATTTATGTTTACTGGTAAAAATTGAATAACCAGCTGAATGGACCACCTTACAGACTAACATACATAATATATATCTTAACTATTTATTTTAACTATTTATTTACACGTATAGAAGGCGGCGACGTGTTACGCAACGTAGTGTCCGGTACAAAAAGAAAATAACTAGGGTTGATTAGACAGTTCTCGAGTAGATTTAATTGTAAGTCGCAAATGTTCAAAGGCTTCATAAGTATAAGTATTCATAAGAAATATACAAAAAAAAACAAAAACACTGACTTTTGTAAAAACAAAATTACAAAGAAAAATACTTCATCATTTGTCTTTTTTACACAAAGTCACACTTCAGAAAAAGTTAAGGCTGGGATATTGTTACTTCTGTTGATTTAGGATCTTGTTAAAATGCAAATAGAGTGGATAGGGCCAAAGAGAAAGATGCTACAAATTAGGATTAATTTGCTCGTACAGTCTCTACAAAAAAAAAAATATTCCAGTTCGATAACTTTGGCAAACAAGTTCGAGGAGCTTAATCAAATAATCTTAGCCGCAAGTTTTGGCAAACGATGCCGATTGCCAAGTTACTTCTGTAAAGATAAAGTATAATAATTGTTTAAAAGATTTCCAAGTACATATTTCAAATGTTTGAAAAATCAGAAGTAATTTTAAACGACCAAATATAATGTAAGTTCTACATGTATAGTATAGGTGATCCTCCACGCAGATACATGCTTGAGATTCAATGAGGATCAAGTTAAAACGTGTGGACCTAAAAGGCTGGCTTTATTGCGCGCCATCGAGTAAAGTTCAGATATTTGAGCTCGCCAACACTTCGTCAAAATTTGCTCATCGATTATGTTTTTGCGTCGAGAGGAGAAATAAACTATAAGATTTCAATTACTAGGTTTTGTTTCTGAAATATTTGTACAGAGTCAACTCAGTGTTTCATGATAAGAAAGTATACCTATAAAATAAAAAAATCGGGTTGCACTCCGAAAGTGCCGGTAGAAGTGAAAACTTGAATATTAACGTTGTGCATTTTTGATATTTTGGAATGGTTAGGGAATAATTACACGAATTGCCGTCTTGAGAATTTACTCTGCATTTGAATTTACGAATTTTAAACTTATCCATAGCTTGACAGAAAATCTAGAGTTTTGACATAGAATTAAAAAAATAGCGTGTTGCTATGGTGACACCAGTGTTTACGTCTTGAAATGACGCGCCGCCATTTTTGCCGCGCCCCGTAGAAAGAGAAGGGGATACTTCCACTGCCGGCTGTCTACTCTCCATCCGTCACATCCGTCTTACAAATTTTCGATCAGGGTCACGTGATCCTGACTGACGCGAGTTTATCATTTTTTCCCCCTTACAAAAAAGCGTACAATGCCACTTAAGAAGTTTTCACTTCAATAATGAAATATTCAAACATTAAATAATGATACTTACATGCTAAAAAACTGAACAAAAATTATGAAACAGTATTTATGGATATTAAAAATACTTTATTAATACGAGTACGTATGTTTGATTGTCACAATGATCAAGGGTGACTTTGCCTTAATTAATGACCCAATCTCCTTTGAGTGTTCTTATTACAATCACCTGAAAAAAACGGTCATTATTCATTCTAATTGTGTCTGTTTTTCGTACACTAATTTACTAATTTTAGGATGACTAATTTATAAGAATTTGATGAGGTAGATACTTTGCTGTTTTCTGCGCTAGGCGTTATGACTAATCAATATAATTATTATGAAAAATATGCAAAATGTGCGTGCCGTTAACGTCCGGCAGGCTGATTATCTAATTAAAAACCACCTAGCGACTAGTTGCAGTTCATAGGTGATAGTGATCCATTGCTACTTCTTTTTGGATTAAAAAAAAATATACCAAAGAAAAGTAGCAATGTATGTGGAATGAAACCGGTCGCTAAATAGTTTCTTTTTAGATAATCAGGGTGCGGGACTTGTACTATTAGTTATTCTGTGGTCTGGGTACAATCTTCAATTTTAACTAAGAAAGTAAGTGATTTTCATTTGCCTTGCTTACCTTTTTCGTTTATCATTTTATTGAAAAATAACTTATGCTTATAACTGTGCGTTTCTCAAAATAATCATTTTAACATTCACTCGGTTTCGCAGACATTCTTTAAATTAATGTAAACTAGATAAATCTTGTTAGTTACAATAATAATATTAGCGTAATTGAAAGTTTACGTAAATTGAATCTTACCAATTTTAGCCCTAAACCATTTAGGTAACAAAATTTAGTTAGGTATCTTTGTTTGTTGTGGGCGTTGTATTTCTTGTATGTTATTCCAAACATCGAAATCATATTCTTAATTTTTAGAAGCGAAGCAACAATTTATTCTAAGGGCATTGCTTCTGCAGCTGCCCTAGGCGCTTTACTCGATTTTTGATGAATAAAGATTTTAAAAAATCCTGCTTCAAAAACCTTACAAAAACAGGTCATAAATTGAAAGTCGGGTTGGGACATTTTGTTGTTTACATGTAATTCTACCTAACTTTTAATACACACATCAACTTTGTCTAGGGATACAGGTGTTATTTTCATACAAACGAGGTAACTTTGAAGCCTTGGTTTCCTGCCAGGGATGTACTGTGCTGTGATCTGATGACGGCTATCCAGGGAGTGAATCGAGGAGATTCAGATTGCTATACACACCCAACTGATCTGATCAGCATTCTCAAAACGTAAAGGACATGTTTAAAAAAAACGCGAAAATAGCATGAAAATGTATGGAAATCCTCAAACTGAAAACTCTGACCCATTAATCTTTTAGAATGCTGATCAGATCAGTTGGGCATGTGTTACGATCTGAATGTCCTCCATTCACTCCCTGAATGGCCATCATCAGATCACAGCACGGTACATCCCTGGCAGAAAACCAAGGCTTCAAAGTTACCTCGTTTGTATGAAATTAACACCTGTATCTCTAGACAAAGTTGATGTGTATGAAATAATGTTCAAATCAATAAAAAACTCTAATAAAGCATCGACATATTATATATGTCGATGCTTTATTAGAGTTTTTTATTGATTTGAACATTATTTCTTACTTTTAGGAGGTTTTTCTTTTTTGTGGTATGTACGTGATGTGATGATTGTAGATAAATAACTATCATAAAAAAAAGTTTTAATATTTCACACCTTTCAATCATAATACTCGTAAATACCCCTAATAACTCAATTAACATATTTCGCGCTGTTTGTTGCTAAGGAGTTACGTTGTGCCTAGTTTAGTCCAGAAAGCCCTTGAACTTGTTAGGGTTCTGTACCCAAAGGGTACGGAACCCTAACTATAAAACTCCACTCTTCGTCTGTCTGTCTGTCACCAGGCTGTATTTCATGAACCGTGATAGCTAGACAGTTGAAATTTTCACAGATGATGTATTTCTGTTGCCGCTGTAACAAAAACTTAAAAATATTTTGGTACGGGACCCTTCGTGCGCGAGTCTGACTCGCACTTGGCTGGTTTTTTTAAAGTAATAATAATGATAAGGCCGCAGGGCAGCTTGTGGCGAGCTGTTGGTGAGTAGCGACAACACGGACCCGAGTGCTCCAGGGAGTAACTATAGAAATCACTGAAATACAGCAAGCACGTTACTTTATGAACTCGAACAGTAACTTTTTTAGGGTTCCGTAGCCTAAATGGCAAAAAACGGAACCCTTATAGATTCGCATTTCTGTCTGTCTGTCTGTCTGTCTGTCCGTATGTCACAGCCACTTTATTCCGAAAATATTAAGACTACACAGTTGAAACTTGGTAGGTAGATGCATTCTGTTAACCGCTTAACGAATTTAATACAAAAATAAGAAAAATAAAAGATTAAGGGGGGCTCCCCATACATGGAACGGAAACTGAAAAAAAAATTTTTCTTCAAACCAACACGTGTTGGTTGTCTATAGATAGGTCTTTAAAAATGACATTGAGGTTTCTAAGACAACTTTTTCTCAAAGTACACCGCCAAAGTGGTAAAATGTGTGTCCACCCCCCCCTTTAACTTTTGAAATAAGAGAGTGAAAAATCTAAAATAAATATATGCTGTAGATCTTGATAAAAACTTTTAACCAAAATTAGTTTGAACGAGATATAGTAATTAGTTTTTGAGATATAGCACATTTTCCAAAACCGCAAATATAACTTTGTCATTCATACCAACACAGCAAGCAGCAATAAACTTTCCATAGTCTTACTATTATCAGTGGCAATCAAACAAAGCTGTAAAACACGTCAATAGCTAAAACATTCATCATCAATCATTTTTGGAGATATACAAATATAGGTTACGGCGGGTTGCGATCTGTAAAACTTGGGTTAAAGTATCTATAATTTCGTAATAAATAACTATATCACAACGGCAAACGGTAACTTTTTTGGTGATTTAAATGTTCTAAGGGCTACTGTACAAGAAATGTCACGTGTTCGTGTGCTAAAACTGTGATTCGTTCTAAGCGAGCTGTTACACTTTATTGTATACATAGCATAAGATTTGCGCGCGTGATTCTGTCTGTAAATGTAAATAAATTTACATTTTTATAACTTTCTTAGTACATAAATTATTTAATCCTAAAACATGATATGAAAATGTGATGCATTTTTGAGGATACACAATATTTTATCAACGTTGTGTCATGCAAATTATTTGTAGGTATAAAATACTAGCAGCCCACCCTGGCTTCGCATATGCCATCATTTAGATCATGTGCTATCTATTAAATTGCGATTTGCGATTTAAAATAACGGAAAATAGAAAAAAATATGATATCGTAAAATTTTTGAATATTTTCTTTTATACAAACCTTGTCCTGATAATAACAAATAACAAAAAAAAAGAATTTTCTAATTTAGTGCAGTCGTTCTTCACACATATCGGCGATTAATTTATATTTTTTTAGATTTAAATACTACTTAATTACTACGCATAAACTTAAAAGGGGACCCTAGACGTAATCATGTTATGTTATGTCTTTAAAAAGATACCGAATATATTTTTCAATCTTCTTGGCAAATATTCGTTATAAGAATAAAAAATATTGTCACAGAGCCAATTATACAATGTGTTACAAAAAAAACCTTGATGCCGAATATGGTAGATAATAGGGATCATCAGACTAAATAACTTTTCCTATGGGACCAACTCTGAAATCACAAAAAAACAGCTGTTTCATACATTTTGATGTTTTCGTCATTAATTTTGATATGAAACAGCAGATACTCGTATTTTTTTCGTGATAATATCAGAGTTGGTCCCCTAAAAGTTGTTCGGTTTGATGATCCCTATCTATCTACCATGTTCAGCATTAATTCTGTAGACTACAATATGACATTGACACTTCTTTAAGATACATCCTCAAAAGATAGATGACGTAATTTTCTTCCGTTGCCAAATGAAAACGTATTGAGTAGACAATATCGCGACTAAACCAATGGTAACGTGCTTGTTGAGGAGTGAGGATCCAAATTTAAGGGAAAAGTGTGACGATTTGGATAAACACGGCTGCAAGTAACAAAATAAGATATTTTTAGGGTTCCGTACCCAAAGGGTAAAAACGGGACCCTATTACTAAGACTCCGCTGTCCGTCTGTCTGTCACCAGGCTGTATCTCATGAACCGTGATAGCTAGAAAGTTTGTATTTTCACAGATGATGTATTTCTGTTGCCGCTATAACAACAAATACTAAAAACAGAATAAAATTAATATTTAAGGGGGGCTCCCATACAACAAACGTGATTTTTTTGCCGTTTTTTGCTCGATATTAATAACGACAACAGGTAGACAGTTGAAATTTTCACAGATGATGTAATTTTGGTGCCGCTATGACAACAAATACTAAAAATAGAATAAAATTAATATTTATGGGTTGCTCCCATACAACAAACATATAATTTTGCCGTTTTTTGGTACGGAACCCTTCGTGTGTGAGTCCGACTCGCACTTAGCCGGTTTTTTTACGGAAAAATGAATAAATATTTGTCGGATAATTTCTAAATAGTTCCCTTTTATTTTATTGTCCAAAAACAGTTAATATTTCTTTTTGTTTGCTGTCCTGTAAAATTTTATTTTTTCGCTTAGTAGGTAACAATTTACCGATTAAGGCGCGGTTTGTTCACTTTATATTCGCAACAAATTCTGCGAGGTTTAGAGTTTTTTCTGCAAACTTTTCAGCGAGCAAGTTCTGCAAGCTGAAACACTTTGAGAGTTAAGCTTGCTACACTGTTTACACACAGGTAACAGCTTGCGGAAGTCAACTTCTGCAAGTTTTATTGCTAGTCTAAACCTCGCTAAGCTGAATTGAATTACCTACGTGAAACCTAAGAGATGACGAAAAAAGACAATGGGTTTTTTTATTAGGACGATTGATGACGCAGACATGACAAACGAAATAGAAAAGAATTTTCTTATTGCCTGTAGAAGCTACTTGTAGTGTTTTTAGAATGCAAATAAGTAGACAGTGAAATACTAAGAGGAAAAATATTAAACAATGTATACATATCCCGACTTACTATGGTTTATTGTTTTTTGTTCTGTTTTATAGAATCTAATAATATATCTTTTTTAATTATTTCATTGAAATTAATCCGGAACGTTTTAAACAGGGTACTTGGTCAATAGCTTTTCGTTTCTGTGTATATGTCGCAGCCAACTATCATAATCAGTCGGTTTAATTAATGGCCTAACATTTTCATTTAACGGCGGGCGTCGTTCAATCAGCGACCTAAATGATATCTAGCTATCTAATTAGATGACTAGGCAAATAATTTGGTTTAATAACATTTAATAACTTGCCTTGAAATATAGTTCCTTATTCTGTCACCTAGTAGAGCGCTGTAAGCAGAGCTGCCCAAGGGCGTCGCCAGCCCATGGCCTAGGGGGGGCAAGTTAATATTAAAGAGTATGAGAAAAATATGAATTGTAGGTACAGTCAAGAGCACCTAGTGAATGTATTCAAGTTTTGAGATGGGGCAGGATTTATCGGAAAAGCAAGTCAATTGCACGGCCTTACGGGCCTCCCCCCTGCCCACCCCTGGCGACGCCTTTCAGCTGCCAATATGGCGTCAACCAGCTGTGATATTTTTGGCGTTTCTTACGATTTATCGAGTTTAAAATACATTTTCACGAAAATGTTATTCAATGGAAGTGCATTGAACTACATTCTCGTGAAAACGTATTTTAATTTGGTTGTAAAAAATAATGTAAATATTTTCTGTTGTTGAACGTTTTAAAGAAAATTTTTACTAAACTTTTATTGGATTTGACCAACAGTATGTAGGTAAGATCTTTTTGTTTATTTTTTGCAATTTATTGCTTGTTAGGCGATATGTTAGTATACTATACAATGATATTGTTACAAGTCTAAATATGAGTTTGATTGGGTATATATATTGGAATGCCTAATTTTTTTTTGTCCTTACTGTCTTTGGCACACTAATTATTGGCCTAAAAACTTTTCGCACAATTTTCATTTGACCTAAATTTGTTTAGCCTATTTTCACTTCGCCTAAAATTTTTTCGCCGCATGTTTAGTTCCCAAATTCATCATTAAGCATAACTATTCATAATCCCTAATGTTTAAAAGTACTAAATAACGATTCGCACAATTGTGTAATGCCTAATAATTTTTTCGTCGAATGTTCATTTCACTTAATCATTCAAATTGAAAATTACTAAATTTAATTTAACACTTTTGTATGATTTGATCAACAAAAAAGGCATACATACTTGCGTGCAAGCAAGAGCAGACATGCATGCATGCAAGCACGCATGCAGCATGCAAACAAACACGCAGCATGCAAGCAAGCATGCAGCATGCAAGCAAGCATGCAGCATGCAAGCAAGCATGCAGCATGCAAGCAAGCATGCAGCATGCATACAAGCATTATGGAAGTGTTCAAAACACTAACCTAACGTAATGGTGTCCGCATTGAAAGTTTTTCTTTATAGCGGAGGTTCCTCAGGTCAGTTTTTTGACGCTTTGTTTCTGCCATTGACTTGTATGCAATACAATATTGTTATGCCAAAAGTTATGTATGCAAGACAATATTAGGGTTAACAATACTTCGGCGTAGTCATTATTGTGTCAAAAGATATGTATGCTAATAAATTTTAGGACAATTAACATTAGTGGTTTTGATAATTAGAGATTTTAACGTTTAGGCGAAACGACAAAAATGCGAAAAAATCTATTAGGCCAAACAATAATTGTACCTAAGGAGTTTACGCCAAAAAAATTCGTCCAAATGAAATTAGGACCAATGACTTTAGGCGAGTTAAGGGACACCCGTTTGATTTGTGGTTTTTACGGCCTAAGCATCTGTCAGCCCGTTTATTAAATGTTGTATTAGACGCATTGGCTAAATCTCATTTTGGCCGTTGACTAAATGGCTAGGCCCTTAATTGAGTGGCTGATTCAACCAGTTGGCTGCGACAATAATTGTCGCTAATCAAGAAAACAAATATTCGTTTTCAATGCGCATAAAGAGCGCACATCTATATAGCGATGATTCTTTGTTTATCCATTCCACTTCATCAGTTGCGGATAACCAATACTTAGATCCGTTTGCGAATACCTGTGTTGAAAATCTCAAGACGACGTACCGCGAAGCCATTTAGTACTCATTTGATTCTAAGTTCGCGAGACAACCAAGATTTTGTTCAGATATACTGTACCTTAATGTCCTAAGAATAAAGATGCTTTGGTTTATCTTGTGTTAATTTTAAGTTTGTCGTGTAAGGTGGGGGAAAGGAGGCTTATGCGCACGCGACGCGCTTAGTCAGTGTGCCGCGAGCACTGGCGCGGGCGGTTATAACGATTCGTGTCTGAATTGTATTGAATCGATACAGAACTGCTTTCGAACAGTGAAAGTGCAATGTTGATATGCAAATGTTGAGTGTTCATAACCAACATAGTATTTCAAATACGCTGAAGACTCCGGTGCCGATGCTATGGTACGTCGAACTCGCAAGTTAGTGCATCACTAATTAAGTTAACCAAAAATGAACAAACGGATATCGACTTTTCCACCCAAAAATAAAGACCAAGATTGCGTGTAACATTTTAACAATATAGCGGTTGTTATTAATATTCTTTTTCAAAGCATAGAGCAGTTAGCGTAATGAGGTGAATGATTTAAAACGTATTGAGAATATTGAGATAAATGGAAGTTCATTTTGTAACAACGCTTCCGCGTATTATGAAGGTTAAAGTACGGATAGAAGGGATTAAAATGTCAAAAACTTGTATCAGATCGAATATATCAAGGTCAAAATAAAATATCGTTAGTCACTGTAAATTGTTTACACACAACTAAATGATATTAATTTATGGTGAAAAATTGAAATGTTTCAAACTGTTAAATGAAAGCTCAATTAGATATCGTAATGAAAAGGATTTAGTATATCATTTGCTTCGTGAATTTTATTCAGAATCACTCTGGTATTTTAATACCAGGGGACCTATTACGAAAATAACGTACGCAATTGCGTAACGCAGCCACTTGGCCACGATAATCGTCCGCAGTTCGTTGGTTGCAGTTATAACATACATTTTGAATTTGGCTATCGTAGTTTATAGACTACTTAACGAACGATGTCGGATACGCTAGAGAGAAACTGTCAAACTCACGCAGTCTCTTCGCAATATCGCATACGAAAGTGATTTGTAATAGGAAACAATCAAAACGAAGCACGGACGCAGCTGCGTGTTTCGCATTAAACTTTTCGTAATAGACCCCCAGATTGTTTTTAAACAATTACCTATCTGAATTAATGAAAGCAAAAAAGGAGAGGTAATGGGCAATTAGGATGAAATCATAAAGAGAGCAACTCCATCCATCGCTGTCCATGTTTTAACAGGGATTTCAAATTACTAATTTATCACATAAAAAAACATAGGTATGATATATTTGAACAAGAATTAAAATCAATATTAATCTTAATAAAGAAAATAGTCAGAAAAGTGAGATTTGGTTTGGTAAAGGATTTGGTTTGGATTGGACAAAGAATATAAACATTGTAATACATATTATCTAAATCTATATTGCTACTGCGAAAACTGCAAAAATAGCTTCTATTGCGTAGGAAATAAAGACGGTCTCAAGGTCAACATGTATTATTTATACCATGCTTCAATCACTGGTAGGTATAGATCTGTCTGTCCCACTAGTCCCATTGATCTAGTCCCATGATAGGACAGGATGTCCCATTCCGCCCATAGGACAATTGATACGATTATATTTTTTTAATTATATCCCAGGAGTCCCATGGGACTACTATTACGAATATATTTTCCAAATTCTGTTCCAGTAGTCCCATGAGACTATGATACAAGGTTATCGCAAATAACTTTTTTTATTTAAAGTTTTCTGATCATTTAAAATAACTTTTATTTAGATAACATACCTGTTTCATACTTCGATTTGAAAATTGCAAGTTTTACCATCTTGAGTAAAACTTGCAATTTTCAAATGCTTCTATTATTACACTCACTCAAAGTATAAATTAATATTAAATGCATCAATCTGCACTAAAACTGCAGTTAAGATTATTTTTTGATAAATACTATAAATTGCATGTGAATATAAGATTAGACGCATTTGGAAACTGAAAGTTTTACTCAAGTCATTACTTACTCGTGTATTGGTAAGAGGGTAATCAGCTAAGTACCTATTCAAATAAGTACTAAGAAGACAAAACGAAGATTTGTACGATATAGGTTATGTTGTGATTATGAATCACCCCGCCTACTGGTTTTTAGCGACATTCCTATCGATATTAGTAATATTAAATTGTTCGCTTTTTTATCAGTGGATTTATTATTAAATTAAAATAAGATTAAAGTTATTTAACAGACATTTTTTTATTTAAAAAATATAATTAAGCAGCTTGTATTATTTCAGCGTTAAACAATATTCAGATATAAGAAGTATTGAGAAGCGTATATTTTAATTATAAAACTGTTATTTAGGTGCTGAAAATGTAATAACCGCGTCAACTTGAGGTGGTTCAATGTGCTCAGTAGAGCGCCACCAATGAAAATAATATATTTATTAGGGAGAGCGCACAGGGGCAACTTAGTCGCCCAGCAACTGTTTTGTCTCTCACATCAACTCCACGGGTTTATATGGAAGCGCGCACACGGGGCGACGCGGTCGTCGGCAACTTTTCATACAAATCATGTGAGAGACAAAAAAGTTGCGGATACAAAAGTTGCCCGTGTGCGATATCGCTTACGTTTTATTAAGGGCTTAGCTTAAAAGTTTGATAATTTTGCGAAAATAAATAGCATAATGCTTTTTATAAATCGACGCTTAGCGCTATCGCACACGGGCAACTTTTGTCTCCGCAACTTTTTTGTCTCTCACATGATTTGTATGAAAAGTTGCCGACGACCGCGTCGCCCCGTGTGCGCGCTTCCATATAAACCCGTGGAGTTGATGTGAGAGACAAAACAGTTGCTGGGCGACTAAGTTGCCCGTGTGCGCTTTCCCTTAAGAACCAAATACTGCTATCTACTTTTTTTCGATAATTGGTTTTTTGTTTAGGTCTACTAACAAAATAATTGCTTATCAATTATCAAAGACAAAATATCGCTAACGCATTACTTTTAACATTATCAAGATAAACCAATAACTGCTAAGTTCAATAATTGAAACGAACACTTATGTTGCTGGTGCTGGTGATAGCGACTAACTACATTATGGAAACATTTGTAGATAGCAGTAGTTGATTCTTAACCGTCGAAATATGGTTTCAAGAACTCATACGTAAGCAATAAGTCGTGCATCTCAGTAGTGCCAAAAGTATCTACATTTATCAATATCGAGATTCATAACTTATTCTTTTCTCAATTTCTTAACGTCTTTAAAAAATTCATCGCTTGAGGGTAGGCTCACTCGCAGCTTCAGTCCCCCATGACCACGGCAGCTGCAAAGGTAACGAAACGTCGGGAAAATCAAACCAAATACCAACTACTACCAAAGTACTTTCAATAAAACCGCGCTAGTATCCGTTAAAAATGAATTAGTTATGACATGAAATAAAACTGCACTTTTTATTTCATGTCTGAAATGACTAAAAAACTAAAAAAAATTAAGTTTAAGGTATTCCGGCCATTTCAGAACTGACAGACTTATGTTTACTCTCTCTACGATTGAAACTAAATAATGACACGGGTCTCTTACTGATGTCACATGACGTAAATATAATCTTCAAATTTTGACCGGAAGTGGAAGATTTTCATAAGCTTCCGGCCAATTTTATTTGCGATAATCTTCTGATCCTCGCTTAGCACAACTTTTCCGACCGTGTGCCATGCATTTCATCGTGATGTCATATGACGTAGGCAATACTGTCGCGGGCTCACGGACTATTCGAAGAATACTCAGGTAGGCAAGCAGATCTAACCCTTAAATTAAATGTTTCTCTTTGTGCAGATGTCAGCCAGCGAGCGCTTACTTGCCTCTTTGGTACAGGCCGTTTATTTTTAAAATCAATATTGACACTTCTCTTTCCGTCAATGCCATCTAGTAAGGCAAATAGTTACTATTTTTAATTTTTAAATGGCACTTTGAAAAGCCCTCTATAAACTTGTATTTATGTAAACTAACGACAGTGGAAAATATTTTATCTACACTCACAAAGGGAAGTTCCAAATAATTACGAATTCAAAAAAGATTGTATAAACACGTACTTTTTGTTTGTGGATAGCTAAAATAAAAAAACCATTAAAGTGCAACATTTTGCATTAATAGTAGTTTATTAAACTGATGCATAATGAGGGGTATTATATAAAACATCGCACGAGTTTTAATAGTATCACACGATGATTTAATACCTGTTATGTGCAGTTGCATACACTTCTGTATATTTACTCACACAGTTTGGAATTGAACAGACTAAATGAAAGATCAAAGTTAAAAAGAAAGAGGCTTTGCTAGTATAACCGATTACCTTGATTTATGTAATTTCCGTCGCTGCATCTAAAATATCGGGCGGAGTCAATTTTTTTTACATTCACTGCTATCAGACATTTTAAAGCAAGAAAAAAATATACGAAATTCAGTACAACAAAAATGGATGGACCTACCACAGATATGCGGGATTTTTCCGTACGAAATTTTCATACATTATCGATATTCCGTTTTGGGATTCTGAATCGGTATTACGTCTGTGTGTGGCTGGCTTTATTGTCGTACAATAGGCTATGTGAATAATTTTGGAAAACCATTTTAAATTATTCCTTACCATATACGTAATAAGCGCACTACATTGATATTTCAGGAAAAAATTTTATTAAAAAAACAATGTCAAAGTTTAAAATTTTAAAACCGCGCTAAAAACGCTATGGCGCTGGAAACGTCACTTGTTGACGTCACAAGCCTGTAAACATTGTAATATCCTTAGCCATTTGACAGCCATCAATCGCGGATCCTAGTCTATGGTCGTGTCAAACGCCTGAAGCCATATTTATTTACAGGCAAGTGACGTCATCAGTAATCTTAGAGCGTTTTCGCCACAGAAAAAAATTTAAAAATTATTGCTTTTTTCAAGGTGAAATTAATCAATCAATAGACTTAATTTAGTCTATATAATAGTTGAATATGTTTTTTACGCCACTATCTGTAAGGATGACCACAATTTGCAGTATATTTTCAATGTTGTCAAATACCCTATTTAGAAATACAGTAAGAGTTTATAAGGGAAACTTTTTCATCGAAATGTTTACTGCTTCTCGAGAACTCGCATAATTTTAATTTCTTATATAAAAGGTGAGCAACATTCCAATGTGTAATCGTTCCACCCTACAGTAAGTTACAGACATTCCGAAACATTCAATTATTGGATTCCTAGCCGATTTAATTTATTACTTTATTGTTTGTGTTACTCGAGCATTAAGTGTAATGGAGCATAAGTTACGATACGACATGCCTTTTCATTTAAAAAATATAATTCTTGTTTTTTCTTGTTTTCTTTATAACCATGAACAATAAGTAATGCACAAAGTGTTATACACTTTTATCCCAAAGGTTTGAGTTCGTGAAAGAATCGTGCTCAAGATGACCTCGCCCTTTATAATTATGTTTTTCAGCAACGTTTCGTAAGCCATTTTGCATCCTAAAATGTCTGTGCTAAAAATAAAATAATGCTTATTATGTTATGTAATGTCTGACGTAGGTAATGTTGTTTATCAATTGTGACATGAGCTTTTAAGTATACAATAATTACTATTACAGTATGTAGCAACTTATCTAGCTACTGATATTTTATTCCGCCTAAAGTTTATAGGTACACTAGGAATTCCAAAAGATTAGTAATATGATTAACAAACACAATACATGAATGACATCTTGTGAAACAAACATAGGGAAATAATCAAGAAGAAACAATAAACAGAGAAAAAACCAAATGCAGCCTTATTCAACAAACAAAACAAAACAACAAAAAATATTGGGTTATGGCGTATTCATCCCATGACGTCTCATCCCACTCGTTATCTTTTCTTTATTCATCCCACATCGTGTTCTTAACTCATCCCATGAATTTATTTTTAATGAAATTCTGATTTCATCCCAAATCTATTCTTAATTCATCCCACGCCACAAAATACCAAGAATTTATATGAAAAAGTACGGATAGCAGAAGAATTGACATCAGAATAATTTTGAATCTTTAATATTATTTTAGTATAGTGTCGTGGCAAGTTTTTAAGACAATTAGTTAAGACATTTAAAAGTTTAAAATAAAAGTTTAAATGGCACTATATATTAAAATAAATCGAGTAAACTAAAAATTAAAATAGTGTTTCACGACTTTGCAACAATGACATGAATAAATAGATGTAAGTAATTAATTTCATACACAAGCAAAGCTGATTAGTAAAATGTATTTATGGCAAATGTTCGCAAATACTTTTTGAAAAGTTTGAATTTTACAAAAAAAAAATACCATGTGGATTTGAATCTACTTAGACCTTTGTCACAGAATACAAAGGCCTAAATACAATACAAAGGACTAACATAATAGTACAAGTACAGGAGCTGCATTCCTCAAAATCATTTTAATAAATTCCGACTCTTGCTCCGACACAATAAAGTGCAATTCAAGTCATACAGCGCTCCCTTGCCTACAACAAAATCACTTATGTTTGCCTCTCTTTCTATCGTATCTTATCTTCACTCTTATCTTTTCTGACTATTTAAACCGACCGTCATTCAAAAATTTCATGCCTTTAAATTATAGCTAGTCTAAAATCAAAGGCATTGTATATATTATTAGAATTTGATTTATGTATCTGTGTATTGGGAGGGTGCGAAGGTATAATAATCGATCGCAGCGCTCATGGTGGCAAAAAGTAGAAATAATGAAGGCTCTGTAATCTGTTTGAAAGCGATATTTAATTTATTATTAGCGATACAGGAATAATTATATATGTTTATTATCACCTAGTAAAATTATTAAAGTAGCTTTATCCTCTTGTTTTACAAAATCTACAACTAAAAAAGAAGTTAACAAACCCTGATATAACCAAAATAAAACACTCTTTTTGAATAGATCTTACTTGCCATATTTAATTTAAATGACGAAAAATGATTTCACAACACTTTGTCCACTCAAATCACAGTAATTTTGAAATTTACATTAATAACACAATATGTATAGTATTTTTTAACATTTTGTCACAATGCCGCCATTACATATCAAAACGTCAAAACGGTCAGGTCAGAGCCAACAAATTTGCAACACGCTAGGTAGCGCTAAAAGCGTGCACGGAGCCAATAAGTTAGTATTGTGAATTTAGACTCTAGGTAGATAGACTTTCTTAGTATAAGTTTTCTTTTCTTTTCTGAAATTCGATTTTTTTTAGTTTCATATATTTTTTTTAATTTGATTATGTATCTGTGTGTACTCTTAAGTATTATTAGTTGTATGATAAATCCCAAACCCCTTATCTTTCTAAAATAGTTAGGTACTGGATTGTTAATTTGATTTTATGTCTGTTGCTGTTGCTATGTCATTTTAATTTAAAATGTTACCTATCTATATTATATCCATCTCGTTATTGCTTTTTAATCTGTGATTTTTATAAAAAGTAACAAATTTAAAAAAAAAATTAAGTTGCTGTACAACGTACTTTTAGTTTATTGTGTACTGTTGATTTTTATAATATATGTTTGATTATGCCCAATATCTTTGTTTCATTTTCAAATAATATTTATATAATAACTAGCTGCTGCCCGCGACTTCGTCTGCGTGGAAAGTTTTTTTGCTATCCCTCGGGAACAATACTTTTTTTCGGGATGAATGGTACCCTATGTCCTTCTCTGTACCCCTGAAAACGTGTATGCAAAATTTCATGACGATCGGTTCAGTAGTTGAGACGTGAAGGCGTAACAAACAAACAAACAAACAAACGGACTTTCGCATTTATAATATTAGTAAGGATGTATGTATTTATAATTACATAGCGTTTTAATCTTATTGGCGGCTATGAAGTTAGCCACTATGCTTAGCCGTGCCCCACCACTTGCCTCTTTCATCCACTTACATAGAAATTGTGTTCAGCGCATCGTCTCGCGCGATGTTCCGAGCCGCCAATAAGATTATAACGTATTTTATTATAAGTACACATACTAAATATTTTTAATCAGACCGTACACACCTTGCTGGTTTTGTTGTGTGGGATGAGTTAAGCATACGAATGAGATGAAAAAAGAATCGATAAATAAATTTTTGACGTGGGATGAGTTAGTAATAGAAATGGGATGAATAAAGAAAAGATAACGAGTGGGATGTGACGTCATGGGATGAATACGTTGTTAACTTAAATAATATAAACTTTATATAATACTTTTATATTATTTAAGTAAACAATAAATTTTTTGTTTGTTGTTTTGTTATGATAACAAAAGTATTATAAAGAGCCTTCAAAATAATAGTAGGTAAGTAGGTACTAGTGACTCGGTGAGCTGTGTAGACCTCGCGTTTTTGCGTTAAAAAGTAACTCAAATTGTGAGTACCTCTACCTAGTTATTTGTTAGTTCTCCAAAGTTAGTTAGTTCTTCAAATTGTTAGTTCCACATTCAACCGGCGACTTTTCTATCGGCGAATATGATTTGCACTCTTATTAATTAAATAAATACACCTTAATATATTTTACCAGGATTACATAAATATGGAGAAGGTTGACTTTTATGAGTATTTTCACTGTTTAATTTTTAATATTATTTTTAATTCAAAGAAAAGAAAAAAAGTGATTGAAATATAGAAGTTAAATGGAATGGAAGTCCAATTTATGTGATCCTGGTACATTCTAAGAAAAGAAAATAAAAGAAAAAATATGTTAAAGTGATTGAAAATATAGAAGTTAACCTTCTCCATATTAATGTGATACTGGTACTTTGGTGACGTGCTAAGAAGTTGTTTGGTAGGTATTTTTTTATATCTGTTTGAAGCTACATGACTCTAATTTTGAACATTTTTCGAAATGCTTGAGATTTTTCTCTAAAAAATTAATCAACAAAAAACTATATAATAATCGAACCTGCTCACAAATTTTCATGAGAATCGGTTGAGAAAAGACCTGTACAGGAGAACAAACGGACAGCGGATAGCAGGGCTGTCCTGTCCTACTGAGCGATACAACAGACAGCTGGACAGCTGGACAGACATACGAAGCCATTTTTGTCCAAGTTAAAGCAGAGACGCTTCGTTCGCACTTTGCGCCATCAATCTAAGTTGATATTTCCTTTCTCCCTTTCTCAATTTAGGTGATTGTAATAAAAGTTTAAATTAAACTTGTTCAAATAAAATGGCAGCTTACGGAAATTTGCTAAGCCAAAATTACCTACTTCTCGGAATTTCGGTACCTACCTATTAATATATATTAAAAGGCTTTGGTACGTTATTAAAGTAATAAAAAGTCTTTGGTTTATTGTTTAAGTATGCAATTGCCGTTTTGTATGGAGAATTTTAAAGAATTTGCATTTATACTAAAATTGACTTAATTTATTTAACAACCATGAATGCCAATGTTTTAGAACTTTTATGCAATAAATATCGAATAAGCTACAACGATATAAGTGTTCATTTTCTGCTATAATAATAATAATAACTTTGATAATAATAAGAGCCTCTGTGTGTGAGAAAAAAATCGCCAATTGCAGTGTGTTCGACAATAACGTGACCGGCATATTTTTGAATTTTAGTATGCAGCTTATAAACATAAATATTAGGCTGAATAGAACATTTCTAAAATGCTTTGTAAAAAAAATATAAGTTTTCCCATGATTTTTGGATTCTGCTAGAGGATAATGACCCTAAATACCGTAGTCGGCTCTGCACTTCTTGGAAAGCGGAATGTGGTATTGATGTGCTGGATGAGCCCTCACAGACCACTGATGCCAATCCAATTGAAAATATTTGGGCGTGGGTGAAGCCTAAACTAAGGGCAACAAATGCAGTAACCGTCACTGACATTACTCGTGAACTAAAACCCCCGTGGACGTCTTTACTGAAAAATTCGCGGAAAGTTTGCCGCAAAGTTGCCAAGCGATTATGGACAATAATGAAGATTGGGCGCCGTATTCATATTAAAGCATCCAACAACAATAAAAGACCAAATTCATTATAAATTAACCGTTTGATATTTCTAAGGTTTTCATTAGAATTTGCCGGTCACGCTCTTTTCGTACATAGTGTACTTTAACCCATATTGTATCTCTTTTCGATTATTATTAAAATCTATCTCACTAGTATGTACGTATAAAGGGAACACCAAACTATAATTTTTATATGAGCCGCATCATACCATTAGCATTACTACTCCCATTACCGGTTCCATTCGAGTACCATCATTATTTCCCAAAAAAGTAATATGCACCTGTTCGAAGTGGCCTAAAACCAGATTGTGGTTCAATTACTTGTGCAGAACACGAAAAAACCGATGTAAGATAATGCATTGTAATGCAAGGAACTGACAAGACCGCTATAGTGGAAACCAGTTAAGGATTTTTTACTTTACTTGAAATAATTATCGACTCGGTGTTTGCCGCCAAGGCATTTTAATATTATGAATTACATTGAATTATTTGCAATTATAGTTAACAAATAAATGGTAAAAATAAGTTTTTAAATTTTGAGATTTTATCATTCACAATGCAATTTTTATTTAATACTAAATAATGTACTTACTACAAAAAACTCAACTCGTCACCGAATCATTTTCTCAGACGGGAATCAAACCCGCGAATTTTGGGAATCCAGTGACTAGATTTAACCCCCTCTGTGGTCTAGTGGTTCGCACACCAGTGTGACGAAGACGCAGGGCAGGGGCCCGGGTTCGATTGGTGGTAAGGCTTATTTCAAGTGCGCCTGGCTAGCTACCACCATCTTACCTAAGTCTGACACCATAACAACAATCAATAACTTTTGTGTTCCGGCAGTTAGAACTGAAATAACTAGATCCTCAGCGATGAGGATTCCGGTAGTAGCGCGCTTCCACCTTCGGCTTTATCGTCAATTAACATCAGTGGCCCTACCATGAGTTATTGCAAACTGTTTACGTTACAGTAAACTATCATTTTATCTCTTTCACTCGTATTGACTGTGAGCAGTATATCCGACAGTTTACTGTAACGTAAACAGTTTGCATCAACTCATGGTAGGTAGGGCCACAGGTGAGATGAAGGCCAAGCATTATTTCGTTATGCAAAAAAAGATCATTTCCTCAGGCGGGAATTCTGGACTTACAAAGGTCGCGGATTCTCGCCTGAGAAAATGATCTGATGACGAGTCGATACTTTTTAGTATATTTAGTATTTTGACTTTGACAGTTGTGTGCCCCTATTTAAGAAACTCAACATACTCCTTCTGCCGTGTATGTAAGTTTTTATAAAAGAAGTATGTATGTTGTTTTGTCACGCAACATCCAGAACATTTCCAACTTTATGCTAATGTTTCTAGGCGACATGTCTCTGTAACTCTTTGTCTGTAACTCTACACATTAGTCAAAATATGTGGCTTGGCCATTTTACTACATGGAAACCTTTCTAATAAACAAAAGTTCTTGTAGTAACGAAACGGCCAAGCCACATATTTTGACTAAGTTGTAGAGTTAACTTCAAAAGTTAGGGCTTGTAGAGTTAGGGCGCGTAGAGTTAGAAGCTTGGCTCTACATGAGGTCTGATAAGTTTTTGACAGTGCGAGCCATATGGAAGTCTTGGCAACATTATTCATGAAAATGATTTTGGTGGGATTTGTATTATTCTTTTATTTTATTCCCTCACCCATATGAATTAGCTTTTGCCCGGGGCTACATAATTTGCGAGGAGTTTTATTTTCCTTTAGAATTTCTGGAATAAAAGTAGCCGAAGTCCCGAGTTCAGCGTCATCTAGCGTTCGCAACTTTGTTAGCTCTGACCTGACCGTTCTGACGTTTTGATATGTAAATGACGGCATTGTGACAAAATATTTAAAAAAATACTACATATTGTGTTATTAATGTAAATTTTAAAATTACTGTGATTTGGGTGGACTAAGTGTTGTGAAATCATTTTTGGTCATTCAAATTAAATATGTTTAGTAAAATCTATACAAAAAGTGTGTTTTATTTTGGCTATGTCAGGGTTTGTTTACTTCTTTTTTAGTTGTAGTTTTACTGTAAAACAAGAAGATAAAGCTACTTTAATCGTTTTATTTCATGATAATAATCATATACAGTTTTTCCTGTATCACTAGTAATAAATTAAATATCGTTTTCAGACAGATTACAGAGCCTACATTATTTCTTCTTTTTGCCACCATGAGCGCTACGATCGATTATGATACCCCAGTTAGTACTTCACCCAGGCTTTGCAACAGAAAACAATCTTCTAGGAAACTAGTAGGTTTATCCGTAAGCACATAAAAATAAAATATAGATGGGTAAAGTCATTTTCAGGGTTCCGTACGTCAAAAGGAAAAAATGGAACCCCTATATGATCACTTTGTTGTCCGGCTGTCGTTTGTCTGTCAATCAAACGCGTGGAAGTATGGAGTTGAAATTAAAACCATAAACTCAAGTCTATGGTCCCAAGAAGCTGTGAAAAAGTCAAACATTTAAGTTTACGTAAACGAAGATATGGCCGTTTATGCCACAAAAACTCATATTTCGTCTTTATTTAAGTGCCAAAAAATTTTTACGGAACCCTCGGTGGGCGAGTCCGACTCGCATTTGTCCGGTTTTTTTTATTGAACTTGAGAAAAGAACTTTGAATGGTATTAGAAGCTTCCTTGGAAACACTTTCACCAATAAAAAAACAATAAACACTAAAATAAAAGTAAGTCAGTCGTTCTTATCTTGGGTTATTTACTAACAGAACACGGGACAAAAGAAGGTTAAATTTATTGGTAATAAATTCTTAGCTTGGCAGATTTAAGCTAGCTTAAACCTAGGTTTAGAACAAACTTAAGCTAAAATTTAAAGCAGAATATAGTGTGTAAAATTTCATGCACTATTATTATTATCATCAAAATTATATAAATTTATATTTATTGAATTTTGTCTATTTATACTTAGACTAATTTTAAAATTCTAACTGTTCAATTTAAACTTCACAGAGTTTATGAAGATATTGCTTAATTAAGTACATATTGAACGTAGTAAATATTTAATTACCCACGAGTACGTCAGATAATTCAATATTTCTTGCGAAACAATTTATTAAGTAATATTATTTGCCACAAAATTAACCTTCCAAATTATTTCATAAAGTATGTAAGTAAGTACTTTAGGTTAATAGAATGGGGAACCCTTTCAAATTGGCCGAATTTTTTTTTATAGGTAGGCATAAGAAAAGTTTCAAAATAATTTTACTTAGTTTTTGAAAACGTACAGAAGTAACTGCAGAATGGCATAAATATTAAAAAAAGTAAAGTGTCAGCTACACAGAAATGTCATTTGTTTTTAGGGTTCCGTACCAAAATGGTAAAAAGTAACCCTTGTGGTGTGACTCTGTCTGTCTATCTGTCACAGCTGGGTATTTTGAGAACTACTAATGGTATCAACTTAAAATTTGAAACAGTTTAAGATGACGTTTGCCCAACTATTTTGAAAAAAAAAAAGAAATAAATAACAATACTTTTTTTACAACAGGGACTGAAAAGGGGTCTTAAAATTTTGAAGTGGGGCTACTAGGGCATATGAAAAAGCGCTGTTTGCAAATTTTCAAACATTTTATTTAAGCTGCATAGTTTTCATCTTATGATGAAAAATGTGAAAAAAAATATTATCTCCAAAGTTTGCAATGAAAAAATCTGAAATAATTCTATGTGATAGTATGGAAAGATTACAGGAAAAATAAAACAATGTCTCAATATAGCACACTTTTTTAGAAATTATCTACAAAAAATATATTAGTTCCACTACCGGTTTACAGATGGCACTGACCTAAGAAAAAATACATTCGTTCCACTATCGGTCAAGAGATGTCGCTGACTTAGGTCAGCGCGATAACTGCAATAATAGTTTTATTATTCTACTCTGCAGTGTATTTATTACTAGCGGCCGCCCGCGCCTTCGTCTGCGTGGAAAGTTTTATTACTATCCCTCGGGAACTAAACATTTTTTCGGGATAGAAAGTACCCTATGTCCATCTCTGTACCCCTGACAACGTGTATGCAAAATTTCATGATGATCAGTTCAGTAGTTAACACGTGAAGGCGTACTGACTTTCACATTTATAATATTAGTAAGGACATGGAACGGAAACCCTAGGTGCCCGAGTCCGACTCGCTCTTGACCGGTTTTTTTCTAAATATGTCGTGATTCCCTAGCAAGGGAATCATATCCATTCTGTTACTTCTGTAAGTTTGCGACAGCGAAATAACTGAAGTAACTTTTATTTTTATTTTTCCACGCAACCCAAATTTCTGAAACATTTTTCTATTAATAGGGGAGCTTATCCTACCTTTAAAAAAATATTCAGCCGATATTTTTTTTTTACATTCTCTATTGTTTCAAACCTACCAACTTCCAACATAACTTGTAAACTGGGACCTATTTTATAAAGAGTGATAGATACTCGTTACTCCTGTGTGGCTTTCAAAATGATATTATCTTAAGTGGCTTTTATTCTTTAGGGTGATATTTGGATATATTTAAGCTGTTGCTCAAATAATAATATGACTATACTAGTGGCCGCCCGCGACTTCATCTGCATGAAAAGATTTTTGCTATCCATTGAGAAGTTGGAAACAGTAGGTGCTTTTTTCTGGATAAAAAGTACCTAAATTTTTCTGTACCCCTGAAAACGTGTATACAAAATTTCTTGATAATCAGTTGAGTAGTTAAAACGTGAAGGTGTAACAAACAAACAAATAAAAAATTGACTTTCGCTTATGCAGTATTAGTAAGGATTTAAAGATGGTACTTATACCTACGCCATGATTACAATAACCTCCTTCTTCTTCAATAAAGGATAATAACATACGTCAATCATTGACGAAGCGAGCGCGAAGCGTCAAAAAGCACCGCGAAAAAAAGGACCCATTCGAAAATGAACAAAATTAGAAGCGCCATCTAGCTTCGAATACTAAATAGTACATAGTACCTACTGCTTTTCAAAAGCAGTGTCAACCTTGTGGCGACATCTATTAGATTAATTTTTAAACAACATAAAATTTGACCGAGGTCTACAGCTTGCTGAGCCACAGCCAGTGTTTAGAGTGTTGTTGGCATGTTTCTTAACAACACTAGGAGCCAAACGATTCTGAACGATAAAACCAAAACCGTTACGTTGTCATCATATTTAAATTGTCCAAGGTTGGCATTACTACTAGGCATACTGGCATAGCTTTCAACAATAAAAAAAAACCAATGCGAGTATTTTCCTGTAAACGAAACTGAAACGAATTAGTTTTGGTTTTATCGTTGAAAATTAGTGTGATTGAGTCTAGCACTCCCCGCTCTTATTGCTTGGGTGCATTCTGCCAGAAAAATCTCTAAGTCATCGATCGTCATAAAGTACATTTTCACCATGGTATGTAAATTATTGAACATTCTATATAAATTACTTTCCATGGTTAAAATTTACTCTATGGCGATCGATGACTCAGAGATTTGTCTGGCAGAATGCACCCATTATTTCCGGGTCTCAAATTTTAATTGATCTATTTAACTGTTAGTTAGATTCTGAGGTAGATACTTAAGCAGAGGTTATCGGAGATTTAACTTTATCAGAGGGGTCTACATTATGTGGTTAAAGTAAATTTATTTTCTTTAAACCAGATAATGTTGACCCCTCCGATTAAGTTAAGCCTCCGATAAAATACCTCAGAAACCAGGCGTATGTCTGTATGCTTTCATCAATAAACCCATGATAATACTAGCCAGTGTTTTCTCTACTTCTAATTAATGCAGAGTTCACAACAACTGCATCTGAACAAGTATTATTTTTTTATTGAGTTTTTAATAAGTTTTTTGTTTTCAAATACAATGTTGCTATGATTCAACTCGGTATAAAACAAACTTAATTACTCGAGATACCACACAATACCCAATATTGTTCCTAAATGAAGTGTGAATTGGATGGATTTTATTTCAGAGAACAATACTAAAATTTTCAATGTCAAAAGTAAATATTTTTAATTGGACACTGGTTATTACAACCGTATCTAGCAACGTATTCAAATTTTTGTCTATAGTCCAATCTGTAAGGGCCTATTACAAAAAAGAATCACGATAGTCGGACGCAATTCGTCGTTCAATTTACTTGGTACTGAACCTTTTGTGAGTCATAGAACCACGGAGTGGGACGAACATCGTACGCTTATCGTGATGCTTTTTTTTGTAATAGGCCCTTTGTTTGGAAATAGATAAAGTGTTATGAATTTTGCAGAATAAAATAACATTAAAAACGATGATTTTATCTTAGGAACCATAAAGAGGTTTATTGTGCAATATTTGTTGTGGTGTTCTATGGGAAAGTCGAGCAAAGGGTATGTAGATGTAGGGTAACAATAAAATTCATGGCAACTCAAATTGCAAAGTTAGCAACATCAACGCTTGCATAATACAAATTAATTTGTTTCCATACATTTTTAAAAGATTTTAAAAGGTTTTTTACATTTTATTTACTTATATTTTTTGTATATTGACGCCTCTTTTCAGGGTCCTAGGTCACGAAATAATTACCTATCATAATAACAGGTGTAACAAGACAAGACCCTCAACGAAGCCGAAGTCCATGAATTCCGCCCATCATAAGGATCATTTTTGTCTTTAGACTATTTCTGGGAAACTAATAGCAACGAAGTTATTGAAGGTGAAAGTCAAACATTTTTTTTATGAAATTTATTTTATTCGTTATTTTCTAATTTTTGACCAAAGAAACATTATCAAAATTTTAAATAGTTTGTAACAAACAATGGCTTCAAAACGTCATCACTCAATGTACACCTATCTAATGAGCACGCACATAAACGCTGCCTTTCATTCAACTCGGCCGCACGCAGCTGAATAGCATACACTCGCAGGCGCGGTCTGTTGTACGCGTTTCATTGCGTGGTAATGTTTGCAATGCTTTTTTAACACCAAAAATTAAAATCGTTTCCCATAATTTTGAACAGAAATGGTCATGATGATGGACAGAATACGTAGACCTCGGTTTCGTTAAGGGTTTTGTTACTCCCGGTATAAATATCAGATCAAAAATAACAAAAAACCAAAATGGACTAAGGCTGCGTTCAAACTATAACACACGACTCGACCTCAACCTGAACTCAACTCAAACTCACCTCAACCGCAGCCCACTTTGAAATACATCGCTTACAATTTTGAGCCCTATGACACATTAATAAGCTCCTGTGTAATGTTAATGGTGAGGTGAGTTTGAGGTGAGTTCGGGTTGAGTTTGAGTTGAGTTCGGATTGTGTTCGGGTTGAGTTTGAGTTGAGTTCGGGTTGAGCACGGGGTGTGTGTAGTTGCATCGACAAAATATAACGGAGCCTATTAATATGTCATAAAACTAAAAATTGTAAGCGCTGTATTTCAAGGAGTGGGCTCCGGTTGAGTTGAGTTCGAGTTGAGTTTGAGTTGAGTTCAGGTTGAGGTTGGGTCGTGCGTTACCGTCTGAACGAAACCTTACGAGCAACGTCAGTAATCCCTTGAATACAGATTATATTTCATTCGCTTCATTCTTCAGATATAAATACCACAATGTAGTTTCTTTTCATCTTACTGGCAACTCGCACTTTTAGAGGGTATCACTGTATATTTTTTTTTAACGCTCCCTGCTCGACCGCGCCCATCGTCGCGTTCGTTCATTCTTTTCTTTTGCGCGGCAACCGACGCACGACCTAAAAAAAGTTACATTATTTCTACCACTAATTGATCGTTGATCATGCCTAAACGTAAAACTGTGGAGTATTATGAAGAAAAAATAAGAAAGTTAAAAGAAAAGCCGAAAAGACGACGACGTCACTTGGTTTATTCTTCATCTTCAGATGCCGAAGCAAACGAAGGTAATTAAGTGCATTTACTACCGACATAATTTCGAAAACTAAGCATCTCTAAGCTACCGTAGATTTAATTATTATATGATAACAAAAAAAAAAAAAAAAAACTAACTTTACCCATGTTTGGGGGGTAGCATGATGCTCAAAAAACCCGTAAGTTTGACAAAAGTCAATCAAGTGGGTACAAATTATTCTTGTTACGTTACGTAACTTTCTAAAGCACGTATTTTACATGCTAGAATTTTCATTTACATAGATGTCGGTACACACGAAGAATACACCGGTCCAACGACGGCGCCGGCGCCGGAACCGGAACCCGTGAACATCGCTGGCGATGAAAACCCTGCTGACGTGGGAGGTGATCCGGCTTCGGGACCCGTACTCACACCTGAGGAACCTTCGGTGCCACAAACCCAGCCAGCCGATTCACTTGACCTCGACCCTGCACTGTTGTCTGCGTTGGGCGAAGCCGTCGTAGACACTCCGACTTTTGGTGAAAACATTCACACTAGCCTCGCACAGCGGTGGCTACCGATTCTTAAAAAAGGTTTATTAAAAGACTGTAGGACGAAACTTTTAAATGACTACCCAATCCCAGAAAATTGTAAATTGCTTAAAGCACCAACTTTGAATTTCGAAATATCAGCAGCAGTGGTCGAAGTGGTTCGAAATCGAGATAAGAGTATACAAACGAAACAGGACCAGTTAGGCCATGGTGTTACAGCCATAAGCAAAGCCATCATAATATTACTCAGTAGTGACGACAAAGTCAACGCTATTAAAGTTCTTTCTGACGGTTGTCGGTTATTGACCGACTTACATTATAGTGAAACTGAACTTAGAACCAAACTCATAACACCCTGTCTCCAAAAATCCTTTTTGACAATAATTGAGACTCAGGATAGGGATGAAACCCTTTTTGGCGCTAATTTGTCCGACAAAATTAAATCCTCTCAAACTATCGAAAGGCAAGGCCACCAAATAAAAAAGTCTGTTTTTCCTAAAACAACTGCGCAGGCGTCAACCTCATCCACAATAAAGCCCAGATATTCGGAAAACTGGCAGGGCCCCCCCTCGTTACCCTCTAACGAGCAGAGGGGGCCGAGGGGGGACGCGCCGCGCTCCGATGTCACAGTATCGGCGGTGGCCGCCCGCCAACGCGGCGCCAGCCCAAGCGGCGCCCGCGCCGCCAGCGCCGGCGGCGGCGCCTGCCCGGCCGGCGGCGGCCTACTCCGGCAAACGTGCCCAGCGGCACTGATACAGGTACATGCGGCTAGACTAAAATATTTTTCCGAGTGTTGGGCTTCCATCACTAACAACAAGGTTGTTCTTAATTGGATTTGTAATGGGTATAGAATTCCTTTATGTAAGGACATAACGCAACGTGGGTACCACGTAATTCATTTTCTCATCATGAAATACACTTAGTATCGAAAGAAATCGAAAAATTAAAATTTTTGGGCGCAATTTCAGAATGCCAACCATGTTCAAATCAATTCATATCGAAAGTTTTTTTGACGATGAAGTCAAATGGAACATTAGATTTATTTTAAATTTAAAGCCATTTAACAAGTTTGTTCAACACGAACATTTTAAAATGGAAGACTTCAGAACGGTTTCTAAACTTATTCAACCATTTATGTATATGGCTTCTATAGATTTAAAAGAATCATATCTTCTTGTACCGATGAATGATGATCAGAAAAAACTTTTACGGTTCAATTTTGAAAATAAAATATACGAATTTAATGCATTACCTTACGGACTATCTTCGGCGCCCCGAACATTTACAAAAATTATGAAAGAGGTCATGTTATACCTTCGCAGTCGCGGTTTTTTATCCGTTATTTATTTAGATGACATATTATGTCTAGGATTAACCTATCAGGAGTGTAAGAAAAACGTCGAGACGACTTTAAAATTATTACATTGTTTGGGGTTAGTGGTTAATTATGAGAAGAGTTCATTGTGCCCATTACAAAACATTAAATTCCTCGGTTTTCATTTTGATTCCGTCAATATGACGATGTCCTTACCTTTTGAAAAACGTGTTTATATAGAAACACTCGCAAAAAAATATTATAACCTACCGTCCATCACAATAAGGGAATTTTGCCACTTTTTAGGCGTGTTAACAGCAGCTTGTCCCGCTGCACGGTATGGGTGGTTATACACTAAATGTTTGGAACGACAAAAATACCTTGCGCTTAAAAATTATCAAAATTATGAAATTAAATTTAGACCATCGAATGTGATTTTGCCCGATTTGAGATGGTGGATCGAGAATATTCACACGACACTTAAGCCACTTAATTTATAAAATTACGAGTTAGAAATTTTTCTGATGCTTCTCGGTCTGGCTGGGGCGCATTTTGCAACGGCAAACGGGCAAATGGAAAATGGAAAGATAGTGAAAAATTACAACACATTAACTATTTAGAACTTTTAGCAGTATTTTTTGGACTGAAATGTTTCGCTCGCAATTATAATGATATTAACATTTTGTTACGGATCGATAATACTACAGCTTTAAGCTACATAAAGCGAATGGGAGGGATACAGTACCCTCACCTTAATAACTTAGCCCGCGAAATTTGGCAATGGTGCGAAAAGCGAAATATTTGGCTTACCCCTTCTTACATCAATACTAAAGATAATAAAGAAGCTGACGAAGAATCGAGGAAAACAAATCCCGATATCGAATGGTCACTAAATAATAATGCTTTCCAGAAAATAGTGAATTTCTTTGGAAAACCTAATATAGACTTATTCGCTTCTCGTACCAATGCTAAATGTAAAAAATATATCTCATGTAAGCCAGACCCGGAAGCACTAACCGTAGACGCGTTTACTATACCGTGGAAAGATTTATTTTATGCGTTTCCACCCATAACATTAATTCTTAAATGTCTGCAAAAGATTAATAGTGATAAAGTTGAGGGTATTTTAGTATTCCCATATTGGCAGTCGCAACCCTGGTTTCCACTACTTAAAGCTATGCTTATATCAGACATACTTTTTTTAGAGGCAAATACGGATATGTCCATATCTCATTCCAGGAATCACCACTTCACCGACCTTACCCTGGGTGTAGCCAAGCTCTCCGGGAGGCGTTTGTCAAGCGAAACGCACCGGCCGCCTCGTTAGACATCATGATAGCTTCACTAGCCAAAAATACCCTAACTCAATATAATGTTACTTACAAGCTCTGGTGGTCATATTGCGATAATCATTCTATTGATCCCTATACACATTCCATATCCAATGTAATAGCCTTTTTAACTGAACAGTTTAACCATGGTCAGGCCTATGGCAGTTTGAATAGTCACCGTTCCGCACTTTGCCTACTTTTAGGAAACGATCTCGGCTCTGATCAACAAATCAAAAGGCTGCTAAAAGGGGCCTTTAGATTAAGACCTTCCTTACCAAAATATGGTTTCACTTGGGACCCCCAACTTGTGTTAAACTATGTTTCTAAATGGGTGCCCAATGAAGATCTGGATCTTCAAAAATTAACCAAGAAAATGATTATTATACTCGCTTTAAGTACTGCTCATAGGGCTCAAACCTTGTCATTAATCAAATTAGACGATATCGTACAAAATGTAAACGGCATTCAAATTATGATTAAAGATTTAATTAAAACTTCATCGGTCAATCGAGATCAACCGATACTGTTCCTACCGTATTTCACTGAAAACTTAAATATTTGTCCGGCTACTACCATAAGAGCCTATATATCAGCCACCGAATCCATTAGACCTAATTCCATAAAAAACTTCATATTAACAACTAAACAACCCTACCGCGCGGCAAGCGCACAGACTATTAGTCGGTGGATAAAGCAGGTGCTGGCTGAAAGCGGCGTGGATGTGGCACAGTTTAGCGCACACAGCACTGGTCACGCTGCGACATCCGCAGCGCACACAGCCGGCGTCTCGCTTGACATTATACGTAAAACCGCTGGCTGGACACACAGGTCCCAGACTTTCGCTAGGTTTTACAATAGGCCATTGGCCCAAGAAAATAACTTCGCCGCTGCTGTATGTTTACCCAATAAAAGTTAAATTATTGTTAAGTTAAACTTGGTTACAATGTTGATTAATAGGACAACCCAATTTGTAATTGACTAAATACCTTTTTTTTCTGAAATTATAACAACTTATGATTTAAATTGTATCTGGTGATTATTACAGAATTGTAATTATGATGATTAAAATAGAAAATATATTATGAAATCATTAAATACTTATTTTATTCATAAAAGCATATTTAACCATTAACAAAATTCCTTACTCTAAATATCTACATTGTGGTATTTATATCTGAAGAATGAAGCGAATGAAATATAATAGGTGATCAAACGAACTTCCAAGTGAAGTTCGATCACTATTATATGAATTCGCTTCATTCGAAGATATAAGAACCCTCCCTGCCCAAACCCCCTAGTAAATTTTGTTAATGAACTCTAAAATAAATGAACGAACGCGACGATGGGCGCGGTCGAGCAGGGAGCGTTAAAAAAAAATATACAGTGATACCCTCTAAAAGTGCGAGTTGCCAGTAAGATGAAAAGAAACTACATTGTGGTATTTATATCTTCGAATGAAGCGAATTCATATAATAGTGATCGAACTTCACTTGGAAGTTCGTTTGATCACCTATTATACTTCAGGATTCTTCCTTCGATATTAGTACTATTAACACATGTAGTATCGCTTGCATGTATCACCACTTAGCACGTTATTTTAGAGTAATAACCTAAAAAACCTAAAAATAGAAGGTATTTGATTTAGAATTGACAGATACTTTGACATTTCCGGCTCGAATTCTCCTCGCCGCCATTCGGCGCCAACCTTTTCATTCGCTTTTCGTGCTTCGCCACGGACGCACGCATACAATCTCAAAGTGAGAATTCTTCAGAATTATATTTTATACAGTGAAAATTTAATTATACTTAGTTAAAATGCTTCGTGCAGAAAGGGAAAAAAAAAAAGATTTCAAGACGGAAGAGGACAAGAAGAAGAATACAAGATGGAGAAACACTATTAAATGTGTAACTGCCATTTTGGGCTTTTACCGTTTACTTGGCTTGAATGCGTAACTGCCAGACTGGGCTTTTACCGTTTACTTGCCTTAACTGCATAATTGTTTGCTTACCTTTATGAATGCGTAACTGCCATACTGGGCTTTTACCATATATATTTATTTTACTTTAATGTACATGAGTACAAAAAGAGCGGACTTAATGCTAATAGCATTCCCTCCCAGACAACATTGTTTGCTGAGATTTAAAAATGCGTAACTGCTACACTGGGCTTTTACCATTTAATTATTTAATTTGTCTGACACGAACTTACCATACTGGGTACTTTCTGTCATAAGGCATGTGTCTAATAAGGCATGAACCAATTATCTTTTGCACTCGAAATAGTCACACTGGACTATTTCACCGCATAGATAGGTCAGACAACGCAACTGCAACAAGTGCAGCAACTCAAAGTGCCCCTGATTACGCGACAGTGTAAAAAGCAAGCTGCCCTCAAAGGTTACCATGTTGGAACCGTTGCCGAGCACCAATCGGGTGACTCCGCCGTCCGCCGAATTCGCCGCCATCCGCCTTCCAGCCAGGCGGCTGCTCTGCTGGAGCTGCAACAGCAGCCCTGACAACAGCTTAGTTCATCAGGTATGAATTTTGATATCATAGATATCCTTGGTGTTGCGTTGATCCCAACGGAATAATAGAGTACCATCGGTACTGAGATAAATTTTTGGCTTGCAAAATTTATATAACATAATTATGTATGATTTTATTATACACATTGTTACAACTGTAACGAAAAACTGCCAGTATAACGTTCATAAGCAGAGCTATAAATAAATGCTAAAATTTATCAACTTCATGGAACCAGATAATAAGTTATACAGCAACTAGCTGATACCTGATATTTCACAATTTTTATGTGAAATAGCTTCTATTAATATAGGTACGCCTAACATGAGCCTGCTGATAGAAATTTCAATAAGAAATTGAATAATAGAATCCATACATTTTGTTATCCATAAATACAGTAAGTGTTTATTACTGTGTACCACAGTTTTAATAAGTATAAACTTTAAACTTTTGCCTTAACTAGGAGATCCTATGTTTCAGGCTTATTATTTATGTTTAATCACTAACTAATTAGTATGTTTATTTCAAAGCTATGCCCTTGTAAAAAGTAAAAATTACCTGTCTATTAATTTTCAAATTGAATTTGTGTGTGTAAAACATAAATTGATTGATCTTAATGATAATGATTCTGATGTGTAGAAATTATTAACCAAGTTAATATATATTATAGTGATAATGAAGCTTAAGGAGCAGCTTTCCAATATAGAACACCTTTTTTATGACAGTAATTTAAGACAGTGTTTTGCACTTTATACATTATACAATGGGGCATTGCAACATTCATTTGTTGTGCACAACATACATTTTATTATAAACAGAAGGTATATGGTCAACTCAAGTGTAATTGATGCTGTCCACTTAAAAGGCCACCAACAGTTGAGTCGAATATAAATGATGCATTAGCCACAGGCCTGAGGTTAACGATATTGATCAACGAAAAAACTGTAAGTAAACCGGGCGCAGTACTTAAATAAAACAGAAAACTGATTTACATATTTATTTGCTGGTACATTTTGTTTTAAAACAATTTAAACTTGAAAACAACAAACGAAACATGCAGACAGGTATACCATATGCTTAATTCCGACGGCAAACGAATATCCAGACGCGGTGACGAAGCCCCATCAACGTTTTCTTTCGTCGATAGCAGCAGACCCGCAGGCGGTCGTTACGGTCAATCGAAACAGTTGCCGAGGAATCGAGGATACATTCGTCAACATTCACATTCGATCATCGTGCGCGGGGTAAGGATACTCGTAAGGATGTGGTGCAGCATTTATCTGTATTCAGCGAATGCAGGCAGTGGTCGCCAACTATAGGCACATAGGCGTCCACATAGTTGTTTGGTCTAAATTCGACATGTGTGAAAATACTATTTTCACTGCGCTAGGAGGGCACCAAGATTATTATTATTTTCTTTTATACTCACTCGTACTCACTTGTGCCATCTCCAGAGATATATATTAAATTCTAACATTAATTTGACTAAAATTCGGGTGAAATACATAACAGCCACATAATACGTATGTATATTAGTGACAGACAATAATTTGTCAACTACACATTAAGTTGAAGGTTCAACATCTCTGTTCGAGGAAAAAAAAATGTTTTATCAGGTTGTCATATCGGGTTTAGTTAAAATCTAACAGAAGTCATATTAGTATAAACTGTAAAAAGGTTATCCTATAATAAGAATAAAAAATGCTTATTGTTTATAACAAAATACATTCTAGAAATCCCAGAAGTCGCAATATTATAAATAGTATAAAAGTTAACCTATATTGAAAATAAGAAATGGTTATTGTTTGTCAGAAAACAAGAATACAACACAGAAGTCTTTGCATTTTAGAAATCCCATCAACTCTATGGTTTTAATATTGGAAAAGTAATAGAAATATACGAATTTAAATTCTTAACTTTTGGGTATTGTAGTGCCCATATTTTGTACAAAATTTATGCCGCCAGCTACGACTTCTTAGACAGCATTATCTCCCTGTTATATTGGACATAATATTTACTCTAACAATGTGTCTCAGAACATTTTTTAAAGAATTGAGATACACAATAAATTTAAACACATTTTTTTTATACAACTACCTTCACAACTTTCCATTAAGGTCTTTTACAAGAAAAACATTCACAAAACTGCAAAATAAATTATGACTATTTTATGAATGTATTAAACCTGTAGATACCGGTATAATATTATATTTTACTTTATTTAGTTGAATGTCATCGATACTTACACCGAATTAGAGAAGACATAGTTGTGGAATATTTTTCTCTGGTACCTCTCAACAACGGGGTAGACTGGGGGACACTTGTGGCCAGGAATCAAAACATTGAAAAATAATCGCATATGAATTATCTAGCTAGAACATGTAGCTTATTATATTTTCATTGCTTTTTTTTATTATTGTATTCGGTGTAAAGTATTCTAGTAGTTATTATTTGATTCACTTATTCAAAAAATTATTACCAGTTTTGGTATTTTCGGATTGAAATTGAGTAAATTCGAATGCAAGTCGAATTAGGTAGTAGAAATAAAATATAGTAGAAATATTTTTCTTCATTCCTAGCATTTGGATCCCAAAGCGATTATTTTTTAATTTTAGATTTTAGCATTCACAACGCTATTTTTGTTTAGTGCCTATTTTATTTACAAAGACAATTCTGTCACTATCAATCGAACAAGCTATTATTTTTATTCTTTTGTACCAGTTTCTTAGTGTTACAATTCTGCCATCATGATCGTCACAATTTTAAGCCTTGATACCCATTGTTTACATGTAATATAGTGTCTATTAAAGTACTAACATCCTATAACTTCCAATTCCAGGGACGGAAATTCATCGCACAAATAGACTGGTTTGTACAACATTATCAAGGTGATATTATTTTACAGGTATATAGACATACAAGACATACAAGCTTAAATACTATGTTATTTAAGCTTGTATGTCTGCTGATACTATCAGAAAGTACAGAGCTTGGTTATAAAAATGGTTCGATTATTCACCAAATAACAATATAGACATAATAAACACAGAAGTGTGTAAGACAATTATTAGTATTATTTAATATTGGATTCATTGTTAATTTCACAATATGAGCTAATCTCAAGGTTTAGTATCGAATTTAACTACGCCTTGGCGTAGACTTACATTGCTCAAATACAATGGATATCTTAGATTTCTTATTACTATTTATTAAATATTTTCTAATTAGTTTTTTTTCTAACTTTTCTAACTTAAAAAAAAAAGTGTCACATTGAGGTACCTTGCCTATTGCACATAGAATGAAAACAATTATTAATTATTTGTTTACTTCAAGTATGAAACATGAATTCTTCTTAGTTTGACATAAACCATTCTATAATTACCTTCTTTTTCGAGAATGCTACATATTATTATTATAATAAACATTTCATAATCACTTCTTTTTATTTATAAATATAAAATAAAAATAGTAATACATATTAAAAAAAAAAAAAAAATTCTTATATGTAGAATAGATAATGGATTACTGAAATGTAAAATTCAATGATAGTGGAGTAGACTCAAATCCATGGTAACCAGTTTTAGCACTCGATGTACGCCGATACCTATATATAAATGTTATGGCTATGTAGCCATAACATTTATTTTTTTATTATAGAAATTCCACGTAACACGGTGGAATGGTAGATAATTTCACTATCTTTGCAAGATATCATCGATTAATGATAATTAAACTGAATTTTCCTAACGAATCTTGCTTATTTTTTTTTTTTGGTTCCAACCATCTATATGTACCATATTTGCTACCAAAACATTAAGAATTATGTTAAATGTGACTGATTTTCTTTTTTAAATTTAAAAGACTAATTACACAAGAGATGATATTTCCATTTTCTTATATAATGCTTCAAACATCGAATAGTACTAATATCGAAGGAAGAATCCTGAAGTATAATTAATGATTAAACGAACTTACCTGTAAGTGAAGTTCTATCATAATTATACGAAGGATTCTTCCGAAGATATTAGTATAGAGTCCCACCCTCCCTACTGCTTATTGTTAATTACAATAAGTGTTCACCCACTGAAGAAAATGAGGAAATATCATACGATTTGGACTTTAAACTAAATGAAAAGGTTGGCGCCGAATGGCGGCGAGGAGAATTCGAGCCGGAAATGTCAAAGTATCTGTCAATTCTAAATCAAATACCTTCTATTTTTAGGTTTTTTAGGTTATTACTCTAAAATAACGTGCTAAGTGGTGATACATGCAAGCGATACTACATGTGTTAATAGTACTAATATCTTCGGAAGAATCCTTCGTATAATTATGATAGAACTTCACTTACAGGTAAGTTCGTTTAATCATTAATTATAAATAATATTTTTCCGTGCCCGCGGTTCCTGTAAGGTTATCAATAATGGTCCCGGAAAATGAACTGGAGCTAAAAATTTGGGAAATGTGTACCCGACTTTTTTGTCTCAATTAATAAGGCAGAATTGAGTCGGGTAGGGTCATCTTAACAAATTATATTATCTGACAAAGACTGGAGAAGAAAATTTAATAAATTTTCAATATTTAAAACACACACAAAGACACACACACACACGCACACATGTATTTAGAATGAACAAAATAAGTATGTGTAAGTAAACTAAAATTTTAAAATTATTAGCACGTAAGTAAGTACTAAAATCTTTTACTCAAAAATGCTTGTAATATGGTCATTATTTTGACAACCTTCTTTGAGCAAAGTCGGGGTTGCCGCGCTCCTCCGATTGAGACGCGGCAAAGTTGTATGAGATTTCATTATTGTCTTGTTTTAGCTACCAGCAATTTCCTTTGAGAATCCATTATTGTCGAGTTTTGTTTCAAATATAGAACGCCACACCTATCGTATCGTTGTGGTAAGCGCGGTGAGCCGCCATTTTCAATCCCATTCTTTATCTGCGCGGGTGTTGTACATTGAGGGGAGAAAACCCTATTACACAGGTGATATTTGTATTTTTATGTAAAATTTGTATGGAAAAATATAAAAAACTCGCACTTGACCGTTTTTTGACCTTTCATTAAATACCTTTTGACCACTTCCGGGGTACCTTAGGGGGTTGAATAAAACCTTATTTTTTGGCTCCGACGCACCGTTTCTGAGATATTTGCATTTTTGTATTTTTTTCGAAATTAGGTTATACTTGGTTATACGTACCCACTTTAGTAGTAGTTAGTACTCGCATTTTTGAGTAAAGCACTATACAAGCCTTGGTCCACAATGACTGCACTGCTGGCCACGTTATGATGGCCTCGAGCTAAGCTTAACTACGCTCTCGGCCTTCAAGCTTGGTCATCATTGCAGCCCTTGCTGTCCGCGCTATAAAGGGCTCGACCTCCGGTCTCGGCCTTTATTTCAGCTTGGCCATCAAGGGCTGCAATGCTGACCGCGCTGTGACGACCTGGACCTGCGCTAAGCTCCGCTCTCGGCCATCATAATCGCTGCCAGCAACGCAGTCATTATATACCGCAGCAGTAATGTACTATAACGTCTTAATGGAGGACCGGGGATGGATTATTAATTTACTAGCGTCCGCCCGCGACTTCATCTGCGTGGAAAGTTTTTTATTATCCCTCAGGAACAATACTTTTTATATATAAAGGGTACCCGTCCTTCTCTGTACCCTTGACAACGTTTTCATGAGGATCGGTTCAGTAGTTAAGATGTGAACAAACAAACAAATCAACCAATAAACGAACTTTCACATTTATAATATTAGTAAGGATACAATAATATTTTTTTAATAAACAAACTATGAAATATTGCGACGTTACCTCGCAAAGCAGGTGAAAATGAAGCTTTCTCACGTTTAATTACGACAATAATTTAGAAAACATACCCTGATTGTTTCCCATAATGTAATTCATAGAACACTTTGTATAATTCTCCCATACATTGCGCTTGTTATAAGTAGTGTTAACGTTAGCACTCCTATGAGCACCGCACTGGATAGATGACATAGATATGTGATTGAGTACTCGCTTTAATTGATACTACCGTTATTGTGTATAGTGATAGTGTAAATAACCACACGTGACCTTGATTATGCTGTTTTACTCAGGTTGAGAAAATTCTCAGTAGAAACTTGAATTAACGTAGTGTATCAGTGATTTTCTCACACATACTTAATATCTGCTTTGATTAGATACTATTATCTAGATACTATAGTGATTGAAATTTATACTTGGTTTTATAGGTAAGGATAAGGTAAAAAATATGTATATTATATTCATTAAGAAAACGGCGGAAACCGATTCTTTTTGCCTGAGGCTTTGAGTCGATTCCAAATTTATTGAAATCCTTCTGGAATCCATTATAAGTTGCCGCTAGAGGAAATGAGATTTATTTTTGCCTGATACTGTCAACTGACAAACTTTATACTTAAAGGCGTATAGAAATTGCTTGTCTACTTGTCTAAAGAAAAGCAAATTTTCGCTGACATTCACAACAAGCAATGTCAAATTTTATCCCCAAAATTTTTAATATCTTGTTATATTTGGACATAAACTTGCTATAAAAATTAATTATGGCGAAATCAAAATTTAAAAACATGTATTTTGTGTGTGTGTGTGTGTGTGTGTGTGTGTGTGTGTGTGTGTGTGTGTGTTTGTCTAAATGTGTGTGCGGATAGCGTCCCCGTCAAAATACGTATGACGTCACAACAAACGGTTGCCATGGTTTCCATTGCACCGTTTTGACGTTTACTCAATCGGGAAATAGAATATGAATATAAGATTCTTGATCGGGAACTATATAGTTGCCACTTTAAGGTAACAAACAAAGAATGAAGGATTTTTTTTTCATCCATGAGTGATCATCCATCAGTGATGGATGACATGCTGGAACCACGTAAATACTTATATCAGTGCTAAAACCTTTGATACCGCATTTACACTCTCGCGCGAGCCACGAGACGAGCCGCAAGACGAGCCGCGAGCCGCGACGTGCGCTCGTGGCTCGTCACGCGACTCGTCTCGCGGCTCGCAGAGCTCGCGCATAGTGCTCGCGTCAGGAGCGGTTTTTTGGGCATGAGTCAAAGAGGCTCGCGCGGGACGCGAGCGGATTAGCAGACTTGATCCCAAGGAAATTATAAGTACTTCGTACAACAAGAAGGTGCACGCCGTATTTCTGTGTATACGAAAATACACTTTATTTTTAAGAGACTAAGGTTTATATTTCAATTGAAAAAAATTGCGGTCCAGTTGAGATAGCAAGTACGAGCCGAGGGTGTCTCTTGCATACGAGATGTCTTATTAAGAAACAATTAAGGTGACAACAATTTTCCGTTTCATTGGATTATTTAAAACGTTAGTAAACCTCAAAGTAAACTATTTTAACATTGGAAATGTTTTTTCGATCGCTTCTGTATAGGGCCCCATTTTCGGTAAAAGTGCGAAATGCCGATATTTCCGTTATTTGTAGGTCAATGTGGTTAATTGAGATATCAAAATATTTGTATTTACAAGGCCAACAATTTACAAAAAAAAATATTTATGTAGTCATATAGTCTTTATGCTAAGATTTGAACTCAAGTAGTAAAAAAAAGTTTCTTTTATTTCAATGTAGATACTTTTTGCATTAGGTACAAATATTTTTCGATTATTTCAATAGTCAAGTTGGTAATAGTGGATTATTTTTTTACATCCCAAACGAAATCATTCATTTCTGAACAGAAGTGACCAAAGATAATAATACTCTATACATCAGTGACAAGACACTAGTAGTAGATAATATTATTCAAATAAGTTCTTTTTTCGAGTTACATTTTATCTGGATCGTTATTGATAAAACATTCAAAAGCAGCATCCCATAATATTCAGCTATTTAACAAAAACGATCCATGCGCCCATTTCTGCCATTTTCATAATAAAATTGTATAGTATGTATAACACAACTTAATACCATATGAACTGAGAAAAAATACCTAATAATAAACACAACCATAAACACTCTCAGTGTAATAATGTTCGATTAACTTTTAATGGCCTGTATCTCAAAATCAACTCGAAGTGGATTGGATCCTTTTTTAGGGTTCCGTAGCCTAAATGGCAAAAAACGGAACCCTTATAGATTCGTCATTTCTGTCTGTCTGTCTGTCTGTCTGTCTGTCCGTATGTCACAGCCACTTTATTCCGAAAGTATTAAGACTACACAGTTGAAACTTGGTAGGTTGATGTATTCTGTTAACCGCTTAACGAATTTAATACAAAAATAAGAAAAATAAAAGATTAAGGGGGGGCTCCCCATACATGGAACTGAAACTAAAAAAAAATTTTTTCTTCTAACCAACACGTGTTGGGTGTATATAGATAGGTCTTTAAAAATTACATTAAGATTCCTAAGACAACTTTTTCTCAAAGTCAACCGTTTGAAAGATATTCACCGCCAAAGTGGTAAAATGTGTGTCCCCCCCCTTTAACTTTTGAAATAAGATAGTGAAAAATCTAAAAAAAATATATGCTGTAGATCTTAATAAACACTTTCAACCAAAATTAGTTTGAACGAGATATAATAATTAGTTTTTGAGTTATAGCACATTTTCCCAAACCGCAAATATAACTTTGTCATTCATACCAACACTGTGAAAAACAAAGTTATTTTTACAGACGAAAAATTATAGGTGGTATTAAATATGGTATGGTATAAGGTAACTACGGAACCCTATGGCGCGTGGCCCGACACGCACTTGGCCGGTTTTGCGTAACTATACTACTACTGCTAGTTCTAAGTATACTGCTATAGCACTTAGCAGTATAGTGCTTATATAGTAGTATAGCGTTGAAGTGCTTGAGCACAATTTTTGATATCCAATCAAATCAACGAAAGTATTTTTTTAGGGTATTTAATTTAGTTAAAATGGTATGTTTTGCTTTACTGTTTTTCTTGTTTTCTTTTACTTATTTATGTTGTCTGTTTTAAATTACAATGTAGTACCTTTAAGGATGTTTCAAAAGTTTGAAAAAAAAAATACTATTCACAGTAGATTCTGCTTGTGGATTTTTTGATAAACGAAGTGTCATTGCGTCAGTGTTGCGACTGTAAAAAAATTGAGTTGCCGTATCTAAAAACAGAAATTGCCGTATTTATGAAAAAAAATACAAAATTGACGTAAATAATTTATTTCTATGATATGGTTATGAAAACCCGTATGCCGTATAATCTGAAAAAATTAGAGAATGCCATATATGTATGTATCAATCACATCACAACACTGCATTGCGTAAATGCGTACTTAATAGGTACACATACTCAATATTCCACATACTATGAAATATGTCCGGAAAGACGCCGAAGTTGAGTAATAATTGTATTTCACGAGACTTGTAGAGTATTATGCAATAAAGATCTCAGTTCGCGGATACTCTTAGATCCTGTTAACCTGGATCCACAAAGTATGTATTTGTTAACACTTTGTATACGTTTGCTAGTCTAATAGAGTTTCAATGTGTTGACGGAATATGTGTATTATAAATTACTAGCGGCCGTCCGCGACTTCGTCTGCGTGAAAAGTTTTTTTGCTATCCCTCGGGAGCAATACTTTTTTTCTGGATAAAAGGTATCCTATGTCCTTTTCTGTACCCCTGACAACGTGTATGCAAAATTTCATGATGATCGGTTCAGTAGTTAAGACGTGAAGGCGTAACAAACAAACAAACGGACTTTCGCATTTATAATATTAGTAAGGATGTATCGGCATTCAGGGTTTTCATACAATATTTTATAATTTTTTTTTTTATTATCAAGGTCTCAGGATGGTTCAATTCAGAAAACTAACTATTCTGTATTATCTCAGGTTTGGGTGTTTTTGATATACCGTTGTTGCCTCGGATTTCCTTATGGAAATAAGGTGCTAACAAGTGTTTTAATTACTTAGGTACTTTGGAATTGGGGCAATGTACCTATGTCATAAATGTTCAACTTAAAATTTTATAATAAATTTTGCTGCTCTTAAAAAAGCAAATATGACTTCTTAATTATAATGAAGGCATAGTTTCTACCACAGAAAATATATATTAAAAACACGACTAAAAAGATAAATAACAAGGTGTCATTGCAGTCGTGGGACCGTTTTTAACCGACTTCAAAAAAAGGAGGAGGTTCTCAGTTCGTCGGAATCTTTTTTTTTTTTTATGTATGTTACTCGATTACTCGAAGACGGCTGGACCGATTTGAAAAATTCTTTTTTTGTTTAAAAGTATATACTTCCAAGTTGGTCCCATTGTCATAAAATCAGGATCTGATGATGGGATCCTGGAGAAATCGAGGGAACTCTTCTATTTTAGTATTTTCTTAAGTAACTTGTGCATTTGCTTTCGAAAAGTACCATTTTGGTGAAGTGGAACTGATGATGAAGACCAGCATAGATGATCATCGGAACTATTCAATACTAAGTAGTTCACTGGTACAATACGATTACTTTAATATGGTTGCTAGGCTATTTATGCTCATCATAATTCATATGGTGAAGTGGAGCTGATATTGAAGTACCAGGAGAACTCCTCAACAATAAACGCCCCTGCGTCGGGAAAAACAGTACTATGTAAAAGGTGATGAACCTTTGACATAAGGCTATTGTAACTTAGATAATATCATCACCAAATATACTTATTACAAAAAAGTTTAAAATAAAAAGTTTTTAATAAAAACAAAACCTCCTTCAAAAACCTGAAAATAATCTAACAAAAAACAGCTTCAAAAATAAATTAATGGCTTTAAAAAGCAAGAAATAAAATATTGAAATCTGCATAATAACTAACTCGAAAGTTTGTATGTATATCTTATATTAAACAACGTCTTATGAAGTCGGGTGGGGTTTAAACCCATGATTAAAGTTTAGATATATTAGTTTAGATAAAAAATATCCTTTGTTCCCCCTCCACCCGACTTCAAAAGGCGTTGTTTAATATAAGATATGCATACAAACTTTCGAGTTAGTTATTATGCAGATTTCAATATTTTATTTCTTGCTTTTTAAAGCCATTAATTTATTTTTGAAGCTGTTTTTTGTTAGATTATTTTCAGGTTTTTGAAGGAGGTTTTGTTTTTTGTGGAACAATTTTCAATTAAAGAGGTCCCCCGACTGCAATGACACCTTGTTATTTATCTTTTTAGTTCGTTTTTGGCACGGCAGTCGTGTTTTTATATTTTTTTAATTTATTTATTTTTATTTCACACATTTTAGTGACAAATTATATAGTTTTGAAATATGCTCATTATGGCCTTTCATTTGATGCCCATATTGTAATAATTGAAGAAAAACATATTTTTTTCACATTCGAAAATGGCGTGCTGCAGTCACCCTATCAACTTTTTTCAAAAAAAATATAGTCAGTGTCACTCGGAATGATGTAAGGATTCTAACGATACCCCATACATCCAAATCCGTTGAGCCATTTAGAAGTTATGGTGGAATAAAGAAACTCACATACACACAAACATACATGAACCCTGAACACATATACACTCCTTTTTGGGCAGTCGTGTAAAAAAGAAAACAATGACTGTGGTTTAACTGAGCGATTTCTACATACATATTTTTAAAACGTTTTCCAGCTTCTTGAATACACTTCCCCGATGTTCAGTGACAGTTATTTTCATCATATAATAACACTGATGGTATTACAAAGAGCATTAAACTGTGGGATATAAACTCTGCAATATAAACGCAATCGTTAAACAGAGTCAACGGACCATAACTTTATTTAACTTTCACATAGACAGGTGCTTAACCAATGCGATGGAAAACAGCTATACGAACCAATTTAACATTATTTGATTCAAAGTCAAGGTTTAAAGTTGTTTGAATAATTCCGCAGATTGTATGTTGACGTATACTTTTATCATACTTTTTTGAACAAAAGGGATTGCGTGGGAACTTTGGACTGACAAGCAGTCATTGTACCCTAAGTTAACAAACTTCTTTCTTCCAAATGTAATTTGCAAAACTTTATTTGCAGATCAACATGCAAGTAGATTATTGATAATATACTTTCAAATTAGGTAAGTACACTGATATTATGTCATTTTAATATTAGGGTTCCGTACCAAAATGGTAAAAAAGGATCCCTTATGGTGTGACTCAGTCTGTCTGTCTGTCTTTCATAGCTGGATATCTCGAGAACTATGGTATCAACTTGAAATTTAGAATAGTTTGAGATGACATTTGCCCAACTATTTTGCAAATAAGAAATAAATAAAAAAGTAAATATCTTTTTTACAACAGGGACTGAAAAGGGGTCTTGAAAATTTTAAGTGTAGCTGCTAGGGCATGTGGGGTATCATATGAAAGAACGCCGTTTGCACGTTTTCAATATTTTTTTTGATTTAGGCCGCATAGTTTTCGATTTATAATGAAAAATGTAAAAAAAATACAGTTCCCCCCTTATCTCCGAATTTTGCAAAGAAAAAATCTGAAATAATGCTATGTGTTATCAGTTTATCTTTTTTAGAAATTAATCAATTTCTAAAAAAGTTAACATTAGTTCCACTATCAGTCAAGAGATGGCGCTGACCTAAAACTGCAATACTAATTTTAATATTTTACTCTGTAGTGTGGTTTAATGGTGCAATTTTGATGGTACGGAACCCTCGGTGCGCGAGTCCGACTCGCTCTTGGCCGGTTTTATTATTATTACTAGCGTTCAACTCAACTTTAAAAAGCATAATGATATACTTTCACGCGTTTTTATTTATGTCTATGGTTGATATTATATTATAATAATAATTGTGCGGCATTCCTAGTTGCCTGTTAAAATTAGGTGTAGCTGGTAGCTATTGCTTAAACCCTGAATAATAACACCTAGAAGCCGTGTCCTCGTACGCAAAGTGAGGCAACTAATACTGAGCCAAAATGGCTTACTTTTCAGATTTATATCCTTCATACGTTACCTAATCGTAACTAAAATCCAATAATATAGTAACTAATCTCCTTAATGTAGGAAAATTGAAACTGTTTTGTACTTATTCGGTATGATTAGGTAATAATGTAGAATCAAAATCTGAAAACGGAGACGTTTTGGCTGTTTTAGTTGCCTCACTTTTGACAGTGCGCTTTATAGAAAGTTTTCGTTCTAGATGTTATTATTCTAAGGTTAAACCTAGATGTAAGTAACCGATTTGTTCACGGCTAAAACTAGTTAGGTGAAGCCGCACTTCGGGTAGTAGGGTAGTAGCCATAACATAATTATGTGTACCACTGGACATATATCTATCTAGGTATGTTTGTATACATGTTGGAAATACATGGGTTAGTATTAAAAAAAAACAATAGGGATAGCATGAGAACTTTGAACTGCATGTAGTCACTGAAGCATAAAGACCATAAAAATATGCAACAGGTATTATCACATATCATATAAAGTGTTTAAACAGTGACAAACAAGTTGTAGGAACTAAACAGGAGGCTTAAAAGACGAGATTGTATGTTCATTGTATTGTTCATAATATCTTTCATTTCCCAAATCGGTAAATGATTTTATGAATCATAATTTAGATTAAATATTGTTGATATCGAATATAAAATTAATTGCAGACGTTTCACTGGGGTTTTCAATGGATTTCAGCTATAAAATAATTAAATTTTTCATTTAAAATTACTTACTTAGTACTTCTCTTAGCAACTTGAAATACTTTATCTTGTTCACTTACTTAAAAAGCTTTTAGATGTAAATAACTTTTATTTTAAGGAAAAGCAGAAAAATAAGCAATATTTATACAATTAATACCAAGAATGTTAAGAGACCCTGTAATCATAACCGAAACTATCGGATACCAAAATAAAAAAATCCGTAACCGTAACCAAATCCAATAAAAAAAATTCGGATTTGGGCTTACTCTAAATGATGACTAGTTTTTTTGCCTGGTTGAGCTGACACACAAGTTTTATTTAATATCCGTAACCGAAACTATCGGATATTCCGAAATAATTTCATATCTGAAACCGGTATAATATTATTTCGATATCCTTAAACCTATCTAGATCCAAAATTTCACATCCATTACATCCATGATGAATACTTTACTCTAGGCTTAATCTTCATCATCATAATTATCAGATCCTATTCAAGGTGACATTAAAAGTACCAAACATGTTCTAATATTAGAGAAGACATGACCTTAATCTCCTTGTTGTTTCGTTGAGGGACACATTGGGACGCTTTCGAGTTATTTTCTCATGATAAACAAAATGAACACAATGTTGCAATAAATCTGTTGGAAAATACGTGTTTAATTAAATGTGCTTATTTTTTTATAATGTAGGTATGTTTTTACCTATGAGTCCGGCCAACAGTGAGCTTCCCATACAAATACAAACGTTATACCAAAATAATTTGCAATTTTAGCATAATTGACCTTTCTAGTCATGTTAGTTGGATTTAGACAGTATTTGTCTGGGGTTCTATTAAATAAAAAATCCAAAAAACTAGCACAGTTCAAAATAAATGCCAATTACATTGTTTCATAGAAAACTGTAAATCGTATTAGTTTTTTTTTGTTTGGTATTTTAATTTTTTTATTTCATAGAACCCCAGACAAATACTGTCTTAATCCGAATAACATCACAAGAAGAGTCAATTATACTCAAATTGCAAATTACTTTGGCATTACGTTTGTATGGGAAGCTTACTGTTCGCCGGACTCTTAAAATTTATTCTTTTATAAGATCCGGGCACCTGGTAGATTTTCAGTGGTGGGGGTGAGAGTGGTTGAGCAACAAAGAGTCCATAAACTCCATGTACGATGACGAGATTTATGAGGATTCTAGTTCAATCCTAGGTTAAGGCGAGATAGTTTTTTTCTGCGAGGTGAAATATGAAATTGCCTTTTTTCACGCAAATTATAAGTTTTGGGACGAATAAGTCTCAAACTTTTTTTAATATAAATTGCACCAATTGCCTATTAATACCTATATTAAAACAAACTGACCGTGGTCAAGTTTCACTTATAATGAAATTAAATGACTCGTGTGTTTAACTTTGAAAAAAAAATAGTCATGATTTTTGTTACAAAAACTTTTTTTTTCTTTTGTTGTTACTTAGCCAAGACTCGACAATTTCATTTATTATTTATTGGCTAAGAGCAATAGCGCACTTGCGGGCTGGCCGCAGCGGCCAGCGAGATCGGTACATTAGTATGAAATCGCCGTAGAGCGCGCGCGTCTGGCCGCCGCGACCAGCGGCCACACCAGGCCGCGGCGGCCAACGAGTTTGAAGCGAATGGTTTTGGACGCGTGTTTGGTCGCGCACCTTGCGGCCAAGTCGCGTGACTGGCCGCGCGGCCAGGCCACAAATGCGCTATGTCTCTAAGAGTTCATACACGAGCGTGACAGTTGAATAAGTTTTGAAAACATTGATTTGTCTATAGTTGTGTTTCTACAATCTAAATACTAATAATATAGTTCGTACCTTAGAATAATAACACCTAGAACGATAGTTCTCTACAAAGCGCACTGTCAAAAGTGAGGCAACTAAAACAGCCAAAATGGCGCCGTTTTCAGATTGTTATTCTACATTATTACCTAATCATACCGATTAAGTACAAAACAGTTTCAATTTTCCCACATTTATAAAACTTGTTACTATATTATTGGGTTTCAGTTACGATTAGTTAACGTATGTAGGATTTAAATTTGAGAACTAAGCCATTCTGGCTTGGTATTAGTTGCCTCACTTTGCATACGAGGACACGGCTTCTAGGTGTTATTATTCTAAGATTCCTACTTAGTTTAACCGTAAAAGTAGTTATAATTCTCAAATTTTACATTAGATGACTAGATCTTTACTAATATTATAAATGCGTAAGTCCGTTTGTTTGTTTGATACCCTTCACGTCTTAACTATTCAACCAATCATTATGAAATTCGATGATGAAATTTTACATGCATATTGTCAGGGGTACAGAGAAGGACATAGAGTACCTTTCATTCCGAAAAAAGTATTGTTCCCGAGGGATATCAAAAAAACTTTCTATGCAGACGAAGTCGCGGGCGGCCGCTAGTTAGAAGATAAATTATTGTATTCACTTCTCAAGCTTACGCGCTCACTAGACATGAAATAAAACACTTTTTAACGGATACTAGCGCGGTTTTATTGAATGTACTTTGGTATTTAGTTGGTATTTGGTTTGATTTTTGGTTTTTCCCGACGTTTCGGCACCTTTGCAGCTGCCGTGGTCACGGGGGACTGAAGCTACCCGTGAGCCTACCCTCAAGCGATGAATTTTTTTATACGTTCAGAAATTAAAATTTAACAAAAATTTTTATTATTTTATGTTGATTTATAATTTAATTTTATGAATTATTTAATGCTAAAAGAGAGAGAATCTACTGAAACTACCACCATTTCATAAAATTGGGAGGCCCCTCCAAGAAAGAAATGGCGAAAGAAAACTTGGAGAGGGAGCCGACCTCCGTCTTTTGTATTAATTTATTTATTTGCAAAAGGAACTAACCGTATCATTAGATCTTACAGTGTGTGTAAGGGGCTTTAGCTTGTGAATGATGGGGTCCCAAGCTGGTGGAATTTTCCAACCATCATCTCTATTGAAATTAGGATATTTATTTATTTCGATAGCCTCGCGGAGCATTCTAGGGATAAATCTACGTTCCCTAGCAAGGATTTGGGGTTTGTCAAATCTAATATAATGGTTGGGCCCCTCAAAGGCGTGTTCACTCACTGCAGACTTGTTATCGCGCCTATGTTTCATGTCAGCTACATGCTCTTTGACGCGGGTCCCTATGCTTCTCTTTGTTTGCCCGATGTAGGAGAGGCCACAGTCACAATCTAGTTTGTAGACGCCTGCAGCTTGAAGGGGGATATTACACTTGACAGGTCGTAAGAATTGGTTGATCTTCTTCGGCGGCTTGAAGTAAGTTTTGATTGACGCTCGCTTCAGAATGTTTCCAATCTTGTCAGTGACACCCTTCAAGTATGGTAGGGTGGCAGGTTGACGCTCTACTGTGGCTGGTTTGGCGCGTTTTCTGTGATTGAGGTGTGGTACTTGCAACTTGTTGTTACGCAGTACTTGTTGGACGTGCTGAAGCTCAGCAGTCAGGTGTTGTTTGTCACAGATTCCGCGGGCTCTCTGAAACAAAGATTTCCCTACGGTAGCTAACTGTATAGGATGATGGTGAGAGTCACCATTAAGGTATCTGTCTGTATGGGTTGCTTTATGATACACTGTGTGGCTCAAGGTTTGGTTCGGATTCCTGATAATGAGAATGTCTAGGAAAGCTAGTTTATTGTCTGCCTCTAACTCCATAGTAAATTGTATGTTGGGGTTTATGGAGTTGAGATGGTTAAGAAATGCAGGGACACTGTCTCTAGGTAGTATTGTGAAAGTGTCATCTACGTACCGTTTGTAGAACCGGGGAGTCACTGGTGCTGTGGCTAGTGCTTTCTCCTCAAAATCCTCCATGAAAATGTCAGCAACGATGGGGGATACAGGAGAGCCCATTGCTACGCCGTCCACTTGCACGTAGAACTCCTCGTTCCATAACAGATAGCCAGATGTTAGGCATAATTCTAGTAGTTCTGCATATTCAATTGGCATGTTGTTGTCAACTAGCTTTTTCCTGATGATATCAATGCAGTCCTGTACTGGTAAGCATGTGAATAAGGACTGAACATCAAAACTAACCATAGTTTCATCATCAGCGAGATGTAGATGTTGTAGATTTATCCCTAGAATGCTCCGCGAGGCTATTGAAATAAATAAATACCCTAATTTCAATAGAGATGATGGTTGGAAAATTCCACCAGCTTGGGACCCCATCATTCACAAGCTAAAGCCCCTCACACACACTGTAAGATCTAATGATACGGTTAGTTCCTTTTGCAAATAAATAAATTAATACAAAAGACGGAGGTCGGCTCCCTCTCCAAGTTTTCTTTCGCCATTTCTTTCTTGGAGGGGCCTCCCAATTTTATGAAATGGTGGTAGTTTCAGTAGATTCTCTCTCTTTTTAGCATTAAATAATTCATAAAATTAAATTATAAATCAACATAAAATAATAAAAAATTTTGTTAAATTTTAATTTCTGAACGTATAAAAAAATTCATCGCTTGAGGGTAGGCTCACGGGTAGCTTCAGTCCCCCGTGACCACGGCAGCTGCAAAGGTGCCGAAACGTCGGGAAAAAACAAAAATCAAACCAAATACCAACTAAATACCAAAGTACATTCAATAAAACCGCGCTAGTATCCGTTAAAAAGTGTTTTATTTCATAAATTATTGTTTTTGCTCTTATGACAACTATAATGAAGTTTTGCAAGTTAACTGAATGAAGTTGCAAGTAAGTTACGACAGTTACGGGTTTATCCATCGCTCAGTGTTACTCAAACATTACGAACTTCAAGAGATTCGTATCCGGCTCAAACTAATTTAACCAGATTATACGCTTAACTAGAGAATGGCAATTGATTGTGATAAAGTACAAGTACCTATATTGTAATAAATTCTGATTTTTCACATTCACAACTGTGTGTCGCATTTTGCAGCTGATAAGCCCTCTTTCACACTTTTGAACTTTTTAAAATGTCTGCCTGCAAGAAACAAAACGATTACTATTGGCTTAGTCGGTCACCCATCCCAAACCCGACCTTTTTACAAAGTTGTTTAGCATTCGTTATCGAAGTCTCAAACGGTCACCCATCGCATACCCAGTTTTTGTAAACGTTGTTTAACATTGATTACTTCTGGCACCATCAGTCACACATCCCAAACTTGATCTTTTTTTAAAGTGGTTACCACATGGTCACCCATCACACCCGGCCTTGTGATTGTTTGTTGTAATTGTTTTTTTAAATGGCGGAGATAGTGTAAGAAGATATATTTCAGTCCGAATTTCCGGCGCTGTCTGTTCTCCTCTACAGGTCGCATTTCTCAACCGATCCCGGTGACATTTTGTGAGCAGGTCCGATAAATATATAGAATATTTTTGTCGATACAGTTTTTAGAAATTTATTAAAAATGACGGAGATATGTAAAAAACCATATTTCAGTCCAGCTTTCCGGCTGTTTGATCTCCTCTACAGGTTGCATTTCTCAACCGATTCTGGTGAAATTTTGTGAGTAGTTCGATAATTATATATCAAGCCAATTTTTCCAAATTTATAAAACAAATATTCACCCATTTCGAAAAATGATCAAAATTAGAAGCACCATCTAGCTGCAAATACTCACGTACCTACTGTGTGCTTTCAAAACTTCATGGCGACATTTTATTTTATTTTATCGCGAGGTCTACAGCTCACGGAGCCAGTACATAAGAGAAATAATCATACTTATTAGAAAAATATTAAAATAAATCGACTTACCCGTAGCCATAGTATTTGTTGTATGGTCTTTGCCTATGACACTGTGATAGTTTCACAATTCAAATAATTGCGGTATCTTTGAAAGTTATATTCAATACAAATTCTTAAAATTTTTAAGTCCCCTTAAATTATTAGCAACTTTTTATAGAAAATATGTTTAAATCACTATTCAATGAAAAGATGATTGTTTGGAAAATACAAAGAAAGTCAATAAAACTTTCTAGACAATCTAGGTATTTAGAATTTACAAAAGCCTTATTTACTGAAGTTTGTCAATAAACAATTACGAGTATTCTTTAAAAATGAGAATTAGGCCTTTGATGTTTTTCGAATACATTGTTATTCATAAAATTAACATTCTTTTTTTAAAGTTACTCATTTTAAAAATATTTAAGAAACTCATATTATGAGTTTCTAAACTAAGAAAAACCATTGGTCTAAAATTGCAGTCATAAAAAGTTGAAAATATTCAAGACAACAGTTTATTACCCGACAACAGTTTAGTACCCCGACGAACTGAAGATTGGCTGTGTAAGACCAGTGTATAAAAAGGGTAAAAAAATGATTATCTTAACTATCGACCTATAACTCTGCTTTCGTCTATAGATAAGATAGTTGAAAAGTGTGTGGGTGACCAAGTGCACGAATTCTATAGAAAGCACGAGGTAATATGTAAAAATCAGTATGGTTTCCAAACTGGCAAGGGGACTAACGAGCTCTTGTCCAAATTTACAGACGAAGTCAACTCTCACCTCGACGAAAGAAAACATGTACTTGTCTTGTTCGAAAATAATTAATTAGTTAGACAACTGCGGCATACGGGGTCCACTTTTAAGATGGTGTGAAAATTATCTACAAAACCGAAAGTTCACTGTGAAGATAGACAATGCGTATAGCGATCATAAAATTGTCACGGAGGGTACAGCTCAAGGTTCAGTGCTTGGTCCTCTTCACTTCTTATCTTACGTGAATGACCTGGAAAACTGCATAAAATCCTGCACCTGCTACCAGTTCGCAGATGATACCTGCTTGGTGGCAGCAGATAAAAACCCACAGAAAGCTGCAGATCGCATACAATCTGATCTTAATTCGCTTGCCAGGTGGTGTCACGATGCAGGACTGGTACTGAATGCCGATAAAACAAAGATGCTACATGTTAAAACACCATACTTAAAATATTCTCCATACAAAAACATCACTGTGCATGACCACAGGTTGTATGCATAGTAGAAGTAACATCAACCAGTGTGATTGTCCTGACATACAAAACGTCACCACTCAGACTTACCTCGGATTAATGTTAAATAACAAGTTGAATTGGGGTGCTCATATAGAAATCGTATGCAATAAACTCAGACAATTCCTTGCGAATATCATTATCCTCAAAGATCGAATTCCGTTTAAAATTAAGATGATGCTGTATAACTCACTGGCTGAATCTTATATTCAGTATGGCTTAAGCAGCTTTGGTCGTACTTAAAACTCTTATATTAATCAAATATTTAAACTACAGAGAAAAATCTTACGAACTATTGTGTCAGCAAAAGTTAAGCAGCAGTTTTACTACGACGATGATGGTCTTTTCAAATATTGTAAAGTTATACCGATCTAAACTCGGATCAAGTACGCCTTAATGAAAAAAAATATTTTGACCCAAAATATCAAAATAAAGTGGCACGTCCTGTATGCACGCGATCCGCCGCTCGGAATCAGCTGAGTACGATGAGCCGAGCCAAGACGAACAATATCTGCGGCGAGCGCACCACAGCTTACCTGGTTCCTCGATTAATTAATGAACTGAATTGCGGAATATCATCAACGCACAAAATATTAAAGTTAAACTAAAAAGTCACTTTTTACAATAATTAAATGTCTTAATCATTGCGTTAATTAAATATCAATTGATTTTTTATTGGCGTAATGACTAGTGTTTTAAAATAACACGTAATTTAGGTAAATAAATTACTTTAGTTAGTTAACGGATAAATTGTATGTGTTGTAATGTAACATTAATTCTTTATTGTTATATTTTTATGCTTTTAATAAAGTAAGTATCGACTCTGTAGGCTCTAATAGCACTCACTATAAACCTCAGTGGTTTACGTTGTGCTTTTTGAATTTGTTTTTCTATGTATCTATGTTAAAACTGATAAATAAATAAAATAAAAAAAAATTGATTGTCTTAATAAAGTTGAACTTAAGTTTTGTACTTGCTTATAGCAATTATACAGGGTGTTGATGAATGCACCAAAAATGGTAAAACCGTTTCTTCGGACCATCAAACTGAATAACATTTACTATGGGACCAACTCTAAAATCGCGAAAAATATCAGCTGTTTCATACATTTTGATATTTTCGTTATTAATGTTTGAATGAAGTAGCTGATTTTTATCGCTATTTCAGAGTTTCTCCCATAGTAAAAGTTGTTCAGTTTCATTGTCCAAAGAAGCTATTTCCCATTTAAAAACTAAAGTTCATTCATTAACACGTTGTTAGATTCAAATGTTTCAATGTTAAGGCTGTAGAGTCGCATCACGTTCCATTTTTAACCGACTTCAAAAATTTGAATTTGAAAAAAATTTAAACAATTCAATAAGTAAAAAAATACTTCCAGCTCCACCCGACTTCAATAGACGTGTTTTAATTAATCGATTTGAACATTATTTCTTGCTTTTTATAGAGCTGCTTTTTAAGATTTTTGAAGGAGGTCTTGCTTTTTTTAAAATAGCTTTTTTAAATTTTCAATACAAATGATCAAAACAACTCTGCGCGAGCCGTAATGAGGGCGAACTTTGAAAATTCCTATTAAATTATTAAATAGATATAAGTATATATGCAAAACACGCAATATATTAGACAAATACCTCATTATTCCAAGGAAAAATTAAAAAGTACTTTAGATTCTGTAAATACCAGTAAAAAAACATGTCAAAGTGTACCAATTTGAGCATTTTTTAATATTTTATTTCTCTGTGATTAAAAGCATTTTTTCAAATTTTTTATCTGTAGGGAACTCATTGACAATACAAAAAAATAAGTAAAAAAATAAATATGAGTCGTATTCTTATTTGTTATACAGCAGAAAAGTTTTTGAAAAATACCTCTGACAAGTAAATTTGAAATTCCACTTGAACAGATTGTCTTCGTTTTAAAAGACCTGACAATTTATTTTGTTTTTCTCTCTATACGGCACTAATTTAAGAATTTTGCTTCCTAAAACTAAAGTTTACATCAATAGTAATGCTTTCATTCTTTAGATAACTTCATTGGAAAAACACTAATTTCGTTGAAATGCAAATATACAGCCTTAAGTGAAATTATGGTTCAACTTTTTTTAACATAAAACCAATAATAGTAAAGTTACGGCCCAGTTTTTTATTTCGGCATAAGTCACGAAGTCGTGACCTTTTTTCAAATAAGGCTAAAAGATCTATTAGAATAGAACACATTCGGTACATTTCTTTTGAAATACAGTCGTTTACAAATCTTCTTTGGCGTGCAATATAAAACTAATAAAAAAAATATCTTTGAGATTGCGATTTCACATTATTTAATAAAACTTATCAGATACACAGTATAAATGTATTTCATAATAAAAGCAGTACTTTAAAATCATTCTAACATGTTAGAATAGTACCAAATTATAAACGTAATTGTAAAAAAAACCGGCCAAGTGCGAGTCGGACTCGCGCACGAAGGGTTCTATACCATTATCTATACAACATTGTTGTATGGGAGCCCCCTAAATGTATTTTATTTTAATTATCTAATTATTTGAAATGAATATACACTTAAATATTATGTGAATATCTATTTCATGCGTCTACGTGTTGCCGTTATTAATATCGAGCAAAAAACGGCAAAAAGTCACGTTTCTTGTATGGGATCCCCCCTTAGATATTTATTTTATTCTGTTTTTGTTGTTATAGTTGTTATATCATCAATAGAAATACATCATCTGTGAAAATTTCGACTGTCTAGCTATCACTGTTCATGAGATACAGCCTGGTGACAGACAGACAGACGGACAGTGGAGTCTTAGCTTGGTTAAATACTCTAATAGCCGAATACTCAAACGCTAATTAACTTTGAGAGGCTCTCAAACGTCGTCCTGTCGCATTAAATGTCAAAGATATGACAAAGACAGCATGCTGTTTGAGAGCCGCTCAAAGTTAAGTAGCGTTTGAGTATTCGGCCATAAGAGTCTTAGTAATAGGGTCCCGTTTTTACCCCTTGGGTACGGAACCCTAAAAAGGTCAAATTGTCTAGATATTTATGTCGTTAGAGTCATTTATGTTGAGTCATTATCTATTAGGTGCATTATCTTCAAGGCAGATGTGTGTTATCCTTACTAATATTATAAATGCGAAAGTCCGTTCATTTGTTTGTTTGTTACGCCTTCACGTCTTAACTACTGAACCGATCATCATGAAATACACGTTGTCAGGGGTTCAGAGAAACACATAGGGTACCTTTCATCGGGTCACTATCAGAATACCCACGTTGTAAAAGGACAATATCGCCCATCTCCCGAAAAAAAATATTGTTCCCGAGGGATAGCAAAAAACCTTTCCACGCAGACGAAGTCGCGGGCGGCTAAATCAATAAATAAAAATAAAAAAAATTACTTTCAAATTGAAGAATTAATAAAGAATGTATAGTTCTTAATCATTACCAGATGGGCAGGGAAAGAAAAGAAAAATATGGGGAAAGAAAAATATGGGAAAGTACGGAATAATACGGGAAAATATGGTAAAATTCCAAAAACGCGGGAAAATACTCTTTGCTATGAATTCAGTCACTTATGATACCAATATTTTTCTTTGAACGTCTTTTTAAGCAGGCCATATACGCTAGGTTATGCATGACGGTTTTAACCGAGCTGCAAAACCTTCATGCAAAACCGAGTTCAATAGAGAGCACACACGTAAGGTTACGCATGACAGTTTTAACCGAGCTGCAAAACCTTCATGCAAGACGCTCATGCACGCCGCTCGGTTATGCCTGTGGTCAAAACCGTCATGCATAACCTAGCGTGTGTGGTGTGATTGGCATTGGAGCAATTAAAAAAGAACTGTACCCCCACCCCCGTTATTTGCCCTGTCCCTCAGATTTCTTCACTTATATTTTTGGGATGAATGACTTCTAGCAGAATTAATTCATTTAGATGAAATAAGCATAATTATTAAATATACAGGGTGTCCCAAAACTTTGCCACACGAAGGAAAAGTACCTTAAATATTGAAGGTAGAAAATTTTACTGAAAGAAGACTTCATGTTGTTTATAAAAATATATGGAACTGCATTTAAAGATTTTTTTTAATTGATTGACTGATTCGATACGAATTGATGCAATCCGTAATTATTAAATTTTAAATGTTAAATTTCATGGCCTTCCATTTGTTTAAGATGCAGTGTCACTTAAGAAAAAGTAATCCTTATAAGTAACCCTTTCGATTGGTGTTGTAAAAATAAATACAAAAATGTTTTCGTTTTTGGTGGGTTCGATTCCTGGTTAAGGCAGGCGATTTTCCAAAAATCATTGAATGCAGTTCCATATTATATTTTTATAAACAAAATGAAGTCTTCTTTCAGTAAAATTACCCATCTTCAATATTTAAGGCTTTAAAACCATCCTGCAAAACCTTCGTGCAAAACCTTCATGCAAAACCTTCATGCAAAACCGTCATGCATAACGCTAGGTTATGCATAACGGTTTTGACCACAGGCATAACCGAGCGGCTTGCATGACAGGCATGCATGACAGGCATGCATGACAGGCATGCAGTTTTATCCCACACACGCTCGGTTATGCATGACGGTTTTGACCTTACAGGCATAACCATCATGCATAACCTAGCGTATAATGCCGGCTTTAGTGATATTTTACTATAATATGTATGATCCAAACATATTTTTCTAATTAGCAATCAAAAACAACTCAATAAATTCAAACACTTGTACTTTTATCTGATTAATAGCATTTATTTCATCATCATCATATCAGCCACATTTATTTAAGTAATTTTAATTGTATCTTCTGTCATAAAGATACCTATTTACTCGCGACTTGAAGGCCCACAGATTGTACTTATCGAGTAACACAGACTCGGGCAAGGAGTTCCACTGTCTAGCGGTACGGAATACGGATGATAGAAACAAAACGCTTAGTGCAAGTTTTTTTTATATTTATATTTACTAAAAACAGTGGCGCTGATTTCTTTTCTTGCGATATCTGAAGCAGACATAGAATGGTTTCTTGCGTTTCTGGAAAAAACCAGTGTTGATTTTGGTCTCACTATGAACCGCGATAAAACAAAAATGAAGGTGTTGGATCGTAAGAATACCTAACAATCGACCAGACTTACGTGAAATAGCTAATTGTGAAGTTGTCCAGAGTTACACCTACCTGGGATCCACAATCACAAATACCGGCAGTTGTTATAAAGAGATCAAAAGATGGTGTGCCATTACACGATCGGCCATGAAAAAACTCACGAAGATATGGAAAGATCACCGCATAACTAAAACACCAAAGTTCGCTTGATAAGATGCTTAATATTTTCCTATCTTCCTATATGGAGCTAAAACATGGACAGTCCACCAAAAATATCATAAAAAGATTGACGCCTTTGAGATCGGGCGGTGACAGACTTAATCAAATCATCTACAAAATTATCCCTTACTGAATGTACACGCAGTGCCACGAATACACAGAGATGGAGGAGTATCTCAAGAGCGGCAACAAACCTTACAGACAATCCATGAATGACCGACCACGACAATTCCACCAGGAGTGTACGACTAAGAAGAAGACAGGAAAGATTTTCATTTCCGATGATCTACCAGGCCCTCCGCTCAATGGACTCAAGTATCTGGAGCTGGAGCTGGTGTTTGGCAGGGCCATTCCAAAAATATGAGAGAAGTAGGTACTCCATACACGATCAAACTTGCATTTGTTAAATATAGATTAAGCAGCTGTTCCAGCGTGAAGTAGGTACTTTCTCATATTTGCCAGAACCCAATTGTGATTTACTTTCAATGAAAGAGCAAAAATTGTATGTTGGATTCAATGACATGCTGAAAAGCTCTAGTTGTTTAGTAATCGGCACGGATATACCTCAGAAAGTTGGAGTTAGATCGAAATGACTCCGTTTAGCACATAACAGACACGCCTGGGTTTGAACGGTGACGGCTGACGGATTGAACCTGACCAGTTGGCATCGCCCCAGTCGGAACTGCCTACAACGATAGGTTCATGCGTCTGACCATATCGCCTCCCTAAGACATTGGACCTGTTCTGCACCGGCTCGAGCATCAGATATGTAGCTCTCTACAACAGTGCTGTCATCAGCGTACCCCAAAATTCCAGGCATTAACAGGTCACTAATATGCAGCAGGAATAGCGTTTCAGAGAGTACCGATCCCTAAGGGAAGCTAGCATTGATAGCCAACTGGTCGGACGAGCAGCCATCAATGACAGACAACTCGAATCGATAGATTCCTCATGAAGTCTGATATCCAGACATACAAAGCGGTGATCGTCCGGCGCGCCGGGTGGCTGTGTTAATGTAGATTCATCATTTTTGCCTGTCTATATGGATGGTATAAGGTAACTACAGAACATTACTGCTGGTTTTTACAGCTACATACTTGTTCATAGAAAAAAACCGTGCCACCGCGCCGCGCTGCTAGACTAGGAACTACTATTAAAATTAACTTCTAAGGTAAAAATTCAACGTAATGTGGTTTTCCTATATAAAAAGTTATTTCACTTGAATTAAATATCGACATAAATCTTAAAGATCATACATACAATAGAAATATGTAGTCGTTTATCGATTAATTTAATCAAATATTGTCAAATGAGTATTTTCCCAGCCATCGGGAATATTCCCGGGTTTTTTCCCAGTCAATTGGAAATATTCCGGAACTTTGGAAAATTTCCGGGAGTAAACCCATCCCTACCAATAATTGATTCACACACAATAGGCTGTTGTTTTTCACATAATATTCAAGTCGTCTAATAAACAAGATCTAATTATTTAAAAAATGCAAATGTCGCAATGAATAGTCTTCCATCTTAGCTATTATATTAATTGATACTGAAGCAACTGTTTTATCCATTGATTTTTTTATGTTTAAAGACTTTTATAATTTATGAAAGCTCACAAATGTCTTTCAAATGATTGAGTTGTATTGATTCAGTCTAATCATTTTCTGACAGACGATACTTTGATCTCTCTAGCACTAGTGGTCAGTGACTTTAAGTAACGGGAGCGTCATACCAAGACTAACTAACCACATCTCACTCATGTGGTCGATACACCAGTACATTGATTAGAAAATCCAATTGGAAACGCCTGCATTTTTCAAGCTCACATTTCGTAAAGGTGAACAACTTGCAACTTACTTTTAAGGTTCGAAGATTAAACAACGTAGCTTTTAAAACTTGATTGCATCTCGTAAATGGGCATATGACAGTGGTCTCAGGAGAATTTCATTACGGAGTAATTAATCTCAAGCAAGGAAGCGCAAAAACATTTGGGTAGCCTTTTGTCTTTGCAGTGATAAACGGCTAAAATAGAGGTTGATTAATGATCGTTTATACAAATTAATCACATATTTTTCTCATTCTAAACTAACCGGATTGGCAAACGAATACCTTTTAATGACGTCAAATCTAAGTTCAAACATGCGTTAACTTACGATTGCAATCAAAACTTGTGTTTTCCCCGATTCAACACCTACTTGTAAATTCAAGATCCAAATTTTTGTCATGTATATCCAATTTGAGTACAATGTTCGTCATTATAAGGTCTCGTTTCCAACTTTACTGAGTTGGTAGTGGGGTACGATGTCATTGTCATTGCTTGCGCGTGAGTCCAGTAAGCCGCGAGATCCGGCGGCGTAGAGTGCGCGAGCGTCTGTTATGATGACGCCATCTTGTATTTCGAACTTGACAAGTTGTTACCTGAACAAGTGTTAAATAAAGGTGTGCGGATGTGACTTGAAGTTCTTGCCTAAATACGAGGATTTGGCATGGTTTTAACAAAATAAAAGTAAGGCAAACTCTATGACTGTTATTAAATTGTGTTCTACTAATTTGTCACGAATTTGTATGAAATGAACTAATATTCGATTTGCGAGTTCAGTCACTTTAGGTATCGGATATCATTAATAAAACTTTCTATACTTATTAATGAATGAACGTTGATATAAATCGAAGTGACGAAGCAGTTTGTCTGTACTTTCTCTAGCGCAGTTTATTGCGTCATTACTTTCTTATTTTCCAATGGTTTTCTTACATTTTCTAATATTCCCGTAAACAGTTCTTGACACTACAAGTAAGTAATAATTTCTCGATACGTTGATAATAATTGTTAGTTATGATAATTGTGCTATTGACGATATAAAAAACGAACACTAACATTTTTTGCTTCCATTACACAAAGACGTCAATGTATAAAAGCAATTTAATCATAGAAACTCGTGACTTTATAAGTCGTAATTATAAGGCAATGTTCTGTGGTTGTCATTAGTAGAAATACGTAGTTACGCTCCGTGCATATTAATTTGAACTTTAATTATCGTCTTTTGACACGAAAATCATGTATCTGGTGTTATTAGGGCGCGTGGTGGCGTCATTATTATCAATAAATAAGACTTTTATACAAAAAATACAAGCCAGTTAAAAGCAATGTGTAACACTATAATTTGTGGTGAAATTGATTAAAGTATCCATTACATAACACTATATAATGACACATTGTCATTAAATTTTCCGAAATCTTAATATTGATAGGGGCTAGTCTATTCGAGTGCAATATGTACACGGTTTGTCGTCACGGTCGGGTAGATGGTGCAGATGTGTGTGATTATGCATTCAGTCGGCGTTTATTCTGTGCGGTGAAAGCTTCGGACGGTATGGCCGATCCACGCTGTGATCAAGTGGACCACCTTTGGTGCGCGTCCTGAGTGGCGGCGCGTCGCATCGCGGATTGCGGAGCGGAGGAGCATGCAGATAGCTGAATAATTTTGAAGCACACTAGAGAACGCCTTCGTTCGCTTGCACTCCGGACAAAGATAATTATATACCTTCGCAAAAGTTCATAAAATGTAGAGCAATTTGTTCCGTACAACGCGGACTTAGGGGTCGCTTAAGTATATGGGTTTCAAGGTCACCCAGTGTGCAATAAAGTGAGCCATGCTTGGCCTTTCCCTACGTGATCGAATAAAAAATGAGGAGATCCGTAGGAGGACTAAAGCAACCGACATCGCTCGAAGGATTGCTCAGTTGAAGTGGCAGTGGACGGGACACATAGCGAAAAGAACCTATTACCGTTTGGAGCGGAAAGGTTACCCCGACAAAGTAGACCAACGATTTGGTGAAGTAAAGCAGCTAGATGCGGGTAGCTCAGGAGCGTTCGTTGTGGAGATCCTTGGGACCAGTGGCAGTGGGTGTCGTGCGGAAGATATGACGATGAGGACCGCGGATTTTGTATGTGCGATCCGCTGCTACTCAGGACGCACACGATTGCAAGCAAGCGGCTCTTTTGTGCTCCGATATCTCTTCTATTGTCATGTCTAATAACATCGCTAATCTAATCGTTGGTTATGTTCGTTTGATTGGGCGCGTTAAATTCGAAATACAAAGCTTTTACAACAGTGGAGCAAGAACCTGTTTTAATATAAATGATTACTGACACTTACTTTACTCATAATGTCAATGATATTTTGCGATTAATATGGAACTAGCTACTACTTAGTTTGTATCGTATTGTTCAGAATAGCATAAATTAAAAAAAAAGCATTCCACGAAAGAAATTGTAAAAGAAATTAAAATATACTAGAAACAGTCACTGCAATCATCATTAGAAGACTGATTGTATTCAAATTTAACTAAAAATGCCTTTAATTTTTCAAGTTTCAGTTAGAAGAAATTTCTGCTAAGTACTTAAGTACCTATTCTAAAAAAAAATGTTGTTTTCATAGTTTGGTAGTTGTTAAAAATTTACTTTTTATAGGTACCTAAGTCTATAATTATATTTTTCTTGACCACAAATAAATAATTAAACTGCCTTTGATCCTTACTAAATAATTTATAAAGGACGTCCTCTGTATTGCAAGTGATATAGTTAATCCTTAAAACCTTTCGCATTAACAAATAGAGAATGCACAAAATAGTTCTTCAGAGTATTATTTCTTTTAATTAAGTCCCAAGTTAAGTTTTAATGACGCAATCACTTGCCTTTGTACTATTTACTGTACAAAACTTCTAAAACATTTTATTAGTTAGAAGCTAATGAGAAATGCCGGTATACGAACATTATAGCTGATAGTAAATAGATTTTCTCTTACTTTAGATAGGTACTATAATTTTAAATGCCTAATTTGTTCGAAGATTTATATGTGCTTGCGTTATCTACTAAATTACAATAGTCAATCAAATTAAAAACTAATTTCACTGAGAACACAATAGGCCTTGCCTAATTGAATTTTAATGGATGAACTTAATTCGGTTTAAATATATCTCGTCATTATTCTATGGACATTAACCTTCTAGATAAGTTCTAGGTACTTGAAGCATACTTAAAAAAAACCGGTCAAGAGCGAGTCAGACTCGCGCACCGAGGGTTCCGTACCATCATAATAAATACACTGCAGAGTAGAATAATAAAATTATTATTGCAGTATTAGATCAGCGCCATCTCTTGACCGATAGTGGAACTAATTTAATTTTTCTTACGTCAGCGCCATCTGTTGACTGGCAGTGGAACTAATGAATTTTTTGTTGTTGAATTTCTAAAAAAATGTGTTATATTGAGACATCGTTTTATTTTTCTTGTAATCTTTACGTAAACTACTATCACATAGAATTATTTCAGATTTTTCTCTTTGCAAACTTCGGAGATAAGGGGGGGAGGGGAACGGTATTTTTTTTACATTTTTCATCATAAGTCGAAAACTATGCGGCAGAGAAAAAGCAAAAATGTTTTAAAATATGCAAACAGCGCTCTTTCATATGATACCCCACATGCTCTAATAGCACAACTTCAAATTTTTAAGACCCCATTTCAGTCTTTGTTGTAAAAAATGTATTTATTATTTTATTTCTTTCTTATTTGTTAAATAGTTGGGCAAACGTCATCTTAAACAATTTCAAATTTCAATAGTTCTTGAGATATCCAGCTGTGAAAGACAGACAGACTGAGTCACACCATAAGGGTTTCTTTTTACCATTTTGGTACGGAACCCTAAAAATAATCTAATTTATTTCAGTGGCTTTTGCATGTTTGAAATATTTCTCAAAGAAGACAATGATTATTCAAGGGCCCTGTATACCTCAAAGTGGCACCCTCTTCTTAGTAAAAAATATATTTATTAAGGGCAAAAGAGCAAATAGTGGTTTGCTCTCTTGCCTACTAGGTACTACACAACGAATTATATTTTTTACTTAGTTTATCTATAGAACCTTAGTTTTCATCTGTACATGTGAATTTTCGATAGATTATATATTTAGCGAGCAATAAATTTAATTAAGATGAGGGCGCCACTTGATATTAACATAAAATACGTTGCCCTGCCTATTTCTATACGTTGTTTGAACGGTACGCTTACGCTATACAACGTGTATAAAAAACCGGCCAAGAGCGTGTCGGGCCACGCACCCTAGGGTTCCGTAGTTTACCTTATACCATACCATATTTAATACCACCTATCATTTTTCGTCTGCAAAAATAACTTTGTTTTTCACAGTGTTGGTATGAATGACAAAGTTATATTTGCGGTTTTGGAAAATGTGCTATATCTCAAAATCTAATTACTATATCTCGTTCAAACTAATTTTGGTTGAAAGTGTTTATTAAGATCTACAGCATATATTTTTTTTTTGATTTTTCACTCTCTTATTTCAAAAGTTAAGGGGGGGGGGGGACACATTTTACCACTTTGGCGGTGTATATCTTTCAAACGGTTGACTTTGAGAAAAAGTTGTCTTAAAAACCTTAATGTTATTTTTAAAGACCTATCTATAGACATAGACACCCAACACGTGTTGGTTTGAAGAAAAAATTTTTTTTCAGTTTCAGTTCCATGTATGGGGAGCCCCCCTTAATCTTTTATTTTTCTTATTTTTGTATTAAATTCGTTAAGCGGTTAACAGAATACATCTACCTACCAAGTTTCAACTGTGTAGTCTTAATACTTTCGGAATAAAGTGGCTGTGACATACGGACAGACAGACAGACATGACGAATCTATAAGGGTACCGTTTTTTGCCATTTAGGCTACGGAACCCTAAAAAGCCTAATGCCGAATATGGTAGATAGAGACCATCAAACTAAACAACTTTTACTAGGGGACCAACTCTGAAATCGCAAAATAAAATCAGCTGTTTCATACAAAAATTAATAACGAAAATATCAAAATGTTTCATACAGTTGATTTTTTTCGCGATTTCAATGTTGGTTCCATAGTAAAAGTTTTTCAGTTTGATGGTCCCTATATACCATATTCCGTATTAGGGGTTATTTTGTAACACGTTATAAAAAGACGTTTCGAAAAAAACTTTTTAGCACCTACATTAATAACTGAATTTAAAAACTAATCTTTCTTCGTAAATGGTATATCAATATATTATTGGACATAATATAATTATTTTAGACATAATCATTTCTACTGTGTCTATGTGGCGTTCCACCAGACGAACCATGTACGCCATTATTTAAAGTATTGAAAATTATGCCTCTTCCTTGTCTCTACATTTTTGAAATAGCAAAATTTGTTAGGCAAAATCCACATTATTTCAGTCAAGCCAAAGATGTTTACTTGCGAAATACCAGAAATTCATCTAGATTGGTTTCTGAAATGTATCCAAAGAGTGCGCGTTTCCGAAAAAACTGCTACTGGATGTGCATAAAAATATATAATAAGATACCAGAACCCATTAAAGTTTTGCCTAAGAACAGATTCAATAAAGCCCTATACAATTGGCTAATGGAAAAGTGTTTTTATTCTGTAAATGACTATTTAGATTTAAATAATTGTTGACCTTTTGTTATTTGTTGATTTTTGCATACATATTAATTATTTGACTTCTTATAAATGTTACCAATTAATTCACATTATTCTTATTTCTTTTGACATTATGTAAATTTAGTAACCTATTAATAATTATTACTTAAGAGCTATTGTTTTTATATAAATGATAATAATGTTAAAATTTGATAAATCCAATGATTTTATTATTAGATATAATTTTCTCTTTTCAAATTTGCATGCTATTTTTGATGGCTGAATAAGCTGAATCTAATTTATTATGACCATCTTAAAATGTAACCTTGTTCAAATGCAAATAAACGAATTTCTATTTCTATTTCTACTATTTGAGATAAATAGCTCTTAATACAGCTAATTTTGTTAGTCTGGCCTACGGAATTCCCTTAGGAAAATTATAAATAACAATAACCCAGTCACGAGACACCATCCATATAAGCCTCTAGGCCATAGAGGTAATCGAGTAATAATAAGAAAAATATGGTTTTGTAACGATTTTATTTTGTTTCAGATAACGCAGTATGAGAAACTCTGAAGTGTTTTGAGTGGCAATTCGCATTAAAGTGATAACGTATCTAATAGAGTGAAGTGAAGTGATGCCAGTGGATTGCAGTGACGCGACACAAATGAGGCGGCGTCGATGTCGTGTCGGAACGGAGGCTGTGTGACATTAAAATGTTCGTGTTATATGCTTGGATTTTCACCGCGGGATGCATCGCATTTGGTACGTTACTCGTATCATATTTAATCTTTAGAAATGGGGCGCCTGAAATGACGAATAAGATCGATAGGGAGGTAAGGGGGTCTTCCCCCTGGGGAGAAAACCCCCTAGTGAGATATGATTTCAAAAATCCTTATCTCAAAATACCACTTTTCTTACATCTAAGTTCTTTCTGTCAGGGCTTATAAAAACACTAGGGGTAGAGACTAGTTATTCTACTAAATGCGATATATTTCAATTCCTAAAAAAATCAAGCGCCCCACATCTAAAGCCAACCCTCATCTTACTTTGTGCTATCTTTATTTTATTGAATTTTGAGCATCGGTTATATTTAACCCTTAGTAATATGTAGTAAGTAGTAGTACCCTTAAGGTAGGTACTCAGCAGATTCACACTTTTAAAGAGTATTAAAACTACTAGTTTTAGAAAAGTGTCTCACCACTTCCGGTAATGAGGGCTTTTCAAAATGACAAAAAATTTTAGGCTCGATAGATGGCGTTGATAAAAATGTATATGTCAATGTATTTTTTTTACTAAGCTTCGAAGAGTACTTAGGTAGGCAGGCAGATATAACCCTAAAATGTTTCTTTTTGGGCAGATGTCAGCCAGCGAGCGCTTACTTTCCTCTTTGGTACAGGCCATTTATTTTTAAAAGCCAATTTTGACACTTCTCTTTTCATCAACGCCATCTAGAAGGCAAATTGTTCCTATTTTTTTTATGTTACTTTGGAAAGCCCTAATTACGTCACAAACCCACCTCCTCAGCTTAATTAGTTACCGGTGTTGTGATCGTACCTCATTCTTTTAGGCGTGAAATACACAGAAGAGATGCGGCGGAGATAAGGCGCAGATACGGCGGCGATGCCGGCGATACGTGTATTTGATTGGCCGAAAGCATCTGAAAGTCTCACATCTGCACCGTATCGCCGCCGTATCCGCGCCGCGTCGCTTCTGTGTATTTCACGCCTTAGAGATATAAATAAATAGCATAACGAACGTAGGCACTTTAGTACTATATATTCTGTGATAAGGGTACAAAGGGGTGGGTGGGAAGCTTTATATCTTTCGTATGAAGCGATTCAGATAATATCAATCGAATTTCACTTCTAGAAGTTCGTTTGATCTTATACTTATTACATTTTGTCACTGAGTATGAACTCAGATATAAATAAATTTTTAATTATTTATGTTTACTTGTGTAGATGTTTAGAGATATAAATAAAGTTTTGCTAAGCAAAAGGTTCTTTTACTATTATATTAATCAATTTAAAGCGTATTTATTCAACCATAATGTAGATAATTCTTATACTTTCTGCGATCCCATGAGGTATCATTTTATTGTGGCAAAAAATCCCAAAGTAATTCGATGCTTTTTATTATTTTTTGATGAACACACTTTTAACGAAATCTAACCATTTACTAATAAATACGTAAAGTATTGTCATTAAAAAGTGGGATGATTTTCATTGGGACAAGTTGCCACTTACCAGTTTTTAGGGTTCCGTACCTTAAGGGGCTATGTAAAAAATAAAGCGTAAACCGAGATAGCAATGAGAAAACGTTGCGTTCCAGAGCGAGACCGCTTTGGCAGATTAGGCGAAAAATCACTAAATCGATTTGTCGTAAATAACGATAGCGATTAAAGAGAAATGCTTCTACATATTGTTAATACACATTATTAAAGCAATTTTGACTTGAATTTACCTATCTTTGTTTCTAAGTAATTTCACACTTAAAAAAAATTAAGAGGTATTTTCGAAATTAAAATGTATGGAGCCAAAATCACTGAATCGTGTTTCTGGTTCAATAGGTGTCTGGGGAAAGATATAAAAGAATTATATTTCTTAATTTCAGATCTGTAGGATCTTTTAGCATTACTAAAAAAAGCGTATTTTTTATCCCCTTAAAATAAGAAACGGAATCCGTATAGGATCACTTTGTTGTCCGTCTGTTTGTCAAACAATACCCTTTATCTCAGGAACGTCTAGACGTATCAAGTTGAAATGAAAACCATATACTCAAATCTACAGTACTTTGAAGCTGTGACAAAATCAAACTTCCAAGTTAACGTGAAATACGGCCGATTATGCCGCAAAAAACGCATATTTCGACACTCAAGGGTATCAAAATTTATAGGGTACTTTCCGTTGACCTAGAATTATAAAATTAGGTAAGTAATATCGTTTTATACTAGAAGTACAGGGAAAAATCTGAAAACTATTGTAATTAAATCATAAAAAAATTCGGGAAAACTCGGAAAAAACTGCGAGACTCGATTCCTGAACTACTTATAATAATGTACCTACAGTACGGAACTCTCGGTGGGCGAGACTTCTCGCACTTGTCCGCTTTTTTTTCTACAACAGTTTAAGAGGTTGACCTAGATCTCACTTGATGTAGTGACGTAGGCCAAAACTGCTCTTTGACCGGAAATCCTTGATCACTCAGGAACAGGCCAATCCAATTTCCGTTGATACACAAAATATTTGCATTGTTGTTATAGCGATAAATTGAGTAATAGAGTTTTTAAACTAAATTTAAACTCTTTAGGTTGTTGGTAATATGGTGTAGATATATAGGGTGTAGATACCGTAAGGGTTTTAAAATAAATCTGACTATCAAATCAACTGACATATTATTGTTATGTATGTACGTATGTTAATATATGAGTAGTGTAATGTGTTCTATTGCACAACCTAATTGTTATGATTTATTTTGTGAACGTGATTGAAATTGAAATAGAAAAATTCTTCATTTAAATAAGCTCACATAATAAGCATTTTTAAATCGTCAAATCTTTTACCCTACCACCCATTATGTCGTCGATTTATTCTTATTGCCCGTGTTGAGAATATACTAGTAATATTTGCTCTCCGATAGTTAGTATTTTCAATAGACACGTTCTTATCAGCTCTTACAAGCGACACTAATTGGGCTAAGATTCGATAGTAAACCAATCTTTGAATAACTGAGTTTACCAAATAGTTTGCTAACTTATCGCTTTTGACGAGATAAAATCCAATCCGAATCCCAACGAACAAAACCAATGATTCTACAGAATACTTGCAATAATAATTAAGGTATTTGTGTATCGTGTAGGTAGAATTAATCGTATTATGACATTTACTAGACAATCCATCGGAAACAATGGTAACGTAAGTAGACATTGGAAAAACGTGACCCATGAGAAACACAATTTATTCATAGATGCCTATATTTTACCATTGGAAATGGTTATCAGATGCAAATCGCCTGAGACGTATTTTTGGCCATATCTCCGAGGATTTTGAGAGGATCGAGATGGGAATAGTACCAAATGTTGAGGAACTTATCGAGACAAGTGTGAACGTTTGAATTTTGAAATCTACTCGTAACTTTTTTTTTAAATTTAGCAAAATTCGAGTTTTTGGGGGGGAGTTTGTTTACTGAAATGTAAATATTTTGGAAAAAAAACGACTTGAAAAAGGGTCCTTTTAGTTTGGCTGCAAAATGGTATTTTTTTTTGAAAAATTGTTAATAATAATTGTGACCTGTATATTTTGATCTGAAATAAATGAATGAAAATTATCTTTTTTAAATGAGCTCACATAATAAGCATTTTTAACCGATTTTAAAAAAACAAAAAAGGAGGTTCTCAGTTTGACCTGTATGTATGTATGTATGTATGTATGTATGTATGTATGTATGTTTGTCCGCGATTATCTCGCGTTTGGCTGAACCGATTTTGATGCGGTTTTCAGAAAAGTATTTGTTACACTTAGGAGAAGGTTTTAGTATTTTAACCGACTTAAAAAAGAAGGTTCTGAGTTTCACTCGTATTATGTAGGTATGTTTGTCCGCGATTATCTCGCGTTTGGCTGAACCGATTTTGATACGGTTTTCAGAAAAGTATTTGTTATTAAATCGTCAAATCTTCTATACTTATGGCCCAAATAATAAAATATTCTATAAAAGCAAGAGCTTTAAATGTAAAATGCTTAAATATATGATTAAACCATTCGTAAGCCTATTTAGAAGTTAGTGGTGAACAGCTGATCGGTGTTTATTGCGGTTTGATTTTACGTACTAGATAACAAACTCACTTGTACCTACAGGATCTATTACACAAAAGGAATCGCGATAATCGGACGTACTTTGTCGTCCAATTTACTTGATATTGAACCTTATTCGTGAGTTGATCGTATCACGGATTGGGACGAACATCGTCTGCTTATTTTTTATGTAATAAGCCTGCTGGTTTACACCAATCTTGACATCTATACAATTAATTTACTCGAATAACCAAATAGCTTTTAACGTAAAGTTTTTTAAATATTCCTAATATTAGATTCTTGTATATTTATTCCGACCGTCAAAAAGGGTTATGTCCTGTTAATGTCAACTTAATCAACCATTTTCAATTTTAGCTCACCCATCAAAAAAACAAAAATAAAACCGGTCAAGAGCGAGCCGGACTCGCGCATGGAGGGTTCCGCACCATCATAATTGCACCATCAAACCACACTGCAGAGTAGAATAATAAACATAGTATTGCATTTTAGGTCAGCGCCATCTCTAGACCGATAGTGGAACTAATGTTAACTTTTTAGAAATTTGATGATTTCTAAAAAAGTGTGCTATATTGAGACATCGTTTTGTTTTTTCTGTAATCTTTATATAAACTGCTATCACAGAATTATTTCAGATTTTTCTCTTTGCAAACTACGGAGATAAGGGGGGGAACGGTATCTTTTTTACATTTTTCATCAGAAGTCGAAAACTATGCGGCTTAAAACAAAAAGAAAAAATGGTTGAAAATGTGTAAACGGCGTTCTTTTATATGATATCCCATATGCCTTAGTAGCCCCACTTCAAATTTTTCAGACCCCTTTTCAGTCCCTGTTGTAAAAAAGATATTTTTTATTTATTTATTTCTTATTTGCAAAATAGTTGGGCAAATGTCACCTTAAACTATTTCAAATTTCAAGTTGATACTATTAGTAGTTCTCGAGATATCCAGCTGTGACAGACAGACAGACAGACTGACAGACAGACAGACAGACTGAGTCACACCATAAGGGTTCCTTTTTTTACCATTTTGGTACGGAACCCTAAAAACAAAAGCTCACTAATACAAAATATCGCTAGCACTAATTAGCTCTGCACATTTGCAATTGATTTGTCTTCGAATTTTATTCTTAGTAGAATGTTGCTATCACTGAAGTATGTAAGTATACTTGTTAAATTATACAGGGTGTCCCAAAACTGCCACATGGAGGGAAAGTATCTTAAATATTGAAGATAGGAAATTTTACTGAAAGAAGACTTCATTTTGTTTTTTAAAATAAATGGAACTGCATTCAAAGATTTCAAAAAAATCGCATAGGATTCGATACAAGTTGATACAATCCGTAATAATTAAAATTTTAATATTAAATTACATGGTCTTCCATTTGTTTAAGATGCTGTGTCACTTAAGAAAAGAAAAATCCTTATGAGAAACCCTTTCGATTGGTAGCATAAAAATATACAAAATATTTTTTCTTTTTTTGGTAGGTTCGATTCCTGATTAAGGCAGGCGATTTCTAAAAAGCTTCGAATACAGTTCTAATTATTTTTAAAATCAAAATGAAGTCTTCTTTCACTAATATTTCCTTTCTTACAATATTTAAGATACTTTCCCTTCGTGTGGCAAAGTTTTGGGACACCGTGTATACTGTGTTCGTTAGGTGCACTATAAAATATTTCATTTTCTTTAGTACCAATAATTTAACTTAACTTACTTAAGGCTAAAAAGAGGCTGAAGATAAAAAGAAGCGCAGATGGGCTCAGAATAAAATTATAGCCTATTTTTAAAGTTTAAAAGCATTATAATTTCACAGTTAGAAATCCAAGTAAGAATTTACTGGCGAAAATTGGTTGTTGTTCTTTTCAATTTTTTTCAAATCAGGTTATTTTACCATATGCCAAGACTTTACCTGTAGGATTAACCTTCATAGAAAATGTAACTTACCTACAACGAGAATAGAGTACCATTTTAGAATATTTTGCCTCCTTAAGCTAATTGTAGAGACATTAATTGTTCTATTAAAACGGGGTACTTACCTGTGTACAAAACTAATTGTTTAGTTTATTGATGCTTTCTGAAGTGCTTTTCCCCTAAGTAATCATAATTGTTTGGCCTTATAAGAAATCTTACTTGGAATTTTCCTTCTTTAGACCTGTGCTTATAGTTTAATAATGATGATTCAGTAATAGTACTGTTATAAACTAACCTCAAGTATTAGATTCCACGGAGTATTAGAAGTTCTTAGAAAGTACTAGGACATAAGAACTCTCGAGTAGGTCTAGCCTAGCGTCCCCGTATATGGAACGCATGTACGACCAACGCACAAACAACTTTTCTATGATCCCTATGGCTGTTTTACTCTGCTGTATCCAGATTGGACTGTTAGAGCAGGACAAAAATGGGAGCAAGTTTATTGCACGTGTGTGTATCATGAATTTTCTGCAGTTGTGGTTTGTCTAGACGGCAGGTGTTTCTGGAATGGTGTTACTGCCGGATCTTAGGTACCAAAACAACATGACTGGTGCAGAATATGAAACAAGAAACCATGAGCTGACATTGTACTAACTTAGAATATCAAATGGTAGCCAAGGTAGTTATTATTAGATAGGTACTTAGTTGTTTGTTTTTATTTGCAATGAACATGTAACAAATATATTTAATGCATCTCTGGAAATTACCACTGAAAAAATTGCTTTTAGGGGCAATTTCTTACTAAATTATTTTTTAAATTTATTATTATACCGTCTTTATCCAGGCTTAGTGGTATTTTCCTATAACCACCCACCCCCTCTTTAATATTAAAAATTAATATCAAAGAATTTTATTTTTGTCGCCCAGAAAGCCAAAATGATTTCCTGCCTAACATCTTATTTATTAAATTACGAAACATTTATTATAAGGTATTTACTTCCTTTTCATCATAATTGATAAATATTTACAGATACGGTGTTTTTTATTTATACTATTCTCGAGTTTAATGACTTCCTGACGATTTTACTGAGTCACAATGGTTTTTTTATGGGATACTTATTGAAATTAAAAGGAAAAGTGTGTCATAGCGTAGCATTGATTTATCAGAGCGAGTAACTTTTGAATTATAAATAATGTTGTAAGGTAAATAATTTTAGGGTAAAGTGAACTTTTGAAAAAGTTTAGTTTTGTAATCAGTATTTTTATTATATTATTTATTACCAATATCGAAACAAGGTGTCTTGGCAAAACTTTTCTCTTCCAGCCCTAGCCAGTTAAAACCCTTAAAGCTTCGTAATCGTAACTGACATTTACTGTAGTACAAGTACGAAACTTAAATAATCAATCCCCTGGCGGTGTTAAAAGTTACGTAATAGCACAGAATAGATATTAGTACTACCTTACAGAAAGGACACTCTGCCCGGCCACAGAATCAATTACCTCACCCCACCCGCGAGTTCGTGTGCCGAATCGTGAGCTCATTTAGTCGTGTTTGTTAACGTCAACTTATTTTGATATTCAAAGCAATGCGTCGTAACTTTATTACCTTACTAACACGCACTTAATATAAAATAAAATGTAAGTGCATTTTTGACTTTGAACTAGATTTAATTATGATGACGCAGATGCTATACTCGTCTGACGTTAATAATGTAACAAAATTATCATTCTTTTTATCGTTTAGTTTATTTAAACTCTTTCTGCGATTACTTTTTGATCATATTTTGCTTTTATTTTTCAATATTAATATTTATTGTATTATATTAATTTGTTTAATAATATTACATAGTAATGTCAGCCCCTATTTGCCTGAGATACAGGTTATAAACCTAGTTTAGGCACTATGTATTTTAGCTTTTTGTACCTATATCTAGATTAATTGTTATATTTATGATGTAAGATTATTTCAATAAAGATTTATTATTATTATTATTTACCAAAAACTCCGAATTATGAATTGAACGCCGCTCATATAGTACAAACTGTACGGTAACCCTAGACTTACACACACAGTTGCGCGTATACAAAATTGACATCTGACGTTATCTGTTTATAACGGCGCGGTTGTATGGAGTGTCCGGGGTGTGGTAATAATGTATTTACCTACCTAAGAATCTCACTCAATACATGAATTATTTATGTGACTAAATACACCCGCAGTTTTTTAAAAAAGTAGCTAAAACTGGTTTTAAATTTGTAATGGAAACTTAGTACTTACATACAATGCGATTAATCTGACATTGTCAGGTGGTCCTCGGCATCGTCACTCGAGAATAATTCTCGGGTGAAGTATACGTTTTATTCTCACTAGTTCCATTGCCAATGGAACTAGTGAGAATATAACGTATCAGTAGGTCCATGGGACAGATATCCACTGGAACTAGTGAGAATGATACCAGCGCAACTGCTCGTGCTAAATGTAAGTATTTATTATTGCAAATATACTCTTCCTTTTTGAATCGACTGAAAACGTGATCCTGGCGAAAACACATAGAAACTTAGACAGTGCCATTAGTCTGTCTAAAACCACAAAATAGAGAGAGGACAACAAGAGAACTAGAACTAGAACAAGAGAACAATAGATCGCACTCGGACTCGTTTTGAGTTCGGTCTGAGATTCCGGTTATTGCGTGTCGGTGGTCGGTGAGAGGGTGTCTAAGTGTCTATGTGTGAGTTGCTCGAGCGCACGTAGTACTAAGCTTGACTTCTGTCCTCTGTCTATTTTGTGCTAAAACTAAGTTTTAATTACTGGTTGTAAACTCCAAATTATCAATATTTTCTACAGATCAAGGTCAAAGACCCAGGATGAGGAGGGCTGGATCTTGTTAACCGACTTCAAAAAAGGAGGAGGTTCTATGTTCATCTGTATATTTGTCTCTTTTTTTTGTGTATGTCCACCGATTACTCAAAAACGACTGGAACGATTGAAATGATTTAAACGCTACTTCATCAGGTGTGTTCCCAAGTTGGTCCCATTTTTCGAAAATTTAAAATCGGTTTAGTCGTTTTCGTGTAATCCTGAAAATACTGGTAAAAATTGCTCGAGTTTGTACGAATCTACAGATATAACTTCTTTGTTTATGAACCGATTTAGATGATTCTTGTTTTGTTGGAAACGAAATACCTAAAAGTGGTCTCATGTTAATTTTATTGGCATTGGACCTTGGACTTAAAAGATACACATGAGAACTCTTCAAAGCAGTATTAAAGTATTGAAAGGTTTCGCATTAGCCATTTTTATTGGGATACAGGCCATTTTTATTTTACTTATAGATTGATGAGAGGATGGGCCATCATAACCCACCGCGCGGGCCATTGGGCCCGGATTGTTGGGTATTAATAAGTGCAAATGCAGCTGGAACTAACGACTTAACGTGCCTTCTGAAGCACGAAGGAGATCGAGATAATACACTTTGGTCACCCATCCTACGACTGACCCTTGCCAAAGTAGCTTAACCTCCACAACTGCAGGCCAACCGGACTTCCAAAGGTCGCGGGTTTGATTTATGCCTGAGAATATGGGGTACGTATCAGAATGTCTAAAGTTAGAATGTCTAAACTTAAAATGGCAAAGTTCAATTGAATGTCTAACGATTAAAATGTCGAAAGTTCCAAATGTCAAAAACGAATATGTCAAACGGTTAGATAGTCCTAAATAAAAATGTCTAAATTCAAATGTCTAATACTAAACAAAACTTAAAATGTCTAATAGTCCAAATACATTTAATGACGTATAGAATATACTTATGCCTTTCTTTCATTTAGGTACCTAATTAATTAGGCTAACCTCTGTGCCTCCGCCGCACATCAACATAGCCGCGCCGCTCCCTGGTTCGGTAAACGGTCCCAGTCACTGATTTAGTAGCCGGCGAACAAAATCCACAAATTGAGTTTGAAATTTTATTCTGGCGCTTCGCCGGCCGCTGGGTTCATGTCAACCTAACAAGCTCGTCGCTACGCTCCTCGCACCTATCTCGTGACCTACGGTCTACGGTTTCTAAGTCCCAGTAGACTAGTTTAGACTCATTTCCGGCAGGTAAATTTGCTATAAAGCATTTCAGGCGAAGCCCAAAGATATCTCTACAGACTCAATTAACCTCAAAGAAGGCGATTCGTTTTAAGATCCAACCCAATTAAAATAAATCATTGTGAACTTAGACTTAATGACCATTGATATTTTAACTCGTCAAGTATTTGATACGTTTGATACTTTGAATTTTGCTATTTTGAAGTTAGACATTATGATTTTCGACATTTTAAAATATTTGAATTTTAATTTTTGACATTTTGAACTTTGCCATTTTAACTTTAGACATTCTAACTTTAGACATTCTGATACGTACCCGAGAATATGATGTGGTGCGAGTCGAATTTTTCTACTATATTATTTAGTAGGTACTATGTAAAAAATAGCTATGTGAATGCTAAAATCTCAAATTTAAATATTTTAAAGCTGCTTCTACTTATTTAATTGTCAAAATATCTTCTGACATACCTACCACAAAAAGTTAAAAAAAAAGAAAAACCTCCTTCAAAAAACCTCAAAACAAAAACAAAACCGCATCAAAATTGTCTCTAAAAAACAATAAATAATATTCAAATCATTTGATAAGAGATACGCATATCAATTTTAATAAAACACGTTTAATGAAGTCGGGTTGGGCTTTTAGAACTTAAAAAAGTGGTCCTCCAGCCCCACCCGAGTTCAATAGACGTGTTTTATTAAAATTGATATGCGTATCTCGTATCAAATGATTTGAATATTATTTCTTGCTTTTTAGAGACAATTTTGATGCGCTTTTTGTTTTTGTATTGAGGTTTTATGAAGGAGGTTTTTCTTTTTTTTAAGTTTTTTTTTATACTATTATTACGCCTTACATCTGCGCAGTTTCATTTCGCGAGAGTCAGCCAACCGTTATTAGGTCCTATTCTATTTAATAAGTTCTGTAATGTTCTAACGATCCAATAGATTAAAGTTGTGAAGGTTTAAAGTAAATAAAATAAAACCCCATCTAATTTTGTATTGAACAGATTGCGAACATTGTTAATGAATACGTTTCGACCCTCAAAACTTTGTTTCGCATCCAAATTATATCCTTCGATGTGAAAACTAATGGAAATTAGATAGATTTTACTTCTGTTTAGATTCTTATTTTTAACAGTGGACCGGACACACTTCTTAATTACATGTCGTTAATGAGGTTTTATGGGATGTTGATTGCGAAAGTGGTATTTATTTTGAAGTCCGGCACGATAGACATGATTCAATCAAACCGGGGTGAAAGAGGGGCTCAAATTTAGTGTGCAAAATAAATATGAAATAGACATTTCGACTTGAAACTTCATGATATGGGTAGCCTACTTTTATTCTTATGTACCTAAATGTGAAATTTAAGATGTTCGGATTTAAGTTGAGTAACTTTATAGCACGCAACTTTAATCACGCAAAAATCGCTGAACGGATTCGGATTGACACACAAATAGTTTATAGCCTGCATACTTTTAATCCCGGCCAAAGGTTCCCTAAGGATTTTCCGAATATCTACGCGGACGAAGTCTCGGGCGAAAGCTAGTTTTACATAAGCATCGATAATAGAATAATCTATTCATTTGCGGAAATATTTAAAGTTTTTAACTTGAATGTCATGTTTATGTTTTTGTTTTTATTTTTTGTATCAAGGATTAGAAAACCATGTTGATTTTCTTTTCCTCGAATTCAACATAACATTTTCAGTACAACAGATTTAGATATTGTTAAATTAAGTACACAAAAAATATAATTACCTAATTATTGCCTTGTTATCATGATTATCCACTGCTGCAAGTCCAAAGTTTCGATCTTTTTTATAGGGACAATAATAAATGTAGCCATTATATAATTTTGACTGCATTACCTTTTTAGTACATTTTTTTACTTTAGGCAAAAGTGCCTATAGTGGCCACTTTTCACAAAGAATCAAATAAACTAAAGGATCTAATTAGCTTTTTACATGTGAATTTTCGATACATTATATACTGAGCGAGCAATCAATTTAATTAAGATAAGTGCCCTTAAATAAAAAATGAACGATAATGATTTTTGTTCTGTTGCAGAATCGCTTTCTCATAATATTTTCCATGCTTTCTTCTTCAATAACACGATTTAAACACAAGTCTGATACGAAGCTCTGTCTAGACTGTTAAATTGCTGAGAATTATGCTAATATTTTAATTTTATACTGTGTGAAGAGTACCACAAATAAGGTATTTATTGCGAAGAGGAGCTTAGCGGCGCAGTGGTTTACCGTCTGGCCCTGCGATTGCGGATGTTTAGCATCTTTCGCAAGGGTTAGTCATGGGATGGGTGACCAAGAATTTATTATCTCGAGTTCCTCCGTTCTTCGAAAAGCACGTTAAACTGTTGGTCCCAGCTGCAATTCCAGTCGTTAACACCCACCAATCCGCATTGGGCCTGCGTGGTGGGTTATGGCCCATCCTTCTTATCCACCTATAAGGAAGGCCTGTGCCCCAGCAGTGGGGACAAAAAATGGCTGAATGTCGAATCGCGAGGAGCCATGACATAGGTCATGTTATTTTTACAATAACACTTTTTATTTTAAATACTGAAAAATATTTTTCACCTTCTAACACTAATTACTAACTACTGCTTCTACTGTAAATTTATTATTTCGTCTTGTGATCATCCTTTCTGATAATGTACAAAATCTCTCAAAAACTATTTTCAAAGATCATTAATTACATATATTCCGTTACTTGTCGTCTATGCTATCTCAAACAAAATATATTTTGCTTTTATCTTTTTTTTAGTTCAGACGTAACGCCTTTTCAGAACAAACGCAGATAACAAAGCCATTTACAACAATCACAAAGGCGCTTAAAATATATTTTGTAATGCAAGCATTTTGTGTAAGGGCAAAAGACAAGCCTTTTAGCCCTTAAGGCGGTTGTATGACCGAAAGTGGCGCCCTCAGAGGTTTTTATTTAATAAGTTATTAAAAGAAAAAGATTTTGATAATGTTTATCGTGGAGATTTTAGAGCCCATGGTCTAGTATTTTTAGAAGGTATCACTACATGCCCTCGTAGTCATTCGTAGAAGTAGATAGCAAATGTGTCAAAAACGGCCACTTTTAGCAGTTTTTCTATCTACTTCTACCAGTGACTACTAGGGAATGTAACGATACCGTCTAAAAATACTAGACTGTAGGCCCTAAAATCTCCACGATAAACATTATTAAAATTGTGTATTAGAATTATAATATTAAATAAAATTCAGCGCGGCGCCACTTTCGCTCAGGGTACAGATGCCGGCATATAAGTTGGCAAGAGAAAGATGAGACAAAAGATGCGCCGAGTTTAGTGTTTGTGGCTACTGCGCATCTTTTGTCTCGTTTTTATCTTGCCAAGTTACGTGCCGGGCAGTATACCACCTTAACCAGGACATTTAGGTTACAGAAGCGTGTCATTGTTTTGTTGTAGTTCCATGTTATTTATATCAAAGTGCCGTATGAAGGCACTCGCTAACGACTCTCATCGATCATTCTCTTCGCAATCTTCAAGTTTTCTTTCAACCTCTTTGAACAAATTCTTGCAACATAACAAGGTTGTCTTTACGCCTTTGAAAAATTCTCGGTATCTAAAATGGAAATTTAAGGATGTCGATGTCTGCATATTTAGTCTCATAAATATTTTTGTTTTAAAACTTGTGTTTTAAAAAAGATCGTCGGGCACAATCCCGATTATTGAAATTCGTTAGTGTATCTGGTGTATTTACTGGTATTTAACCAATTTCAACTTAAATGAATTTAAATGAAAATCCCAACCCAATAGTACAGTAGCCCGTAGAACATTTAAATCACGAAAAAGGTTACCGTTTGCCGTTGTGATATAGTGATATCACGAAATTATAGATACTTTAACCCACGTTTTACAGATCGCAACCCACCGTAACCTATATTTGTAAATCTCCAAAATTTATATTTTTTATTTTTCGAGGTTTACCACATAGTTTAGCTATTGTCGTGTTCTACAGCTTGGTTTAATTGCCACAGATAAAAGTAAGACTATAAAAAGTAGCCATACACAGATTTAAGACCCGATGAAAATGGTTGGACTTTATCTGGTCTTAAATCTGTGTATGATCACTTTCCATAGTCTTACTATTATCTGTGGCAATCAAACAAAGCTGTAAAACACGACAATAGCTAAACCATGTGGTAAACCTTGAAAAATAAAAAAAATATCATTTTTGGAGATATACAAATATAGGTTACGGCGAGTTGCGAATTGTAAAACTTGGGTTAAAGTATTTATAATTTCGTAATAAATAACTATATCACAACGGCAAACGGTAACCATTTTCGTGATTTAAATGTTCTACGGGCTACTGTACTACAAAGTGGGATATTAACACAATCGACCTCTATTGAGTGGCTTGTTCGGAGTTCCTATTTTTTTGAAGTGAAAACTTCTTTAGCGGCATTGTACCTTTTTTGAATGGGGAAAAAATGTTGAACTCTCGTGAGTCAGTCAGGATCACGTGACCCTGATCGAAAATTCGTAAGAATATGTAAACACTTGTGTCACCATAGCAACGCGCTAATATTTTAATTCAATGTCAAAATTCTAGATTTTCTGTCAAGCTATGGATAAGACCGTAAGTACTTGTTGTATGGTCTGTGGATAAGACTTTCGTACAATACTGTTCTGTATTCGTAAATTCAAATGCAGAGTAAATTCGTAAGACGGCAATTTGTGCAAAAAGTTTTCACTTCTGCCGGCACTCCCGGAGTGCAACCCGATTTTTATTTAAGTTTTTTTTCAATTTGAAATTTATTAGATTTACTAGCTTCTGCCCGCGATTTAGCCCTAATAGCTACATACTAAAACTTTTTTCAATTATGACACTTTTATTTTTTTTTCTTTGTTCTGTACAATAACATACATATTGGCTAGAATTTCATAATAATATTTGTTGTAAAGAACTTTTCAATAGAATTGACAATGTATTTTTACTTTGAAAAGTTCTTGAACAGCAAATTTTAATAATCTAACCAAAAATATGAGTTGCATTTAATAACTACGCTAATTTCAAAATTAATATCGCCGGTACAAAGTTTTAGTGGTTACTAATAAGTCAAGTTTTCGGCTCCCGCAAGTTTGGTTTGCACACACACGATACAACCAACACGTTGGAATAAATATCTGTGCCTCATATTAGTATTTGCAGTTTCACCGTTGTATGAAAGTTTCATCTCAATGCCCTTCACGTTAAGATTGCTTTTCAATACATGTGGGAGGAAATGAGTCTCCCATGCATTCATGCAAGCCTGGTAGCCTCCAACACACACGTCGTACGGTGTGGGACTAACATTCCATATATCAAGGTCAAACAGACTCGCTCACATGTGCTTTTATGTGTCTGTAGATGGCTATCTCTTTCACACGTACAGACATGATTTTAAAATAACAAGGTAGGCTATGTGTGCCTGTAGTTCCTACTTCGAAGTCTAGACGCGGTATGTGGCTTTCTCATGGAGACTATTCCACCTCATTCTGTTGAAAACTGTGAAGGAACCGAACCGAACGCTTCGATGCGCTAATTTTGAATGACTGTATAAGTGCAATGGAATACCTACCAGCATCCCTATTCAAGTGACATACTTTCTATTCGTTCGCTAACTAAAAGCTTTGTTGTATTTTATAGAATTGACAAGATTGCAAAATTCTAAATGAAGTATTTTATTTTGCTTATTTGTATTATCGAACAGAAATGTGGTTATTATAATTAGGGACCTTTAACACGAACAGCTATCGAGAAAAAAAAACGCGCGTAAAAGTACTCGAAATTGTATATGCATTTGGTTTTTCGGCGATAGATGGCGCCGTACTTTCCCATACAAAATTACTTTATCGATTTTTTTCGACAAAAACAACAAAAATGAATTATCTAATTTGGTGCCGTCGTTTTAAAGTTATTCGCGTACATTTCGGCGATTCATTTTAATTTATATAGATTAAAAAGGTAAGAAGCCGATTAAATTTTGCACGTAAATCTAATCTGCATGTAAAGCCCATGATAAGTATCCCAGGAAAATTTTAAATATCAAAGGTAAGGAAAAGAGCCTTACGTATGTTAAGCATTTTGAAGCGGGTTTTGCAGGTGCTTATAAATCTCGGTAAATAGCTATTCGAGGGTACCATATTTACTTTAGGGACTAACTACCTGGGGTTGATAGAAAAATGCTTATGCATGAGGAAATTCTTCAGCTGAAAATGGATAGACTTACTAGTCTATAACTACCTAAGTACAGAGTTTATACAAAAATGAATACAATCATGTAGATATATGTTTTGGAAAAAACGTTGTTGGCTATCTATCAAATAAGTAGTGTTTTAATCTATTAGCATGTTCAATTTAATAATATTAGTAGACGTAATGAAAATAAAATTATACATAAGTTTTATACAGATAGTTGAAAAAGTTAGATAAACAACCTAAGACAGCAATTATTGCGCAGATGAAGAAACTAACAAAACTAATTTAAAATTTCCATAATAACTAGCCCTAAGTAAATTCATCCATTCAAAACTTTGTAAGTACACTTAATACTTTATAAACAGTACAAAATGCATCGTTAAGTCCGTCTGTAAAAAAACAATGTTAGTTAAATGAACAGTTCTTCCCACAAGCAGTAATTAAGTACTTAAATGTTTTAATAATGCAAATGGCATTTCTTTGTCTTTTTCAATGACGATTTTTGTAAGCTTTATTTAAATGAAAGTTATTTACAATGGGTTGGAGCGTCTTTTTAAAGTTTGTTTGTTAGGGTTCCGTACCCAAAGCGTAAAAACGGGACCCTAGTACTAAGACTCCGCTGTCCGTCTGTCTGTCTGTCTGTCACCAGGCTGTATCTCATGAACCGTGATAGCTAGACTGTTGAAATTTTCACAGATGATGTATTTCTGTTGCCGCTATAACAATAAATACTAAAATCAGAATAAAATAAGTATTTAAGGGAGGCTCCCATACAACAAACGTGATTTTTTTTGCTGTTTCTTTGCTCGATATTAATAACAAGAACAGGTAGACAGTCGAAATTTTCACAGATGATGTATTTTTGTTGCCACTATAACAACAAATACCAAAAACAGAATAAAATGAATATTTGATGGGGGCTCCCATACAACAAACGTGACTTTTTTTGCCATTTTTTGGCACGGAACCCTTTGTGCGCGAGTCCGACTCGCACTTGGCCTGTTTTTTTTAATTGTGTTAAGATGTTAGCATGATGTTACTTAGGTACGCTTATTTTGAGTTTTGACTGAATATCATTACAATTCGACTTTTCATTTGGACATAAAATTAAGACATTTTTCCTAAAAGTTTTATAAAGTTTTAGAAAGTTTTTTCGCTATATTTTTTTCGAGATGAAAGGTACCCTACGTCCTTCTCTGTACCCCTGACAAAGTGTATGCAAAATTTCATGATGATCGGTTCAGTAGTTAAGACGTGAAGGCGTAACAAACAAACAAATGGACTTTCGCATTTATAATATTAGTAAGGAAGTAAGGATATCAAATTAATCAAATGTCAATTGTTTTTAAAGACATTTATTTTATTTTACTATTTACGGCACCAAATATAATTCTGGAAACTTTTGAAGTCTTTTAGATTGAGGTGGTATTATTAAATAATATCTATTGTATTATTATCGGTATTATTCATTGTTTTCCAGACATAGTAGTTAGGTACCTTTACTTATTAATAAACTTTCTCTGCATAGAAAATCCCAGCAAAATAATAAAAATAGAATAACATGAAAATAATTTGTCTGTTACTCCAATTAAGTGGACAGCCAATTATTTCTGATTGATAGAGCGGATTCAGGAATCACAATAATTAATAAAATATCGTCAACTTAATGTGCTTCATAAAACACAGTTTTTTTATAAAATCTTTTTACCTATATTGACTACTAGCTTCTGCCCGCGACTTCGTCCGCGTGGATGTTAGAGAAAATCCTTAGAGAACCTTCAACCAGGATCTGACCAGTGATTTTTACGTTTCCGGTTCCGGTTCCCGTTCTGTTCCCGTCCGTTCCCGTCCCTTTCCTGTCCCGTTCTCGTACCCCTTCCGATGCCATTCCCGTTCCCGTCCCGTTACCGTCCCGTTCTCGTTCCCGTTCCCGTACCGTTCCGTACCCGTTTCTTTTCTGTTTCATTCCCGTTCCGTTCCCATTCCGTCCCGTTCCGTTCTTGTTCCCGTTCCGTACCCGTCCCGTACCCCTTTCGGTTCCCGTTCCCATTCCCGTTCCCATCCCCATCCCGTTCCGTTCCGTTCCCGTCCCCGTCTCGTCCTGTTCCCGTTCCCATCCGGTTCCCATTCCCGTTCCATTCCCGTTCCCGTCCCGTTCTCGTCCCATTCCGTTCCCATTCCGTTCCCGATCCTTTCCCCTCCGTTCCCGTGCCATTCCTTTACCATTCCCGTCCCGTTTTCTGACTGACTGAAACTGAGGGACTTTCATACAAACTTTCATCCCTTATTTCACCCCCTTAGGGATGGAATTTTCAAAAATCCTTCCTTAGTGGATGCTTACACTATATGAGGTATCTGTGTGCAAAATTTCAAGTCTCTAGGTCTAGCGGTTTGGGCTGTGCGTTGATAGATCAGTCAGTCAGTCAGTCAGTCAGTCAGTCAGTCAGTCATTCAGTTTACGATTTTATATATTAAGATTAATAATAGTCAAATTATTCCCACGAACAGTACTTAACAATCTAACTTGATCCAAGTGAACAATCCACTAATTTAACGTGATATATTAAAACAATAGTTTATTTACAAATAAAGTATGATTATCATGCCTATAAAATATATCATTGAAAGACTTTAATAGGAAACATGCATAAGTCACAGATTTTGATAAATTTGAGCTTAGTCGCTGCGTGCGGACACGTATAAAAACATGATGGAACAGAAAAAAAAAATTATTTTAGTTTTATCACACAGGGGCGAATAAGGCCGGGTCTCCTGCGCCGTGTTTTTGTGTTTTCAAACATCAAAACAATGTTTTCTCAACATGTTTGGGGCGTGGCCTATGAGTTTTGTTTTGCAAAAACACAAAACATGTTTGCCGCGACGAACGGGAAACATCCCCCGCTCTCGCCTGCGGGGAGGGGAAGTAACTCATTTTGTGTTAGCGCTCACTAGATGCAGACGTCTCGCCTGCGTTCGTGTGCCACTGTGTGATTCGTGTAATTGTAGTGATGGAGTGGAATAAGGAGAGTACTTTATTTTTATTTGAGTTACTCAGAGAAAGACCGCTACTTTGGGATGTTACGGTGGCAAAGTATAAGGTAGCCATTACACGGTAGGTTTTACGGGCTGTGACTGACGACGTCTTCTTCGTCGGAACTCATTTTCGAGACTGAGCCGTGATTGGCCGAAAATTTTCTAACAAAACATGTTTTCAAAACAAAACCTAGGCGCAGCGGACGTGCGGTTTTGAAAACAATGTTTTGAAAACAATGTTTTTTCAACATGTTTTGTTGAAAATTAAGCGCAGGAGACACGCCTTAAGAAATAATATTTTGTATGACACATATGTACTTAAACGCAATATTTAGGGAGATATTTGAAAATTCTTGGCTAACTCCATATAATGCGCCTGGAACGTGACATGAGTGACGTCACAAATGTTAACCTTTTTGTATAGAGCGTTTTCGGCGGGAGCTGATGCGTGCTAACTTTAAGTGACTATATCACGAGAAAAAAACGCATGACAAAAGTTCTAATATTACAGTTGATTTTCTCACGCATTATACTTTTGATTTTGATACAAAAAAAAATTGATACATGTTCCCTATTCAGGATATGTCAAATACAACAATATTTTTTTCTACCTTTAAAAATGAGTGGATTCTTATAACTATGCTACAAAACTTTATATGTTTTCATTGACGCTACGTTTTGCAGGTCCTTAAAAGTTAATACATATCAGTATCCGAAACCGCTAATGTCTCGTGGTAATAAGTCTAGATTTCATAATTATGCACTACGCATAACCTGATGAGACGTTCATTTGGCAGACGCTAGACGTCCAAATGGAATACTTCCAAATGGAACTATTTACTATTAATAAACTTCCATTTGGACGCACCAGCGCAGTCACTTCTATAGCCTAAATCTAGTAATTTTACTTCCATTTAGAAGTATTCCATGAGTACGTCTGCCAAATGCACAGAATTAAGAATTTTCTTTTCTATAACCTGTGGCCCAATGGACTACGTCTAACTAAAATATAACCGCTAATTAAAACAGATGACAAAAAACACAAGAATACCTTCCCTTGACAAATGTACATAAAAGTTTATTTTCCTGTATTAAAAAAAAGAAATATTACTTTGATAGCCGTCTATTTTCAGAATAAACACTATAACCCTAACAATTTACTGTCATTTTACGAGATTACCAATAAAATGATCCGTAATTTTTTTTAAAAGTTTACTGGCAGTTTCCTTTACTGAAGGTACTTTTGTATCAAGCGTTATTACTTTTATGAGCAAAAAAGTCTTAAATAACCAATTTGGAAGAGCGGTTAAGACTCAGTCTTAGACAGGGATATTATGGCTTGTAACTTTTTTTATATACTTCTTCTTTGAAAATATTCATGGCTAATCTCCTCCATGCACTACGAAATAGAACCGGTCTTAATAGAAACGACTATAAGGATAATAAAGTAATCCTTTCGGGGTCTTTTTCAGGGTTCCGTACCTTAAAAGGAAAAAACGGAACCCTCACGACTACGACGAACGACGAACGTCAACACTCAATGTATTTCATGTGCACGCACATAAACGTTGCTTTTCAACTCGGCCGCACGCAGCTGTGTAGCATTCACTCGCAGGCGTGGTCTTTTGTACGCGTTACATTGCGTGGTAATGTATGCAAAGCTTTTTTAACACCAAAAATTAAACTCGTTTCCCAGCAATAATTTTGAACAGAAATGGTCCTGATGATGGGCAGGATACGTAGATCTCGGCTTCGTTGAGTGTCTTGTTACACCCAGTAGGATCACTTTGTTGTTCGTCTGTCTGTCTATCAAGCAAGACCCTTTCTGTCTGTCTGTCAAGACCCTTTATCTCGGTCGAACGCGTAGAGGTATTGAATTGAAATTAAAACCTTATTCTCAAGTCTACGATCCCTTGAAGCTGTGAAAAAAATCAAACTTCTAAGTTTGCGGAAAAAAAAGATAAGGCCGTTTATGCCGCAAAAAACGCATATTTCTACACTCTTTAGGGAATCAAAATTCATAGGGCACTTCTCGTTGACCTAGAACTAATATAGATTTGTCAAGTATTATTGTCTTACACAAGTACAGGAAAAAACTTAAAACCATACATTTGTAATTATATCATGAACTTTCTGTATGTCTTTCAAAACCTTTGATTACGGAAACGCGTAAAGGTATCAAGTTGAAATTAAAACCATATACTAATCTATAGTCCTTTGAAGCTGTGAAAATATCAAATTTTGTAATCAAATCGTAAAAAATAATAGTCTTCATGTAAGTACCAACAAATTTGCACAGAACCCTCGGTGCACGACTCGCACTTGTCCGGTTTTATTTTTATTTCCTTTTGAGGCCTATAAAAGTATGTGAAGTGTAAATTCCACGACAAATAGGTTAAGAGGCTTAACATGTTTTTTTTTTCAAATTACGTTACGAATAACTTTGCTTAGGATAAAACATACCGGAGTTAAGTAAGTAATAAAGCTGAAGGTAAGACGGGAGGTATTCTCTTTTCTTCGAAATTTATTCCTGTTACATTATTTGGGATCGGACGCCTAGTTGTTATTCTCAAGCCTGTTTATTTCAGGCCTTTTCAGCATTAAAATAGCAGCACTCATTAAATTCTCCCTTTTAAATTAATTCACAAACATTAACATTAACTCAACCCATTTTTTGTTTAATATTAATTTCTGAACGTCTTTATAAAACTTATCGCTTGAGGGTAAGCTCACTTAGCAGCTTCCGTCCCCCGTAACCACGGCAGCTGCAAAGGTGCCGAAACGTCGGGAAAATAAAAAATCATACCAAATACCTACTAATAACCAAAGTACTTTAAATAAAACCACGCGAGTCGTTAAAAAGCATTTTATTTTATTGCATTTTTTCTATAATCAAATTACTTACTAATCTTTTGTCGATTAATGAAAATCGCATCAGGGCTTTCAATAAAATAAAACCAGACAAATTATTTAATACTTTTTAGGTGAGGGTTAATAGTACATTATGAGACAAGTTAGCTTAGGTTGCTCATTGCACACATGGCTGTGGGTTGTAGCCGAGTGTGCAATAAGCAAGAGCTCACGTATTTCGTACGACGTTTTTCAACACATTTGCGAGGAAAAAACAAAGTAATTTGCCACAAAGCAACAAATACGCCAAAAACAAAATGTGATAATTATGATGGGAAAAGGCACGCAGGTTTTTTTTTTGTTTTTTTCACACGCCCAATGCAAGAATATTTTGCGAACAAAGGGGTGAGTGAGCATACAGCCTACTTCAAAATTAAAATTGTAATTGATAAAATGCAAATATTGTAATTTTTTATAACAAAATATTGTGAATTATGAATAATTTGATGATAAAAAATATTTGTTTTGACGTAATTAAGGACTTACACGTTTATTTATTCCAAAAATGTATATGAATTTTCAGCGGCATAAAACCTCTTTGTTGTTCCTATAAAAATAACTGTATTACCCGGTAAAATTGGGAATGCTCTGTTTACTCGCATAGAACTTGCAGTAAGATACAAGACATAAGAAGAGACATAAGACATAAGACATAAGAACCGCTTAGCCTTACCTCAATCTAATCTAAAACTCCATAGTTCGGGAGAACATGTTAACGCCATAAAAATCTATAATAAACTCCCCAAAATAATTAAAGATGAAAATACTGAAAGATCCTACGGTCCTGAAATTACGATATAAAATAAAAAAATAAAAAAAAATATTTACTTCTCCCCTTTACATAGATAATTACAATAAAGGTTTCATACAACTATATATGTAAAGTATGTTTCTTTATATCTTTATCCAGATACGCATTGAACCAGAAACACGATTAAATAAATTTGGCTCGATACATTTTAATTTTGAAAAAGTTCTTATGTTCAAAATTATTTAGAAACAACATTAGGTTTTCAAGTAGAGATTTCTTGTATCATTAATATTCATAATAGTGTAGAAGCATTTCTCTTTAATCGCTATAGTTATTTAGTACGAATTAATTTCGTGTTTTTTCGCCTAATCTGCTAAATCGGTCTCGCTCCTCGCGCGTTTATTAATTTCTAATTCGCTTTAGTCTTATAGCGCCTTAATTAAATTAGTAAAGTTCGAAGATTAGCAAGATTCTCACGAAGTTTCCATTCCAGCAACCTTTTATACCGTAGTTTCTAGTAAAGCTCTTTTGTCAAGCAACAGTTTCTCCATTAAAGTTCATAGACTTTGCATCTTCTGTATTGTGCAGGACATCTGTAGGTATAACTATATTTGTAGCTACATTTAAATTAATTAATTAAACTTCTTTATCTTATCGGTGATTCAATTAATTTATCTTATCACACTCGGTTGGCCCCTGTGCAGTAACACGAATCAGTGTCTGCTGCCTCCATCAGGGGCTCTATCGGCTAACTTACATTGCTATCGTAATCGCTCTGATTGCAATTGCAATACATTGGTACTTTTCTTTGCTAAGTTTTCATTTACGTTTAAACGAAGTAGCAATATATCACATACATCTGTCAAACCTTCATTGTTTTTAACCCCCGACGCAAAAAGAGAGGGGTGTTATAAGTATAACGTATCTGTGTATCTGTCTGTGGTATCGTAGCTCCTAAACCGATTAACCGATTTTCGTTTAGTTTATTTTGTATCATAGATAATTTTTTTGCGAGTGTTTTTAGCTATGTTTCATTAAAATCTGCTCTTTTCTAGTTGATGAGGGGATTTAACTAACTTCATTACGTCCGATCGATTTGAAATTTGGTACCGTGTTACTTCAATGATATTGAAAGTATATGGTAAAGTGACCATGACCTGATCAGCAGTTTGAAGATCATCAGCTCTTTAATAGTTGATGAGGGGATCAGACTACCTTTTATATGTCCTATCGATTCGATATTTGGTACCATGTGTCGGTGGGTTTTTATTTTTTAAATTTTTGTTATTAGGTGGTGGATCGCAGGTCATCCATATTTACTGCAGGCAGTGGGATACAAAAACTGAAAATATTAATTTATTAACAATCAATTCAATATCATTCTGATAGTTATGTTTTAATAGGTGCAGCATAATAATTAATTAAAACATTTTTGTCCAATTTACAGCTAGTTATAGTGTTTTTTTACCATCTAAGTATCTAAAATACTAAATATTTTAGTTATGCTCCGTTCATTTGTCAAATAATAAGAGATAACAATTTTGATTGAAGAACTCATGTGATAATCCTACTAATATTATAAATGTGAAAGTTTGTGGATTTGGATGTTTGTTCCTCAATTACGCAAAAACTACTGAACGGATTTGATTGAAATTTGGCACACAGATAGTAGATAGCCTGGATTAAAACATAGAATACTTTTTATCCCGATATTTCCACACTGACAGGGACCACGCGGGTGAAACCGCGGGCAGCCGCTATACTTTATAACCATAACATTATACAGGGTTATTTGTAAAACACCAACAACCTCGCAGGAGTAGATTACTATTATCATAAACAACAACTTTTGTTCTACGACTTTTCCGAAAACAGACGACTGTAAAACTTTATAGCCATAAAGTATGAATGTATAATGTATATGTATAAATAAAGTATGAAAGTATGAACCAGAATTATTTTTATCACTTATTATTTGACAAATAAACTGAGCATAACCACTCGCATGACTACAAAGACGAAACACAGAATATTAACACAGCTTTACCATCTTGTTAAACTGTGATAATAATTAATCCTTAGAATTATCAATTCCACACATCAACTTTGTCTAGGGATACAGGTGTTATTTTCATACAAACGAGGTAACTTTGAAGCCTTGGTTTCCTGCCGGGGATGTACTGTGCTGTGATCTGATGACGGCTATCTAGGGAGTGAATGGAGGAGATTCAGATCGCTTTACACACCCAACTGATCTGACCAGCATTCTAAAAACGTAATGGACATGTTTAAAAAAATCGCGAAAATAGCATGAAAATGTATGGAGATCCTCAAACTGAGAACACTGACCCATTAATCTTTTAGAATGCTGATCAGATCAGTTGGGTGTGTATAGCGGTCTGAATCTACTCCATTCATTCCCTGGATGGCCATCATCAGATTATAGCACGGTACATCCCTGGCAGAAAACCAAGGTTTCAAAGTTACCTCGTTTATATGAAAACTAGCTTTCGCCCGCGACTTCGTCTGCGTGGAAAGATTTTTTTGCTATCCCTCGGGAACTATACTTTTTCTCGGGATGAAAGGTACCCTATGTCCTTCTCTGTACCCCTGACAACGTGTATGCAAAATTTCATGATGATCGGTTCAGTAGTTAGGACGTGAAGGCGTAACAAACAAACAAACAAACAAACAAACAAACAAACGGACTTTCGCATTTATAATATTAGTAAGGATAACACCTGTATCCCTAGACAAAGTTGATGTGTATATCTTGTAACTTTATCGTAACCTAAATTATAACTTTATACCTACTTACTTAACAGTATTGAATATTCGTGGGCAGATAGAATATCAAATTAAACAAACAGTATTTGAAATACTTAACAAAAATATTTGTGTAACGTATGAAGCCCTTTTAAGTTAGTTCAATCGGAAATTCAACGTCAAATCAAACAATATCAGCTCAATTGACCGTATTAAGGGGCATTTTAGAGGTAGGTAGGTACCTATACTCTATCCATGAAGACAAGTTAATAGGGAAAACATAGGCTCGTTTGTGATTGGTCAGCGATAAGAGCTAACGCAGTGTACGGAGTACGTGTAAATTTTATTCGTGCTACCTGCCCCCTATTTAAATGGCCACTTTTCTATTCGTTCGCTTACTTAAAGCTTAAAAATAACCTATTAGACGTTCAAGTCACACGTCGCAAGTTTATGTAAATCACAGACATTGTTGTATTGCAAAGAATTGACAATCCTCCGACACGTAAATTTATAATTTACAGCTTATTTTTAATTTTTAAATTAGCGAACGAATAGTAAAGTGGCCATTTGAGTAGGGGGGCTATACTGTGTAGACTCGCTCATTATCCGCGCATTCATTTTGATTTAGCTTGGGTATCGGACGATCGATCGCTTTCTGACGACTTGGCGCTTATATTCCAGAGCCAAAAACTCATGAAACGGAAGTAAAATTATTTTTGCTAAAAACACGTGGTTTGCATACAGTCGCAAAAGAAAGCCATAAAATTGCTTTCTGCATTTTTGTAATGGAACAACCACGTATTTTTAGTAAAAATAATTTTACTTCCGTTTCATGAGTTTCTGGACTACTTTTAGCCGTCGTCCGTCAACTAGTACCACCAATTAATTTATTTATTATAAATAATGCCTTTAAACCAATAATGGCTACTTTCGTTTTGATACCATTTTTAAACTATAAAAACTACAAAAAAAATAAAAAGTTTCAAAAAATATTAGAGACACATTGAGATTATTGACGTCATGGTTGTTTTTTTTATATTGATCTTGATGTAACCACATCATAAGGGAAAATAAATGTATTGGCAGTGCTATAGTGACTACCTCTTCAAAAATTTGCTACCCCTGAACTTTGACTATACTACGACTACCCCCTTAAATTGTAACAAAACAAATATTATGGCCCCAAGAATTGTATTAACTATCTTTATAAACATTTTATTATTAATCTATTTCTGTACCTGTAGCCGGATTTGCCAATCTCGTTGATCATATGTTATGTTGACGAATTTCTCCATCATCGCTGTGTCTCTTTCAAATTTACGGAGTTGGAAAGAGAGATCCGCACAAGTGAACACGTCGATTCTTTGGTGAGCGGTGAAAGTCGGCTGACCTCACACTTTCACTCAAGTAACCTTGGATTACGGACCAAATACGTAACGTTACAATGCTTATGAATCCGAACGTTTCGTAACTCGAAATAATTGTGTGGACTTTTTTTTTGTTTTCGTCCTCTTCGTGCCAAAGAAGACTTTCTATTACAACGCTGGAATCAATTTTTATAGTAAAATTATCGAAATAATTATCGTTTTTAATTAATAACTAATTAATTATTTCTTATTTTGGAATACTGACAATCATAATACTAAAGAGCTAGTTACGGTTTATTTTTATTATAGTTTCAAGATTATAGGTTTATTATTGGTTTGCACATCAGTGAAAATCTACAAAATTGGAGGTCACTTTACGATTTTTTCTAATAAGCTGTCATGTTTCTGTCAATTACATAACTTTACTGATGTGATGAGTACTATTATCTACTTTCTACATTATTTTTTTAGGACAGATAAATCAAGTAATACTTTGTGAAATCCTTGTTAAAAATGTGTATTTGATGTTGTTAAATTATACTGCTAGAAAAAGATAAAAGACGATAGTTTATGCATATATATAAATTAAATCCATAAAAACTAAAATTATAAAGGAGTATTATTTATAAGATCCCAAATTAATATAAGTTTTAATAGCTTTTTAAATTCATTATTATTATGCTGTAAATCCATAATTTAAATTTAACGTCGTGATAAAACTGTAAAAGTAAATTGTGCTTTGTGCCTAATAATTTAGTTCAAGCCATAAAAACGTCTTTTGTTCTCAAGTCGTGGATAAGTATAGTGATTATAGAGTGCCTTGTTGCCTGCCCACTATCAATAAAAGTAACTGTAAAAGTTAATCTGAAAGTAACGTCTTTCCGTTAGGTTTTATTGGAATGAGTGTGTTTTTTTTAATAAGGATTACTTTTCATGAAGTAGAAAACATAGCTAATTATATCGATAGTTTCCATTGAAGATATTTTTTACTGGAAACTATGTTAATTAGCCATGTTTTGTGTTCTATACAGAAGTGTACTTAATAAAAAAAAATCGGGTTGCACTCCGGGAGTGCCGGCAGAAGTAAAAAGTTGAATATTAACGTTGTGCATTTTTGATATTTTGGAATGGTTAGGGAATAATTTTGCACGAATTGCCGTCTTACGAATTTACTCTGCATTTAAATTTACGAATACAGAACAGTATTGTACGAAAATCTTATCCATAGCTTGACAGAAAATCTAGAGTTTTGACATTGAATTAAAAAATTAGCGCGTTGCTATGGTGACACAAGTGTTTACGCCTTGAAATGACGCGCTGCCATTTTCACCGCGCCCGAAGAAAGAGAGGGGGATACTTCCGCCACCGGCTGTCTACTCTCCATCCGTCACATCCGTCTTACGAATTTTCGATCAGGATCACGTGATTCTTACTGACGCGAGTTTAGCATTTTTTCCCCATTACAAACTAGTGGCTCCGTGAGCTGTAGACCTCGCGATAAAATCAAATAAAATGTCGCCATGAAGTTTTCAAACACACAGTAGTAGCAGCTAGATGGTGCTTCTAATTTTGATAATTTTTCAAAATGGGTGAATATTTTTTATAAATTTGGAAAAATGGGCTTGACTAAATAATTAAAAGAAGTTTTCACTTAAAAAAACACTTTCCAATAAAACCTAACCCCTGTTTAAATTCCATTAAATATTACAAACTTTTGTAATCTGATCGTATACTTATTTTTTCTTCTTTGAATAATAAACAGAGTAAGTGTAAGATTCATGAAGTCTTTTTCATTACAAAGGTTACGAATGCTTGAAAAAGTCATGGTTTTGCCCCTGGGGAAATCAAATCCGGTAGCTTTGGACAAGATTTGTATTAAAATAATAGAAACATAAAATCTTTTAACATTCAACGGTCTTGTGATATTTCAAGGTTTGGTGAGTAAAAAAATTAGGTAGGTACTTACTTACTTTTGTATATTAGTTTATTCAATTGTTTTTTTTAGTGCCAAAGATGGGCGCAGTTGACGGAATAAAAATATTAATAATTCGATCCAGCGACTGCGCCCGTGGGTCCAGTTATTAGTGGGCGCAGTCGCCGGAAGACTCAGATTTTTGTAAACATAGAGGTGTTTTTGATTATGACTGTTTGTCCTAATAATATAGTAGATACTGTTAGTGCATACTTAATTAATTGATTACCTATTATTTTCGACCTGATTATACACAGAAAAGATATTCTCGCGTACTAATATAGATAATAACTATTGAAAACTGAGACTGATATAGAATATAAATAGTCATAAATTGAAATAAAGCAGTATAACAGCTAAGTGCTTAATTTGGTACCAAATAGTTGGTGTTCATATCTCATATTTACTACTAACTTCCGCCCGCGACTTCGTCCGCGTGGACATTCGGAAAATCCCTAGGGAACCTTTAGCCGGGATAAAAAGTATCATATGTTTTAATCCAGGCTATAAACTATCTATGTGACAAATTTCATCCAAATCCTTTCAGCCGTTTTCGCGTGATTATGGAACAAACATCCAAACCCACAAACACCAAAAAAATGAAACGAAAATTGCCCATAAAGCAAAAGAAAAATAAAAAAGAAGAAGAAAAAGAGAAAAATTGGCAAAAAAGGGCTTGTTAAAAAGCGGGGAGCTAAAGCAACAAAAAGAAACCGACAAACTTTCATATTTATAATATTAGAAGGATAGTTTTTGCCCTTCTGTCTTTTGACAGTTAAAATAGATGAATCGTATAATGATATTGGTATGATGTGGTGGTGACATTATCAAAACCAAGAACAGAAAAGCTAAAAACTGATTTCTTTTCAGGATCACCTCAGCTGCCCGGTTTCAACATCCCAGCCATCATCAGGGTGAACCGTGACTGGATCGCGATGCCGTCCGAACCCATCGGCTCTGTGATCACCAGGGTTCACCGAGAAGGTGCCTGGAACCAGAACGTGACCTTTGGACTTGAGACTTCCGGCCCACCGGTGCCTTTCGCTATAGACCCTCATACAGGGGTTGTCACTGTCAATGACACGCTTAAAGATAAGGTAAAGACTTTTTTATGCTCAACGGTATGGTGCTTGGCAATCACCTCACCTAATGTTAAGTGACGATAAGGCCGAAGGTGTAAGTGCACTACACCCGGAACCCTCATCACTGAGGAACTGGCTAACTTACCTCTTATTGCCGGAGCACAACATTTGTAAAATTGTAGTTATGGCGTCACACTTATGTAAGACGGTAGTAACTAACCAGGCGAACTTGAAATAAGCCCTACCACCAACCAAACCGAGTACAAATTATACCGCCCCTGGGAATCAAACCCGAGACCCCTGCGATGCGGTTAAAATAATAGACTAAATGCAAAGACAGTTCTTTCATAAAAAAAAAACTTTAATCTTATCTAAAGAAGCTAAATGGCGCACCATTTTGTCAATTACTTAAAAACGCAATAAGAGTAAAATAAAGTTTTTAGATCTGGCAAATAAAACAAATTAAAATAGATAATGAAACTTTTTCTTAATTGAAATCGTTTTTTATTACTTTCGGCTTTCGGATCGGACCCTTTTCTAATCAACGTCATATTAACGTTACTCTGACAAAAATGTAATAAAATTGTGCTTTGATCTGATAAAAATGTTTATCTTTACAATGAAATTGCCGCAGTCCTTCGTAATGTTTACCGTTTAAATGAGTTATCGGTATATTAATATTTTATCGATAATTATTATAAAGCTTCCGTATTTAAATAGTGCTACACGCCACTTCACTACCTACTATGGAACGAAATGGAATTATTATTATTTTCTTATGTCAACTTTCACTCGCTAATATTATTTACACAAGATATGGCACCCAAATAATACTTAAAAGTACTTTTAGAGGGTTGGCATCTTAACGGTTTCTATTGGTCCTAGTAACTTTTTTTACCAGGTTACAAAATCAATCCATAGATAGTGATAGACTTGATCAAGATTTTTAGCTGTGCAACGTAAAGAATGAACGACAGTTGCCTAAAAATTCATCTAGTTCAGGTTTATCCCAGTGGATCGATTATTGAAAATTGACGAAGGTGAAATAAGTGCTACCAAAGAATAAATGATAGTAAAGTAGGGCCACTTTATAAGGCCACATTTGACATTACCTCACAATTTTTCAACGTAACCTTATAACGGCGGCATAAAATATTATATATTTTTCGAAGTTAAAACTGCACAATTACTATTTTTTTTTTAAATTACGAACATATATTTACTGTATAATGACCGAAAAATTTAACTTTACTATTTATTTTCACTGAAAAACCATTCCAAACATAATAAACAAATTTTACATTAGTGAAAACTTTTTATTTTTAAACACTAGGGATGTTCCTAGAGAGGACTCAAAAATCGAAAAATCGAAAGTTGAATGCAGTGATTACTTGTGAATGAATATTTTCACCATAAATAAAGAATGACATTTTTATATAAGAAATTGACAGCATGCGACAACATATTTTATTTCCTTTATTTATTGTAGGTAAAGAAACTTGAAAGTCAAATTATTTCAAATCTTCATTAGCTTTGTTAGCATATTTTTTATTTACAAATAAGAACATCCAGTTTAATATTGACGGTTACGTTAAAAAATGTGGTTAAAACTTTTGTAATATTTTAATTTTTAGGAAACTGCTTAAAAGTTGCCTTTTTTATCCCAAAAATGAATTCTAAGTTATTGATTTATCCGAAAATAACACCAAACTTGGCTTAGTATCTAAACTTAGGCAGTTATTATAGTGCAGTATTTAGTGGCATCAACCTTGCAAATCATCAACAAAGGAAGCCGCTTGGCACAGGCGTACTTTGTGGTCATCTGAGCTGATTTAGCCGTGTACCCACGTGGTACCACCCTGGTGGTAGCCAGGGGTGGGGGGAGAGGTGCCTTCTACCACGCTGCACTTTTACATCCATATCTCCATAAGTTTAGCAAATAGGTCGTGTTTGGTATCGTTTTCATATAATTCAAGGACGAGGAATTCATTTCTGGAACAACTTTTACACTCGTTCATATAAAAAATAAAAGTTCTGCGCAAAAACAGAAAAATAAGAAAACAAAAATCTTACAAAATCTATGCCTACAAATAAACTACGAGATTGTGCTTTATAAAAAAAATATGATTAAACAGCCCTGTTTATATAAAATATATAAACATCAACTTTTTATACAAATTATATTTATAAATGTGTCAAAAAAATATTTGCGCCGCGCGGCGGTATTTGGGCGCAGTATATTTGGATAGGATTTATCACTTATTGTTTAATAATGACACAAATTGGTCGTGTTTGGTATCGTTTCTATATAATTCAAGGACGGAAAATTCATCTCTGCAACAACATTTTTACTCGTTCATAGAAAAAAATTAAGTTCAGTGCAAAAAAAGAAAAATAAGAAAAAAAACTTACAAAATCTATGTCTACAATTAAACCACGAGATTATGCTTTATTAAAAAATCTCAGACCAAATAAAAAAGTAAAGACGGAGTCTTCCGACAAAGCGGTGAAGCCAGTAAAACTACGCCTTGGCTGTGTACATACACAGTTTACGCACACATATGTAACGAAACTACGCCTTGGCTTTCGTTCGTCATTGGGCGAACCCTGCCACCCGGCCCCCGCCCGCCCTCTAGTACGCACACATGTACCATCAAAAACCGGCTTCACTTAGTTGTTCGCAACTAGGGTTACCAGGACCGAAATTCGGAAATCCGGTCACAAAAGGTGGAAAATCCTGATTTTTGGACAAAAGTCCGGTCTTAGATTCAAATTTAAAAATAAAATAGGTTATTTACATTAGGCACGCACAACACGTTTCTTTTTGTAAAATTTTACATAAGTGGATGGTTTCTGATAAGAAAATTATGGGCAACTTTCAATCTATAGAACCTAGTCGCGGCGTGCGTAGCGCGCCGCGACTAGGTTGCGACAACCTCGCAGTAGTAGATTACTAACATAATAAACAACAACATTTGTTCTACGACTTTCGAATACACCTAGTTTTAGCCAACAGCTATCGACTACACCTAGTTTTAGCCTGCTAAAACTAGGTTAAGCCGCACTTCGGGTATTAGCCGTAACATATACACAAACTTTTCTATAAAAATTATATTTATAAATGTGTAAAAAAATCAGTAGCGCCGAATTTTTGCTTTATTATTATCTTTTAGGGCCGGAAAAAGCAGAAGTATTGCCACTGTTCCACTCCTTTTCCGGGTGTGGATACCGTATCAACTGGTAAAACCAGCAAAAGTCGATACGGTATCTTTTTCCCTTTAGGGAAAAAGCACTTTTGAAGCTTGGAGCGCTTATCCAATTGCAACGGAAGTATTTCAATACGCTAAAGAAGGAAATGTGGAGCGGGCTTTGCCAATAAGATTAGAAAAAAATGTTATTGCTTTGTATGACAAGTAAGTTACGTGGTGATTGGCTTTTGTGATTGTTATTGTTGGAAATGTTGGAACGCATCTCCTTGATATTAATCAATGCAGAAAAGTGCTATTCACGAAAAAGGACAGGCAGCTGGAGAATCTCCACCAACCAGAGACGCCCTTTGCAACCAAATTTTGCGAGCGATTTATCAGGGAGGAATGTTTGGGATCAACTTATAAAACCAATCCAAAACCTGCCATGGCCTGCAGATTGGGGTCAGGCCAAAAATTATAGCTTATGGGAGCCTATGTGGGTGGGTGGGAGGGTGGTCCCACCCTTCTACCAGCAGCCACTGGTCCCACCCTTCTACCAGTAGCCACAGCTTGCATGGATTAAATAAGGTGTATACAGGGTGCATTTGTAATCACTCTCCAAATTTTAAGGATGTGTTCAGTCCATGAAACTGAACAACTTTCTCCATGAAACATGTGTCGAAATACGCCAAAAAATGTTGGTCATCCCATACTAAACTGATCACGTGATCTCTTTGTTTTGTATGAAAAGTCATTTTTTTTTTACATATTTGACCCTATGTTTCTTAGAGAAAGTTGTTCAGTTTCATGGACTGAACACATCCTTAAAATTTGGAGAGTGATTTCAATTGCACCCTGTATGTAAGCAAAAATGCGCAGGAAGGTGCAATTGTTTAAAAATATAAAGTAAAGTGCACCGAACTATGTGGATGCAACGGAAACTGCCAGTAAAATTTGTTATTACTAAACTAGGTAAATAAAATAATTATAACTTTAACTCTCTTTGAAAGTAAAATGATTGGACTACCAATTAAACAATAAGTGATAAATCCAAATCAAAAAATACTTCACCAAAATACCGCCGCGCGTCGCAACTGAATTTTTTGACACATTTATAAATATAATTTCTATAGAAAAGTTTTATGTGTATATATTTAAGATAAATAAGGTTTTTATAAAGCATAATCTCGTGGTTTAATTGTAGACGTAGATTTTGTAAGTTTTTTTCTTATTTTTCTTTTTTGCACTGAACTTATTTTTTTTCTATGAACGACTAATAATTTTGTAACAGAAATGAGTTCCCCGTCCTTGAATTATACGGAAACGATACCAAACACGACCAATTTGTGTCATTATTAAACAATAAGTGATAAATCCTATCCAAATATACTGCGCCCAAATACCGCCGCGCGGCGCAAATATTTTTTTTGACCCATTTATAAATATAATTTGTATAAAAAGTTGATGTTTATATATTTTATATAAACAGGGCTGTTTAATCATATTTTTTTTATAAAGCACAATCTCGTGGTTTATTTGTAGGCATAGATTTTGTAAGATTTATGTTTTCTTATTTTTCTGTTTTTGCGCAGAACTTTTATTTTTTATATGAACGAGTGTAAAAGTTGTTCCAGAAATGAATTTCTCGTCCTTGAATTATATGAAAACGATACCAAACACGACCTATTTGCTAAACTTATGGAGATATGGATGTAAAAGTGCAGCGTGGTAGAAGGCACCTCTCCCCCCACCCCTGGCTACCACCATGGTGGTACCACGTGGGTACAGGGCTAAATCAGCTCAGATGACCACAAAATACACCTGTGCCAAGCGGCTTCCTTTGTTGACGATTTGCAAGGTCCCCATACAAATGATGCCACTAAATACTGCACTATTAACATCGGAATTCGGTAAGGCCGAATCCCCCCCCTCCCCCTGCCTATTACCTGCGTAAAAAATCCAGGTGGTTCAACTTCGTAGAGAAAACATAGAAAATAATTTTACAAGATTTTGAACGATATGTGAAAATAGACAATGTTATTGAAAACGAATCAATGATAGCTCTGAGTACAGTCAACAGTGACGACGATGACAATACTAGTTCTGATTGTTCAACTGAATAACTGCATTATAGCCTTTGTTGACGGCAGAACGATTGTAAAATATGTAAATATAGTTAAGATAGTTTAAATTTTGATATTTTGTAGAATTACTTTGTTTTATCACATTATTTTCTCTTATTTGAACACTAAATTATGTTTATCTAGTATATTTTACATGTAGAAATTAAGATAGGAATTAAGACCTTTGATTTGTTATTTATCTTTCTTGTATAGATACTATTAGCGATTTTGTTTGCACCGTTAGAAAGAGATAGCACTATAATGTTGGAAAGAGACAGGAAAGATTGGTGCCGTGTGCAAAAATTAGTGCCGTGTGCAAACTGTATGCGTTGTAATTGGCTAATAGCTATATTGTAGAAAACTAACTAGCCACTAAGTGCGAGTAAACATTTTGTACTTAAATAAGGCTGTTTTGTATGAAAATTGTTCAGTTCAGTTCAGTTCAATATATACCTACTATGGTTTGAAAATACAAATAGTAAAAAAAAGCTGGAGTTTTAATTCTTCTGCCCGACGTCGCTGAACCCCTGCACCTGCTAAGTTTACAAGTGGTCCTTCGAGCCGGATACGCCGGGGACTTAGAAGATTTCGCTGCCAGCACCCAGGACTTAGAAAATTTGAAGAAAAATTCCCAAAACTTAGAATATTTTTGGATCATTCAGTCTGGGACTTGAAGAATTCCTGGGATACTTGAAGAAGCAACCATGTCGTACCCGACGAGGAGCAAGGCAAAGGAGAGAGGCGGAACGTCAACGGCCCAGAGCGATCCTGCACATACGGAACCCGCAGACTCCGGGGTAGCTACGTTCGTCCGCCCACTCCGATCGCCGTCGACGGTTAACCAAGGGATACCTGGTGAAATATACATCCCAGAGATTCCGTCTTCCGGCATTGGTGGAAGAGTGGTGGATTTCACGACCAGAGATCCAGATCATGAAGCAACGCCGACCGTGAGCACCGTACGAGCGCCCCGAAAAGCTCCAAGTGTCACGTCGTCCCGTTCCAGTCGCGCACACAGAGAAGCGACACGAAAGAGAATCGAATACGAAGCAGAACTTGAAATGTGCGCAGCACAACAGCGTCTCGCCGAGAAAAAGAAGGCAATGCAACTGGCGGAACTAGACGCAGAGGAAGAAGAAGAGGAAGAGGCCTTAGCGAGAATAGAACCACCTAAAGAAGATCGCATCCAGGAGTGGATCCAGAAGTCACCTTTTGAGCCCGCTCGTGAGAAGACCCCGCATTCTGGCCGAGATGGACGTGATTCATCAAGGGGACGTCGACAACCCGGGAAGGCGATTGAAGAGTTGGCCGAAACCCTACGAGACATGGCCAAACCACGCCCTATGCCACGAGCTTTCTACGAGTTGCCTAACTTCAGTGGGGATCCAGCTGACTGGCTTGCCTTTAAGAAGAAATATGAAGATTCCACTGCCCAGTACGAGTTCCGGCCATCAGAAAACCTTGCGAGACTACAATCAGCAATACATGGCAAGGCGAAGCAACTGGTTGAAGACCTTCTCCGCACCAGCTCCGATCCTGGCGAGATCCTGAGATGCTTAGAGCGCACCTACGGGGATCCAAACCTCCTATTGAAGAGCGCTATCGGGAAGATTCGAGCACTACCCAAGACCGCCGACAATGACAGCGATGGCCTTCGTGTCTTCAGTGCCACCGTCCGCTCCTGCATCTCCACACTCAGAAACATCAAGGCGGACGGCTTCATCAACAACCCACAACTTGTGAGTGAGCTGCTGGAGAAACTAACACCGACCCAGCGCCACGAGTACTCCAAGTTTGCACGGAGTCAAGCCATCGCCGGTGGAGTCGATCTGCGTGTGTCACCAACCCTCATCATATTCGTGGACTTCTTGGAGGAGCTCGCCGACACCGCAGCTTTCGTGCTTCCTGCCGACATCATCGGGAGCAGACCTGCGGCTGCGCAAAGGCAGGTGACACCACGGAATCAAACTGTGAGTAACCGTGCCAGTGTGAAAAATGTGCATAAAGTAAACGTGCATAACAACAGTGAAATAAAGTGCGTGCTATGTGAAAGTGATCATCGGTTAGCTTCGTGTGACAGTTTTCGTGACAAAAGTGTAAATGAACGTTGGGACTTTGTTAAAGACAATAAGTTATGTTTTAAGTGTCTAAGTGGCAATCATAGTCGATTAAGGTGTAAATATAGGAAATGTGCTAAGTGTAATTATGGCCATCACACGCTCCTGCACGTGGATAAACCAGGTAACCAACCTTTTGATATTTCTACTCAGACTGAGCGTGTCACTAACCTCGGGGACAGACGTTGTGTGAAGTCACTCCTGAAGGTAGTGCCTGTACAAGTGAAAAACGGGGGTCGTCTGATTGACACTTACGCTCTGCTTGACGACGGTGCCACTATTTCGTTGATAGACGAGACTCTTGCCACGGAATTGCGAGGTCCGAGATCACCGATCCAGATCCTCAGTGCCGGCGGACACTCGATTGAAGATGACTCATCAAGGTTAGTAAGTGTGACTTTATGGGGACCAAATGAAGAACCCCGCATTCTGAAGATGAGGACCATCAGGGAGATGAACCTCCCGCCGCAGACTGTGCCAAAGAGTGTGATCGAAAATAGTGATCATTTGAAAGGATTGGGAATTGAAGAAATGAGAGACGCTGTCCCACTAGTCCTCATAGGACAAGACAATTGGGAAACAATAGTGGGCGGCGACATAAGGCGAGGGAAATCGGGAAGACCGGTGGCCTCCCTGACCAAGCTAGGTTGGGTAATTCATGGCCCGGTAAGTACAAAGAGCGACGAGCCCGACACCGTAAACTGCATGGCGGAGCTGAACGATCTCGTCAAACAGCAGTTTGACATTGAAAATATGGGGATCGTCGCCAAAAAGAGAGTGAACTTTGAAGAACAGAGAGCTGAGACCATACTCAATGAGACTGCGCGCCTTACCAATGAAGGTTGGGAGGTGGGACTACTCTGGAGAAAAGATAACGTCCAGCTGCCAGATAATTTTAACGACGCTGAGAAACGCCTAAGAGGAATCGAGCGCAAAATGGACAGAAACCCGGACTTCGCGATTGCCTACTGCGCCCAGATAAGCAGGTTAATTGAAAAAGGATACGCGAAACGTGTGGAAGAACCGATACCTTCCGAACACACTTGGTTTCTCCCGCATTTTGGCGTGACAAACGTCAATAAACCAGGAAAGTTGCGCTTGGTGTTCGATGCAGCTGCGACATATAAAGGGACGTCATTGAATGACCAGCTATTGAGCGGCCCAGATTTACTGAACTCCCTTTTAGGAATACTATTTAAGTTTCGCCAGAAGCCGATCGCAATCACCGCGGACATCGAGGATATGTTCCTTAGAGTAAAGATAAGGAAAGAAGACCAAGGAGCACAGCTGTTTCTGTGGAGAGGTGCGAACAAACATGAAGACCCTGAGATATATGTAATGGAATCGATGATATTTGGAGCAACATCTTCTCCAACATCGGCAATCTTCGTGCTAAACAGAAACGCTGAGAGGTTTAAAGAAGAGTTCCCAGAGGCGGTCGAGGCTATTAAGAAACGACACTATATGGACGATTACATAGATAGTGTAGAAAATGTGGAAGATGCCATCAAGATGATTAAAGAAATAAGTGACATTCACGCTCAAGGGAACTTCAACATCAGGGGGTGGACGACCAACCATCCTGAGTTGCGTGAAAAGCTCCCGTACGTGGCACCGCAAAGCGTGAATTTGTCAAAGCTTGGTGGAGAAACAGAACGAACGTTGGGTCTGGTATGGCAAACGAGTGATGACACCCTGAGTTTCGACGTGTCATTCAAGAAAATCAAGAAAGAAGTTGCGAGTGGCGAGGAAGTGCCCACAAAGAGAGAGTTCCTCAAACTCATAATGAGTCTGTTTGATCCACTAGGCTTGATATGCCCAATGACAATCAGCTCAAGGATCTTAATGCAACGGATATGGAAGACCGGCGTCAAATGGGACGAGAAAATAAACGAAGAATGTCATGAAGAATGGAAAGAATGGATAAGAAGTCTTCATGTGCTTAGAGAACTGAAAATACCGAGACATTATGGGATCGAGGAAGAAGAAGTTGAACTTCATATCTTCGGCGATGCGAGCGAGCAAGCTTATGCCACCGTCGCGTACTTCGTTGACCAGAAAAGGGAAGTGGCGCTCGTCTCAGGAAAAGCCAAAGTGACACCCATGAAGATGGTCTCGATGCCACGGCTTGAACTGCAAGCAGCCGTGCTAGCCTGCCGCCTGGCAAACATGGTGGAGAAAGAACATAGCTTCATGATAAAAAGAAGAGTATTTTGGACAGACTCCAAAACAGTTTTATACTGGATTAGATCGGACCCGAGGGATTTCAAGCCGTTCGTGGCACATCGCTTAGCTGAAATAGACGAGAGATCTAGAAGCGATGAATGGAGATGGGTACCGACAGTACAAAACCCAGCTGACAAAGCGACCAGAAAGGGATGGACCCGAGAAAAGTCGATATGGTTCTCTGGTCCAGACTTCCTTATGAAAAATGAAGATGAGTGGCCGAAAGAAGAACGACCGAATGCCACCGATGAAGAGACCAGTGAACTACGCCCAAATCGAGTTCATACCATCACGAAAGCCCCGCCCACTATACTGGAAGTCCAGCGTTTTTCATCCTGGATCCGGGCGGTGAGAACAATGGCTCGTGTGCTGGCCTTCATCAAGCGCCTAAGGCTGAAAGAACGGCCCGAGGTCACTGGAGACTTGATCCGGGAAGCTGAAAAGATATTGATCCGTCAGTCTCAGAAAACTGCGTTCGAGATGGACATTGAAAATACACTGCTGGCTGAGGTGGAAGCTACGATCAATAGTAGACCACTGACCCACGTCTCTGTGGATCCGAACGACCCAGTAACGTTAACTCCGAACCATCTACTCTTGGGTACCGCGTCGACGACCACCAGACTTGGACATTTTTCGGAAGAAGACCTGACAACGAAGAAACAATGGAAAGCTGCACAAGCATTGGCCGACATATTTTGGCGCCGCTGGGTGTCAGAGTATCTGCCGACACTTCAAAAGCGATCGAAGTGGACGAAGGATGTGGCACCGTTGAAAGTTGGGGACTTAGTGTTAATCGTCGACCCCATTCTGCCCAGAAACGTCTGGCCCCGAGGTGTGATAGTAAAGGTTTACCCTGGAGCGGATGGCCAAGTTAGGATAGTAGACATAAGGACTTGCCGTGGGACATTACGCCGCCCTGCAGTTAAAGTGGTAGTTCTGCCTACAGAGGCATGATGGTTGGGAGTAAATCCGCAACCAGGGGGTGGAATGTTGACGGCAGAACGATTGTAAAATATGTAAATATAGTTAAGATAGTTTAAATTTTGATATTTTGTAGAATTACTTTGTTTTATCACATTATTTTCTCTTATTTGAACACTAAATTATGTTTATCTAGTATATTTTACATGTAGAAATTAAGATAGGAATTAAGACCTTTGATTTGTTATTTATCTTTCTTGTATAGATACTATTAGCGATTTTGTTTGCACCGTTAGAAAGAGATAGCACTATAATGTTGGAAAGAGACAGGAAAGATTGGTGCCGTGTGCAAAAATTAGTGCCGTGTGCAAACTGTATGCGTTGTAATTGGCTAATAGCTATATTGTAGAAAACTAACTAGCCACTAAGTGCGAGTAAACATTTTGTACTTAAATAAGGCTGTTTTGTATGAAAATTGTTCAGTTCAGTTCAGTTCAATATACAGGGTCACTGGAAATATGACGTATTCCTGCTAAATGGTTATAGATGAAGTCAAAACAAATATTTTTTGTTATATAACTTTTTCTCAAAAAGTTCATAGTTTTTGAGTAAATTAAAATTAAGTAATTTTTTACCAAAAGTACGTTTTCAGATACAAAAAATTAACATAAAAGATAACTACTCGTTCGATTCCGGTTTTTTTATTATTTTGGTATAGAAAACAGTCTGAATGTTGATAATGGATAAAAAAAGTTACAAAAAGTACATGCGTTTATAAAAAAATCAATCCTTAAAAACATTTTTTATTTTTATTTTTTCAGATTTTTTAGAAAAGGCAACAAATATTTTTAAAAAATTCCTAGTAACTATGCGTGCATAATATTTTAAAAACATCACCATCTATTCAGCTTTCAGTTGAGGTATAAAACTTAATAATAACTTAAATAAAAAATGAAAAATTAAGACTTAAGTGATTTGCAGTCCCATTTCATGTAGCAAAAATTTCCTACTTCGAGCGCTTCGGAGGTGGCCGTATTATCCTACTTATATCATAAATGTGAAAGTTTGCTTGTTTGGATGATTGTTAATCAATCATGCAAGACGGCTGAACGGATTTGGATGAAATATGGCACACAGATAGTCTAAAAGCCGGATTAAAACATAGGAGGATACTATTATCTTGGTTAATGGTTCCCTTGGGATTTTCTCGAATGTAAATGCCGATGAAGTCGCGGGCAGAAGCTAGTTTGCCATAAATGGTCATGCTTACTAAAAATAATAATAAGAGTTTGGGGACAGGATTACTTTCCACCGATGAGTCAATATTTTTACGGACGGCATCAAAAATAACCATGTATATCAGCCATTTGTGGTGGATTGGTCAGTGTTAACGACTGTAAATGTAGCCAGGACCAACGGCTCTATGTAAGGTACATTGTGTTAACACCGATAAATCCGCATTGGGCCCATATGGTGGGTTATGGCCCGTCCACTTTATCCATCCATAAGGCAAAAGGAAGGCCTGGCATAAAGGCATTAAAAATGGCTGATATGCAAGGTTATTTTTGATGCCGTCTGTATAAAATTTTGACTCATTGGCGGAAAATAATCCTGTCTCGAAACTCACTCGAACGAAAGTATTTTTAGTAAGCACGACCATTTATGGCAAACTAGCTTCCACCCGCGACTTCATCCGCATTTACATTCGAGAAAATCCCTAGGGAACCTTTAACCAAGATAATAGTATCCTCCTATGTTTTAATCCGGCTTTTAGACTATCTGTGTGCCATATTTCATCCAAATCCGTTCAGCCGTCTTGCATGATTGATTAACAATCATCCAATCAAGCAAACTTTCACATTTATGATATAAGTAGGATAATACGGCCACCTCCGAAGCGCTCGAAGTAGGAAATTTTTGATACATGAAATGGGACTGCAATTCACTTAACTCTTAATTTCTCATTTTTTATTTAAGTTATTATTAAGTTTTATACCTCAGCTGAGAGCTAAATAGATGGTGATGTTTTTAAAATATTATGCACGCTTAGTTACTAAAAATGTTTCAAAGATATTTGCTGCCTTTTCTAAAAAATCTGAAAAAATAAAAATAAAAAATGTTTTTAAGGATTGATTTTTTATAAACGCATGTACTTTTTGTAACTTTTTTTATTCATTATCAACATTTAGACTGTTTTCTATACCAAAATAATAAAAAAACCGGAATCGAACGAGTAGTTATCTTTTATGTTAATTTTTTGTATCTGAAAACGTACTTTTGGTAAAAAATTACTTAATTTTAATTTACTCAAAAACTATGAACTTTTTGAGAAAAAGTTATATAACAAAAAATATTTTTTTTGACCTCATCTATAACCATTTAGCGGGAATACGTCATATTTCCAGTGACCCTGTATACCTACTATGGTTTGAAAATACAAATAGTAAAAAAAAGCTGGAGTTTTAATTCTTCTGCCCGACGTCGCTGAACCCCTGCACCTGCTAAGTTTACAGCCTTTGCCCGTGTCTTTGCTTGATTTCACCCGATTTACAACAATTAAATATTTAAAATAGAAAATAAGTTTAAAAACCATGAAAATAATCTAACAAAAAACAGTTTCAAAAATAAATTAATGGCTCTTAAAAGCAAGAAATAAAATATTGAAATCTGCATAATAATTAACTCGAAAGTTTGTATGCATATCATATATTAAACAACGCCTTTTAAAGTCGGGTGGGGGGGGGAACGAAGGATATTTTTTATCTTAACTAATATATCTAAACTTTAATCATGGGTTTTAAACCCCACCCGACTTCATAAGACGTTGTTCAATATAAGATATGCATACAAACTTTCGAGTTAATTATTATGCAGATTTCAATATTTTATTTCTTGCTTTTTAGAGCCATTAATTTATTTTTGAAACTGTTTTTTGTTACATTATTTTCAAGTTTTTTGAAGGGGGTTTTGTTTTTATTAAAAACTTTTTTATTTTAAAATTTTTTGTGGTAAGTATATTTGGTGATGATATTATCTAAGTTACAATAGCCTTATTTCAACGGCTCATCACCTTTTACATAGTACTGCTTTTTATTGTTGAGGGGCGTTTATTGTTGAGGAGTTCTCCTGGTACTTCACTATCAGCTCCACTTCACCATATGAATTATGATGAGCATAAATATCCTAGCAACCATATTAAAGTAATCGTATCGTACCAGTGAACTACTTAGTATTGAATAGTTCCAATGATCATCTATGCTGGTCTTCATCATCAGTTCTACTTCATCGAAATGGTACTTTTCGAAAGCAAATGCACAAGTTACTTAAGAAAATACTAAAATCGCTATAGATGTGCCTTTAATATTTGAAGAGTTCCCTCGATTTCTCCAGGATCCCATCATCAGATCCTGACTTCATGACAATGAGACTAACTTGGAAGTATATACTTTCAAACAAAAAAGAATTTTTCAAATCGGTCCAGCCGCCTTCGAGTAATCGAGTAACATACATAAAAAAAAGATTCCGACGAAATGAGAACCTCCTCCTTTTTTTGAAGTCGGTTAAAAACCCGACTACGCAAAAATCACTTTGCTTAATAAAAAGTACGAATGTACGAAACAAGAAAATATTCGAGTCCAAAATTCAATAAACATAATAACCGTAGGCGCATGCCACCTCCAGCCTGTTGTTCGTGTCGTGCGTATCGTCTAGCTAGGTCAAAGTGGCATACGACTACGGTTATCCTTTTCATTGAATTTTGGACTCGAAAACTTTCTTCTTTTCGAACTTTTTAGAGTGCGATTTTTTTGTTATATGTAATTGTTTGTTTTATAATGTTTCCTTTTACGATATAAAATGATAATGGGATAGGGATTTGACTGATGATTTTTGATTTGATTTTCAATACATCTTAGTTAAAATTAAACAGTATCCTCATAAGTACTTTTTCATAATAACTGAATTAAAATCCTATGTTTGAAGTCTGTATCGATTCATTCACTTCAATCGATGTTTTGAAGCTATGAACACCTACGGTCACCTCACTATAAATCTAAAATTGACAAATGTCAAATGTGACCTATTAAAGTGGCCCTACTTTAGGTATCTACCTACCTACTAGTATCAGTACTGCTTGAAATTCATTTTTTTTAACTCGCTATACAGGGTGGATTTTTGAGACGGTACATTAAAGGCAGGTACCTTAACCGTCATAGTTACAGGAAAACGTTCATAGGAGACCATGCATAACTTTTTAAGATATTATGAACTGCATTCACAGATTTTGAAAACAAAATACGGTTAGCAAAAAAATAGCTAAAATACCAAAAAAAATTTTTATGCCAATCGATCCTATTTCGTGTGGGGATCAAAATACTCTATGGGACCATTTAAGGTATGAGTACTAGAAACGACAGAAATCGCCAAAAACTTTTCCCATACATTTTGTACTGAAAAACGATAAATCAACTCGAAATATTTTTTATTGCCAAACGATTCTTTTTCTTTATATGATCAAAATACTCTTTAAGGATAACTATAATTTGAGTACAGAGATTTTTTTTTAGATCTAATGCTGTAGAAGTTTGTGCCTGCGTGTGACTCAAATTTCAGTTGACCTTAAAGAGCATTTTGATCACAATAAGAAATAGGATCATTTGGCAATAAAAAATATTTCGAGTTGATTTCTCGTTTTTCAGTACAAAATGTATGGGAAAAGTTTTTAGTGATGTCTGTCGTTTTTAGTACTCGTTCATACCTTAAATGGTCCCATAGAGTATTTTGATACCCACACGAAATAGGATCGATTGGCATAAAAAAAAATTTTTTGGCTTTTTAGCATTTTTTTTGTTAACCGTAATTTTTTTCCAAAATCTGTGAATGCAGTTCATAATATCTTAAAAAGTTATGGATGGTCTCCAAGGAACGTTATCCTGTAACTATATCGGAGAAGGTACCTGCCCTTAATGTACCGTCTTAAAAATCCACACTGTATATCTCCATCTCGCAATATATGCGATACCAAAAAAAAAACAGATTACAGAGGAAAATCTGCACACAACATTAGTATTTAAAGTCTTTAACAGACATGCGTCAGGTGTGATACTGTTCAACTAAAAATGTATAACTGCTATCATAACTAACGTTAAAAATAAAAAATTGAATTTATTAGTAATTTTATAAAGAACGTTGAGTTTATATTGAAGACTTTGCATTTAACCGGGAAGTACCCACAGCTAATTTAGACATATAATAAAATTTTATTTGATTTTAAGTAAATGTGATTTTTTTATTATGGTTATATTATTTTTGATTTAGGATAGTAAAAGTCTCTATTTGAATAAGTATTCTGATAAAAATGTAATTTGACAATCCATTCTAGGAAGTATTAATTTAATATGTCAAAGTAACTCTGTCTGCTATTTTTTACGATTTTACTGAAATCCATTTTGATGAGTTTCATTGAATAAAGATAGATTGTACCATGGGGAAGGTCATAAGTTATGTCAATTAACTATGGTACCTGTCCTTCCGTCGTGAAAATGAATTCCGAACGGAATAAAAGTATACCCTGAAACAAAATCCATGCGAACAAAGTCGCGTGCGGTAGCTAATATTAATTGAAAAACTAAATGTAACTATACATACAAGTTCCTATTGAAGAGTGGTATTTTAATAGCTTGTATTTTTTACGTTTCAGGAAAACTGTTCGTACTCACTGTGGGTAACAGCGTTCGATGGGTTTATACCACAGCGGACGGAAGTGTTAGCCACGATCACGGATGGTCTAGGTCAACGACCGGTGCCTCATCCACAGCCGCCATGGGCATCCATCCCATCCTACCCCCTCCCCACACTACCACAACCAAAGTACACAAGAACCACGCAAAGCGCAACCAAAGTGACCGAGAACCTTATAGAAGAATTCACAACAGTACCTGAGACTACAGTAGTCACAACACTCAGTTCACCTAAGCGACCGGAAGATATCCCGCAAGAACATAATACTAGTAATATTGTTAACAATGAAGAAAATAAAACTAATATCTCAGAAGCAACTGAAGAGCCTACTATAGGAAGTGATGTTCCATTAACAGTTATACCTGTGATTGCAATTGGCGGACTTGTGGTTATCGTTGCTGCGGTTATACTTTTTGTTTGGAAGAAAAACAACGGTTCAACTAAAGCGAAAAGCAAAAAGGATGATATGGTATGTAATACTTTTGTTAACCTTCATAATGTTAAACATCCACATTTTGAACCAAGCTTTAATTCCTTTAATAAAAATCATTTTCGTTTAAGCGTTCTCATAATACCTACCTACCTAAATTCGCGGTGAAATTCGACTTACTTCGTTAACCTAAGTTCGGTAAGCTCGATAGATATCTACACCTACGATGAACAGTGGGAGTATAATGGACGAAGTTGAGTGACAGTAAAGAAAAAGAAAGTACACTTTGACTAACATCTTAACAAAACTTATTCCAAAGTTGTTTTTTCACTACGACTTGAATTTATATTTGCAATAACTCCGAAAACTTGAAAATATTGTGATGATGATACTTATTAAATTCACAAATGTTTCCAAAGTTTTGTCAAAGATGTAATCACTAAATAAAGATAGAAGGGCCGCTGGAAACCGTGGAAAAAAAAATATAGCGGTATCCATGCATGCACATTGCACACATACGCATAGACATTACGCACCTTACAGGGGCCTATTTTTGAAAGGACAATTTTTGAAAGCTCTTTTATACTCATTTTCATTCGACAGCCATGGCTGTCCGTTGAAAATAACTAGTAAAGAGCGCTGGACGCCTTCCAAGAATAGGACTCCAGGTAGATAGACCTTAGAAATTAATATATACCTCACATGAAGTCTATGAGGCAGACTGGGGCATGATTTAATCAGTTACTAGCGCAACAAAACTAATGAGGAATGTTTTCGAAAAAGGTCAGAGCGGCGCATCTGTTTAAAACTCCAATACTTTAACATTTTGTGATAATATATCTAGATCTCTGTCGTCCACAGAGCAAAGATTCGAGCGGTATAGTCCTCCAAGATTCTTCGGTAAACTTGTGGAACCGACCGCGGGCGTACTCCAATCGTTACGAATCCTGGGACAACAGCCATTTGCAGGTCAGTTTTGTGGCCTGATATTAAAATCCACTTATCATTTTCCATTTTTATTTTCTGACTCATAATCACACTTCCTTTTAATATCTCATGAAATACCGCTTTCGCTTTCTTTGAGGATTATACTGAGTTGTATAACATAAAACGATTTCGTAACTAAGACAAATTAAAACGGATTCTTTGATATCACAGACGATATTGGATGTCGAAACAACCGGAAAAGAATAAAAAAAAATGCCATTACGCGAATTGCCAAGGAAACCAATTTCAAGGATCACACAAAAAATGACAGGCATCAAAGATAACGTAGGTACCTACCCTTTCGAAAATTCATAACAAATATTTCAAAAACCCAATATTTTCTAATTTATGTTAGATATTATTTTTACCTTGAAGACGATACTTATATCTTGTTTATCAAAAAGTTTGTTTCAATAATAAGTAAGCGCTATCGCACACAGGCAACTTAGTCTCCCAGCAACTGTTTTGTCTCTCATATCAAGTCCACGGGTTTATATGGAAGCGCGCACACGAAGCGACACGGTCGTCTGCAACTTTTCATACAAATCACGCGAGAGACAAAAAAGTTGCGGAGACAAAAGTTGCCCGTGTCTCGCGTGATTTGTATGAAAAGTTGCAGACGACCGCGTCGCTTCGTGTGCGCGCTTCCATATAAACCCATGGACTTGAGACAGAGACAAAACAGTTGCAAGGCGACTAAGTTGCCCGTGTGCGATAGCGCTAATAGTTTATAATTTATTTTTATTCTTACCTACATCTCACCAGATACCAGTTTTTTCTAGAAAAGTTCGTACGCTAAATCAGGGATGGGAATATATTTTGAGATAGGCCGTTTAAAATAATTACAGAATTTACATGAGCCACAGAGCAGAGCAGCTTATGAAACCAACAGCAATACTGACTTGTGTGTGTTTATTCCTGTGAAGATATCTCACTACGCCTTTATGCAAAGGATTATCAAAATCTTGCTGCAGTATTGAGAAAAACTGTATTTTAGAACATAAATTTTTAGTACCAAAATTTTTAATATATGGGAGACGTTAATATAAATGACGGAATGTAATCACGGGCCGGATTGAACCTTTTCGCAGGCCAGATTTGGCCCGCGGGCTGCCATTTCCCCATCCCTGCACTAAATTATGCTAAAGCATATCAGAAACAGACTCTTTTAAATTTTAAATGGTTGTAAGGCTTGTTTGAAACCTATGTTTCAGATATCATCTATCTGTTTTATCAGATTATAATAATATCACGTTTTCAGCATCACGATATTTTTGTAGGTGATACTGCCTACTCAGAGTTAAGACCTATCTATTATTATGTTTCGTTATAACTTTCCCGTAACATACAAAGGTGAATAACAATATCGAGTTACACAAGGTCACAAAACAGTCAGTCTGGTGCTATGGTGCACAATGGTTTTTGCGTTTCGTGAGATCAAAGCTGCCCAATTAACATTATTTTTCTGTTATTAAGATCGTCTTTTGTTTAGTGATGCTCGCAGCGTTCGGTTTTCATGAACTAACAAACACAGGATTTTTATTGCGTATATTTTTGTGTCTTTTTTCTCAAATGTACAGGCGTATCTAGAGGTTTTGACCAGGGGGGGGCTGGCCCCCAGTTCCAGGGCAAAGCCAGGGGGGGGGGGCGCGTTAGAGTTTCGAAGGCAATAGAAAAATATATCTGGTTTTATCTGGGGTGGGCACCAGACTATTCTGGGGCCGTACCGGCTAACGAATTGAGCTTCGAAAAGTCTGCCGGGTTTCAAATTAAAACAGATAAATCGAGCCCCAATTGGGCGAAAATGGCGAACCCCATTTCATGATGTCACACGAACATCGTGAACTTCAAAATTACGTCAACAAAAAGTACAAGACGAAATTCCTTACTTTGATTTTTCAGTTCTAAGTTGAAACCGATTCAGATTTTTCGATAATCGATTCGTTAGCCGGTACGGCCCCTGGAATGGGCCCGGCCAACACCCCCTCCCCCCTCCCCCTTCCTACGCCAATGTGTGTGTACAGTATGGGCATTATTTATGATTAGTCTTGCTTGTCATCGTATTACTCACGCAGTCTAGCCCAGCCCGATTGCTTACTCACCATGACACTTTATTCTTTCTCAGTTGTCAGAAGAAACGACAATAACGAAAGAAGAACCTGCCGATGAATGGGAGTTCCCTCGACACCGACTGAGGGTGTTCAACATAATTGGAGAGGGTGCCTTCGGTCAAGTCTTCCGTGCCCAAGCGATAGACATTGATGGTGAGTATTAAAACTATTTGTAGCTCAGAATACAGAACAAGATATGCATATCGCGTATGGCAAGTTTTCGATATCAGCCCTTGTTAATTTCCCAACTGCTGGGGCACAGACTTCCTATGAGTGGATATGGATAAGGAGGATGGGAGCCACTTTTGTTGTATGTACTGTTTATAAAAAGTGAAATGATTTTTTTTATTCTTGCTCAGAAATTACTGACAGCAGTGAATGTGAAGATATTTTAGATGCAGCGACGGAAATGTCCCATCTAAGTACTAGGTAGTACTTATCAGCAAAGTCGAGAAACTACTCTTTTAACATTGAATTTTTATTTGTTAGGTGCAATACCAATTTTATTGTATGAGAGTAAATAAAGTAGTGTATGAAACTGCACATAACTAGGTATTAGGTAAGTTTCATAAACTAATATTATTTCTCCAGAATATACTACCATAGAACTCTGAAGAACAAAGGCACTTTGAATGATAATTGTGCGTTGGTTATCTTTTTCATTGCGAATTTTGTACTAAATATAAATCACTTTTGGTGACATGCTAATTTACTGTACTGTGTTTGTTAAATAAACATTCACTCCGTCAAGGACCTTGCATTGTTTTGTTCTCGGAAACAAATATTTTTTTCTCTCATAAAAAAAGATAAGTATCCGTTGTCTTTTGTTGTCATCTTTCTAATAATTATATAAATTTTTCTTCTGGGTGGCTTATAATAAAAACAAAATGATTAGAATAAGATCCAAGGAAAATCATCTGCATTTGACATTTTCTACATACATCGAAACGTCAAAAACTGATGGTTTAAACCAAACGAAGGTTATTTTTTAAACATTTGCAATTTATTTTAACCTAATCCCTTAATGACTGCAAAAGAGGCAGTAACATTTTAAAATAAAACGATTTTACTCGACGCTCTTGAAAAATGTAGATAATTCCGATATTATCTGGGACACGTCCAAGCTAAATGACTAAAACGTGGATCACATGGTGAATGTGAAAATCTTTGCCATTTCAACGACTTTACCATAGGAGTATTGTACGGATCTAGATTTTATCTTATTTTAAAGTTATGCTAATTTTGAATTCAAAAGCTAAAAGTTGGACTAGCCAGCTCAAATTGAAATTGATTTTGTACCTTTTGTGTATTTATGAAAAGTGAATAACCTAAAATTACCTATTCCATACGAAAAAGATGATTGTTTTATATTTTATCATAAAATAACAAGCTATTATTTTACTCGGCAAAACTGCTGCAGTTCACACGTTCAGACGTGACTTTCATTTACACGTAACTCAAATATTTCAGTTGTTTTAAAAATTGTTTTTTAAGTGTCTGACACACCACGCTTATTACCATTGTTTACGTTATCCGACAAGATTTATTCGAACATGTTTGTAAAATGAGCTCTCCGTAAAAATGAAGCCGATCGCTCAAGCCCATATAATGGATTGGAGGCGATTATATTACTGATGCGAAATAAATGTCGAATTTAGATACGTACTTCACCTTATTGACTTTTTTCTTTGAGTGTTTTCCAATGCAGTCATTTTGATGTTGCCGTTTTTAGGGTTCCGTACCAAAATGGTAAAAAAGGAACCCTTATGGTGTGACTCAGTCTGTCTGTCTGTCTGTCACAGCTGGATATGTCGAGAACTACTAATGGTATCAACTTGAAATTTGGAATAGTTTAGGATGACATTTGTCCAACTATTTTGCGAATAAGAAATAAATAAAAAAATAAATACCTTTTTTACAACAGGGACTGAAAAGGGGTCTTAAAAATTAGAAGTGGAGCAACTAGGGCATGTGGGGTATCATATAAAAGAGCGTCGTTTGCACGTTTTCAATCCTTTTTTTTTTTTGTTAGGCCGCATAGTTTTCGACTTATGATGAAAATTGTAAAAAAAATACCGTTTCCCCCCCCCCCCCCTGATCTCCGAAGTTTGCAAAGAGAAAAATCTCAAATAATTCTATGTCATAGCAGTTTATATAAAGATTACAGGAAAAATAAAACGATGTCTCAATATAGCACACTTTTTTAGAAATTACCAAATTTCTAAAAAAGTTAACATTAGTTCCACTATCGGTCAAGAGATGGCGCTGACCTAAAACTGCAATACTAATTTTATTATTCTACTCTGCAGTGTGGTTTGATGGTGCAATTATGATGGTACTGTTAGCGACGCAAGTGAATTATGAGTGTTAGTGACACGTTATAAGTGATAAAATTAATACTGAAAGTGATAAGTGTTAAACTTATAATAGTGAATTGCAATTAGTGAAGTGAGACTTGTGAATAATAAATTAAGGACTTTAACTTAGTGAATCTACGCTTTAGATGTAAGACTTTGTTAGTTACACCTTGTATTAGTTCTTTACGTTCTTATTAGAATCTAGGTTTTTGCTATTTGTAAGTAATTTTCAGTTTTTTTTCCTATGTAAAATAGGGTATACCAACAGGGCAATACCTTAAAGACAAAGCCCCAATTTTGGAAATTAGGCATATCAAAGGGGCAATACCACATAGGAAGCGCCCGAAGATTTTTTGTAAATATCTTTTGAAATAATTGAGATTTTTGAGATTTTGTTATAAAATAGTTAAAAATTGATTAGATGTTTATAGTTCTATCTATAGAAATTAAGTTTGAGTTAGTTTTATCAAAGGTTTGTAAAAACAACCGCTTATTTCGATATTAGAAAGAGATAGAGATAGTTTTGTTTAGAATTAGACAAAGACAGTTGCGCGTGAACAGGACAGACATACTGTGCGACAGAGAGGTCCGAGTTCTAGAAAAACTAGAAAGTTCTAAATTGATTTTCATGAAAATTCCAAGAAATCTGATTGGTTCCGAATTTTCTAGGATTAATTTTCGATCGATATATAAATCGGAGAGGTCGAAGTAAGCGCATAGTTTTCCGATAGTTTTCCAATAATGAAGATATCATTGTAAAAGGAAGAAAAAGGAAAAAAATAAAAGAAGAAACAGTAAATAGTGGTTTCATCATGAAGTAAAGGTCCCAGTAATAAGGTGCATCCTGGCAGTAAGCGCGACAATGTTAAGATTTTAGTGCTCCAAATAATATGTTTCAAAGTGCTTCAATGTGGTGAATTAGTAACTTTGACTCTCAGATCAAATAAAAAAGGAATATGGAACGTTGCGTAGTGGGTGCGAACAACTAAGTGAAGCCGGTTTTTGATGGTACATGTGTGCGTACTAGGTGGCGGGCGGGGGCCGGGCGGCAGGGTTCGCCCAATGACGAACGAAAGCCAAGGCGTAGTTTCGTTACATATGTGTGCGTAAACTGTGTATGTACAAAGCCAAGGCGTAGTTTTACTGGCTTCACCGCTTTGTCAGAAGACTCCGTCTTTACTTTTTTATTTGGTCTGAGCTTTGACTATGTTATAAGTGTGAATTAGTACTTTGCTACGGAGCTACGTGTCTTGCTACGAACATTGACTGCGCCGACTACAAAATAATGTGAAAATGGTGAAAAGAATTTGTGATACGTTGGTGTGACATTTATGTGAAGTGACATTAGTTTATGAACACTGTATATAGATATGCTGCGCCCGCCACAGGTACGGAACCCTCGGTGCGCGAGTCCGACTCGCTCTTGACCGTTTTTTTTTCTTAATGAGCTTTACGCGTCGCAAGTTCATTAAAGAATTGACTTCAATAGAGTAAAGAGTCTTTAATGAATATTACTTACGTAGGGTACACGTTATATTGATCAGGATGAATAGCTTTAATATTACTTTGTATTATCATGTTTTACTTAACTTTGATGACATATTAAAATAATCAAAGCTGTACACATTGTTTAATGTTTTTTTTAATCCTCATATCGTGACTACCATCACTACAAAATTTAAATCATGCCTCATATCAGTTAAATCAAAACTTTATTTTGGAGTCTTCTGGCACAGACATTCTTATATCTAAAAGATGCCCTCAAAAATGGGTGTTACTTATTGTATTCCAGTTTGTGAAAATAAATATTGTTGTATTTATTTATTTCGGACTGCGACAAAATTAAAAATATTTGGGTTGCACTCCGGGAGTGCCGGCAGAAGTGAAAACTTGAATATTAACGTTGTGCATTTTTGATATTTTGTAATGGTTAAGGGATAATTTTGCACGAATTGCCGTCTTACGAATTTACTTTGCATTTGAATTAGCAATACAGAATAGTATTGTACGAAAGTCTTATCCATAGCTTGAAAGAAAATCTAGAGTTTTGACATTGAATTAAAAAAATAGCACGTTGCTATGGTGACACTAGTGTTTACGTCTTGAAATGACGCGCTGCCATTTTCGCCGCGCCCCGTAGAAAGAAAGGGGGATACTTCCGCCGCCGACTGTCTACTCTCCATTCGTCACATCCATTTTACGAATTTTCGATCAGGGTCACGTGATCCTGACTGACGCGAGTTTATAATTTTTTCCCCATTACAAAAAAGCGTACAACGCCGCTAAAGAAGTTTTCACTTCAAAAATGTTTTGAACATACGAAATTATTATGTATTTTCAAATATAAACTGGTAACTAGTGGCTTGGACTTTTTATTTTTACTTCTTTTAACAATAAACACGTTAATATAATCGTATTATACATAAGTCATTTTTGATACATCCATTGCTGGGACACGGGCCTTTCTTATAATATGAATGAATGAAAAAATCTTTTTTCAAATAAGCTCACTTAATAAGCATAAAAATGCTTATCGTCAATTCTTTAACCCTACTCTACTCTTCACTAAGTACTACTCTTTTAATTATTCAGTCTAGGCTGTTACAGAAAAAAACAATTCATACAATTCAATATACGTTAAGATAGGCAGTCAGAAGCAGACCCATTCCCACTGGAGGCACCCGATCACGAGCATGACGCATGAACCAGCCATCGTATCTCTTCGCCCAACCATATTTGAGGGAACGTAACCACCCGCCTCAAACGACACCACTGCAAAAATGATTAAAAAGAGCAGGGCAGGACATACTTAGGCTACCCATATATGGATACGAAGGAAGAAGACACACATTCATAGAATGGGTGTATTCAAAGTTATTTATTGTATAACTGATAATTTTTTGACCTCCGCGGTTGAAGGCTAACACACAATTTTTCTGAGGTCACAACCCGACCATGTTAATAAAATGGATTTTTTCATCGTATCTGAACTGTGTATTTTGTGTCTGATTTCCTCGACTAAATTTTTCCAATATTTACTTTTAGAAAAGATTGAAATAGGTAATACAATTTTACGGATACGCGATGTATGTTATTATTTGATTTTACTGCCGTGGATTTTTAATTTGAAGAAAGAAATTCAATAAGGATAAACGAAGTTTTTAGTTAAATATGTAGAGTCACATCAAAATCAATTATTTCAGTGAAAGAATTATTGAAATTGGACCAATATGATTCTTCTTTCTTCGACCGATTATTGACGAAGACAGACGATTTTCGTGTGGCATTCTCAAAAACGCTCCCCTATTACACGATTCGCTGATGACGTCATCAACCACGTTCGCCGCTTAGCGGCGCGGCGGGTGTTTGTTCGGGTGATCGTGGCACGTGACGTCATCGAATTTTCCAAAAGGGCCGGCCATGTTTTTTAAACTCACTTTATAAACTTTAATAATTTTGACATTTCTTAATGGATTTGAGAAATTTAAACAAAGATTTACTCAGATATTGATATTGTATTTGATGTGATATACAAAATTGATATATTCTGATTACAATTACTGGAAAAAATATTATACAGCATGAAATAAGAACATTCATTGTTAGATAAAAATAAACATAAACACAGCTATATAAAATAAGAGACGCACCTCACCTCGTCGTTGCCCTGACAACACAGAAAATATAGTGCGTAATATCATTAAGCTATGGTAGTATGCAGATGGGCTAAATATTATAGGCAAAACTGTTTTAAAACCTCCAGTCCTCCATTCATATTTTACAGCCTTCACGTAAAGGGAGTTAGTAAACGTTAATAAACCCCTCGTCCCAGGTTTCTACGTGATTCCGGGTAGGATAATAACTTCCCGTGCTTAATTATACATTTTGTCCACGCGTTCCAAAGGTTAGCAACATGCGTTTTTTAATCTAAGCCAGCGACGCGGAAATTTCATTTTAGAAAATTAAGTTTTAAATGAAGCATTTGCAATTTGTATTATAAATATAGGTAGGTGATTTTATATGGTTTGTTAAAGAAAGTACTTTTAATTAAAAGAATTTCAAGAATTATATCATGATATTACCTATCGTAAGTCAAACTAAAGAGAGGTATTGAAACCAAAGGAAGCCACAATAAATTGCTTAGTAATTTGACACTGCGTTTAATGTGGATAGAGTTTAATCAGCTTAAGCGTCGTCATTGTCATCCAATAACCCCGCAACACAAAGGAAACAAGCTTTTTTGTAAGGAAAAGTAAATTACAAAGTAATTACTGAGAAACAGTGCCTCAATTGCTGAACATTTCAATTTCATCGCAAAGCGTTTAGTCGGTAATATGATACGCATAATGTAAAAAAAAGATACTTTAATTGGTAGCAAATTAGTAGATGTACGAACGCCATTTCAGCGCTTCTTCACGCCATCAATTTAAAGACACCAACAACCAGTTCTGATATTTCACCATTACCTACGAGTATTTGTGATAAATTCATTCTATTTTCGATATTTGTCTAGTTCTCAAAACTATATACTTACTCAATTTCAATTACACCAAAAAGGTGTCAAAGTTATTCGCTGTGCAAACTTGAAATGTCGATGTGAGTGACAAAGTTATCGAAAAATCTCACAAAACTCGATAGAACCTTTACTTCCATTACCAAAACAACAATGAAATGTACTAAGTTGAAAAATAATACCTCTGCATGAGAAAAACAACGGGTAATTTGTGAAAAAACAGGTTCACACTGAAAATTGATAAGATGATCTGAAATTTTGTATTTTACATAACAGCTGTAAAGAACTGATAACTTTAAGGACTCAGTCTTTTGTAATGTTTGTGAGTGTGAATATAATGAGTCTTTACTTGTGCGTGCTTATGCTGTATTGTCTAAGAATTTGATTTAATAACGCAGCTGAACGTAATGTTTCATGAGTGACTTGCACTGATATAATGAATTGATGTCATTTTCTTAGTAAATACCACTATATTAATCAGCAATATATTTATTTAGTTTTAACGTCTAGCTAGAGCATAAAAATAAATCCCATTTTAACCGTTTTTGTTTAACTTGCCAATCAAATGCAATTAAAACGAGAATTCGTTATCCAAATCTTTTTTAGTTTCTTTGGGTACAAGTAATTACCTTTTTTAAAATATTTCGATTCGTTCGTATTGTAGCTATGACAATCTCTAATAGTAGTTTATGAATCTGACACATAAAGAGGGGTATTAAAACACGTGTGTGTTTAAAAACCGAGCCGTAGTAGGCGAGATTTTTAATACTATTAAAAATCTCGTCAACTACGGCTCGGTTCACACGAGTGTGTTAATACCTAGTTATGTGCAGTTTCATACACTACTTTATCTACACTCTACAATTTGGGATTGAACCTACTAAAAAAAGATCAAGGTTAAAAAAGAGAAAAAGAGAGACTTTGCTGGTATTACCGTATTACCTTGCTCGATTCCCTTTCCGTCGCTGCAACTAAAATATCGGGTTGAGTCGAATTTACTTACATTCACGGCTATTAGACAGTTATAAGAAAGATTTAAAAAAATCCTACGAAATTCAGTACAACAAAACTGAAAATTGAAATCAAAACTTTTTTGTATTGCATTAAAAATGGCGCGCTCCGCACCACAAACCTTAGATACTACAATGAGCCATACGCGCCAATAAATTAAAAAACAAAAGTGTGGTATAAAGGTTTTCTTTTAATTTTACCTGTCAACAAAAATAAAGTACCTACCTACGTATTTTTACAATCTTTTTGAACTCATATTTGTAACATTACGTTGTGAGTGTAGATAAAATGTTTTTATTTCTAACATTGTTATTAAAAGTCGATTTGGTTTCAGGCCAAAAAGGTGAACAACTAGTGGCTGTAAAGACACTGAAAGAAAACGCTTCGGAGAAAGAAAAAACAGATTTGATTCAAGAGCTTATCGTCATGAAAAATCTTGGGACTCATCCCAACGTAGTCAGACTGATCGGGTGCTGCACAGAAAAGGTAATTTTGGTACGATTTGATCAGGTGACATATTATGTAGCTGGATGCGTAATTCGTTAAAGTAGGTAATTTTGCATGGGTTTGTGCAACGCCATCTACAACTGAAAAGTGAAATGAAAGGAGGTCGCTAATCGCTCATACATTTCAGCCCATTTTATGTACCTGAGGTACATGTATACCAAAATGTAGGGAAAAATACGAGGATTTCGAAAATAATGTTATTTTAGTTCAATCTTTACTCAAAACTTAGAAATATATCATTAAAAGTATGAACTACCTACTTGTAACACAATTATATTATATGGCAATACTGGATATTCACTTTAAAGAATTGTCAAACAAAACTTCATGATGAGAGACGTCATTCCGACTTCCGAGTTTAATAAAATAAACTTCAACTGACAATGACAACTGTCAACTTGACATTTTATTCAAGTATCAAAGAGCTGAATGTTATGATATAATCTGTGTAATAGGTTCTATATCAAGTGCAATTTTCATATTTTTTCCTCGTCTGTAAATAACCAAAAAAAGATATTACTGGTATATTATTACTCAGGGTATTAAAGGGTATTTTTTTCCGTAGAGTGTACCTCGGTACATCATTTGGGCCATTTTTGGTGACATTCTTTCCTATAGACAATGACTCTAGTTCGAAACCCAGCGTGGGCAACGTAATAAACCCCTGATTTGTATATATTTTATAATCCGGATTTGGTTAACACAAATTAGCAGATATAGCAGCGTTAGCAGATATAATTTAAACCCAATAGCAGATGGGCTGTGCAACATGTAATCAATAGTAAGTAGATGAACAAAAAAGGTCAATAACTAACAAAATTTACATACTTAAAAAAATCGGGTTGCACGGGAGTGCCGGCAGAAGTGAAAACTTGAATGTTGCCTAACGTTGTGCATTTTTGATATTTTGAAATAAGCAGCAAAGGATTAAAATTATTTCTTTCCTATTACTATACAGTCACACAATTCAATCAGTTTGTAATTAGAGAAAAATTCTTAAGATTTCGCCCCAGGGGCCTTTTTAATTTCTACATGCACGCATTCTACGATTTGAACTTATAGTCACAGAGTATAAATAAGTCTATTATTTCACCGAAGAGATTGCTATTAGTTCCATTTTCAAAATTAGCGCGTTGCTGGTGACACAAGTGTTTACGTCTTAACTTGACGCGCCGCGTAGAAAGAGAGGGGGATACTTCCGCCGCCAGCTGTCTACTCTCCATCCGTCACATCCGTCTTACGCATTTTCGATCAGCCACGTGATTCTTACTGACGCGAGTTTAGCATGTTTTCCCCATACAAAAAGCGTACAACGCCGCTAAATAAGTTTTCACTTCGATAAAACTGTATGAAAATCTATGAAAAGCATATTTTTGTTAAATTAAAAGAAGAATTACAAGAGGAAATGAAAATAAATTAAAAATGCCATAAATAATTTGAAAAAACCTTACAGCATAGTTAAAATGTATATATAGGTACCTACATGGTTAAAATAGCTTTGCCTTAATATAATACTATACTGCCTTACTGAAGCCCAAAAAAATAATATATGATTTTCAATGAAAAGGACGTTTATATTTGAAGAAAACCTCAGAAATTGGTATAATAAATCTTCGAAATGCTTAATTTGTAGAGGTCTGCTAAGTAAATCTTATTTTGCTGTCAAGCTAGAGACGTAGGTTGGTGAAAATTCAAAAGAAATTCTACACAACTTTCATTGTAATTTAAAGCTTTGAGCAATTTTGCTTCAAGAAACTTTATAACCTACCACAAGTTTTATATAAAAAAAAAAAAACAATTTATTACGCAAAGTTGGGACAATGACATTATTATTTATTTTATTCATTGTTTATGAATGTATTATGTTCGTTCCTAGAACTTGGGTATAAATCAGTGCCTTGAGAAAAATATATACTTAAATCTAACAATTTCAATGAAAATAAACTGTATCTGACTTTGTTTTGACCTAAAATTTTAACAGTCTAGTATACAAAACACTTTCCGTTGACCGAGCCCGATTGTATCAAAATACACAATATCGAGCAGCATTTCGATGATATTGCTCTGATAATTATCAGCTTTTGGCGAGCTGTTGGTGAATAGCGACACCACAGACCCAAGTGCTTCAGGGAGTCGATCCAGGCCCTCGTTCCCGCAGCATGGGTGGACCCCAAGAGGGCCTGCGGACTCCCGCCCCTAGCTCGCCTTCATCGGCCGTCCAGGCTGGAGTTGTTTGAGCTATATGCTCGCAGGGTGGAAGTGAAACATGCGTAAGACGCGAGTTGGCACACTGTCGCTTATACAGTGGTTAGAAACCGGTGCACACCTCTCTACACTCTCAGTCGCCCGCGCCGTTTTTTCTCAGAATAGCATAGAAGTCATCTGTTTGCGCCTCCGCAAACATCCCTAAGACACGGCAACGTCCCGGCAGCGCCAAAAGAACACTGAATGCGTTGTTACTCGCAAATCGCTATATGCCCGCCGCGTGTTGTTAGCCCAAAGGCTGCAGGTCTAAAACAACTGACAGTATGTTTTAAAATAAAAACGTGGTAAAAAGCGTAATTTTGACTGATTTCGAACACCTTGCAAACCTTCTAGTTAACATGTTGCGGAGCGGTCAGCGTATTACTTCACATGGTTGACATAAAACCTCTTATTTTTTCAACCTAGGAACCAACCCTGGTCATCATGGAGTTCGTCAGCATTGGCAAGTTGCAGCAGTTCTTACGAGACTCCAGAGCTGAACGGCATTACGGCAACACACATGGTAGCCAGTTTCTCACTTCAAGAGACCTGACACACTTTGCCTTCCAAATCGCGAGAGGCATGGAGTTCCTTAGTTCCAAGGGGGTATGTAAAAAGCGAACAAAATAAAGAATAAACAGATCGAATCAAAGATTATGAAGAAGGAAAATTTTTTTTTGAGGGTTTTGCATTCACTATACTATTTTTATACAATACTAAATAATATATTTGAAAAAATACGACTCGCACCGGATCAATTCTCGGACGGGAATCGAACCCGCGACCTTTGGATTTGGATATCCGGGCCAAATGTGACTCGGTAGCTCAGTGGTCAGAGCATTGGCCCGGATATCCAAAGGTCACGGGTTCGATTCCCGTCCGAGATTTGGTGCGAGTCGTATTTTTTCTATATTATTTAGTATTGTACTTATAGGAAAATTTTATTATTGATTTGTTTTCAGAAAAGATGAGACTGAATCAAAGATTGATGATTGTTTTGTTTTCCGAAAAGCCCCCTCTACAAATGGCCAAAATTCTATACGTTTGAACGCTACGCTTACTTTTAAAGCCTAATTGAACGGAACAGAAGTAGCAAACTTATGTAAATCACAGACTTTGTGTATACACATCAACTTTGGTGTTATTTTCATTCAAACGAGGTAATTTTGAAGCCTTGCTTTTCTGCCAAAGATGTACCGTGCTATAATCTGATAATGGCCATTCAGGGACTGAATGGAGTAGATTTAGATCGCTATACACGTGTGTGTATACATGGGTGTGTACCCAACTGATCTAATCAGCATTCTAAAAGATTAATGGGTCAGAGTTCTCAGTTTGAGGATTCCCATACATTTTCATGCTATTTTCGCGGTTTTTTTAAACACGTCCATTACGTTTTTAGAATGCTGGTCAGATCAGTTGGGTGTGTATAGCGATCTGAATCTCCTCCATTCACTCCCTGGATAGCCGTCATTAGATCACAGCACAGTACATCCCTGGCAGGAAACCAAGGCTTCAAAGTTACCTCGTTTGTATGAAAATAGCACCTGGTATTCCTAGACAAAGTTGATGTGTGTATATAGAATGAACAAGCTTACGCCACGTAATTTTAAAATTGCTTATTTTTAAAGCTTTAATAGTAAGCGTAGCGTTTAAACGCATAGGATGTTGGCCATTTGAAAAGAAGAAGACAGGCTTTTCTTTCATATAATTTATAATTATGTACTCTCATGTATACTTCAATATACTTACGTGCGGATGCGGAAGTAATGGCAAAACAATAGTATTTATTTTTCTGCGACCAAATATGTACACTGATTGTTATATCAAATAGTCGTGCACCAAACATAATAGTAATTATCATACCTATCCACATTTTGTTATTGTTAATTTATTCAGTGCATAATTAAATAATGCAGTACGTATTTTGACTGTTGATATTTGTTGTAGATGCATGCCTGATGTTGATGTTGCAAGTAATTAGTAATTAATACTCGTATTGTTTGTAACATTAAAAAAGGCTTTATAAAAACTATCGTACACATAGAAATAGAATGTCAAAGAACAACAATGTCAATAACCAGGTGATCCGAAAACGAATGCATACATTTTATATGAGACTAGCTTCCGCCCGCGACTTCGTCCGCGTGGATATTAGAGAAAATCTTTAGGGGAACCTTCAACCAGGATCCGACCAGCCGTTTTTACGCGATTAGGCGGGTCACCACCAAGCGCGCTGCCTCGCGAGGCAAGACGTTTGCCAAGACGCAAGACGCAAGGCGTTTGTCGCACGAGGCTCGCTCGCTTGGTGGGGACCCGCCTAATCGCGTAAAAACGACTGGTCGTTCCCATTCCCGTTGCCGTTTCGTCCCGCTCCCGTTCTCGTTCCCGTTACCGTCCCGTTCCGTTGCCCTCCCGTCCCGTTGCCGTCCCGTCCCGTTCCCATTCCTGTTCCCATCCCCGTCCCCGTCCCGTCCCGTTCCGTTCCGTTCCCGTCATGTCCCATTCCGTTTCGTTCTCGTCCCCGCTCTCATTCCATTCCCGTCCCATCCCATCCCGTTCCGTTCCCGTTCCCGCTCTCGTTCTCGGTTGCCGTCCCATCCCGTTCCCGTTCCCATCCCCGTCCCGTTCCGGTTCCGTCCGGTTCCCGTTCCCGTCCCGCTCCCGTTCCCGTTCCCGTTCCCGCCCCGTCCCATTCCCGTTCCCGTTCTCTTCCGCTTCGTCCAGTTCCCGTTCCCGTTCTCTTCCGCTTCGTCCAGTTCCCTTTCCCGTTCCCTTTCTCCCCGTCCCCTGGGGCTGAATCATGCATGTCCACCGAGTTGGACTTCAAAATGAATGAAATTTTCGCAATCACCATCCCATAAAACCTCAAGAACGATATCCATATCGATTTTTATGTTTACATACCCCATTTACCCTCTAAGGGGTTGATTTTCAAAATTACCAATTATATGTTTGCCAATTTATTTTTAGACGTGCTCCTACGAAGTTTAAAGTTGTAATGTCTATTTTATATTCTTTTTCCAGACAAAATTTGAACCCCATTTTCACCCTTTTAGGGGTTAAATCATGTACATCGTGTTGGAATTTAAAATAAATGTCGTTTTCGCAATCACCATCCCATAAAACCTCAAGAACGATATCCATATCGATTTTTATGTTTACATACCCCATTTACCCTCTAAGGGGTTGATTTTCAAAATTACCAAATAAATGTTTGCCAATTTATTTTTAGACGTGCTCCTACGAAGTTTAAAGTTGTGATGTCTATTTTATATTCTTTTTCCATACAAAATTTGAAACCCGTTTTCACCCCTTTAGGGGGTTAAATCATGTCCACCGTGTTGGACCTCAAAATAAATATCATTTTCGCAATTGTCATACCAGAAAACCCCAATAACGACATCCATCTCTATTTTTAGGTTTATTTACACATTTCACCCCTATTTCATCGCCATAGGGGTTGAAGTACTAACAATATCAATATACGTTGCGTTAGATTTTATTCCATAAACCTTAATTATAAATAAAGTGATTTTTACTTCGAAAATGAAGGATTTTTTCTATACACAACTTCATACCCCTTTTTACCCTTTCGGGGGTAGAATTTTGAAAAACGCTGAGACCCGTACTTATTAATTTTCATTCTTCAGCCTAAACACAAAATTTGAAAATCCTAGCTTCAAAACTGAGGGACTTTCATACAAACTTTCATCCCTTATTTCACCCCCTTAGGGATGGAATTTTCAAAAATCCTTCCTTAGTGGATGCCTACACTGTATGAGGTATCTGTGTGCAAAATTTCAAGTCTCTAGGTCCAGCGGTTTGAGCTGTGCGTTGATAGATCAGTCAGTCATTCAGTCAGTCAGTCAGTCAGTCAGTCAGTCATTCAGTTTACGATTTTATATATTAAGATACGTAAAATATGACTTAGATTCATAAAATATGACTATATATGGCAAAAGAAATTAATAAACTATGTTCCATTCTGTTTTCTTCGTCGACAAACGAATAAATGTAGAGAAATTTGGTTTTAGAGAAATGTGTGGCAATATCTTATTTACCTGTGAAAAGTGTGATTACTTGGATTATTTCTTTTTGTTATATCACAATTACTTAGAGCACAAGACACCATAGCTCCACGATACCTTTATTTTAAATTATAATTAAGATTAACAAATATTTTAAACAAACTGTGATTGCTCATTTGCTAGGCGGGTCGCTAGGGGCTCTTACTGTAAAAAATGTTGGCACATGTCACTTGATCCTTTGTCTCTTTTTTACATAGACCGTGTCCGTATGATGTTAACTTCTCTTTTCCACGCTTTGTTGGTCTTCTTGAGCGCAGCGAAAATTTTTCTATGTCTATGATCGTACAGATCAAGTTCTCTTCGTTTCATAATAATGGTTTAGTATACTAATAAGTATTATAGGTACCTAAATGCTAAATTGTCTGTTTTCTTTAACACATGCAAACACGCTGAACCACTTTTGATGACAAAGTAATAAGAAAAGATTTGAAATGGAAAACGAAATTACACGCTAAAAATATATTTTTAGCTACTCGTAACGAGAAGCTTTATCGTTCATTAATCTCTACTTACATTGTTTGTGTTACAGATAATACACAGAGATTTAGCCGCTCGTAACGTTTTGATTACGGAAGAAAGGACGTGTAAAGTTGCTGACTTTGGTCTCGCGAGAGACGTGGGAGGCACCCACGTTTACGAGAGAAAAAGTGACGGGCGATTACCGATAAGGTAAACCTACTATTTTTATTTCTTTGTTATCTACAGAAAGGTGTGTTACGAGTAGTGATGTACAAAGCTCGAGGCCTCCGAGTCCTTTTGTCTAGAGCTCGGTGTCGTTTTTAGGGCTCGCCTCGTTTGTGTAAAGCTCGGCGACTCGGGAGTCTTTATCAGAGCTCGAGCCTTTTTCAGAGCTCAGTCAACCTCGAGGCTTTTTCATGGTTCGAGCCTTTAGCTCTATGCTTTTTCACGGCTTGAGTCTTTTTCGTCGCACTAGTTGTGATAAACTGCTGATAAATGAGGATAAGTAGAGGTAAAGCGCAATAGATTAATCATCTACGGTGCTCTTTATGACATAAGACATTCATCTTTTTGAGTTCTAATTTTAGAGATTGGAGTCAGATTTGCAGGGCTCTGTGAGCTCGATATGCTTTTCTTTAATAGCTCCGTAAATAATAATATTGTTGACTCGAGCTTTTATGATGCTCGCGTTCATTTTAAGACTCAAGCTTTTTTGAAGGCTCGAGCTCTCTTTTAATAGATTCGAGCTATTTCGAAAGCTCGAATTCTTTGAAGCCTCGAGGCGTGGCTCAGAGACCTCGTGTCTCGGCTAGGCTCGGGCTTACGAGCCTACCAAGCTCACCGAGTCCTGCCAATCCGCCTCGAGGCTTAAAAAGTAGAACTCGACGCCTCGAGGTTTGTACATCACTAGTTACGAGCATTTTACTTTTAACAGAACATTGACATCCTGCCACGAGCCGAACATCTTTCACAATACTCATCATTTTCTTACACCGAAACGTACTTTAAGGAAATGCTTGTCTTTAATCTCTTGTGTATACTCACCTGAAAATGGAAAAAAAGAATTTTTCTTTTGTTTTTATAATATAAAGTTTTGAGGGGATGCAATTTTACGAATGTGCTCTTATACTTACTGTTTTCAAGTACGTATATCTAGGGGACACAGTGTGGTCGCATTTTGTTAATATCAAGGACATTTTTTCCTTATTTTTTTTTGTACAAACAGACATCTTATTACAAATAATTTATATGTAATGAATACTTATTTTCCTATCTGCGGTTTTTATCCATTTGGAATGCTAATGCGTGGTACTGAAGATAGATGATCTCCATTTTCGTTGCGATTATATCTCAAATAATTATGATTTATATCCCTTACGAATGCAAATAATTTAGGCTTTCACCGTAATGGCGGGGGCAAAAAAATGCAAGTACGATAGAAGGTTTGTTATTATTATTTTCAGGATTTGTACCTATGAACTGAAAGTTATTTGAATAATTCCAATATGACACTGTATCACTCGCCACCGAAGTAATTTTCTTTGCCGTGCCGGTTGGATACAAAAATAAATTTGTGTCCGAAAAAGTAGTATACCTCACAAAAAACGATTCCGTCTTTTGTTTTCTCTAGGAGCTGCTACAGTACTACCTATGACATTAAAATGCGATTAAATTGACAATAGGAGCGTTTTACCTACCATTAAAACGCATATTGTGTCTGAAGCCTTATTCGAAGCCTTGGTAAACAGATTTGAGAATAGCGGAGCCTTTCCGTTTCCCGTTCAGCATCATTATTATAGGTCTATCTTACCAAATGACGTCACATCCGCATCCGTATGACGTCATACCTCACCCCACCATGTTCACCAGGCCGCCATTGCGGTTTCCCGCGCTCATTGCAGTCTCAAAATCTGAAAAATACTTTACAACTATTGAGCATTAAATGCATACCAGGCAGCCCTTGAAGGTAGGCTTTGAATAAGGCTTCAGACACAATATGCGTTTTAATGGTAGGTAAAACGCTCCTATTGTGTCCTATTCGCCGTTATTCGAAGCCTTGGTAAACAGATTTGAGACATTGTTTGTTATCGCCTGGTGAACAGGGACAGGACGCCAATGTGACACTAATAATCAATTTATTTCTCTTAATATTTATTTTAATTTAGATCAAAAGAAAGCTTTCTTTAAATTAGGAAAGGGAAGTAAATAATGATAATAATAATACAAAAAAAAATAACAATTAAAACTGAAATAAAGTCCATTGACAAATCAGATCAGCTTTAAATAAATTCACATAAATTTTTTACTTAGGTAATTATTTAACATAAATTATCTAATAATATTTTAGTCGTGTTATCGTTTGATATGACTGCTGGCTGACAGTGTATCTCAGCTTAAATCGCGTCGATCGCCTACTTCAAATAATCTTGGACAAAACAACGTTTTCTTCGCAGATTCTTTTATTACAAATGGATGTCAATTTCTGCACAATTAATTCACTTCAAGATACAAACCTTACTAAATCTTTGAGCTTTTGCTCTGCAAAAAAAAAAAAAAAAAACTTTATAAAATCCCTAACTGGATTTGGATATCATAATTAAATAAATTTTTGTCAACGCGGTAACAAAGTTATTACTTTTATGCGAACTGAACTCAACTAATACCTACCCAAAAATAAACGTTATACGACGTATTCAAGCCAAAGGTAGGCTTAGCTTTGGTGTTACACACTTAGGCCGACTAGCTAGCTAGAGTGTTTGTCTGCATCTAACATAAACTTCGGAACAAGCACTAATGTCAGATGTTAGTGTTACATAAATTGCTATCTAATGTCAGATGTTAGTGTTACATAAATTGCTATCTAATGTCAGATGTTAGTGTTATATAAATTGCTATCGAATGTTAATTAACATTTATAAGGCCATTTGAATTTTTACACTTAATAAAACATTTAGTATTCGATTGGTCAGCACACAGCAGCTGTGTTAGTCCAAAACAAAAACAAAAAATAAATAAATTGGTAAGTATGTAGATACTTATTTAGGTAAGTAAGTACCCACTACACTTAACTGTAACATTTTTGAGTTTCATCGCAAAATTAAATAACATCTTAACATTGGGAATCAAAATACTAGGTAAAGACTAAAATATATAAAATTAAAAGATGTATTAAAAGAACAAATATGACAGTACTGCATAAAGAAAGAAATAATTATTTAGTAAAGAAATATGACTTTAATTATTTCAAAATGTCTTTACTTTCTGTTGACAAAGTTTCGTTTTTTATAGGTAAAGGTAAGTAAATAAAATAATTTCTTTTTATCAATCTATAAAATAAATATTTAAAGAAAATTTAAAACAATCAAGTTTCTAAATGTCATGGTTTCAATGGCCCTTGGAAAAGCTGCACGCAGCATCAACTTTATATTCGTTTTAAACTTGAATTTCTAACAATATAGCAAAAATGTTGCATATCAACAATAATAGTAATAATAATTAATTACAATTAATATACTTGCTTTTAATTATTCCATTAAAATAACATAAATACTTTGGAATCATCCACCAAGAAAATTACCTCTGTTATCTAACAAATCGAGTATCCTCACCCGGATAAATAAACAAGAGCAGGTTGCCAGTGCTTCCCCATGATTAGGAAAGTATATTCGCAGACACCAACCAATATAACATCAGAGCGGCAGTGTTTACAACAACTGACTAATGTCAAAGTGCTTAAGTGTATTATTTTTAAGTTATTTCCAGAATGTGGTTCATGTTATGGTAGCTAAATGGAAGTGTTTTCATATTCTACTGAAATATTCAACAAGTACTGAAGTAGTTGTATAACAAAACGTTAACTTGTTACTTATCTACACCTATGATTATAATCAAAATATAGAATGATTCAATCGAGGTCTGAGTAAAATCGAGATTCCCCATGAATTTAATAGGGTTTACAACACAAAAAATAAACATGTGAAAGTGATTTTTAAATTCATATTTATTAATGTAAATAACTACTTCTCAAAGTACAATAAAAACTAGCACTTATGTATTTATGTAAGTACACACACATTACACGCCCCCGTCAAATCGGCTATCAATACACTTTGTAATAAAGCCAACATCATCAGACTTAAATTTTCATAAAATTTAAAATGTAAAACAGGCACAACCAATTGCAGTGACCACTTAACTAAAACTAGCTAGGATACTGACCTGTCATCGGACTCATGAGACAATACCAGTCTTCAAAGAATACAAATGAATATGTATAAAATTTTCAAACAAAACATAATATCTGCTACAGTTATTTTGGTTACAGTGTGGCCAAAAGGGACACAATAAATAAATTAGATTAAAACTGTGACCTTTTGATCACAAAACGGCAAAATAAAGTGTGTGCCACGGCAGCGGCCAGTGAAGCACCAGAACGCAATTGTTGGTGAACCTCCTTTGCGACACCCGGACTTTGCAGCCGGTTCGATATTTTTAATAAAGAAACATTTTTAAATAACAGGAAAATATATTGATTGAAATATTTCAATCAAAATAACTTGTTGCTACAGGCCCACGGTTATAAAAATTAATATTAATAACTTACTCCCCAAAGAACCTTTCAAAATCCTTTTGGTTGTTCTGTACGCAGCAACTAGTGGTTGTTAAAAACATGGAGCTTATGTAAATAAAGATTTATTTCATTCATTCATTCATGGTGCCCACTAGAAGTACGGGAATATCTTGGATGATCCCCTTTAAGTCACTCTCCCTCAGGGATTATGGTAAGTTTTTACACATAATAATTAACTAAAATAATAAGATAAAAAGAGTTGTGCCTGGACGGTGCTCATCAAAAACAACCGAAATAATTTGTATAAACATCAACCGACGGTGCTCCGGAGCGACCGGCCGAATTTATGTTAAAACCATAATAAATGTTTATCGAATGTATATATATTTATTGACATTACATAACTATAATGACGGTGCCCATCAGAGGGCGACCGAATTAATGTTAAATGGTAAGATACTTAATCAACGGTATCTATCAGGAGTGACCGCCAGAGTTCATATCAAAGTATCAATCAACGGTGCTCAGAAGCAACCGGATGAATCCATATTAAAAATATTATTACAACTCACACAGCTCTCAACATGTGGAGCTTACTACCATAGAGGAAGTAGACAGCATGTTTTAATTTACGTAGATACAACTTTTCATAAACTTGTGTCAACGGTGCCAGGAGCAGCCGATAGACCTTCTTCGGTCCAGTTGCGGAACAAGCTGGAACCGAGGGGTATAATAATAATAGAAAGTATCTTATTACTATGATAAACTTTTGAATTGTCAACAATTAAATATATATTTCAAGTTATTTAAAACAGTTACTACAATTTATTTTATTAATAACTAGCCGTACCCGACAAGTTTAATATACCACACATTTATTTAATCAAAGGAGCACACAAAACACGAACATTTTGGGCCAGGACAATCGGTCCTTCAAGTTTCATCACAATCAAATGAATGGTTTTGGAAAGCATAGAAAGCAAATATAAAGCATTTATTTTTATTTATACACAAGAAAAGTACCTACGCTCATTTTACTGGGAATTGAATTTTGCGCATTGATATCGTTTACTGTCGCTGCATCAAATACGCCATCAATTGTTGTAATATTCCGCAATCAAGCCAATATCCGACTGTATAAATATTTTTATTAAACACCAATATAAAGGCAACATTCTTTTGCAAAACCACTGAATACTTATTCTTGTTCAAAGCGCCTCGTTACGTATCACTATTCAGATCCGCAAAGCAGTAGCTTTTCTAAAAAAAAAAAAAAAAAAAATTTGAACGCTCGTTCAAACGACTACGGCTAAACAACATCTCTAAATAAAATAGGGCGCAATGGTTAATCTCATCACTGGTCAAGTAAAATTATGAGTCAAACGAAATGTCGGATAGCGCCAGGATGGCGCCAGGATCCAAGCAGCATACACTTTCTCATATTTTGAGGAACACAAGGATTTGTGTGCTCAGCTCACATTCAACACAATATAGCTTTACCAACAATGAATAGGAATCTTACGAAACATGTTTTCCGTAACGTAAAAATTTTCATAAGCATTAAATTTGTCAAATTTATAACCTTTTTAGCAGATCATAGGCCAAAAGCGAATAAAAATCAAGCGAGTAAGAATTAACAGAAAATATTTTTCAACATATCGTGGGTAGAATCATACCATTATAAAATATGGAAAAATTTCACTGACCTTATGGCGACTCGTTACCTCAATTCAATTCAAATCCTGCGTCGTACTCGTATTTGCTGTAGATCCATGCTCTCACCCTCGTTCTCTGCTACTCCGCGAATATGACGACGAAAACGGAGACGACACAGAGTCGGACCCAACTAACACTGATTTTACGTATGGTTTTAAAATTTCTACGCACACGCATTTTCAATAACCGAAAATAAAAAAAAAATATGCCACATAAAATCTAAATTTGAATTAAGAATTTCACGAACGCTAACAGCGTTTGATCTACTTTAGAAAACTTTAAAATTCGAACGCTAACAGCGTTTGACCTATTTAGGAAAATTTTTAAATTTCGAACGCTAACAGCGTTTGACTAGATGTGAACGGTTGCGAAAAAAGGACGCCAATGAGCGCGGGAAACCGCAATGGCGGCCTGGTGAACATGGTGGGGTGAGGTATGACGTCATACGGATGCGGATGTGACGTCATTTGGTAAGATAGACCTATAATAATGATGCTGAACGGGAAACGGAAAGGCTCCGCTATTCTCAAATCTGTTTACCAAGGCTTCGAATAACGGCGAATAGGACACAATAGACAGTTATTTATATGCAACAAACTTCAGATCAGAGCGCTTGCGGTACAAAACAAGGTATTTCAATCTGTAAAATTTTCTCCTTGCCATACATTCTCAAGTGAAGTTGCAGCGGATCCCTATCTAATTGTCAATTGTACTCGGTTTGGCCTGTATAGTTACTTTATATATTTTTCAATACAGTTGCTCGAAAATGTGAGCTTACGATGACAGGCCAGCGTGCGGTAAGTTGATTTTACCGCACGCCGTGCGTTTTTGTTTACGGTTTAGTACAGCGTGCGGTAAGTTGATTTTACCGCACGCTCGCACCGTGCGTTTTTGTTTACGTATGATTTTTTTAATTTCTACTAGCTTCCACCCGCGACTTCATCCGCGTGGACAGTAGAAAAGTATAGCAACCAGTTTAAAATGACCTCTTTAGTGTATGAAAGCTAGTACTAAGGAGAGTCCAAGCTGTTTCCCTGGTTCCACCCACCTGAATTTAATGAAACATAGCTTAGATTTTAAGTTGGACCTTAATCTAATCAATTGTGAAAGGCCCACTAAATTATTTCAGCTGTTTTTGCGTAGTACGCGCACAAATATTTAGAATTTACAGTTTTATTATATGTAATTAGAATACAATTTCAGTAGTACCTATAATGTTTTCTCGCAAATGTATTGAAAAACGTAGTATGGCACACGGTTGTTAAGGTTTTTTAAAACTCGTGACGATTATAAACCCTCGCCCGGCTCGGGCTTATAAAACGTCAACTCGTTTTAAAAACCACCTTACCAACCTTGTATCACAAACTACTATTTCATACTAAGTGTTTATGCGTGTAGGTGGATGGCGCCAGAGTCACTTTACGATGATATATTCAGCGTAAAATCTGATATTTGGAGTTTTGGCGTGCTGCTTTGGGAGATCGTGACCCTAGGGTCTACTCCCTACCCTGGGATGTCAGCGGGTGACGTCATGAGAAAGGTAAGTTTTTTGAAGTCATTTGATTGCCCTCCAAAATACTTACTATTTTCAAATAGAAACGGTAATTTTAAATGTAAAAGTACTTTCAATTATGATACGCGTGCGAATTAATTAAATTCATCATTCTTTTTCTTTTCAAAAGCAGCCAAAATTAATATTCTCAATGGCGTATTATCGAAAAGATAACTTATTTTTATGAAACCATTTTTTTATTTTATCTTGACGCAAACGCGATGCTTACAAAATTTTATTATTTAGTAAGTACCTACTTTGTTAGCGATAATATAAAATTTATTTGAACTGAGTGTATTTTAGAGTTTTATTGATCAATTTGAAAAAAATACTTATGCCCAGTTTTCGAGGTATAATCGGAGGTTAAGGCGAGGTGGTAGTGAAAGTGGCGCCGCCACTACATTTATTTTTATTACTAAAACTTACAGAATGAATGATAACTGTTGAAGAGTTATTCAAAAAATATTAGAGACTATTTAAGAGATTATTTCTTGAGCTTTTTTAAAATATTGACTTGGTTTACGAGTAATAAAAATAAATGTAGTGGCGGCACCACTTCCACTACCACCTCGCCTTAAACTTTATCGGAGGGTCTACATTTTCTGGTTTTAGGTAACAAAATTAACTTTAATCCGCATTATGTTGATCGAAATCAAAAAATATATTCAAACAAATAAATAGCACGATAATTGATTTTACTGAAAACAATAACTGAAAAATATTTCCAGTGACTAAACTCTTGAATATTTTTAATAGATTTTTCATGCAGACTGGAAACGTTATTTATTAGATAAACGATATTTCATTTATTTTCGTATTACTTACTTATATCCGGGTTGTATACAAATGTAATATTAATAACAAATTCATCTTCTCTCATACACACTTAAATTTACAACAGCTACCTACATATATTGGTCTTATTGTGTAATCTGTATTAAATAAGTGAGTGATTATTATAAATTATTATTAAGTAAAAAAATATTATAAAATCATAAAGTTGTAACTTTAAGAAATAATGAATAGACAGTCAAGTTCGACATTGTTTACTTTGAAAATAATATTGATTTTTATTAGAAAAGTCAAAGTGTGTTAAAGAAAGTCTTTATGTCAGTCGTCTATTTGAATCACTGATGTATTCATAGCTGGTGAGATATCGGGAAGTGTTGATCCCTTTTTTTCTATTACCCTCTTGAGTAGTACCCAAATCAAAGTTAACATGGGTAGGTCTTCCAGACGGGAAATTTTGATAGAAATGCCTTTGTGTTCGATTCCAAAAAGAATCACGTACGTTGATGTGATTCCATTGTATTTGGTTAGTCTCACAATGTTTGTTTAATCAGCAACCATTTTAATACAACTGCTTTTATAAATACTATTTAAATTCAGTTAATAAAGGATAAGTAAAATAAAAAATATGTGCGTAAAAATATTTCTAAGAAAACTGTTCTTTGGGTTTTCCTCGGTCAATTTCTAAACTACCTAGGGAGGCAAGTCACTTTAGTGAAAGCAATCAAACTTTCCACTTGAACCTATCATAACCTGCAATGAAACTTTAAATAGAACGAATGGGAACATGCTTCGAGTCCATATGAGACTTGAGTAATTAGGATGACTGTGAAGCAAACGGTCTTCATACATACGGCAATCTTTAATCTACACCTGTTTCCTCGTGGTCCTACTAATTTGTCCTACTAGTGGGACCACGAGGAAACCCTATTACTCGTCCTACTGTGGAGTAAAATTATTAAATGATAAGTGTCTGGTTCCTCGTAGTCCTACTGTGGTACAATCATACGAGATGTTCCTAGATTATTTTTGAACATAAAAACTTTTTGGTCTATTTATTTATTTTTATGATTATGTGACATATCATTGGTAAATCACAAAGAGAATGTAAAAATAACTAGCGTTATAGTAAATCAGAAAAATATGACAATTATGAATATTGACTTATTTTCCTCATATTCTTACGCGTGAAATTATTTTATAAAACCTATATGGCTTAATATAATTGTGATTCTTGGATTCCATTTGTACTTACATTGTACTTTTTTCTTTGTATAATTTGTTCTACTAGTAGAAATACGAGGAATAGTGTTTCCTCGTGGTCCCACTAGTAGGAAAAATTTGTAGGGCCACGAGGAAACGGATCCTATAGCAATAAATTTTTCGGTATGTTGTTGAAATACTTATGAACTAGGTCTGTACATTTTGATACCTATTTTTAAATATGCATTTTAGAATTGAAAATATTGGGACTTCTTTATTTTGTATGAAATTACTAAGGTGCATATAGAATATGATTATAGAATTCTAGGTGCAAATAAACATTAAAAAATCAAAACAAAGTTAGGCATCCATCACAACAACATACTATAAATAAAGATATTAGAATACTATAAAGTAATTACTTAATAAGTGAAGGTTTAGATAGGAAAAGTTGTCGCCTTTTGTATGGAGTCCGCTTGGTTCACAATCCTATTACTGAAAGGTCTTTTCATAGAAAACCGCCAGAATTATACTCTATCTATAATATGTACAGGAACAAGCAAATGTGTGCTAAAAGAAGCTCACCCCTCGCGTCTTTTCTATCAATCAATACACGCTTTTTCTGTCATTAATGTGTATAATGCTTTCAATTTCTTCTCAGTAATATTATTACTCAAGACCACCATTTTTGATGAAAAGTGCCCTCCAATATCGGAACAGAACAAAAGGCTATATTGATTTTCCTTTACAATTCCAGGTGCATAGCGGCTATCGGCTTGAAAAACCCGAGCACTGCCGTCGGGAGCTATACAATATTATGTACTACTGCTGGGAAGCGAAGCCAACTGACAGGCCTGACTTCAAAGAAGTAGTGGCCATGTTAGAACGCCTTCTCTGTACCGAAACAGACTATATAGAGCTGGAGAGGTTCCCAGACCACTCCTATTATAACGTGCAGCACTTAGATGGAGAAAAGTTGTAGTAGTATACTGTATCCCAAAAATTTTAGGCTAGTTTTGTAATAAGTAATTTTTAAGATAATTTGAGATTCGTTTTATTATTTATTTCTGGATAAAAGTCGAACAAGAGCAAGGAATAAAAGTATCTTGTGAAATTTAATGTTAAAAATAACAAAATATAAAAAGAATCACGATATACAATAAGTTAGGGTTATACAAGGTGTTTGATAAAAGCCTTATAAAGTCGAATATGGTAGATAGGGACCATCAATTTGAACAACTTTTACTATTGGACCAATTCTGAAATTGCGAAAAAACATCAGCTGTTTTATACATTTTTATATTTTCGTTATTATTTTTTTTTTTTTTGAAACGGCTGATTATATTTTTTATCCTATAGTAAAGAGATGATCCTATAGTAAAAATTATTCAGTTTGATGGTCTATATCTACCATATTCGGCTTTATAAGGCTTTTACCAAGCACTTTGTATATTATGGTATAATGATGTACTTAATTATAACAAAAGTTTTTACATTATTATGACATTATTTATAGTACTTAAAATTTTCCAAATACAGACAAATGTTCGACTTAAGTTTAAAACTTGCTACATTGTTATTTTTTTATTTACTTACGTTAAAATTGAATCTCACTCTAAAGTAGCTTGTATCAAGATTTTAATAAAAAAATCAAGTTAACTAGCAGTTAACAACTTATAAATCAAGCATTTTAGAATTGAGACTCGTAGAACTTTATGTTTATGTTTATTTTACTAGTGAACCATGTGAACTTCGTATCACCTACAATTTATATTATGATTATCAATTTTACCTTGAGAATTTTAAAATATTAAAAACCAGCGCCATCTATTTAATTAAAGCAGCTGAATACTAAAATGAAAAACCTCTTAAACCTTTTTATCAAAAGTTAGCTGTCAAAAGTATTCCTAAATAGCGATTCCCATACCAAATTGCCAATTTTTCTGTTCATTTGGGTTTTCCTATTTTTTTTAAACCACCACATGATATTTTTTTATTGAATCAGGCGTCACTTGGTGGAAGTCCCAAACCATTTTGAAAAAAGAAATATATGTAGCTTACTTCCGCAAACTTTGTTTTCGGAAGCTACATATTTTTTTTAAAACACCATATGACAGTACTGTAGCAAATAGAACAAAAAAATAATTATTCCAATCAGTCAAGCCATTTTTGAGTTTTAGCCAGACTAACGAACAGCAATTTATTTTTATTATATATAAAGATAGTTTGTCTATTCCCAGCTCAAAGTGGTGTTATAGTAGCATTTGCTTGCGACGTAAAAGTGCAATATACGGCGGCGTTAGGTGATCGAGGGATATCCTTTGGCAGTCAGCCTGCCCTTCTGAACCCTTTGTTCATTTTTAGAAGGGGAGCCATCTTGGATTTTTGTATGGGAGGGAGTTATAACACAATCTTTTTTTGTGATCTAAGGGTCTAAGGGGTTCAGAAGATTCACCCTGCCAAAGGAAATCCCTCGATCACCAAATGGCATATTTTTTATTGAGCACACGCTACTATTAATTAATTAACATAATATCACAATATGTTACAGAAAAAATCTATATTCACAATATGTTACAGAAAAAATCTATATCTAGTATTAACAAAAATTTTTTTCACTTGTCTTTTTATTGTTGTCATTTTTTATTTGTAAAAAAAAACATTGTCATTGTACCTTTTAAGACACTTTTCGTAATTTTTTTCCAAACATTAGGGATCTCGTGCCTTTTGGTAATAAATAACGTGGAAAAAAAATATATAAAACTTTTATAAATTTTTAATCATATTTTAAAATTTGAACTTATGGTTATATTTAAGTACTAGTCTTTAGAAATAAACTTATTTTAGAATAAAACAATAGTTATTTTAAGTAGCATTAAAATTTGTATAGTAGGTTACATCAAGAACAATTTATAAGAAACTATTAATAAGACTACTTCATAACAATAAATGTTTTGTTTTATAGCTAAAGCTTGTAATTATTTACATGTAAGGGTGGGTACTCACTTAGGTTCGCGAACCTCCGCGCTCCGCGAACCTGGAACAGTGCGTCATAGCAAACATTTTATTTTCACTTTGGCTATAGTGTTTACGTGTTTGAACCAGGTTCGCATACGTGTTCGCACACGTGCACACTTTGGAGCACTGTTGCAACACAGGATAAACAGATTTTTTGGTACAGGTTCGCGGAGCGCGGAGGTTCGCGAACCTAAGTGGGTACCCACCCTTAGAGTGTATTCCTAGATGAAAACTCCGGTAGATAAATAAATTATTTTCTTTCAGGAATGACAAAAAACACATAGGTATTATAATAATCCCTTCTTTTATAAATATCAATCCCACCGAAAACATTTTCATGTAAATGTTTCCAAGACTACCCTAGGGCTCGCACTGTCAAAAAGTTATCAGACCTCAAGCTTCTAACTACGCGCCTTAACTCTCTAAAGCCTTAACTTCAAAAACTACACTTTAGTCAAAATATGGCTAGGTCGTTTCGTTACTACAAGAACACTAGGTATTATATAACAGAAAACTAATGAACAGTGAATATTTTTTCCAAATATTGTAAATTAGATTACCTTCGTCGGAGCAATATTAGTCTTGTTCAATAATGATTATCCGGCCAAAGTTTGAGGATAGCTATAATAAAAACATATTTTTATTAATTTCAGTTTTATTCGACAATCAAAGAATTGGGATAAGATATTTTTTGCGTTCTAGTAAAAATTGTTTTGCATCGGTGCATTGGGCCGGAATCCCAAGGATGCGGGTTTGAATCCCGTCTGAGCTGCTACGGGTGGGGTGAGACGATTTTCTCTAGTATTTTTTCTAATAACAATTATTTTGATATAAAAATAGCATTGTGGATGCCTTAAATCTAAAAATTCAATAATTATAATATAGCTATTTCATCTTTATCGATTTTGTAGCATCTGTAAAGATGTTGCATTCGAATGTTGAAAGTAATTCTTCACATTGATGAAATAACGTTGGCTTACAGCGAAAACGTAAAAAGTATTAGAAAATTTCGCCGCTCCCACTAGCGACTCTGTAGCATAATTGGTCAGTGAATTGGGCCGGAAACCCAAGGGTGCGGGATCGAATCCCGTCTGAGCTGGTAAACATAGAAAACTGTAATAATTCAAAAGCTGAAACTGCTTTAATTAGTTAAACTATACATAAATATGATTTAACAAGTTAAAGATGCTTATATTTCTTGAAGGAATTCTTAAAATATTTTATTTTATTTTTTGTAAATTCAATGTTTAAAAGAATTTCAACCACTAAGGTCACGGCACCGGCTGTGTAGCCGAGTATTAGTGCCAAGAAGCCTCCTTGCAAATGCTGAATAGACAATGCGTCAACTTCTGGTTCCTGAATATTCAAAAAACGTAGAAGTTTAGCTTTCTTTCTTAAATTATAATATGAAAAATATCGTCTCAGTTTTGCTGTTAATCCACATTGTTTCAGAAGCCCCAGAGTTTTTGAAAAAGCTGGTATAAATGGGTAGCCTTTTAAAGTGATCATCTCCATTGGTACAGAGAACACATTCGTACTAAAAGCATAATACTTGTACTTTCCGAAGCTATCACTTAATTCAGGAATCATTGCTGATTTATGGGCTAACTCCAAACGGCCACAAAGCAATGAAAAGTTTCTATGTAAAGCTATATCTTTCAATGCCTTTTGTATATCTTCAACCACCACCCAATTATCGAAAACGTATGCGTCTATAGGGTCATCGGTGTTGTTATAAATGTCATGCAGTTCTTCAAAACCACCAAATTTCAAACCACTATTTATCAATTCTTCAACGGTTTTTATCTGATGTTCAAATGTGGGATTCCTCAAAACGTCAATCAGCTTGGCCGTATAAGCTGTAAAGCACATCACTGAGTATAGGTTTAGAAAGACGAAAAAGGTTCTCAAGCTATCTGTTTTTGGACGAGTATACGTACAAAACCCAAGAGTACAAATCCAAGTGTTAAGAAAACAATGGCTTAATGTTCTGTTGTTCTTTGAATCGTCACTCAATGCTCCAATAATTTTCCAGGCACCAGCACAAGTAATAAAAATTATAACTACAATTAGCCACACAGTTTGCTGAAAAATAATCGTAAATGCAATCCAACGTGGTGATGAGTCAGCTCTTGGAACTACCCAAATAAATGCATCTGCCAAGTAGGATGAACTACAGTCAAAGTCTTCGTGGACATCGAAATCAGGAAATATACCCCCCAATAGCACATCACCTTTTTTTGCTATCAGTTCTATTAAAGCTCCATCCCATTCCCCCATATCACGCTCACCTCGATGTGTTTCGAGGATTTCGTAGTTTGTTCTAAAATTATAAATTTTTATTATTTCTTCCACGAGATTTTTCTCTATATTTGGATCTTCTTCATCTGCACTAATGAAAGGTTGACGCTCCAATGCTATTAGGTATAAAGTACACCCTTTCATGTCTGATGGAATTTTGTTTCCGAATACACTCCTATTGTATTTTAATACACCTTTCTCGCAAAAATTTTCCTTGCTCAATCTATTTTTAGCTGTCTCATTAATATATCCGCAATACTTTGGAGGATCGTAAGGTCGCCAACTGTATATTACTGCATTTCTTATATTATTTGCTTGTGGCACCATAATAACGATATCTATTACATTATATTTATATAAACACGTAAGGATATTTTCAATTATTTCTTCATTAGTTTGATCATTAGATGTAAAATGATAAAGCAATACAAAAAATTTTGCTCGTGGGTTCCAAATTTGTGAATTAATTAGTTTACTCACCATTAGATATAAATCTTGATGCCCATCTATAATTATAACAAAGTAATTTGCTATAAGGATGTGTTTTGAAAGATCTAAATTATATGAAACCATCGCGGTCTTTTCATTTTCACCACACACAGCCTTATCACCAGAGCTTGCAATCTCAACGGAAAATTTTGTACTTCTGTGAATGTTATCCAGAATATTGCTTCTTATTTTTCTCACGGGTGTGCTTGCATTATCGCTATTGCCAAATATCAAAAGCCCTGGGTCCTTAAAGTCTATTTCTGTTATTTGTAAAATACAGCTTGTAAAATCATTGATCACGGTAGGACCTACAGGATTTATCCTGGCTTCAACACGCATCATGAAAAATAGTATTGTAATAATCATTTTTGTCTGACGATTGATTATTTTAAATGAGAAAAGAGAACAATCGTTACATAAACTGGAATAAAAGCAAGCTATAAATTTCATTTGAAATACGTTGCATATCGGTCTTCGTTATTCAACAGAGATCAAGTTAAACATTAATTATGCAACATGACTCAAATTGTAAATTGGTGGACAGATAAACATACATTAATTTAGATAACCCTTAATATATTCTGTTTAACGAAGACCTTTTCAATATGAATGTTAATTGAGATCAGATAACGAAGTTTATACAGCAAACGCTATGCCGATATTTTTAAAAGATTTATTGTAATAAAAATATGAAGCTTCTAAATACATTTGAATTAACGCTCCTGACCCGACAGACGTTGTCCTGTCTTAGTTATATGATTTTTGTTTAAATTATATAGTGTATTATCTATGGATTTATGAATATTGAATTCGAATTTTAAACGACATTCAGTTTTTTTGCAGCCCGCATTCTGTCAATTCTATGTCAAACGTCATAAGGTTACATTAAAAAAGTTTATAGTCCAAATTAAATTTTATATGGTGGTTAAGTATTCATACATTTTCTTATTTTCCGTGCAATTTTCTTTATTTTTTCTTCCATAAAAACCTTCTCCTGATAATAACAAACACAACAAAAAAAGAATTAGCGAAATCGGTTCAGCTGATCTCGAGATTTGCGCTTAGCAAGACATTCAGCGATTTATTTTTATATTATAATGCCATCTGCATTCAGAACATTTATAAAATATGGTTATTTCTGCATAATTCTAATATTTTTATGTTTGCTATCTGAACAACGATCTTTACTTAATGCTAACACAGTAAATACGATCCATTAGCGAAACATTATTCTAACTGACATTCATTGTTCGATCAAAACAGATTAACTGGTATTAAATTGAATAGCATCTGATACTTCTTTAATTATTTTAATATTCAAAATAAACTAAAAAATATATAATTTTATTATTTAGCGTTATTTTCAAATTATAGTTTGTACTTATCACACAACGTTAAATGACATGGGTCAAGTTTACTAAGTCTATTAAATTTTATTACATATTTGTTGAGAACTAGAAGGATTGTAGTCATTCAAAATGCTAAAATATGCCATAACTTTTATAATTTAAGGTAAAGCCTACCCTTTAAAACTACTCAATTATAATCAAAATAGCAGTACCTACCTACTATGATTTAGTAAATCAATAAAAAGTGGTATACTTATTTTCTTTTCAATATAGGTGCTACTTTGAAAAGGAAACCTTTCATAAATCAAAAACGACCTATAAAACTTGTACCTTTGACGTAGGCTTTCGGGCAAAATTTCATAAAACAGCTGGCGCTAAATACTCAACTTTTTTATTTCGCGAAAATTCTTTGTGAAGTGATTCTGTTGAACATGAAAAGTAAGAATGACTACACATTTTTCTCGGTAACTGGAAATCTGCGATAAGAGGCTTGAATATGAATAAAAGATACTCGTTGCATAGATTAGTAAGTGGTAGATTAATGCTTTGCTCAAACATTACATTATTCATGACGTCAAATTGCTTATCGGTTCATGTGCTTGTCGGTGTTCATCACATCATTACAACAAAAGCTCTCCTTATTAATTTATTTATCTACACTCACAAGGTAGTATTCTAAATATGGATTCAAAAAAGACAGTATATGGCAGAGGTGCCCAAACGGTCGATAGCGATTAGCGAGAGGTTTTAAGGTCAAACGCCAAGGATAGCAGATTTGCACCCAATGTAGTTGTAGCGGCATCTACCGTACCGCCGCACATAGCTACTTGTTGCTATGTGCGGCGGTACGGTAGACGGCGCTACATAGTTTTACTTATGCAATTTTTTTTTTTTAATATTTGGTGGGTTAAAAGGTTAAGTGTCGGTCTCTTTATTATAAATTTTTACTAGGTCAATCTCCTTAAAAAAAAAATATGGGCACCACTGTGGCCCTACCATGAGTTGATGTAAACTATTTACGTTACAGTAAACTATTGGATTTTCTGCTCAGAGTCAATGCGAGTGAAAGTGACAAAACGATAGTTTACGGTAACGTAAACAGTTTGCATCAACTCATGGTAGGGCCACTGGTATATGGTATAAACCACGTATAAACAAAGAATTTTATATTCATAATAAAAAAACACGACGTACTTTTTGTTCATTGATAGGTAAAAAATTGTAGTTTATGAAATTGATGCACACACACACTCGTGTTTTAATACTCCTCATTAGAGTAGCACACGAGTGTTTTAATATCTAGTTTATGTGCAGTTTCATACACTATCTACACTCAAACAGTTTGGGATTAAACTTACTAAATAAATGATCAAAATTAAAAAAGAGAAAGAATATTTGCTGTTATTACCGTATTACGTCCTTGACACAGGTCATTTCCGTCGCTGCATCTAAAATATCTGGCGGAATCAATTTGTTTTTAATATTGACTGCTACCAGTATTAATATTTATATAATTTATCTTAAATAATTAATATAAAAGTATCTTATCAAATATAAAAAAAAAAAATGTATACGAAATTCAGTACAACAAAAAGTGAAAATTTAAGTCATAACTTTTTTGTATTGCGTTAAAAAAACCGACTTCAAAAAGAAATAATATTCGTAATAATAAAAACACGTCTATTGAAGTCGGGTGGGGCTGGGGTACAAATTCCTTGATTTTTTATTCTAAAAGCCCCACCCAACTTCAATAGACGTGTTTTTATTATTACGAATATTATTTCTTGCTTTTTAGAGGTTGGTTTTTTGAAGTCGGTTTTTTGTTTTTTTAAACAATTTTTATTTTTTTAATTTTTAGTGTATTACCCTTTGTATTAGGTAGTGTAGGTTAGGTATATTATTTAGGTAGAAAAATCGGCTCAGCCAAACGTGAGTTAATCGCGGAGAAACATACATACAAGCGGGTCAAACTGAGAACCTCCTTTTTTTAAGTCGGTTAAAGAACTACACTTAAGATATTAGCCCTTTTCCAACAAAAAAAATAATTATCTTATTCAGTTTATAAACAAAGAAGTTTACGACTGATCATCGAGGTAGTTCACACAAAATCATACTTTTTTCGTGCTTTTTTTCAAGTTTACTTGAAAAGTACTGAACCGATTTCAAAATTTTAAAAAATGGGACCAACTTGGAAGTTTACCTAATTGAATCATTTCAATCGGTTCAGCCGTCTTCGAGTAATCGGTGTACATACAAAAAACAAAAAATAAACAAAAAACGGGTTGAATTGAGTACCTCCCTCCTTTCGAAGTCGGTAAAAATGACACGCCCCGCACTATTGTGGTGCGGGCGCATTCAGTGGTATGGGCTGGATGGTATGGAGCCCATACCACAGACGTCCCAGTGGCCCATACCCATACGCATCAATAAATTAAAAAGTAAACACATACCTAGGTACCTATTTTCAAGGAATTTATAAGTACATCAGTACTTATAACATAGACTTATTATATTACTATGACTTATAAATTCCTTGGGTATTTTTATTATGCATCAGTTTCATAAACTACTATTTTGTATATTTTTTTTATTATAGGGTTTTAAGGCACTGGGTTCTTGCCCTTTTATGCCTGTCTATCCGGATTTTGATATTTTTCTGTGTTTCTCTGTTTACTATCTGTTTTTCTGATGCATAGACTATGTTTACATTAGTCGAGTTAAAACGTTCCAGTAGAAGTACATTGCCGGGCTTGTTCGTTGATTCTAAAAGAACGTCAAACACACCACGTAATGTACTTCTACTGGAATGTTTTTACTCGACTAATGTAAACATAGCCATACAAGGTAGTCTAGTGTTACCAGACAATAAAACTTGTAGGAATTTATAGTATGGTCAGAAATTTTAATTCATTAATAAATTTAAAGTTCTTGAGTATGGTCCAAGAATCTTATATTCATATTCTAGTCATAATATAAAATTCTTGCAAGAAGCTTATTTGGATTCTTGGTATGGTCATTAAAAGTGGCGTTTTTTTTTGTATTTTTTGCCAAGCTGTCCATAGATATTTCTGCAGCACCATAATAATCGTCGTCCATATTGCAATTTGTTCAGTGTCAAAAGGTTCTATGTCGAATTTCTAACAAAATATAAATTATTTATGAAGATTTCATTATTCACATTAAATAGAACAAAATGTTTAGGATACATTAGTTAAAAAACATGTTGATGACTTAATTTTTTTTCCAGTATGCTGTTTTTTAATCTCCTTAAACTTGTCATTTTTGACATAGAACAAATTGCAATATGAACGACAAGAAGCTTATACCTCCTTCCAATGGAGATTGCACGGCCAGTGTTATAGTGAAGATTGAAAAAAGGTCCTTTAGTGACGTGACGGCTTATTGCTACCTCTTTCTTTAGTGTTACAATACAATACGTTTTCATTTCTCACGAACGAACGAACGAACACGTGTTGTAACACTAAAGAAAGAGGTAGCAATAAGCCGTCACGTCACTAAAGGACCTTTTTTCAATCTTGACTATGACACTGGCCGTGCAATCTCCATATGAACGACGATATTTGAATCCGACTTCTATGATCTATACCAGTACAGATGATCGAAGGAATCAGAGTATAAAGTAAGCATAACAAACTTTTTCGAGAAAGAAAAATATTTCAGAAGACATTAGTCAATGTCAGTGTCAACATGTCAAAGAGTAAATGGGTTGTTTTGATAATTTTGGAATATTTTTTAATGAAATAAATGTATGATTGTTCAAGTAGTGATAACGTTAATTTCAATATTGACTTCATTTGGAGGTGCATATGCACGTAAGTTATTCAAACGTACTTATCTTAAAATTATGATTGTCTTTCTACCTTTGATTATGTAAATAAATAATCAAAGCTTTCTATAATAAATTTATTTCTGTTTTGATTATTTTGAGGTAGAGAGAAGAATCAACTGCGCTTGTCAAAAATCTTATTACAAAAGAAAATCTTCCAGTAGTTAAAATTCAAATAAAATAATATTATTTCTTTCCGAACCATCTGACCACCAAATCCTACCACCAGTGGTTGGTTGACACTCCAATTTCTCAACTCACTACCAGTGACCAAATAACACCATGTTACTCCCATTGCACCACTGGTGACCGAACCAAAGTTTTTTTATTATATTTTTAACTAGCTTCCGCCCGCGACTTCGTTTGCGTGGAAAGTGAACAAACAAACAAACAAACGGAATTTCGCATTTATAATATTAGTGGATACAGTAAGGATTACATATGTACGTCTCCAAAGTACCAGGATCATATAAATATGGAGAAGGCTACCTTCTATAATTTTCTGTGTATTTTATAATAAACTAGCAACCTGTCCTTGCTTCGCTTTGGTTCAAAATTAAATATTTTCAATCACTTACATCTCCAAAGTACCAGGATCACATAAGTATGGAGGTTAACTTATGGTCTTGTACTATTAGTTATTCTGTGTTATGGTGGTTAAATTATGATTTAATAAAATAAGCTTATATAGTTTTCAGAAGGTCATACGTAGTCAGTTGAAACAAAAAGAACCCACTTCATCACTGGTGATGAATTAGGAATAAATTGCTCCCAATTCACCTCCAGTGGTCAGATGAGAAATGTTTCTTCTCAACTGACCACTGGTGATGAGATTTAGTGGTCAGATGGTCCAGAACGATTTTTTATGATTACTAACCCTCATTGACAGTTTGAGGCGTAAAACCCATCAAGGTTCCTTACAAATTTTTCCTGCATAATAATTATGTACTAAAATTTGATAATAAATAAATATCCAGTAAGCGTAAATTATTGTGGCATTGATTGACGCCTTTTTAACGAGACATCTCGTGACAGCGTAAAAAAATCCTTTATTAAGGCATTTTTCGTTTTCTACTGTTTTCCTAAAATTACGAGATAAAATTTCGCTTTGATCGGGTGCTGACATTGTATTCCTAAAACAGAAAGCGTTGCTAATTTTCGTCGTCATCAAAATCTTGGCGTGCTGATGACGAAATAATAAGTGATACTAATTTTGAGTTTCACCAACTGGACATACGTATGTCCGGTCTTTTGTGTCGAGTTGATAAAAAACCCTTTAATCCTTACAGTAATTTTTCTGATTTACTTGTTCCTTTTTAGGGTTCCGTAGCCTAAATGGCAAAAAACGGAATCCTTATAGATTCGTCATGTCTGTCTGTCTGTCTGTCTGTCTGTCTGTCCGTATGTCACAGCCACTTTATTCCGAAAGTATTAAGACTACACAGTTGAAACTTGGTAAGTTGATGTATTCTGTTAACCGCTTAACGAATTTAATACAAAAATAAGAAAAATAAAAGATTAAGGGGGGGCTCCCCATACATGGAACGGAAACTGAAAAAAAATTTTTTCTTCAAACCAACACGTGTTGGGTGTCTATAGATAGGTCTTTAAAAATGACATTAAGGTTTGTAAGACAACTTTTTCTCAAAGTCAACCGTTTGAAAGATATTCACCGCCAAAGTGGTAAAATGAGTGTCCCCCCCCCCCCCCCCCCTTTAACTTTTGGAATAAGATAGTGAAAAATCTAAAAAAAATTAATGCTGTAGATCTTAATAAACACTTTCAACCAAAATTGGTTTGAACGAGATATAGTAATTAGTTTTTGAGATAAAGCACATTTTCCAAAACCGCAAATATAACTTTGTCATTCATACCAACACTGTGAAAAACAAAGTTATTTTTACAGACGAAAAATTGCAGGTGGTATTAAATATGGTATGGTATAAGGTAACTACGGAACCCTATGGCGCGTGGCCCGACACGCACTTGGCCGGTTTTTTTTTGTTAAAAGTTTAAACTTTTGTTGTAGAAAACAAATAAACATCTTTCATTCGTTTTCTCATCCTAAATACACACACCAACTTTATTTAGAGATACCAGGTGTTATTTTCATACAAATGAGGTAACTTTGAAGCCTTGATTTCCTGCCAGGGATGTACTGTGCTGTGATCTGATGACGGCTATCCAGAGAGTCAATGGAGGAGATTCAGATCGCTATACACACCGAACTGATCTGACCAGCATTCTAAAAACGTAATGGACATGTTTAAAAAAACCGCGAAAATAGCATGAAAATGTATGGAAATCCTCAAACTCAGAACTCTGGCCCATTAATCTTTTAGAATGCATATCAGTTGGGTGTGTAGAGCAATCTGAATCTACTCCATTCAGTCCCTGGTTGGCCATCATTAGATTAGAGCACGGTACATCCCTGGCAGAAAACCAAGGCTTCAAAGTTACCTCGTTTGTATGAAAATAACACCTGTATCCCTAGACAAAGTTGATGTGTTCACTTCTCAAGCTTACGCGCTCACTAGACATGAAATAAAACACTTTTTAACGGATACTAGCGCGGTTTTATTGAATGTACTTTGGTATTTAGTTGGTATTTGGTTTGATTTTTGATTTTCCCGACGTTTCGGCACCTTTGCAGCTGCCGTGGTCATGGGGGACTGAAGCTACCCGTGAGCCTACCCTCAAGCGATGAACTTTTTTAGACGTTCAGAAATTAAAATTTAACAAAATTTTTAATTATTTTATGTTGATTTATAATTTAATTTTATGAATTATTTAATGCTAAAAAGAGAGAGAATCTACTGAAACTACCACCATTTCATAAAATTGGGGGGCCCCTCCAAGAAAGAAATGGCGAAAGAAAACTTGGAGAGGAAGCCGACCTCCGTCTTTTGTATTAATTTATTTATTTGCAAAAGGAACTAACCGTATTATTAGATCTTACAGTGTGTGTGAGGGGCTTTAGCTTGTGAATGATGGGGTCCCAAGCTGGTGGAATTTTCCAACCATCATCTCTATTGAAATTAGGATATTTATTTATTTCGATAGCCTCGCGGAGCATTCTAGGGATAAATCTACGTTCCCTAGCAAGGATTTGGGGTTTGTCAAATCTAATATAATGGTTGGGCCCCTCAAAGGCGTGTTCACTCACTGCATACTTGTTATCGCGCCTATGTTTCATGTCAGCTTCATGCTCTTTGACGCGGGTCCCTATGCTTCTCTTTGTTTGCCCGATGTAGGAGAGCCCACAGTCACAATCTAGTTTGTAGACGCCTGCAGCTTGAAGAGGGATATTACACTTCATTCCAACATTCTGAAGCGAGCGTCAATCAAAACTTACTTCAAGCCGCCGAAGAAGATCAACCAATTCTTACGACCTGTCAAGTGTAATATCCCCCTTCAAGCTGCAGGCGTCTACAAACTAGATTGTGACTGTGGGCTCTCCTACATCGGGCAAACAAAGAGAAGCATAGGGACCCGCGTCAAAGAGCATGTAGCTGACATGAAACATAGGCGCGATAACAAGTCTGCAGTGAGTGAACACGCCTTTGAGGGGCCCAACCATTATATTAGATTTGACAAACCCCAAATCCTGAAGAAATCCTGAAATAAGTTTTGATTGACGCTCGCTTCAGAATGTTTCCATTCCAACATTCTGAAGCGAGCGTCAATCAAAACTTACTTCAAGCCGCCGAAGAAGATCAACCAATTCTTACGACCTGTCAAGTGTAATATCCCCTTCAAGCTGCAGGCGTCTACAAACTAGATTGTGACTGTGGGCTCTCCTACATCGGGCAAACAAAGAGAAGCATAGGGACCCGCGTCAAAGAGCATGTAGCTGACATGAAACATAGGCGCGATAACAAGTCTGCAGTGAGTGAACACGCCTTTGAGGGGCCCAACCATTATATTAGATTTGACAAACCCCAAATCCTTGCTAGGGAACGTAGATTTATCCCTAGAATGCTCCGCGAGGCTATCGAAATAAATAAATATCCTAATTTCAATAGAGATGATGGTTGGAAAATTCCACCAGCTTGGGACCCCATCATTCACAAGCTAAAGCCCCTCACACACACTGTAAGATCTAATGATACGGTTAGTTCCTTTTGCAAATAAATAAATTAATACAAAAGACGGAGGTCGGCTTCCTCTCCAAGTTTTCTTTCGCCATTTCTTTCTTGGAGGGGCCCCCCAATTTTATGAAATGGTGGTAGTTTCAGTAGATTCTCTCTCTTTTTAGCATTAAATAATTCATAAAATTAAATTATAAATCAACATAAAATAATTAAAAATTTTGTTAAATTTTAATTTCTGAACGTATAAAAAAAAAAATTCATCGCTTGAGGGTAGGCTCACGGGTAGCTTCAGTCCCCCGTGACCACGGCAGCTGCAAAGGTGCCGAAACGTCGGGAAAACCAAAAATCAAACCAAATACCAACTAAATACCAAAGTACATTCAATAAAACCGCGCTAGTATCCGTTAAAAAGTGTTTTATTTCAAAGTTGATGTGTATAAATAAAAACAGTCCTCGTTAGATTAAAGTTAAAAATCTGCTTGACATTTTAGGGAACTGGATTTCATGTTCTACCGAGAGGGTTCTAGTCGTTATAATCAAGTATATTTAAATTAAGTCATACATTATAATTTACGTCCACAAAATCAATAAGTAAATATTATGAACAACCTTTCTAGTTTACTTGTAAAAATGTGGCAGAAAAGCAGGTAAATTGCAAGATCTTTTTACAGGAAATTCATTTGCGGTAGCTGGTCTTTATTGAATCCTCTCAAACAAAGTGAACAAAAGTGCCGCATCGATTATGTAAATGATACTCTTTAACTCTATCTATCTATGCTGGATCTCTGTGGCGTAGTGGTTTAGCGCCTCACCCTGCGATTGCGAAGGTTAAGCAACTTTCGCAATGGTCGGTCATGGGATGGGTGACCAAACATTTATTATCTCGACGTGCTTCAAAAGGCACGTTAAGCCGTTAGTCCGGCTGCATTTAGAGTCATTAATATCCACCAATCCGCATTGAGCTTACGTGGTGGGTTATGGCCCATCTTCCTTAACCATCCATAAGGAAGCCCTGTGCCCCAGCAGTGGGGACATCAAAAATGGCTGTTGTCGAAACTCTATCTACTACGCTTTACTCTCAAGTTTTATTTTCACCTTGATATTGAAATTTGAGATAAAATACGGAGTAACTTTCAAAACCGACAGTTTTATTGGTTTCAACTTTAATCATAGTCGGGAGACTGAAATGAAAATGGCGGGCATTCTTTACATTGAAAAATGTTCATATCACCGATCCCAGGTATTACTGAACAAAGATTTAAATCGTTAGATCTGCCTTCGTACTGAAAATCTGTAGATTATTTCAAATCTGTCAAAATAGCGCACGCATGCGTAATGCGTTGTTTACGTCTATCGGAATTGACAACGAAATAAATTTCGATAATAATGAGGGCTGTTCAAAGTGACATTTAAAAAATAAAAATAGTAACTATTCGCCTCACTCATTGACTTGCATATATGTACACTGGACTGGCTTATGTCAAACTGTTTTGTGCCTATTTGATTACCGCCATGTTGGCGCTGTAGGACGTAGCGTGAGCATAGCGTGCGTACATGGTACTAAAGTTTGAAGTCTGGAGAGACCATCACGTCAACCATTTTCATATTGTACGTCAAAATTAGTTCTTTAGACGCACGCTAGTGGCGTTTCAAATAGGCACAAGAACTTTGCTGTCAAATCATACAGACAGCCTGTCCAGTTAAATAAAAAAAAATGTTCATGTCAGTGGCCTCACTAGATGGTGTTGATACTCTAAGAAGCCTAAAAATAGTAACTATTTGATTCACTTGATGGCATTGAAACTCTTCGCAGCTTAGTAAAAAATCACATTGACATCCATTTTTATCAACGCCGTCTATCAAGCCTACAGTTTTTTGTCATTGTGAGTATCCCTCATACGCGTGAAATGTTACACCATTTTGCTTTATTTGTATTTCTACAAATTGTTGTTGCACAGATAAAAAGCACAAGATGGCATTTTCAAAAAGTTTTCACGTGGTTTCTCGAAGTAACTGACACTGTGTTTAAATGAGCACTGAAAGCCATGTAATAGCAAAGAAGAGAGCCTCACTCATTTGAATGTTGACACATTTCGGTGAGCTCATACTATGGCTAAGGGTGTATCTAACGATTTAAATCTTTGCTACTGAAATATAACAATGTAAAAAGCCGACAGCTGGATTTACCTACGAGTTTTCAGTCTATTTGTTTTGTTCACTGGTGTTTTGTACATTGGAAAGTTTCATGGACTTTGACAGTATTCCCCTTTGCAATTTAACGTTTGGAAGGCTATAGGGAAATAGGTACTGGTATTCCAATTAGCGATACCTGATGGATTTAAACTTCACTTTGCCACGCTGTGTTTGTAGAAGGGATTAATAGTCTTGTGCAGTATCAATTTCACATTGAGTTGAAAGGTATAGAATGATACTTATATAGTCTGTTTATCCTTACCTACTTGTCTTTATATGGTAAACAACTGCAACTTTCTATTGACAAAATAAATTATAAAATACAATAATGGTTTTCCATACATAGATTATGAAAGAAATTACTAACTAGTGAAGTGTGTAACCGTGAGCTGTAGACCTTGCACAAATTGTATGTATGTTTTTTGAAAAAAAAATATAGGTAGTATAGCTTCTGTCTGTCACAATCACAACCTCATTATTATTGGCCAGTTTTTTGATTGATTTTGGACTATAAACTTTTGAGTCTTCTAAAAATATAAATTTGCTTTGCAACGCTAACAAAAAGATTTGTGCTATTTTTGAACATTTTGCAAAACGGCAATATTTCTTTTTTACATTTTTCCACCATTTTGAAAAACTAGCATGACTAAACAATTTCATCCAATTTTCGGACCTGCTCACAAAATTTCACGGGAATTGGTTGAGAAGTGCGGCTTGTAGAGGAGAACAAACAGACAGACAGACATCCGCCACGCCGGATACGTAAGAATTTTTGCCCAAGCTGAAGCAGAGACACTTCGCGTTCACTCGGTCAATGAAAACAACGATTTACTTTTTAAAAGAGGTATGACAACTGCTTAGAGTATCTTATACCTTTAAACGAGCAATTCTTGTACATATATTTATTTATTTATAAATTTATTTCTGTGATTTCGCTGAAATTTGGTATATGGGGATTTTCGGAGGTGAAAAATCGATCTAGATTAGACTTATGTTTGTAAAAACGCGTGTTTCTGAGTTTTCATGCGTTTTTCTTTCGACGCAGAATATGGATATTTTTGTGTAGTCTAACGCCATGTAGCAAAGACTTTTGAAATAGGTGCTTGGCTAGCATGCTATGCGGCAAGCAGAGGCTGTGTAGTAAAGTAGCATCACAGAATAAAATGTACACAGCACTTCAAAGATGGCGATACTCCGACTATTACCAATTAGTTTTTTAGTTTTTGGAAAATAAAAAATCGGCCAAGTGCGAGTCGGACTCGCGCATGAAACGGCAAAAAATCACGTTTGTTGTATGGGAGCCCCCCTTAAATATTTATTTTATTCCATTTTTAGTATTTGTTGTTAAAGCGGCAACAGAAATATACATCATCTGTGCAAATTTAAACTGTCTACCTGTTGTCATTATTAATATCGAGCAAAAAACGGCAAAAAATCACGTTTGTTGTATGGGAATACTTGAATATTTATTTTATTCTGTTTTTAGTATTTGTTGTTATAGCGGCAACAGAAATACATAATCTGTGAAAATTTCAACTGTCTGGCTATCACGGTTTATGAGATACAGCCTGATGACAGACAGTGGAGTCTTAGAAATAGGGTCCTGTTTTTACTCTTTGGGTACGGAACCCTAAAAAGAAATTATAACTAATTTTACTACGTTTTATAACACCACCATATTACGATAAATATAAATAACCGAACACAGCTCGGTCGCCCAGATATTTTAACCTTAAATGCTCTAAGGACAACTGTCAAAAGACAATTACTTTGCGTACGTCCATATTTTCTATGAAAATGACCTTTTATCATTCCAGATCAAGACCAGACTAGCTCGCGGGCAAACACATTATTGGACGATGCCGACGATATCCAGAGGCAGCTTGACAACGAAGCGAGGGACAGGATCAAGTATGGCGGGGTTGGTCACGAAACTTTGATTAATCACTCGGGCCTCTCTCGGAGGGACTATTTGTCACAGTTTAACTATTTACTGGGATAGTTTAAGGCTTAAGGCGTCACTTAAAGCGATAAAACTCGTGTTGGGTATTGCTTAAACTCGACAAAACGATAGCTTGTTACAAAATTATGTATCATGGGGCAGAAATGTTTATAAAAAATAATATATACTTCTTTTTAGTGCAAAATTGTTGGGAAAATAACTATTCTAAAGTTGATAGCATTATCTCATTCCAGAAAAAATTTACAAGAGAGGCTTAAAAACGTTATTTAGTATTTTTATTGAAAAAATGTGAAATTTTGAACACGAAAATGTTAAAATATCATTGTTATTTAAAGTAAAATCATATGTTTGAAAAAAAAAATAGTTCTTATACCTACTTACATTTTGAGGAACGAAAATAGTTTTTTGCGTAGAAATATTTATTGATTTGTCAATAATATTCTACGCTATAAACAAATAATTTGATATTCTCTATTATACTTTAGTAGACCGATTGTATCGAAACGTTTATTTAATACCAAAAAAACTAGTAAGTACTTAACAGTGGTTTTGTAGGAAAACTAAAAATGTTGTATTATATATAGAATGTCATATTTTACAGACATTCCTTTTTTAGCAGATGGTTACATTGTAAATATATTGCAAATGTAAGCTTTCTAGATTTAGTAGTTTAGTCAGTCCATGACAAACGATTTGTAAGATCGGTAAAGTAATTTTCAGTTTATTTATAACAAACAAACAAACACATAAAACAAAAATATTCCTCTTTATAATTGAGAAAGATTTGTTTTTCGGGGCATAATTAATGCTCTACGAAACAAACTATAAAATAAGTTTTCAGCATTTTTAAAATATCATCCCTGAATGAGAGTGTGAAAAAGGGGATGATGGTGAAACATTACTTTTATTAGTCGATTAATTTAAAGTTCGGCACAAATACTTTCTAATACAAATAATAAAATACTTATTGTAGCATTACTCAAAATTCAATAAATCTTCTAAGTGGCAAAATAAGGGATGAAATTTGGATAGTTTTTTGTTAAAATATGGATATTTGTAGGATTTAATCAATTTTCTTGTAATTAAATTTACTTTTCTATGATTGGAAATAAGTATCCCTGTAGATACTCGTTTTCAGCTTTGCATAGAGCCATAGAATATTTTACATACCACTATGAAATCGATACATAAGAATCAAGTATGTTCTAATCTATTTTAAATACAAGTATATTGATAAGACTTGTATGTTTTTAAGTAAGAAACGGGAAATATACTTTGTTTTAGCGTAGATTTTGCAAACGGAAAAAGATACTTGAAACAAATAATTGAGTATAAGTATTAACCGAATTAAAACGAATTTAAAAAAAAAAATAAAAAAACAGTAGATGTGATTTACTTTGCTTAAACAGAAAATGAAATAAAAAAAATATTTGGGAACTTAGTTATTTGACTTCTGAGTAGGGCAGCTGAGTTGTTGAGATATCCAGCTGGGACAGACGGACAGACCTGTGTCGTACCATAAGGCTTCCTTTTTGCCATTTTGGTACGAGACCCTAATAGAAACAAAGAAAACAACACTTTGTACAAAATAAGCTCCCAGTTCGAAAGTGGGGCGTTATTTCGAGGTACCGTTTTTGAGACTCTGACCGGATATCTAGGGTAATCGTAATCGAAGGATTGAAATTATAAATTTTATTAATACTTAGTAGCAGGTTCAATATAATTATCACTAAAATCCTATTTTCCTGTTCGCGTTCTTACGTATCGACGATTTATAAGTTTTGTTAATGTTTTAAGCTCACTTTGATTACTTTAGTTTTACACGTAGGTATATAAGTTTACGTGAAATCTTCAAACTTTACATTTCGGGAGAATCAACCTCGTATCTATGTAGACGAGTGTAATGACTTGAGTAAAACTTGCAATTTTCAAATGCTTCAATATTAAATTCATATGCAATTTATAGTATAACTAGCGGCCGCCCGCAACTTCGTCTGCGTGGAAAGTTGTTTTGCTATCCCTCAGGAACATTACCTTTTTTCGGCATGGAAGGTCCTTCTCCTGCACCCCAGACAACGTGTATGTAAAATTTCACGATGATCGGTTCAGTAGTTAAGACGTGAAGTCACAAACAAACGGACTTTAGCATTTATAATGATAGTAAGAATTAATCTTAAATGAAATTTTAGTACAGTTTTGGTGCATTTAAAATTGATTTATACTACGATGGCCACACTGAAAGTTTTGCACTACTCATAAATAAAACAATATGTATATGAAAACTTAAAAAAAAATATAAACTCCTAGACTTAAAATCCAGACGCTGTCAGCTTGATGCCATGTTACTATATGACTTTTGCAATAATAAATATGACTGTATGAGTATTGTTAATAGCATCCGTTATGCTGTACCTACTCGTGCACATATGCGATCAGTACGTTCTAAACCATTATTTGCCCTAAATACAACTCGCACAAACGCTGGTCGCCGATCTCCCTTGCATCGCCTTGCTGACACATATAATAGGAGATTCTTTACAGTAGACGTATTTAATTGTGGTTCTGAGACATTTAAGAAACAAGTGGTAAAAATATTATCTAACAGTTAGTGTCCATCGTACTTAGTAATTAATAACGAATTAAAAAAAAAGAACTAATACCTACCTAAATAAATAATTACGTAGAATATATATTTAAAAATTATTAACAACTAAATAATTATGTCACCTGTTCTTTCTTTTTTTTTATCACTTTCTTTTTTTTTCTGTAACGCACAATAAATTAACATAAACATAATACAAATAAATTATATAGATTGTAGATGATGTGTATATGTCTGGGATAATTGAGTCCCGTGCGCTTGTATTTTAGCCTAAGAAATAAGACGTGACCATTGGGTTGGGTTTGTAATAAGAAATATTTTGTATTACTGATATGATTAATTTTAAGGAATATTGTAAACCTGTTTGTGGTCCTATAAATAAATAAAAAAAAAAAAAAAAACTTATATATTTGTTGCGTGTCACAGTATTCTCCATTACATTTTAGAACGTTTTTAATTTGTTCAAACTGTTACTTATAACATAAACATCATATGTCTGAGGGCATGTTTTTCATACGCTATCATGGCTTCCACGGCCCCTTAAATGTGAAATTTCCAATCGTATCTTAAAGTTCTAGATTAATAAAGAAATTGCAAGATGTGAAGTCTAAAATTAATGTAGGATGGATCATGAACTCCAACTTTTCAGCGCCTAAAATGACTTTGTCCTCATCGCGGTATGCACTGAAAAATTGTCAACGGTCATTTCTTGGTCGTTTTTCCTTACCTTTTTTAAAACAGTTGGGAACCAAATAGTAGTGATCGACTCATCATTAATTGTGTTTTGTTCTTCAAGTAGGTTATTTTAGATAGGACCCGCCTGGGAGAAAAATAATGCAGTCAAATCCTTGCCCCGATTTTCGTCAGTCTAATTTTGCCGGTTAAATGTCGATTTCGAACATCAATATAAAATACTGTTGCTATCTTTCTGAATCCGGAACAATATTTCAATATTTTATCTGTCACAATATCATAGAATTAGAACGACCGTGTTCGCACTTTAACTACATATTTTTTACACCAATTAATTTGAGCCATGGTGAGTACATGAAGAATCCAGCGGCAACAAAGTTTCCTAATATTTGAATGCTGATTAATATTTTTTTGAATTTTGTGTCATACCAATTCCCAAGTATCCTTAAATCATCCAGTAGGTAACTGGTTACCTTCAATTAATCATGTGACAATAGTCTTCTTTTGCACAGTGATCGCATTTGAATGCTGATCTTTACCAATTTCGTCATAGGAGAGACAAGAAAACGATTGCATTCTGCATACAAATGTTTTACGAAACTTAAATAAGGGGCTTTCTATTCTTAAACCATTTAGAAGTGAAGCAGTGAAAACTTGCAAAGAAAGCGAAGTTTCAAAATCATAAAAAAATTTCACCCTCAAATCTTTTCGCGTAAATTTTTTTGCTACGGGTGATGAACTTCGCAGTGTGATAAATAAAAAAAACCGGTCAAGAGCGAGTCGGACTCGCGCACTGAGGGTTCCGTACAATCATAAATATATTTGGATATGTAATTTTAGGACAGTCTTTAAAAAAGTAGGATAAACGGCAGACAGGTGGAAGGGCGAACAGGCGGACAGTTAATTTACAAATGCTGCTTATGGTGACTGAAAAACGTTTCAGCCACTCCACATTGCAAAATGTTTATATTACTAGTCCATCAGCCATTTTAATGTCCCCACTGCTGGGGCACAGGCCTTCCTTATGGGTGGATAAGGAGGACGGGCCATAACCCACCACGCGGGCCCAATGCGGATTGGTGGGTGTTAACGACTGCAAATGCAGCTGGGACCAACGGCTTAACGTGCCTTCCGAAGCACGGAGGAGCTCGAGATAATAAATTTTTGGTCACCCATCCCATGACCGAACCTTGCGAACGTTGCCTAAGATCCGCAATCGCTGGTCCAGGCGCTAAACCACTGCGCCACCGAGCTCCTCGTTATTATTATTATATATATCGTTATTACTATATAGTAATATATATAATTACTTAGTAAAGTATGAACTTATTCTTCGTTTATTCGTACGGCAAATAGTAGGTAATTATATTTGAACCAGCCACCAATTTATTATTGTAGTGTTAGGTTGCGCCATCTCTTGACCCATAGTGGAACTACTTTTTGCCCTTAGGTTAGCATGCTTAGGACAGCGCCATCTGTTGACTGGTAGTGAAACTAAAAAAAATTGTTTGTTTTTGAATTTCTAAAAAAGTGTGTTATATTGAGACATCGTTTTATTTTTCCTGTAATCTTTACATAAACTACTTTTTTTTTTTTTTTTTTTTTGTTTTTTTTTTTTTTTTTTGGGGCTCTCCACCTTAGGGGCTTTGAGCCACCCTCCCCCATGGGGGGGAAGGAGGCGGGAAATCCTCATTGGATACCACCTAGCCGGTTGCTACCGGACTAATCTGGTTATGTCAGACTCGTACTGACTAAAAACCGCCTTAATCTGGTTACGTGACCGGAAAGTCAACGAACCTTCATCCGGAAGCGACTGCCCTCCCTCAGGGGAGAGGACAGCGCAGACGTCACATTTCACCTAGGTGATTGTGCGTCGAGAGACGAGTAACAATTAAGCTGACTCCCTGAGGGGGATCGATCAGCCAGAGAGGGCGGGGGGTGACCTGAAGGGTCGGGCTTGGTGGGGTTTAATCGTCCTCCGTCGCCTCCAGGAGGAGGTTCAGGTCAGACGAAAGCTTGTTGGGAGGGTCCGTTAGGACCGATTTAGGTCGGCGGGAAAACGGGGCGGAGGAGGTAGGCGGGTCATAGACCGCTGCGGAACGGATAAGGGGGTTAGGATGGTCTCCTGCTGCTTTAAAAAAGCGTTCAGAGGCCTTACAGGTCCATTGCTGGAGGGTGGGAAGGTCTAGGTCCCTATGCAAGTCCGCATTGCGAACGTAGTAAGGAGCGTTTGCCGCTCTGCGGCAGAAAAGGTTTTGGACTACTTGTAATTTATCAAGTGTTTTTGGGGCGGCGTGAGCGAATACGGCAGAGGCGTATGTCATCACCGGTCGTATGCAAACCTTGTAGAGTGTTCGCTTGTTTCGGAGGGACATTCTACTATGGCGACCTAACATGGAGTTAAGTCGGTGAAGATAGAGACGGGCATTACGGGTCACTCTTTTGACGTGAGGCTCGAAAGTGAGTCTCTGGTCGAGAGTGACGCCGAGATATTTGGCAGACCTCTGCCAGGGGATGGATTTACCTAACATAGTGGGAGGTGGGTGATTGGGGTGCATGGTATGGCGCTTAGTATCGAAGTAAACTGCAGCGGATTTCTCCGGGTTTACTTCGATGCGCCATTTGCGAAACCATTGGCCTAACTTATTGATAGAGGACTGTAGCCTCGGAAGGATTGAGTTGACGTTTTGGCCTTTGCGATAAAGAGCCGTGTCGTCAGCAAAAAGGGATAGTTGAACGCCGTCGTTCGGAATGGGTATGTCATTTGTGTAGACTATGTACAGCAGGGGAGCGAGGACTGAGCCTTGAGGCACACCTGCTGTAATAGGGCGGGGGGAGGAGAGGGTACCTTCGTGTTTGAAACGGAAGGTACGGTGATGAAGGAAAGATGCCACTAACCGGACCAAACGCAAGGACAGATTTAGTCTGTGTAACTTGACGATTAGTCCGGTGTGCCAAACCTTGTCAAAAGCTTTGGCGACATCGAAAAAGACTGCTACTGTTTTATATCTTTTAGGATAGAAACCGCTGGAGATAAACTCGACTATGCGGTGAACTTGTTGGGGACATGAGTGCTTTGGCCTAAAGCCGTATTGGTGGGGGATGATCAAGTTTTCCCCGAAGAGGTGCTCTCTCATACGAGAGAGTACGCACCTCTCGAGGAGCTTGCCTAACGCCTTGAGGAGGCTTATGGGACGGTGACTGGTGGGGAGATTCGGGGGTTTACCCGGTTTAGGAATGCCTATTACGATAGCATCTTTCCAGGCGGCTGGAAAGTAGCAATGATCGAAACAGGCGTTGAAAATAAGTGTGAGATAGGTTAGCACTTGGATGGGAAAGTGCTTAAGGGCCATGTTAGAGATACCGTCGGCACCGGGCGCCTTTTTGGGTCTGAGGTCTTTAATAAGAAGTCCGAGTTCGTCAGTCGAAACTGTCATACGGTCAGTATCGGAAGGCAGAGGTATGGAGTTAAAGGTGTTGAACTCCTCGTCTACCTTCCTTATGTGGGAGGGGTCGCACTCTTGGGTGCTAACAGAGCATTGGGCAGCAATACTGTCTGCGAAACATTCCGCCTTCTCATCGTCTTCGAAGGCTGTAGAGCCATCTGGACGGAGAAGGGGGGGGGACATGGGTGATAGCATCACTACGGAGAGACCTAGCCACTCTGTAGTAGGCTAGGTGAGAGGGAGTGATATCGGCCATGAGATCGGCAAAACTATCGTTCCTAAACTCTGCGAGTTTGGTGGTATAAGTTTTTTGGAGTTGGTTGGCTTTACGCCTAAACTCAGGGGTGGGATACTTTGCCGCTCTCCGGAGAGCGGCGTTTTTGGCCCTTCTCAGGTTGCGCAGAGCCGGAGAGATGGCACTGTGGTTTTTCACAGGTACCTCTCTCGCGTTCTCAGCAACGGCTGATTGGACCAAAGTAGTGAGGGAGCTCACCGCACAGTCTATTTTATCCGTACTATCAAAATAGTCGGCTCCAATAGCGTACGGTGAGTTGTCAGCGTCCATAGCCGACGAAAGGGTGGATTTGACACCGTCCCAGTTGGTGATAAGTTTAGTGGGAGGGCGGGAGGGGTTTGGGCTTCCCATGATAAGGGAGACAGGGCGATGGTCTGAACCGAGATCGTCGAGCGAGTCAATCGAGTTCAGAAGGAGGGAGACACCTTTCACTATGGCAAAGTCAAGTATGTCGGGGTCGTGGTCAGCATTATAGGGATAATGAGTAGGGGCGTAAGGAGAGATGACATCTACGTCAAGAGCTTTGACTATTTCAAGAAGGCGGCGGCCGCCAGTATTGGTTTTAAAGCACGTCCAGTCCGTGTGCTTGCAATTGAAATCACCAAAAAGAATAACAGAGTCGCCTAAGGAAAAGAGCGATACGAAATCACTTTTAACGGGGAGTGTGCCTGACTGTATGTAGACGGAGGCTATGATAAGAGTGCGGTGACCCGTCATAGACAGTCTACATATAGTGGCCTCCATATTCTTGAGTGGTGGCGTAGGAATACTAGAGCAATGAATTGATCTCTTGAAGTAGATGGCAGTACCTCCTGAGGCGTCCTGAGTGGACGGAGGGTTTGGGAGATCGGCACGGTCATTGCGTACCATTGAGTATTTAGGAATCGTGAACCCTTTCCGGTCAGCGGGTTTGAGCCACGTTTCCTGAATAAGAAGGAGGTCAACATCTCTGTCGCGGACAAATTCCCTTAGTTCAGGTACTTTGTCGCGCAGAGAATGGGCATTGAATGAAACAAGCGAGATACCCTTTGGTTTAATACGACCGGAGGTGAGAGCCACGTTCGTATTAGTGGGACCCGTTTGGGTAGTGGGAATAGAGGGCGTACTCATAATGAGCGAAGAAGTGATTCGTGCTCGCAGATAGCCACCAGTTTTTCCTGGGGAGTGCGAGCTTTACGGAGCTTACCCGCTAAAATGGAAATCTCCCCTAGGTTGATGCCACGAATTGCGTTTATTACAACGCTCATGTCATCGGCCAGGGAGGTCCCATTTTGCGGGAAGGGTGAAGGGACTGGGTTTGAGGCAGGAGCCTTTTTGGAAGATTGCGCCTTGGGCGGCGGAGTGGGAGGGCCCCAAGCCGGCTTGGGAGCCGGGGGAGCGGGAGCTTCTCTCGACTTGGGAGCGAGAGGGAAGTGATCGTTTGTACGGGGCGGAGGGCCTTTCGGTGTCTTCTTCTTATGAGAAGAGGACTTCTTATGAGAAGAAGACCCCTGGGGCTTCTTTTTAGAAGATTGGGGTCGCGGGGCGCGCGGGCAGCCCTTGTAATTGGCAGTATGACCGACCTGGCTACACAGCACACAAGCGGGAGGGTCAGGGGAGTCGCGAGTGCGGGAGCACTCTTTGGTGGAATGAGGAATAAGGCACTTTACGCACCTAGGGGGAGCTGAGCAGTTGGCTGCCGCATGCCCATAAAGTTGGCAGCGGTGGCACTGTCCCGGAGTGCCGCGCCTATGAGGAGGCTCTACTTTAATCTCGGAGAGACCGCAGACCTTGAGGTCCTTGGCCCGGAAGAGATCGCGCGCAGAGGGTTGATTAGTCAATATGACTAAAGCGAGAGGGAAGGCTTTCCCCTTTCGGCTGTACATTTTGTGTACAGACTCCGCGGGAAAGCCTTGGGAAACGAGATCCTTGTGGATGTCGTCGTTGGAAATGTCGTGGGGCATGTTGCGGAGGACCGCACGTACCTTACGCTCTTCAGGGAGGGCGTAGGTGTGATAAGCCACTTTGCGAGTGGTGAGAAGGCGCGTGAGATTTCTAAAATCGTCACGCGTGGGGGTTTGGACCTTAACGGCTACACCCACGTTTTTGGCGTGGGTGTAGTGCACCTTTTCGTTGGTGCAAAGGGTCGAGATTTCCGTCCACTTGCTTACGTCACGGACGAAAACAGGCGGAGGGAGAGTGACCTTTACAGGCTTAGGGTCGCACCTAGTGTGCGGACGGGAGGGTGGAGGGGTGGCCTTACGGGCCGGGGCCGTATCGGCGGAAACGTTAGTGGCTAGTGTAGCCGGGTCGATGTCTATTGACATAAGTGGGACAGGTGGGATGGGTGACGCGGGGGCCACTGAGGGCTTGGGAGAACGCAGCTTAGAAAGGCGCTTGCGTTTGTAGGTCACCGTTTGGAAATCGGTGAGAGTTTTGGAGGAGGAGGTCGAATCCGTATCGGATTCGGTTTCGGTTTCTGTATTACGAGCCTGCGAGGAGGACTCGGAAGAAGAGGATTGGGAGGGTGAGGGAGAACGCTGAGAAGCGGTTCTCTTAGTAGGGACATTGGGGCCATTAGTATCGCAGTCCATTGCGAAAGAAAGGGTCGGGGTTGGAGGACGGGACGTGGGTTTGGGAGGTACGGGGACCTTTTGGGAGGTTTGGGATTGGGAGGGACGATACGCCGCCTTTTTCTCCGACAGCAGCTGGAGTATGGACTCCATGCTGCTTTCGGGGATCAAGGGACGTATGTCGTCGAGGGACAAGGGGAAAAAGGTCTGTGAGTCAATCGACTCCATGACCTAGAGTGAAGCTACGTTAAAATAGACTAGTTGCAACCGTGCAACGCAAAGTAAGACACACCCCTCGCCAGGAGGCGAGGGGGGAAGGGGGAGCGCGGGTTTTCCCTACTCCTATCAATCTCGCCTGGGCACACTACCGAGGGGAGCCCAAGTGAGGATGGAAGGTGAAGCAGGAAAGGAAGGGAAGGAACTACCCAGCAGAGGGGAAGTGTCACTCAGAGGTGCTCGGCCACCGGGAGGAACGCCCGGCAGCGTCCGCAGTGCCTACAGTCCGGCCCTCTTTGCAACAAAACCCGTACCGGCGTAGTCGGACAATTTCAGCTGCCTTGAAAAAGGCGGCTGGCAGCCGCGTCCGTTCGACTGCACCGCCTTGATCGGCGTTACTCAGACTAACCACAGTTTGGCACCGTTAGGTTGTGGCAGAATGAGCCGCGGTCCACCCGCGTTGAAACTAGGATACCGAAGAATCCGAATCGTGAGATGAGAGCGCAACGGAACGAGCGACACAGAACGTGACCGCTCGCAACGAAGGCAAAAATGGAAGTGATAAACTACTATCACATAGAATTATTTCAGATTTTTCTCTTTGCAAACTTCGGAGATAAGGGGGGAACGGTATTTTTTTTTACATTTTTCATCATAAGTCGAAAACTATGCGGCCTAAGAAAAAAGAAAAAAATGTTTTAAAATGTGCAAACAGCGCTCTTTCATATGATACCCCACGTGCCCTAATCACCTCACTTAAAATTTTTAAGACCCCTTTTCAGTCCCTGTTGTAAAAAAAATATTAATTTTATTATTTCTTTCTTATTTGCAAAATAGTTGGGCAAATGTCATCTAAAACTATTCCAAATTTCAAGTTGATACCATTAGTAGTTCTCAAGATTTTAGCTGTGACAGACAGACAGACAGACAGACTGAGTCACACCATAAGGGTTCCTTTTTTACCATTTTGGTACGGAACCCTAAAAATTAAAGACTTACAACTTCCGGTCAATTTTTGTTTTGATTTTATGAATGAGTTTTTAGATTAAAAAAACATAACATTCTATATTCAAATATTTGTGTGATGCCAGAAGTGCAAAACTTTCAGTATACCCTAGGTATAAATTGCATAATATGAATACAATATTAGAAGCATTTTAAATTGCAAGTTTTACTCAAGTCATTTCTTACTCGTCTATAAATACGAAAATAAATCTTTATAGCTTTGGTGAGTTTTGCTAAAAAAATACTGGACAAAAATAAATTGAATCTAATATCACATAAAACCTAAATAAATTTCAGTCTAGAAACATATCGTTGCGTCAGGTTGTAGGGGGAGATTGGAATGGATTATTGATGATCGACCTATCCCATTTTTAATACTTGTAGACAGATTGTTTTTTTTTGTATTTCAGAAGCTTTATGCTCAAATACCTATTATAAGAAAAGTGGGCGGCCAAATACTTAATTACGATAAATACCTAGTTGCCAGATATGAAACATATTCTATGAAACTGACATGTTCCATCCTCAACCAAAGATTTTAGCTACGAAACCTTTGAGTATTCTGCCGAGTCCCTAAACCAAAGATTTATATTGTATATTTGCCTTAAACAGCGTCAAGTTTCAAAGAAAAGCTTCGTTTTCATCAAACTTCAGGCGCCCTGCTGTGTTCGAGATTGCAATCTTTTGCTTCCCTACTACTTACTTTTGAATTTTTTCACCCCGAATTAAGTCTATTCTGGGCGATTATCTACACTATCCAGCTACGCATCGTGAATGAGGATTGCTGCGGTTTTTACTGTATACTTTTTAGGGTTCCGTATCCAAAGGGTAAAAACGGAACCCTATTACTAAGACTTCGTTGTCCGTCTGTCTGTCTGTCTGTCACCAGGCTGTATCTCATGAACCGTGATAGCTAGACAGTTGAAATTTTCACAGATGATGTATTTCTGTTACCGCTATAACAACAAATAGTAAAAACAGAATAAAATTAATATTCAAGGGGGGCTCCCATACAACAAACGTGATTTTTTGCCGTTTTTTGGTACGGAACCCTTCGTGCGCGAGTCCGACTCGCACTTGGCCGGTTTTCTTTTAATTGTTTCGAGTATCATCAAATAAAAATATTACAGTATTAGATATAACATTAGAGATTAAACGCACAAATTGTAACTAATCACTGAAAGTGTTCTCAAATAAGATATTGCTATTTATAGACCCAATTATTCCCAAAATACCAGAAACTTCATATCAAATTAGTGAAAGACACGACTTCGTCATAATCTTAATTAATTTAATCGACAATTTTGTCTCTAAAACGTTATTGGTTTGAGCAATGTTTAGCCTAAAATACAGATTTAAGTTCCCTATTTACTCGTGTTATTAAATATAAAAATACGACGGTAGATCGTTGTGAGTTTTTCTGTTTGTATCTAGCTGAGATTTCATTGCTTAGTTATTGGAAAAGTTGAGTAAAATAATAACGTACATAAATTATTGTCCTCGAAATGATAATCAAACAATGGGCAACGTTGAACACTCATACAATGTTGACCATTGTTTGATTATCTTTTGAGGACTATAATTGACATATGTTATGCATTGCTGTGGCCCCTATTTAGGCCTAGTTTATAATATTTTAGGGCTCCGTACCCAAAGGGTAAAAACGGAACCCTATTACTAGAACTCCACTAGGACAGGCAGAGATGGTGATAACCAGCTGTATCTCATTAACCGTAACAGCTAGACAGTTGAAATTTTCACAGATGATGTATTTCTGTTGCCGCTATAACAAAAAATACTAAAAACAGAATTAAATAAATATTTAAGTGATGGGGGTCCGATTCAACAATCGTGTTTTTTTTGCTGTTTTTTGGTACGGAACCCTTCGTGCGCGACTCCAACTCACACTGGTTTTTTTATAAGGGCTATTTATTTAGATTTAACTCTTTATTTGGATGAACACAATTTGTGAAACAATGAAAATGAAAGTGGCTTAAAAAACCTTACATTAGCACTGGACTCGAAATCGAAACTATAGGCCAAGTAGATGACGCTGATTTTGTAGTATACTAAAAACATATTGCATTTAATGAGATAAATTTGCTTTGATAAAATATTGTGTAAAAGCTAAAATCCTGGGAATCCACGCTATGATAAATCAGCGCCATCTATTTGGCCTACAGATTCGAGTAAAGTTTTAACATTTTAATGCCAAATGTATTAAATGAGCATGCTCTACCGTTTACACTTATCCAAATTCCATAATTCCGTCTCTTTCTGTCTAAACTGTACTTGTACATTTGTAATAAGTGATGTCATTTTGAAGCCAAATAAAATAATGGCAGATATTTACCATCAAGTTACAGTACAAAAGATGTTAAATAGATTTATAACATTTTACTTGCGTTTACCACGGTTGACAAATAAGCTAAATAATTTAATTAATTTTGTAAATTTGCAACTTTCGATTCTCAATCATATTAAAAGAGGATAATTCTTTCAAGTGGCGGTAGACAAAATGGTTTTAGTGGTCTTAGTACTGCTGGACACTCGTCAGCAAATGAAATATAATACACGAAAGTGTTAAGTAAACAATAGTTTGTGTACAAACGTACTAAGTGATGCTTTTTTTGCTATTTTGATATTTTTATAGAATATTTTGGATATTTGACATTCAAATTTATGATAAATAAGTTTGCAGATAAATACCCTAACTAAGCATAGGCTGTATATACACAGTTTCTATGCATAGTTTTGAGTTATAGTATCTAGAAGTTTAGAATTAATAAAAACAGTCCTCCTGAAAAATTAGTAAATGTGTAATTAGCATGTTTGTCCTCTAGACCATCGATGTTTCAATAAAGTTTTTTAATTGGTATAGGAAATACCTCAGTAGGTAATCTTTCAGTTGCATTAATAAATCCTTTTTATTTACAGCATAAAACAATATGGGTCCTTAATTTCCCAACTGGAGCTTTCGAAAATGAGGTAGTGGTGACAAGATCAGTGAATTTTAAGGTATGATTTTAGTTGTAAACCAGCGGCTCGTGAGCCGGTAGTAACTGAAACGAGTGGCTAGAAACAAATAACGAGCCGCTTGATACCGGGGAGATACCCGATCTGAGCATCGAAAAAAACCTTTATTACATTTTTTATTGTTAAACTCTTATTTTTATACTACAGTAGCACATTATTATGTTATGCTATTTTCGTTTTTGATGCATTAAAGAAATACAATTAAATGTTTACTATTATACTAGGTATCTACCTAAAGAAATACAATTAAATGTTTACTATTATACTAGGTATCTACCTAGTATAATAGTAAACATTTAATTGTATTTCTTTAATGCACCAAAAACGAAAATAGCATAACATAATAATGTGCTACTGTAGTATACAAATAAGAGTTTAACAATAAAAAATGTAATAAAGGTTTAATGGCAGATGCCCATACTTATTTAATGGATAAATATTACCTTGTTTGAAAACATCTCTCACAAATAAATTATTAAAATAGTCCTTCCACTGCTGTGTCACATTTTGTATAATAATTTTGAGTTTTTAGCACTTAATACAGATGAAAATGGCACGGTTTATGTCTATTTATGTTAAATGTATTCTATAGTAAATAAATCAGAAGAGAAACAATAAAAACAACAAACTAAATCATGTGAATATATCAATGAAATGTAAGCCGTTTCGAGCCGCTAGTTATTGCTAGAAATGATAACAAGCCATATAAGCCGTTTCTAGCCGCTAGGCTAGAAATGTTAGTAGCCAGCTTCACATCTATAGTTATGATTCATGCACATCACCCATTTTTAATATCATCACTGCTGGGGCACAGGCCTTCCTTATGATTATGACCACCTCTGTGGTCTAGTAGTCCGCCCACCCGTATAAGACGCAAGGGTCCCGGGTTCGATTTCCAGGGGGTACATTATTGCACTCGGTTTGGTTGGTGGTAGGGCTTATTTCAAGTCCGCCTACCTAGCTACCACCATCTCACCTAAGTCTGACGACATAACAACAATTCAAAAAAGTTTTCAATAATAATAATAAGTTCCAGCAGTTAGAGGTAAGATAGAACTCCTCAGTGATGAGGATTCCGGGTGTAGTGCGCTTCCACCTTCGGCCTTATCCTCACTTAACATCAGGTGAGTTGAAGGTCCAGCACTATCCCATTGTGCATAAAAAAATGAAATTCTGTTGATAAGGAGGACGGAAGCGTGGATGGTCCACGAGGGGTCCGCAAGGATTGGTGGGTATTGACACATAATACATAATAGTACAAGTGTACTCGTATTAACGACTGCAGTTTATACTTAATTGTAGCAAACTCAAGCCAAATACGCTAATGCATGCCATTTACTGCATTGAAACTTTTTTTTAGGGTTCCGTACCCAAGGGTAAAAACGGGACCCTATTACTAAGCCTCCGCTGTCCGTCCGTCTGTCACCAGGCTGTATCTCATGAACCGTGATAGCTAGACAGCTGAAATTTTCACAGATGATGTATTTCTTTTGCCGCTATAATAACAAATACTAAAAACAGTATAAAATAAATATTTAAGGGGGGCTCCCATACAACAAACATGATTTTTTTTGCCATTTTTTGGTATGGAACCCTTCTTGCGCGAGTCCGACTCGCACTTGGCCGGTTTTTTTAATTTATTTTACTTATTTTATGGTGTTTAATTTTGGTGTTTTAAAAGGAAGGCACAAAAGTCTTATTTTTAATTCCGCACAACTTAATTATTTAACCCCAAATTAAGTAACGCCTGTGCTATGAATACTAAACAAGGTTTTTTAATAAATTGCAGGAAAGTATTTACGTTGTTGTATTTACGTTAAAAGTAGTAACGTTGTGTTTTTTAATTTGTTATTAAATGTCACTTATTTTCCTTTTTAGGGTTCTGTAGCCTAAATGGCAAAAAACTGAACCCTTATAGATTCGTCATGTCTGTCTGTCTGTCCGTCTGTCCGTCCGTATGTCACAGCCATTTTATTCCGAAAGTATTAATATTACACAATTGAAACTTGGTAGGTAGATGTATTCTGTTAACCGCTTAACGATTTTAACACAAAAATGAAAAAAACATGATTAAGAGGGGCTCCCCATACATGGAACTGGAACTGAAAATTTTTTTTCTTTAAACCAATACGTGTTTTTTCTCAAAGTCAACCGTTTGAAAGATATACACCGCCAAAGTGGTAAAATGTGTGTCCCCTCCCTTTCACTTTTGAAATAAGACAGTGAAAAATCTAAAAAAAATATGCTATAGATATGCTATAGATCTTAATAAACACTTTCAATGAAAGTTAGATTGAACGAGATATAGTAATTAGTTTTTGAGATATAGCACATTTTCCATAACCGCAAATATAACTTTGTCATTCATACCACTGTGAAAAACAAAGTTATTTTTGCAAACGAAAAATGATGGTGGTATTAAATATGGTATGGTATAAAGTAACTACGGAACCCTACGGCGCGTGGCTCGACACGCACTTGGCCGGTTTTTTTATATTTATTTCAATTGTAGACCGGCTTACCTTCGCCAGAATTTCACCCCTCGCCACTGGTACACATTATTTATGAATCTCTGCGTCTGTTGTAGTAAAACAGTAAAAGTCGCTTGTAATCATGAGTGAACCACCCCACTGCAGGAACCAAATGATTACAATTACAGCTTGTATTTAAAAATATTAAATCTACTCCAGTCTATTCCTTGTGTTTTAGCCGGGCCGGGAAATAGTTTGACATAAAGACGAATGCGCCAAAGTGCCCCAGCTCCAACGCAAATAAAACCAATCTCAGATTTTTATTTATTTTTATTAAGAAACATAGAAAAATAATAAGAAAACATTTTTCTATTATTGTTTCCATGAAAAAATGGTCGAGTATCAGTCCGCAACACGGTATTATCGTTTACTAAAATAATAGCGCCTGTAAGCATAATCAACGCATTTTTTTTCATGTTAGTCACCGATCAAGGAGCTCATTATACTAAGTTGTAACGCATAACAGGTATTTAAACCTGAAAAAGGTTTCATTTGCGCCGGGGCTGAGGTAATTTTCTATGAAAATTGCGTATTATCCTTTGTTTCAGAAATCGCAAGAAAATATAATGAGTAATTTGGGTAATTTTCAATGAAAATTACGCATTGTCTTTTGTTTCAGAAATCGCAAGAAAACATAAAGAGAAATTTGGAAAAGCGACATACGTCAAGTTTTGAGCCACGTAAGTAGGTACCATAATATCACTCATGGTCCAAGAAAACAACCTTTAGTTGCAGTAGTTCGGTTGTTAGTCCGGTTAACCGAACTAATGCAACTTTTTAGTTGCATTAGTACGGTTAATTTAAATGGCTGAACTGTTGCTACTATTAAGTGGCCAGGCGCGGTCCGAGGGCGGGGGGGTCACAGGGGACATGAACCCCCCAAAATCGTACACGTCACATAGAAAAAGCTTCTAAAAATTTACAGAAAAGCAATTATTATTATTAGTGACCCCCCCCCCCCCCCCGAATTTCAGGCTGCGACCGCGCCCGTATGTGGCCGGGTTTAGCATGACCACCAAAACACGATATACGAGTATATCGCATGATATAGAGCGTTTCATCGACACTCAACTGTCAAATCCCATTGTCTTTTGACAGTTAAACGTGAAAAGCTTAAAAGCTTCTCAATGTTCTTTCCTGTCCCGGGCCAGCTGGAAGAAAGGACATGTCCCATCGAACCTATGTCATTTGCCTCACCATTCTCAAAAAATGAAAGTCTATCGCGTCTTAATAAAAATAGTATGTCAGAGTAGGTATTTTACTCTAGAATCAGATTGATAATTATTTTCTGCATTAAAAAGTTGGTTTTTTAAGTTAAACGCTTTTAAATCACGATTTTTTATCATGATAGTACTATTTACTTATATTTTTTTCACGAAATACTTCAGTAAACAACTTAATGTTTTTGTAATTGTTTTTCTAAATATAAAACAATTCTTGACTGTTACTATAACTAAATAAAATGTAATTATTTTTTTAATTATGAAAGTAATTAAATAAAATGAAACTGGGGCAACGTCTCCTTTCAATATGAAATAATAGCCCTTGTACTATTCTTTTGTCCATTATTTTTCATGTAAAAATTGTGTGTGTACTAAATAAATAAATAAAAATGAATCGCTATATCATAGCGTTTCGGTGGTCATGCTAGGAGGGCTAGCGCAGTATACCTATTATTGTACAGTTAGAAATGAAAGTCGCTTAACGCTTTGGTACCTTGTCATCGTAACTTTTTTAACAGGTGTCTCATGGTTTAAAACATTAGGTAGTCAAAAAAGTTACTATTACAAAGTACTAAAGTGTTAAACAACTTTTGTTGCTGACCGTACCATGATATCACTGATGTATAACTCTATTGCCACGGTTACACCATCTTATCATCATCACTAGCTAGGTTTAATTTCCACTGTGTTGTGGTTCAGACCTGCGTTATGGGTAAATAAGGAGAATGGGCAATATAAGCCTACATGTGAGTCCAATTTGGATTGGTGAGTGCTAATAGTGACAGTTGCAAATGAAGCCGAGACCAACATTATTAACGTTACCTTGGCGTTGTGTATAGATAGATAATTTTAAAGGAAAATAAGAATTTAGACATTCAATATTTTTCAGCAATTTTTCATTATAAAATCTATTTTAGTACCTACCTAACTTGTTATGGTCCCTAGATTCTATTATAATAGAATTAGTAACTATATTTTTTATAATAAAATATATAATATTAATAAAAAAATAAATAATTATCAAACGCGGTTGTCCTCGCTCATAGTAAAATAACAAAACAAAAATCGTTGTCACTAAAAATTATATAATGTAATAGTGACGACAGCATCAGTTTTAGAAAGATCCAATTTAGTAATAAAAAAAAATCGGGTTGCACTCCGGGAGTGCCGGCAGAAGTGAAAACTTTTTGCATGAATTGCCGTCTTACGAATTTACTCTGCATTTGAATTTACGAACACAGAACAGTATTGTACGAAAGTCTTATCTGCTTGACAGACATTCTAGAGTCTTGCCATTGAATTAAAAAATTAGCGCGTTGCCATGGTAACACAAGTGTTTACATATTCTTACGAATTTTCGATCAGGGTCACATGATCCTGACTGACTGACCCGAGTTCAACATTTTTTCCCCATACAGAAAAGCGTACAACGCCGCTAAAGAAGTTTTCACTTCAAAAAACGATATTGAAACAAACTAACAGCACCATCATTATAACTTCGTTAATATCTACTGTCTGATAGTCTTAACCCTGAAGAGTTGAAAGTAGGTATTTCCAGTACATATTTTTACTAAAAAGAAAATAAGGACTGAAAATAAACACAGACAGTAGATTAAAATCTTTTAAAACCAATTTAAAAAGCCTGTCAGACAGTCACCAGCACAATTCCAAGAAAATTTATAATTTACCGAACCTTCAAGAACTAAGACAAGTTTAAGTTTTCTTACGTGAAAGTTTATACTACCTACCAGTTTTCTATACAAAATACTTACCTGCATATTTTTGCAGAACTTAGCCTTTATTTTTCATTTGACCGATTTTTGTTCCGTCAGATTTTTGTTCCGACAGATGTTTGTTTTGCTAGATTTTTGTTTCGACAGAAAAAGTACAATCATAACGAAAAAAGCACACGCTTATTATATAATTTTTTAATTCAAAACAATATTATTATTATTAATACATATTTTAGCGGTAACTTCAACTTACTTACTACTTTTATTTTGATCCGAATTTAGAAGTTTAAAAACTTTTAAATATTTTTTGATTTTTTTTTTATATTTTTCATTAAATAATTTCTCCTCAGTAGATTTCCATTGGGTTTGCATGACTTATATAATTTAATGTTTCTGTTTTCACTTACGAGACGTTTAAGTTTTCACTTATTATCCATCAATAATTAATATACCTGTTTTTATTTTGTACGTAGCTATACGTTTGACATAACAAAGTGACACGCTGTCGACACAAAAATCTGACGAAACGAAAATCTGTCGAAACGGAAACAACCCTAAATTAATGAAGTTGGAGAGATTGTAATGTTTTTTTGGGGTCGCTCTCTTATCAATAATTATTTTACTCTGTTATCTCTTTAAATACATCTCTAATCGAAATTTAATTAAATCAGCTTTAAAGAAGATATTTTAATACACTGTCTGGAATTTCATTCTTGTACGTTTGTAAAATAACCAAAATCTGAAAATGTTACCGTATCGTTGAATTTTTTTTGTTGATTTAGTTTCTTTTCTTAAAGTTAGTCGTTTTGTTGCAGCTTTCAAAATTGAAACGATCAGAGACAAAAGAGAGATAGACTGGAGCTACAAAGGTATTTATTGTTATTATGTACTTCCTCACTATATTAATAATGGCTCTGTGAGCTGTAGACCTCGCATTTGTGTAATTTTTTATCATTTTTCGAAATGGCCGAAAAATATGTTTTTATTTTTATTTTGAAAAAGTGTTTTTTTACACATTTTTTACACTATTAATTCCATATTCGGTTTCTTGGTTACAATAAAATAGGCCGAATCCATGCGCACGCACCTGAATTTAGGTAAAACATTAAAGGCAATTCGATAAGTTGGTTTACTATCGTTAGAATCCATTATTTTTAATAATTTTTTGTTTCTTTTTTAACACTTAGGTCACATCAGCCCCATCATAACGGCCCATAGCCCATCATATCGGCATATAGCGGCATCATAGCCCAATCATCTACTTACTACCTTTCCTATTACTATAATTGCTACACTAATTAGATCGAAACCGTACAGAATTCTAGCTTTATCGCTCTCCCACGAGCGATAAAGCTAGATAAAGGACGGAATGCCATGGAATATGCTTGCATTTCTTGCATTTAAGTTTAGTTCTGCCATCACCTCTCGTCTCATACTCGTTTTGGGCACACTCCACCAGCAAATGGTGAACATCTTCAATGAGGGCTTTTCACATTTTAAAATAAAAAAAAATTACTATTTGCTTCACTAAATGGCGTTGATGGACAAGTGAAGTATAAAAATTGGCTTTGAAAAATCAAAGGCTTGTGCTTTAAAAAAGTTATTTTCATTTCATGGCATTCGTTGGTTGTTAGCGGTGTTTTCATGTAAATTGTATTTTATTTTTCCTACGTTTTCTACAGTTGCCACTTGCCTGTTTATTAACGCCATCTATCGAGCCTAAAGTTTTTTGTCATTTTAAAAAGCCCTCATAAAGACATTATTATTTCTATTATTCATTTAATTCATTTATTTCAATGCATTGCAAGGGGGACCGTTTTGTGGAAAAATTTTTGATCAAAGAGGTCCCCCACTGCAATAATACTGTTTTGCACTCCAACAAACAGTTATTATGAGTGTGAGAAACACAGCGTTGATTTGAAGAAGCATCATACAGATTTACCTGATATACCACTATTCTATAAAGATCACTCACCAATTTGGAGACCAAACCTTGTTAACTCGTCTTCTTTCACTTCGCTTAGCTCTGCGGACTGTGACAGATGACAGCTGGTTGTCAGTGTCACATGTCAGTGTCATAGTAGTCTTCACCTGCAAGCACTTAGGCAACGCTGTGTTTTCTCACACTCATAATAACTGTTTTGTTGGAGTGCAAAACAGTATTATTATATATGTGATCGAAAACACAGCGTTGATTTGAAGACCTGTTTGATAACTGCTGGTGAAAGAAGGACAAACGCTATGTGAATTCTCACTTATTCAACATCACAAATAAAATTTAATAATATTAAATTATTGTTTAGATACCTCTCTGAGATAAAAAATGTGATTCACTCATATCCATTTTATGTATAACATGCAATCAATTCATTAATCAGATTGCTATTCAACAAAAACAGTAACTTAATTACTTGTGAACAATGAAATATTTAGCAATAAAATACAAACAGCTAAATTAATCTTTATAGGTTATTACCACCTGTATTTATTTATTTCTTGCAACTCTTGCAAAGGTTTTTTTTAATTATTTTTTATTATTATTATTACTTATTATTATTTTTCAGCTGTACTTTATTAACTAAACATTAGGTTTAGAATCAAGATTCTGTAACTGTTGTTCTTGTGGCTGGTTTCACCATTACCGATTCATTTAATAAAATAGTTAAATAATTGGAGCTGTCAAAATTAGACTGTGTATAGAATACACCATCCCATATTCAGAATTAAGATTGCTATAATATACAGAAATGTAAATATTGAGCTAAGGGTTTTTTAGTCTTAATAAACCCTATTAGCCTGACAGTTATTAGTATTAGTCAAAAGAAATAGGTCACACCACAACAGTAATAATCTCTGGATAACTATTCTTAGGTAGATAGTTTGTAATTGTCGTGCACTGTACATGCACTAGCACTAGCTTGCTGATTTGAATACTAGTTGAAATCAGATTTCTTGCGATCTAATAATGTTGTGTTTTGATATATCAACGACCTGGACGAAGTCAACGAGCACTTAATGACCCAAATCTGTGATTTGATTGGTGTGGCCTCGCCACAGAGATTGCTTTTAACATTACTTATATAAAAACATAAAATCCCTAGTTTTTTTTATGTATAAGAACAGCAGGATCTGCATTACTATTATGCAGTTATCTACTGCAAAAATATATTTTCTTGAGCTAGATGTAAAAGCTTTACTCTTCCTCTGAACCATCTTTCTCAGGGAACTCTACGAGGTGAAAATGAGGAATCAATGTCGGCTACCTGATCTGGCCACCCACAACCTTTTAAACTATACAAAGGTTCTAGCTAGCTCATTTATCTGAGGTAGGTTTTTGCCTCTTGTGAAATCACTCAAGCTGATGTGAATGTCTTTAGACTTACTTTAGGTTCTGTTTAGGTTTATGCCTGGAGGATTGGAGGCCAGGAATACTGGTACCAAGGTTATGAATTGAAGTGCCTTGGAATTTTTGGGGCTCAATTGTGGAAACGCACACGGCATTTTAATTGGGATGTTGACAACTTTTTTTATTTTATATTACATAAATTACCTCTCAAAAAAATAAACATTGGTAAAATAATTATTTCGCTAGCTTGAAAACTGCTCGAGATATCACAGTGTGAAATGCACACAAATGGACTCGCCCAAAAACGCTCCATACTAACGGCTACTGAATTATGACGTCACGCCTCAGTAGTTTGTATGTAACGCGTAGGAAATTTGTTCGGCAGCTATATTAAATATTGTGTTTATCAAAATGGTTTCTTAGACAAATTTGCTATACATTTAACGAACTAATTAAAGGTATCATTTATTTTAATAAATTTTATACTTTATAAATGGACTTGTCCACCCAACTTTGAAGGGTCATAAAACAAATAATTTGCAATATATAAAACCAAGAGGTATACAAGCTACTCTAAAAGTTTAACATGTTTACGATTTTTATTAGTACTTCGTTATTTTATTCATTAGTCAACATCCCAATTGCCAAGGACGGTGCGGCTGCAGGGTTTTCAAATATTGCATAGCCATACTTTGAGTCCCATGTAAGGTACCTTATCCAAGGTTACCAAGTCACCACTTGGGACACCCCATTTAGGTGTAGAGCCTCCGAGGCCTGGGGTAATGAGAGAGGCCATTCCAGTACATCGTCTCAAATTTGGCGGTTGGCAGAGCCGTTGTACCCCCCCGAGAGGTATGCCGCTGAAAGCATGATGGTAAATCACTCGGCTATCCTGCAGCCCTACCGTCACCCCTGAGCAGAGCGATTGAACGCAAAGGTACCTACAACGCTGGTAGCTGAGGTGATCCATCAAAGTTCTGTTGTTCATTTGAACAAGTAGGTTATATCTCCATCATATCGGAGGTGTATCAACCATATTATGTTTTGCGACTAGACGAGTAGGTACTCTTGAATGACAGGGCTTCGCTCCCTGTTCACATAGACACTTTGAGGATAACCTGGCGCACGCTGCAGCCATCTCACTTAGGACAGTTGACAACTCATCAGACCATACATGTTGATCTTGAAACCGTTCTTATGACATACGTAATAAAAGCTGTCTTCGCAGCTCAACTGGTCAACTTAACGTGCTGTCGACTGTACATTTATATGTCAATGTCACAGCCCTGGGGATATTTTCCTTTAAATTAGCTGATGTAAAAGTAATCACCTCAACCCGCGAACGACGCGGCTATCACCAAACACTCATGGTAATAATAACGTAGATCTTTATGTAGAGGTATAGGTAACCCAAAAACAAAAATATGATATTCACTTCTCAAGCTTACGCGCTCACTAGACATGAAATAAAACAATTTTTAACGGATACTAGCGCGGTTTTATTGAAAGCACTTTGGTAATTAGTTGGTATTTGGTTTGATTTTTGGTTTTCCCGACGGAATTTGTTTGCAACATCCAGTCCGTACTGGTTGACATATTCACTTCTCAAGCTTACGCGCTCACTAGACATGAAATAAAACAATTTTTAACGGATACTAGCGCGGTTTTATTGAAAGCACTTTGGTAATTAGTTGGTATTTGGTTTGATTTTTGGTTTTCCCGACGGAATTTGTTTGCAACATCCAGTCCGTACTGGTTGACATATTCACTTCTCAAGCTTACGCGCTCACTAGACATGAAATAAAACAATTTTTAACGGATACTAGCGCGGTTTTATTGAAAGCACTTTGGTAATTAGTTGGTATTTGGTTTGATTTTTGGTTTTCCCGACGGAATTTGTTTGCAACATCCAGTCCGTACTGGTTGACATATTCACTTCTCAAGCTTACGCGCTCACTAGACATGAAATAAAACAATTTTTAACGGATACTAGCGCGGTTTTATTGAAAGCACTTTGGTAATTAGTTGGTATTTGGTTTGATTTTTGGTTTTCCCGACGGAAAACCAAAAATCAAACCAAATTGATTTTGGTTTGATTATTTGACCATAAAAAAAAATTACCAAAGTGCTTTCAATAAAACCGCGCTAGTATCCGTTAAAAATTGTTTTATTTCATGTCTAGTGAGCGCGTAAGCTTGAGAAGTGAATATGTCAACCAGTACGGACTGGATGTTGCAAACAAATTCCGTCGGGAAAACCAAAAATCAAACCAAATACCAACTAATTACCAAAGTGCTTTCAATAAAACCGCGCTAGTATCCGTTAAAAATTGTTTTATTTCATGTCTAGTGAGCGCGTAAGCTTGAGAAGTGAATATGTCAACCAGTACGGACTGGATGTTGCAAACAAATTCCGTCGGGAAAACCAAAAATCAAACCAAATACCAACTAATTACCAAAGTGCTTTCAATAAAACCGCGCTAGTATCCGTTAAAAATTGTTTTATTTCATGTCTAGTGAGCGCGTAAGCTTGAGAAGTGAATATGTCAACCAGTACGGACTGGATGTTGCAAACAAATTCCGTCGGGAAAACCAAAAATCAAACCAAATACCAACTAATTACCAAAGTGCTTTCAATAAAACCGCGCTAGTATCCGTTAAAAATTGTTTTATTTCATGTCTAGTGAGCGCGTAAGCTTGAGAAGTGAATATGTCAACCAGTACGGACTGGATGTTGCAAACAAATTCCGTCGGGAAAACCAAAAATCAAACCAAATACCAACTAATTACCAAAGTGCTTTCAATAAAACCGCGCTAGTATCCGTTAAAAATTGTTTTATTTCATAAAAATATGATGTCGATTACAAGGGAAATAATTAAATCTCAATATGATTGACTTATTCTTTTCATACCTAAGGACTGTTAGGTACCTTATTCAAGGCTACCAAGTCACAGTTTGGGACACCCCATCTAGGTGTGAAGCCTCCGAGGCCTAGGGAATGTCTGTCTCTGGTATGATACATATCCAACCGACTACCTCATGGTGGATCTCCGATGTAAACTGCTGAAAGGTCCGTCATCGGAAATCAATCCGTATTAATCAAAAGTATATTTTGCGCTCGTCTGCATAGCTCAATAGCCTCACACACCTAACTCTCGCACAAAGAGAGTCGCCTACTTTGAGCACTTCTGATAGCACACTCTTAATCCTCATTAATGTTTTGGTATGTAATGCCTTAGTGATGTAGTTTTAACTGTTTTACAAGAAACATCTATACTATGCATACACAGCATACACTATAGTTTGTTCTAGGATTGACTTATGTAAATTATCAAAACATACTTTCAGGAATTATTAACTCCTGAACTTGCCTAGTGAGCATATCTCAATTTTGACTTATTAGCTAATAGTTACCAGGATAGAATTAAGTCTTATTTCTCTGGTACACAGAATATCTGACCCAAGTCTGACCCCCTTGGATATTTATAAAAGTCCGGATGCTAAGGATTGTTGGAAGAATTTGGATGCTGGATACTTCTACAATCAAACTCATAAGACTGACTTTGAATATTTTCCTCTGTCTAGTTTTCTAAATAAACTCAGAGGTGATTATTATTATTATTATTATTTGTAAATAAATATCAAGTCAGTAGACTGTAACTTCAAGATAAAAAGTAACTAGTTATATTAATAACTCTGATTAGAGTATAACTCTGTGTTAGGTCTGTAAATAATTTGAGACCATTTATCTACTATTTTGCAAGTTATATGCCCACTAGCATCTTCTGTAATGTTTAATAATGTATTGTAATCAAATTACTGTATTGAACATACTTTTGTGTGCCAGCTACGGCTACCTTCTTATGTACCTATCTCCAAAGAATCTACGGAATGTTTTCTGTAACCGCAATCAAAGTAATTTTTATTTCATTCTTTCCACTAACATAATAAAGCTGACTCTTTATTACACATCTTAGGTTCTTATTACTTACACTACAATGTAAATTTCAAAATTTTTATCAATCATAATCTATCTAACGGTACTAGCACAGCTGTGGTACTAGATGACTCCTATGTCACTCTCTGTCTAAGGCGATTCTCACACTGCCGGCGCGCGCCGTCGCGGGGCGCGGTTTGGCGTTTCACGCGCGCGGCGACGGCTCAGCGCGCCGCCTATTCGGGCGGTTTTCGACGCGCCTCCGCGCCGATCGGCGTCAGACGACGGCCCCGCGCTTACGTACAAAAACCGGCACGATACTATGGAGCTCAGTGTGTGGTACCCCGCGATTTCCGCGCCTGCTGGCGCGCGACGCCGCGTGCCGCCGGCGTCACGCGGCGTCACGCGTTCCCGCGCCTCGGCGCGGCTTCGGTGTGTGGGACCAAGCGGTTTTCTATACAAATTGATATACTTGCATACAAAGAAAAAGACGCGCGCGGGAGCCCCGCGACCGCGCGCGTCGCCAGTGTGAGAACCGTCTTAGAGAATCACATCTCACATGGAACCACTTTAATGATAAGTAGATAATCTGCGCCTAAAGGAATATTTCTTTACTTAGTTTTTAACTTTTAAATATTTATACACTCACTTTAATCTTATAAATTACTCGTGCAAAATCATTGCAAGCTATTGAGATAGTGTTTAAGAAGTGTCTAACTCACTTAGCCGAGTTGCAGCTCAATGCGAGAAATTCTGTTGTGATTATTTCCAGAGGTCCTGGTATTCTAAGTTCACACTTGTTATGTTAGACCAGCTATGCTTAGAGCCTCTGATTGTACTGATTACCTACTGCCTACTGAACAAGAACAGTTCAACAGACTTTAAAAAACCAAAAATCAGTTTGGTGTGGCAGATTAACACTTCAAAACAAATAGTAGGTAGGTACTTAGTTTCTTTCTACTGTGGGAAAACTTGGTTTCTCATATTCAAAACATTAATTGATGATAGGTACTCACATCAAAATAAAAAAGTTTTGTGTCAATAGAAACTTATGGCACCAATGATCAACTGGGTGTATTTTATTTAGCTATAATAGAACTGGTCAACATGACCAAAGTGCTGTTATTCTTCCGAATAAAAATCGGTATTAATTCATGAAAACGAGGTGGCGGGCAATTGGTTTATCTCATTCGGCACTCCGATCTCTCAATTAAGAGAGGGAGATGTGGGCTCGAGATATGATTAGGGCCCTAATGTCTCCTCGAGTCCTCATCCGCTGATGAATGAGAAAAGTCGCGTGACCATGGTCACGGACCAAATTGTACAAGTTAATGCTCTTCGTTTCGTCTGAAGCAGTGGTATGCCGGTATACATGTAAACACGTCTTGTAAGCATCACCATCTCGTTCTTTTGATTAGTAAGGTCGTAAACGCTTACCAAACAAGCAGCATTTATTGTTAGAATTCTTGAATTCACTTATAAAATCAACAAAAACTACACTTTACAACAATTTTAGTTATGAGAAAACTTTTGCACGTGGTATCGCGGCAAATCTTAAAAACGCTATGACACTGACATGTGACACTGACAACCAGCTGTCATCTGTCACAGTCCGCAGAGCTAAGCGAAGTGAAAGAAGACGAGTTAACAAGGTTTGGTCTCCAAATTGGTGAGTGATCTTTGTAGAATAGTGGTATATCAGGTAAATCTGTATGACGCTTCTTCAAATCAACGCTGTGTTTTCGATCACATATAATGACACTTGTTATTTAACTTTTAAGTTTCGTTTTGAGAGGGCCGTCGTGTTTTTAAATTATTTTTTTTTATTTTTTTTTATTTCACACATTTTAGTGACTAAACATATAGTTTTAGAATATGCTCGTTAAGGCCTTTTTATTTGATGCCCTGTAATAATTGAAGAAAAAAAACATTGAAACACATTTGAAAGTGGCGTCGTACAGTCGCCATATTGAATTTTTTCAAAAAAAATGTAGCCAGTGTCACTTGGAATGGTGTAAGGATTCTAATGATACCCCATACATCCAAATCCGTTAAGCCACTTAGAAGTTATGTTGGAATAAGGAAACTCACATACCCACAAACATACATGAATCCTGAACACATACACATGTACTCCTTTTTTGGGCAGTCGTGTAAAAAAGAAACGCGCATAAAAGTACTCTATGGAGTAATAATCTATGGAAAATTTCAATTCGTTTTCCGGCGGTAGATGGCGTTGTACAAATTTCCTTTACAAAATTATTGAATGTTATTACGCGCGTTATTTTTTCGATAGCAGTAGCCCTACCATGAGTTGTTGCAAACTGTTTACGTAAACTATCGTTTTCTCTCTTTCACTCGCATTCACTGCGAGCAGTATATGCGATAGTTTACTGTAACGTAAACAGTTTGCTCATCATCAACTCATGGTAGGGCCACTGTTCGTGCTAAGGGTACAGAAGTGAAAATTGCTAACAGGCACCTTTTTCTTTTTAACAGATCAATCAGATTGGCATAAAATCTATCCGGATTGCGGTAGGGGGTCGCAGTCTCCGGTAGAGCTTCCGTATAATGGCCTTATTAAGGCCACTGGGGCAAGAAAATTGACCTTCAATAACTACGACAAGATGCCTGCTCACCTTGCAGTAGAAAACGATGGACGAACTGGTAAAATATTCGACGTCTAGTGTAAGAATAGAAAAGTAGAGAGAAGAGTAAAAACTTTCCTCTTCATTCAAGCCTCTCTGGAGCACAGAATAATAGTTCTGGAAGTATAAAATATAAAAAACTAAAACCTTTGATAAAACCGCGTTGGTATCCCTCTAACTGCCGGAACACAACATTTTTTTTAAATTGTTGTTATGGCTTCAGACTTAGGTAAGATGGTGGTAGCTAGCCAGGTGGACTTGAAATAAGCCCTACCACCAACCAAAAAGATTCTTAGCTTCAAAGATTACCAATGACTTCGGTTGCACCCTATAGGTATTATATACTAGCTCTAGCAAATCTAGATTCCGAAAATAAAGGCAATTAGGTACTTATAATTTATTGCGGAGTCGTCACTATAATCAATGAGAGGCTAATATTGCATTTCCACGAATTCTATTGTCCATAACACAAATAATATACTGTACTTCCATAATTAGTAAGATAGGATATATATCTAAGTATTATTATGTATGCAGCGTTTGATCTCAGTTTGTTTGGCTAATTAATGTAGACGTCCGATTCACTAATTGCAGTCTAATAAAATATCATTATGTTCTATGAAATTAGAGGGAGAGTGCACACTAATAAGTGACAGTTTGTTTATTAATTCAGCTAGATATTTAATCGTGGTACAGTACTAGGCACGTATCTTGAAATTTTTTCGACGGAGTGGGGATAAGTTCGCGCATGTGCTCTTGTGAGCGACCAATAGCGCGCGCCCCTCTCCCGCCGCCCGCGCCCCTCACCGCTACGCATACTCAAAATACGCGTTTCGCGCAATCCCCACCCGATTTCAAGTTATAAGCCTCGTACTGTAAATCTGTTTTGGAACTGAAATGATATCATTGTTTTTCATGCATCCTGTAGGCTTATTACACAAAAACAATGGCGATAAGTTGACGATGTTCGTCCCACTCCATAAATAATCACGACGAATTGCGTTCCGATTATTATTAGTTCTTTTGAACCACGAGGGACGAAACGCAACGGAGGCGGTATATTCGTTTGGGGTTAGAGGTTTTGTTTGTTTGTATGTTCGTCTGTTACCATTTTCCTTGGAAACTACTGGGCCGATTTCGATGCGGTTTTTTGCATTCAAAAGGTTTTACTTCAGAGCAGGTTTTTAGATTTGTTTTATGGTGGTAGACTACCGGGAGCGCTGCAGCAACCAATTAAGTCGCACTTGAAAAGTTCTCAAAAACTACTGAACTGATTTCGATGCGGTTTTCTATAATTGCCTGCTGATTTAATAAAATTACAAAAATCTAGATCATTGCTTTTAAAGACAGGTTGATGCGGAAAGTAACTTAACATTTCGCATTGACTTTGATTCGCCATCTACTGTCGCCTTAAACCTGCAAATAAGGGGTGCTTGGAAATGTGTTTCGCCATTTCTATTTTATAGCACTATACCCTGTTCGCTGAATCAAGCTAGTAAAACGCTATCTCTTTCTCGCATTTGCATACAAACGATAAGGACAACAAATGATCTAGCACCGCCCACGAGTGCCCGCGACAGGTATAAAATCGTAAGGCGTGTTCATACTGCTAATACAGGGTTAATACCTTTTTTCTTGTTCTGTGATTAATACGGGATTTTTCAATTAAACATTAATTTGATGTTAAAATAATATAATAAGTAACATTAATTAAAATTATAATGAAAAAATAAGTTTAGACCATAAAAAATATATTATAAACAAACACAATGATTGCAACGAACAAGGTAAGCGGTAGACGTCTGAACGGTACGAAGAGCAACGACAGACTAATTGTGACTCGCATAGTGAACGCGGTCTTAGCCTCTTATCTGCATCCAGTCGTGTCGTGTGAGCGCATCCTTTCCATACTAGCTTGCTTCGGCGAACAAGGTATAAGTAGAAGGAAGCTAGTAAGGTCGACTTTTCCTTGACCAAGGCTAAAACTTATTGCAAATTATTTTACAAGACCAAAAACACAGTGTATTTTTTGACATACGATTTCGATTTAGGAATAGATTTAAGGCCTGATACTAATTTGGAAATGCCATGGTTCTATTACTGATAATAATTTTCAGTTTATCTCATTATACTTAGATCATTTTTAGGGTTCCGTACCCAAAGGGTAAAAACGGGACCCTATAACTAAGACTCCGCTGTCTGTCTGTCACCAGGCTGTATCTCATGAACCGTGATAGCTAGACAGTTGAAATTTTCACAGATGATGTATTTCTGTTGCCGCTACAACAACAGATACTAAAAGTAGAATAAAATAAATATTTAAGGGGGGCTCCCATACAACAAACGTGTTTTTTTTTTGCTGGATATTAATAAAGACAACAGGTAGACAGTTGAAATTTTCACAGATGCTGTATTTCTGTTGCCGCTGTAATAAAAAATACTAAAAACAGAATAAAATAAATATAAAAGGGGGGCTCCCATACAACAAACGTGTTTTTTTGCCATTTTTTGGTACGAAACCCTTCGTGCGCGAGTCCGACTCGCACTTGGCCGGTTTTTATTTAGACTTCAACTGACGCAGTTGGGTCGCTATAATAAATCAGATGTTTTTATACATGCAATTCTAATGTAGTTGTTTCAATTTTGGTTACACATAAATATCTCATACACTTTTAATATAAATCAATCTGTGTCAACAACAAACAGAGCTGTCTCGAGATAGTCTCGAGTAGTTTTCAAGGGATTAATATCTAGACTATTACTTTTTTTTCGCCTCTTTTATGCTGTAAATAACGCAAGTAAGACCTTGCATTACATTCAGGGTTAATATCAAGGCTGATTTTTGTCTACGTTACCGTGTCTACGTCATTAATGATTCTAAAAAAAAATTAGAATAGAATTTTCATTTTTATTTCTAAACTCAAGCGTATAAGTACTATGCGCGCCAAATAAGAATAGTATCGACAACTTCACGGCACTGGACAATTTTGTTATTGCTTGGTAGAATTGATAACTTCATAATGTATAGAATGTGCATAAAAAGAAACAAAATATATAAAAATACTAGCGGCCGCCCGTGACTTCGTCTGCGTGGGAAAGGTTTTTTCCTATCCCTCGGGAACTATACATTTTTTCGGGATGAAAGGTACCCTATGTCTTTCTCTGTACCCCTGACAACGTATATGCAAAATTTCATGATGATCGGTTCAGTAGTTAGGACGTGAAGGCGTAAGAAACAAACAAACAAACGGACTTTCGCATTTATAATATTAGTAAGGATGATTTTTATTTTTGCTGGCATCAATCAGCATGGCAAACGATCATTGGTTTTTTTGCTAGCAGTACAAAATTGACCAGTGACGTGAAGTTGTCGATACTATTCTTATTTGGCACGCATAGTAAATAGTTTACCCAACAACCAACTGATTTTTCCAGCAATATTTCCCCATTTCAGTACTCCATTAAGTTTTTTATTTGCTCTTCTTATATTTTGTGCTCCATCTAAGCTTGTCTAGTGTACCTAAGTCTATTTGAAGAATTGACAATGACTTCCTCTCTACTTAACTGCTTTGTTTCCAGTTTCTGTGCGAGGCTCATGGAAACCGGATGTCAAGCCGTTTATTTATGGTGGAGCAGCTCACGGTAGACGCTACACCTTCTACTCCATGTCTTTGCACTGGCCCTCGGAACATTCAATAGGGGGTCTCAAGTTCCCCGTAGAAAGCCAAGTCCTCCACATAGCAGCTGAATATAAAACCGCGGAAGAAGCTATTAAAGCATCTGCTCATGATCCCTTAGCTTTTCTTGGGGTGGTCAATATTTATAAAGTAAGTTTAACCTACTATAATGTTAAAAAAGCTAAAGTTTGTTTGTGTGCGTGTGTATGTGTTTGTGTGTGTGTGTGCTTGTTTGTTATATCTTCACGCCTTAACGATTGGACGGATTTGGATTTGGTCCACAGACAAGGGCGTCGCCGAGAGGTTAAAAAATGTAACCAACTGCTAAGTAACCAAAGTCCTAAAGCCGTGCAATTGATTTGCTTTTCCGATAAATCCCGCATCTCAAAACTTGAATGAATTCACTAGGTGCACTTGACTGTAGGTACCCCTGGACCATGGTCCAGGGGTACGCTGGCTGGCGACGACCTTGTCCACAGATACGTACCCAAGTAACAAAATTTGGTACTATAAAAGTCCTGAGAACGTTTTAGGACGTGCTAATTAGTTTCATTATAAGCACTATAATGGTATTGTAAACCTTTACAGTACCCCAAATAGGCCCTAGTTTTATCACTGATTAATTCTATAAACATTACATAAAGCCTCTCACGGTAATAAATCAGCTCTATACTTGAAAACCAAAACATGTTTATAGTGCTATTTTGACCTTTTTATCACACTATTGTTCGCCATTTTGTTCGTGTTGTGCTCGTATGTCATCGTGAGTGTTCCCCAAGAAAACAAAATGTCATTCGCTATTACAATTTGTAATACAAAGGACATTCTACAAAACATCACCTTTGATCGACTATTGACCGTAACTCCACCGTAACTTGCACTTGCGAAAATAATTGTATCGATAAAATGACTATGCTGATTTCAAATTTGACAATGCGCCCTCATAATTTTCGTGATTTAATTAAATTTAAATTAATAAAATAAGGACTCGTCCCGACTATGGCTGCTATAGTACACATTGGCTCCAGCCGTGCTACTAATGTGCTATCATGGCATAAACAGCAGCCATATTTTCACCGAAAACGGATTATAGTCCATTAATTATTCATTTTAGTGCTTTTATCTCACGCTTTAGTCAGGTAGCAGTAGCACAAAAAGTTTAGTTATTTAGCAACTGCACCAGAAGTCGCTATGATACTATTTAGTACCATAGAAGAGTTTTCATGACTTTTACAGAACTAGCCCCATAGTGATGTTGAGGGAGCATTTAAGAAGCTAAACCGTGACATAATGGTTGTGCAAGGTACTTTTATAGTGCAGATTGATTCTGTAATAGTGTTTTCGATACTGCTACAATACAAGTACTGTAAAAGTTATTTTGACGCAATATTAGTGCAGAATAGATACATAAAAGTGACAGTAAAGTCGTCTATAGTACTAAATAGTACTATAATCGCTTTTTTCATATCTATTACAGTGCCACACTTTAGAGATTCTTTTGTATGTCCTGTAAGTGTTCTAAGAGCTGTACCATAGAACTTAAATGCTCTTAAATATTATAGAACCAAAACGCTTTGTGGAAAACCTTTATAGCGCAAGCAGTCACAACGGTTACCATTTAAGGCCTACTATATCACTGTTTGGTGATAAAACCCCTTGGTTATAGAAACTTTTGTTACTTGGGTAGTTTATTTATAATTTGGATTAAAACATAGGATGTTTATTATCCTGGTCAAAGTTTCGCTAGATCTACGCGGACGAAGTTGCGGACGGCCGCTGGCATATTTTACACCCATCAATCCGTATTGGGCCCGAGACGTGAGCTAATTACAGCCCATTCTCTTTATCCACGTGGAAGGCTTGTATACCCAGCAGTGGGGACATTCAATGGGTGATGATGCAGGTAATGAAAGTCTATTTTTGGGTAAGTTATTTTTAGTTATTTATTAATAAGTGTCTGTCAATAAACGAACGAAGTTTGCAGGGATAGTCTTATTTTTTTTATGCACAAGTTTTAACTCATAAATTTCTCAGAATTGAAAACAGACGCAAAATTAACGAACTTACGCAAAGTTATTTTTCAATTATTGTTTCAACCACGCATCATCCGTAGACAAATGATCTTAACATTTGTTAATAGAGTTTTCACTGTTTTGTTTAAGTAATAAGATGAGCTAATTATAGTGCAAATTAGTAAACTATTATACAAAACTGACATCAATTATTTAAAAAACCTTACGTTTACCTACATCTAACTCTTCAAATTAATTGTGATTAAGCTTTAGTTCATTTTCAAACAGTAAGCACAATTTATATTTCAAATTTCATCATTATCAAGCTTAATGCTGAAATGCTGAAAATTGTTACATCGATTAATTTGATTTGTTAACTGCTTAACAATTTAGGCATTAATTTAATATGGCTGTCGTTGGTAACAGTGAAATTTTGTTAAACCTCGCCATTTCAGCAAATGTTTGCAACTAATGGCATCAACAAATCATAATTGTAATGGAGACATTTATTTTAGGGTCGCTTACACCACTTATCTATAATCTTTAGTTGTAAAACTACGCAATTTTAGTTTATGTAGTTCTATTTTTTCTACGAAATCAGAGTTTCGGCCCTAAAGCGAGTTGATTTTAATTTAATTTCATTTAAGTTTTTAATTTTGAGGGTAGTATTGTTGTCAAAAACATTTAAAAACTTAATTTGAAGAAATAAAAACAAAATATACAGAAAAAGTTTAAATAAGTAGTGAAATGGAGTGAATCTAGATATTTTAATCAACCTTTTAAGATGAACACTTCAAAATAAATTTAAATTTCAGAGTAAAAATTAAATTCATGTCAGTCAAACCATAGACTAAATTAATCTAATAATTGAAAAAGTAGAGGCGCGTGTTCACTTTGCTCCTGTTATCGGTAAACTAAGTGCCTTTGTGCACTGACCTTTGATCTACCACCTTGTAGCAAAAATCTTTAATCGAATCATACCGTAGCATAATAAAATATGGGACAGACAACTTAGCCTAGAGAGAGTAGACTATCTCTTGGCTGTGCTAATACTGTCTGATACCTTTTTATTCCCTACATACAGTAATCTTAATATTTCTAGTAGACACGCGGTCGGGAGAAATTTAGTCCGAAGTTTGTGTGAAAGTCCGCATTTGTGTGTAAGCATTAGGTATACTTAAGTTTTCAAGATATTAAAAAATTACATAGGACGTAATCACATAGCAATATCGCTAAATATATAAATAACTAAATTTTACAATTGTGTAAAGAAGAAAATCAGGAGAAATCATAGGTTCAGCACTACTTGAGATAAAAGAGAAATCTTCTACTATTTTTGACTTAGCTTTAATTATGTATGTCAAACTCGTCAAAATTTCTTTATTCAAATAAACTTAAAAATTAAGCGCTTTTAAATCGTCTATGATACCTAGGGCCCAATCGCGCTAATTCTAAACGATAAAAACATTGTCATAAGTAATATTTTCTAAAAATCTTTGGTTTAAGCTTTTAGTACAGTCGCCCGTGGTAAATTTAAATCACGAAAAAGGTTACCGTTTGCCTTTGCGATAATTTATTACGTCATTTTAGATTTAAAAAAAACTTTTGGAGATCATATAAAATAGGTGACGGCGGGTTGCGATATGTAAAACTTGGGTTTTAGCGCTATCGCACACAGGCAACTTAGTCGCAGTGCAACTGTTTTTTCTCTCACATCAAGTCCACGGGTTTATATGGAAGCGCGCACACGAAGCGACACGGTCGTCGGCAACTTTTCATACAAACCATGTGAGAGACAAAACAGTTGCTGGGCGACTAAGTTGCCTGTGTGCGATAGCGCTTAGTGTCCATAATGGCGTAATAAATAAGTATATCACAAGGCAAACGGTAACCTTTTCGTGATTTAAATGTACCACGGGCGACTGTACTATTTAGAGTTCTCATTTAAATTGTCCCAGATTTGCATCCTAGGCTCCCTAGACATACTCGTAGCTTTCAAGTTTTTAACAAAAAACTAAACCAAACTGAAACCGTAACGATTTAGTTTTGTTTATATCGTTGAAAATAAGCGCGATTGGGACCTGTAATTTACAAATCGAACTAGAATTGTCTGTTAGAGATAAGATAGAGCTTTGAACTTTCGATTGATTATGAATTGCCTGATTTCTGAAATACTATGGTACGTTATTTACTTAAATATCTTACAGGCAATACACTCACGGGTAAACTAACGCTTTTGTTTAGTTACCAAAGGATTAATCAAGAACTATAATAACTCTGGACTGGAATGAATATTGTACAACAATCTTGGTCGGTCTTGTCTGTTCACTGATAAGCAGAGACCGGACTTGCGGTGGCACGAATAAAATGACGTTTAATAGTGCGTGGACAACTTAATTATCTATTGTGTAATGTATCGATAAAAAATGTAGTTAAGTAACGTGAAAAACGAGTAAAAATCGTAACTAGATTTTTTCTGCAAGGCATTACGAACTGAATAAGTAAAAATCATGAATTGTAGAAAAAATTAAATGCACTGCAGTTTTTCTTGATGCAAAGATAGTAAAGTCAAAGTGAGTGAAATACATTGTATTTTTTTTAAATACATCCTCCTTGTTAAAATACAAAAAAAAATATACAGACGCGATCAAAGAAGTTCTACTTCAAAAATATTTTCAAAACATCGATATGTAAACATTTACGATAATTTGATAATCACTAGCAAGTTTGTATTCCTGCTACCGCAAATCCGGCCTTTGCGGATTAGTAATTTGTATTTGCGTTATTTGTACAAAATTTAACAAATCTGCTTTGTTTGTATTAAGGACCTGCAAAACGTAGCGTCAATGAAAACATGTAAAGTTTTGTCGCATAGTTAGAAGAATCCACTCATTTTGAAAGGTAGAAAAAAATATTGTTGTATTTGACATATCCTGAATTAAAGACTTAGCTATAAATAATTTCAAGTAAAAGCTTAGTAAGTGAAAAAAAAAATGTTTTTCTAAAAAGTTTTTTCGTCGCGAAATACTCGAAATTTTCAGCGGCAACTAGCATATTTTTTTCAAATTACAAATCGAACAACTGATGAATTAAAGACTTATCAAGAAAAAAAGAATGTAAATGTTATGGATCACTGTTAAAATCAAAATAAACAGGTTTTTTAGCGCCTGAAAAATGTAAAGAGCAATGCTCTTAGAAAAATATTTGCTAGTTTTCGGCATACACTGATAGATTTGGCGCGGGCGGGCGGGGTGAACGCCCGGGGGCTTGCATCGGGTGATATCGAGAATGTGGCCGTACTTTTCATTTCATATCGTAGCGTGTAGGTCAAGTCAGTCTCGTCTTTTTCTTTTGGATTTTGGAAAGTTTTGTAAACTTTGTTTATTTTAAGTAAATGAAAGAAAATCGGGTTGCACTCCGGGAGTGCTGGCAGAAGTGAAAACTTGAATATTAACGTTGTGCATTTTTGATATTTTGGAACGGTTAGAGAATATTTTTGCACGAATTGCCGTCTTACGAATTTACTCTTCATTTGAATTTACGAATACAGAACAGTATTGTACGAAAGTCTTATCCATAGCTTGACAGAAAATCTAGAGTTTTGACCAAAGAGAATGTAAAAAAAACTAGCGTTTTAGTTTGGCATTGAATTAAAAAATTAGCGCGTTGCTATGGTAACACAAGTGTTTACGTCTTGAAATGACGCGCCGCTATTTTCGCCACACCCCGTAGAAAGAGAGGGGGATACTTCCGCCGCCGGCTGTCTACTCTCCATCCGTCACATCCGTCTTACGAATTTTCGATCAGGGTCACGTGATCCTGACTGACTGACGCGAGTTCAACATTTTTTCCCCATTACAAAAAGCGTACAACGCCGTTAAAGAAGCTTTCACTTCAATAATTATTTTATTTAGTGTTAAGTAATAGTTTTAGGTGTTTGTTTTGTAGTTTTAGGTTTTAGTAATAAATAAAATAGTGTTAGTATTAGAAGCGCTGCAGGTAAACGCACGCCTCGTCGCGCTGCGTCTAGCAAGACTTGATGTCGATGACGCGTCGTCGTCGACATCATAGTCTTAGAGGTCACGGAATTTTTGGTAACGGTCGAGGAAAAGGTTAGATTCGTTTTTATAGGTTGTAGAGTGGTCCCCTAATGTGAATGAAGTCGGTCTGCCTGATCGCAGTGGTTGCCACTTCCAGTAATAGCGCTTATAAGAGGCTTCATTGTTACGAGAAAGTAACGATCAGAGAAATTGTCAGTATTAATACCTATTTAAAGTATGGCGTCTCTGAGTGTTTAAACGAATAGTTTGGCTGGATAAAAATATTTTATGGTTTTTTTTGTATGGAGTGAGACATTCAATGTGCTCTTATGGCTAATTCCTAATATTTTCCGCCTCAAAACTACTTCTGCGTCAATATTTCACATGTTTACAATAATCCTATACTATTAACGCGCGGCTTAAATTGTTCAATCCAATCAATACATATTGGATTTTGAAACAGTTTAAAATCGTATTTTTTAAGTAAGAACTAATTGTTTTGTGATTTTTTTTTTACTTTCTCGTCAATTTTAACACAAGGAAAGCCAACAAAACTTTCAGTCACTATATTACTATGGATAAGTTTTTTTACCTAATGAATATAATGCAACCGAAATAACAAAATGTAGCGGGGCAAGGCCTATGGCTTAAGGCTAATGATCCTGTGTATCGATTTAATACTAGTTTGTTTTAGTAGAAAAAATATTTTTTTTAGGTAAAGTCATGTTTCGTTCAATAAAGCCAGTAGTCTGGATAGTATACCAGCCATAGTTCTCGGGACTTGCGCCCCTGAGTTAGCCCTGGTATTAACACGCCTGTACCTATTGTCTATGGCAGTGTTTCTCAATCAAACAAAGTGGTACGCCTACCCTAAAGGGTACGCGAGGTTGCATCAAGGGGGTACGCGGAGCAATCTCTTACTGCTCACTAGTTCCAGTGGATATAGTTCCATGAAACTACTGATACTGATTATTCTCACTAGTTCCATTGGCAATGGAACTAGTGAGATTGAATATATGGAACTACAGAACAAAAAGTATCAGTACTTCCATGGAACTGTATCCAGTGGAACTAGTGAGAATGATTGGAACTAAAATATTATATTAGTAACCTTTTTTATGTTTGATTTTTTAAGATAATAATTTAATTAAAAAGTTGTTTTTTATTGGTCTTTTGCTTTAAATATATTTTATATCATGTTACTTAACAAAAGTAACTAGACTCTAACCATGACCCAAGTGTATATTATTGGCACTTTGCTTGGCGTTCGTTGACTATGAGAAAGCCTTTAATCGAGACCTGGGTGGTGCTACAGTCTACCAGAGGTGCCATGTGGAGCCATGTAAACTACAGGTATATCAAGATGCTGAGCTACTTCCACCATGTTATTCTAATTGCAGAACCAAAGCATAAATCCCATCTAACTGCAGCGAGGAGTGAGACGAAACTGTTTGCCGCTTTTACTTTCTTTACTGCCAGTTTCAATGTTGTGGGACTTATTGGCCAGATTGACACTAATCTGGTCATCCTCTGTTTGTGTAATAGATATCGTTTTAACCTTCCACTTCTTAAAAGTATTGTAGTCGTCGATTCTAAATAAAAAAAGAAACCTATTTGATATCATAGAGTTAACACAGCCAATACTTCAGTGGTTGAGGATTCCGGATGCAGACCTGATGTTAAGTGAGACCATCAAGAGATAAAGGCCAAGCACTGACCCGTTGTGGAATTTAAAAACAAGAAAGAGAAAAATAAAATTGATTGGTGCGTGTAAGTATAGGCGCTTGATAAGATTTTCGTCTAATCAAGTTTCATCCTGATCTCTACTCTTTGGGAGGCACATGGAGATCACATCATCAATCATTGTATTCAGTTCTTTCCAGCTAGAACTACATCATCGGAAAAACGAAGGTGTCTTATGATAGTCGCCATTGATATTGATGCCGAATCCTTTCCAGTCTAGGAGCTTAAAAATATCCTCCAACGCAGACTTGAGACAATCCCTACCAACAAACAACCCAACCGATTATAAATGTACACCTTTCTGGGAATTGAACCGAGACCCTTGCGGCTTAAACGGGTGGGTGAACCACTAGACCACAGAGGCCTAAAGTTATTGTTAGAATCACTACACTCGAAGTTCTTGCTCACTACCAACGTACACCTAGAACAGACACATGAAGTCCAAATAAGGAAGAAATCTTTGAGACGCAAGACCCTCATCGAATACAGATAGGAGGAACCCAAGAATACGGAATGCTTTGGAAAATTATCGCGACCATCTTACCTATGGAGAGACCCGTGCTCGGCATTTCTTTATGTTTATTTGGGAACCTATTTCTGACCTATTTCTGTTTTTCGATTCCACTATTATAGCTAATTCAATTAACAAAAAAAAACGGGTCAAGAGCGAGTCGGACTCGCGCACCGAGGGTTCCGTACCATCATAATTTCACCATTAAACCACACTGCACAGTAGAATAATAAAATTAGTATTGCAGTTTTAGATCAGCGCCATCTCTTGACCGATAGTGGAACTAATGTTAACTTTTTAGAAATTTGATAATTTCAAAAAAAGTATGCTATATTGAGACATTTTTTTATTTTTCCTGTAATCTTTATATAAACTGCTATCACATAGAATTATTTCAGATTTTTCTCTTTGCAAACTTCGGAGATAAGGGGGGGGGGAACTGTATTTTTTTTACATTTTTTTTACATAAAAATGATTGTAAACGTGCAAACGGCGCTCTTTCATATGATACCGCACATGCCCTAGTAGCCCCACTTCAAATTTTTAAGACCCCTTTTCAGGCCGTGCTGTAAAAAAGATATTTATTTTTTTATTTATTTCTTATTTGCAAAATAGTTGGGAAAATATCATCTTAAACTATTCCAAATTTGAAGTTGATACCATTAGTAGTTCTCAAGATATCCAGCTGTGACAGACAGACAGACAGACTGAGTCACACCATAAGGGTTCCTTTTTTACCATTTTGGTACGGAACCCTAAAAAGTATTGAAAGTGTTAAATATATAGCTATTTCTTAATAAATTATCATAGAATATTATCGAATCTGCCACTTTCGATAAAATTCCAGATTTCAAAAGCATTGAATACTATTGGATCAGCCACATTCGATAAAATTCCTGATATTAAAAGCATGGAATATTATCGAATGTGAAATATCTTGGAAAATATAAATATAATATTATAATAAAATTACTGGAAAGAATGCTACTTAACCGCCTAACCGGTATCATAGACCAAAAGCTCATCCCTGAACAAGCTGGTTTTCGACCAGGCATATCTTGCTGTAATCAGTCTCTAAACCTCACACAACACCTAGAGGACGGCTTTGAGCTAGGTCAAGTAACTGGAGTGGTATTCGTTGATCTTTCCGCAGCATATGACACAGTAAACATAAAACGGCTTCTGTGGAAGGTGACCGAGCTCACAGGCGATCACGCCTTTACAAAGCTCTTGAGTGAACTACTCAGTAACAGACGTTTTCAGGTCCACCTTCTTTCAGAAAAAAGCCGCTGGAGATCCCTTAGAAATGGCCTCCCCCAGGGTAGCGTGTTAGCGCCGACGCTGTTTAACATCTACACGAACGATCAGCCTTACGCGCCGGACACCAAACGCTTTATCTATGCAGACGATTTGGCCCTGACATCTCAAGCGCCGTCCTTTGAGGTGGTTGAAAGTAATTTAAGCGGAGCACTGGGAACCCTTAGCTGCTACTATAATCAAAATACTTTGCGACCGAATCCCTCAAAGACACAGTCTTGCGCTTTCCACCTGCGTAATAGAGAAGCCCGTCAGCAACTAAACATCCGATGGGAGGGTGTTCCGATTGGTCACTGCTCTACTCCGAAATACCTCGGTATAACACTAAATAGAGCTTTGACATATAAACAACACTGCTGTAACACCAAGCAGAAAGTGAGCACTCGGAACAATCTCCTGCGCCGCCTTACATCCTCCAAGTGGGGAGCCTCACCACAAACAGAGAAATACCTCACAGATCCAAATACTGAGCTGGCGGAACAACTCCCCCCTGGCCATGATCTACCTTGGGCAACTTGGAAGTCCTTAAATAGACTAAGGACTCAAGTAGGCCGAAGCAGGGAGAACATGCTCAGGTGGGGCTACAGCTCGGAGAGCGCATGTCTGTGTGGTATTTCCCCCCAGACAATGGCACATCTTCTGTCATGCCCTGCGTGTCCCAACACCTGCACACGCGAGGATCTTTACAAGGCCACTGATAATGCTATATCAGTGGCTGAGTTCCGGTCCTCACAAATATAATTATAATACCGAGTCGACACGTAAAGAAGAAGAATAATAAAATTGTTATTAGGCACAAAAAAAGAGACAAAAATAATCTATTATTTAGTAAAGAAACTTTAATGATACGATACAAAATTACGATTTTATGTTAAATTTTGTGTAAAAAAAGCTTTAAACTGCTAGTAGAGCAGTTTAAAGTTTTTTTAAGTACGTGAAGTACGTGATTTGCAGTTTTAATACTATTCGTTGTGGCAGTCGATATTTTTGTTTTTTCGTTGGGAATATGAAAGCTTTATATATTAAAAAAAATATTAATAGACCTTTACTGTGTGACTGGACTTTTTTTGGCTTTTTTAGTGTTAAAATTGATGAGAAAGTAAAAAAAAATACAAAACAAACAGGTAATAAGACCTGTTAAATAAACGTCATTTCCGCAATCACCATCCCATACCTATACCATACCCATACCATAACCTAAAGAACGACATCAATATCGATTTTTGTTTTTTTCCCCATTTACCCCCTAAGGGGTTGATTATCAAAATTACAAAATATAATATGTATGACTATTTATTTTTAGACGTGCTCCTACGAAGCTTTAAGTTGTAATGTCTTTTTTATTTCTTTTCCATATAAAATTTTAACCCCATTTTCACCCTTTTTGGGGTTAAATCATGTCCACCGTCTTGGACTTCAAAATAAATGTCATATTTGCAATCGTCAGAAAACCACAATAACGACATCCATATCTATTTTTAGGTTTATTTACCCCATTTCATCCCCATTATCATTCCCATAGGGATCGAAATACTAACAATAACAATGTACGTTGCTAACGCAACGTTGTTCAATTACGTGGTCTGAAATCCCCATTTAATTGTTAGATATACTTAAAAATTAACCGTGTATATTTAGATCACTCGAAGTTGCAACCACTGAGATCAGGCATACCGACATCATTCACATTAGGGGACCACTCTACAACCCATAAAACGAGTCTAACCTTTTCCTCGATCGTTACCAAAAATCCCGTGACCTCTCAGTCTATCAAGTCTCGCTAAGTGGCGCAACTCACGTTTTTAGAGTTTCGTCAACGAAACAGCCTAAGATACGACAAAAATGCTAAATAGCAAAATTATTATGTGCCAATAATGAGCTTAACAAAAAGGCAACACAGTGCACAAATAATTTCCTACAAGAACCCAAGGGATAGTAAAAGGATAGTAGGTACCCCAAAGACTATTTTTCTTATAAAAATAGACCATCACTGTGGGAAAAATTTTCAAAGAAACTTTCTTGGAAATCGAGTTTTTTTTTCATAACACTTTTTCTGTAATATCTCAAAATTTAATTCAAAGTTTTGTTCACCCTGATCAGAGAACATGACATTTATTCACAACAGCAAATAATTTAAAACAAACAAAAATTTTCTAAATGCGGCCCAGTCTACACCGCTACACTCGCAGCGCAGGTGAGGTGCGGCGCGGGAGGGGCGCCGCTGCACGTGCACACCGCGCTTCGTCTGCCGCACCCCCTCAAAAACCTAAAAATTCGATTAAGCAGCGCCTTAAGGGGCCGTCCACGTTTTGCTGCTCTCTCGCTCGCACATTTCATGTTTTCTCAAAATTTCTTAAATCTGAGTGCGTAAGTAATTAAAAAAATGTGTCCCGAAAGTTGGTTGAAGTACATCACTATTTCAGGTCATGACCTTACGATAGAACCCATCGGGCCGCGCTGATTGGCGCCGCGCCACACCTACATACGGACCGCCCTGCACCATAGTAAAAGTATAAAAGTACGAGGACTTCATAAAAACGCACTGCCCACGGCTTGTATGTCTAACGAAAATAAACACGTAACCAAAAATTGAAATGGCGAAAGAAATTCACAAATCACCGTGCGAGAACTCTCCATTAATCGCCCGTTCAGTTTCATGCAAAATTGAATCAATTAGGTTTTTAAAATAATCGATAAATCATTTTTTAATGATTTATTTAATAAATCATGGTTTTAGAGATTAAATTCAAAAAGGCATGACATGACTGACTTTTCCAACACTACTCCTTAGTTAGTTTTTGCGTTGATAATGAATTTTTATTCCACGTTAAATAATTATTATGTAGTCTTTAAGAATGTCGATATGCACCAACAAGAGTAAATATTTTATACTTATTTTTTTCACAACGTCTAGTATTTCTTATCTTATCATTACATCTCACTAAAATAAAAAATAAAATCTATCAATACTATTCATAGAAACATTTTAATACCCTAAAAAAACAACGAATTATACACTAATTGTAACAACTATTTTTAGACTACTGCCATTTCTTTTACTGTACCACAGTGGGTGTCGCGGGGGCAGTGTTTAGTGGTTTGTGTGGTAGGGTAAACTCACCTAAATTCGACAAAATATTTTTTTTATTTAACCTTAAATATTTTGTATTCAAAAGGAACTGCATCTGTGTAATTTTATAACTTACGAATGCCATATGATTTTTTATAATAATGGTAAGAAGAAAAAGAAAACAATAAAAACAAAATTATAGCAATATTAATTCTACAATGCCCGTTCGACCGCATGCGGCCGGACAATATTAGAAAATCTGTTGTGGTGTCTCATTTTCCGGACGTTTGACGAGTGACCCAATTTTCTTAAATTCGGCCGCTCTTGCCGTAAATTTGACCATTTATCCCCTTAAATTCGGCATAAATTCGGCAAGAATAAAGAAAGCTCAGGTCAGAAAATTTTGTTGTTTTATTAACATAATTAAACAGCAAAAAATATCTAACTTTTATTATGATCAACAATAATAATATTAAGCTCATCAAAAATGAACTTAGCTAATACAATGTACAGTTATCAGCACTTCAGGCTATACCAATATTTATTTTGAACCTTGATAATTTTCTATTTAAGTAAAAAAATAATAAACCACCCTAAATTGAATATGATTACCCTGTCGTGGAAGCCCAGCGTGCCGTTGACTGTACTTTATTATTAATAACAAACATAATACGTCACAATAATACGTGGCCGAAAATAGAAAATATCATAACGCCGATGACCGGCCCTTGGTTGATGACGGTTGGCTGAACTAACCCATAAAATAGCGTAGGCATACCCACAAAGTTTATTTTGTTTATAGCCCTGTTTACATGGGGCAAACGATTAAGTAGTAACTAAATGGGCAACTTAATTTTAAGTTCAAATTTAGTAAAAGTGGTTCACACGGTTTAAAAAGTAAGTAGCTAGTTTGCCCAGTATTGCCAATTACGAAAGACCATAATACTCGAATTACGGCCTAGAGAAGTGTCTTCATACAGTCGGTCATTGGAGGCGTTTGACAACTGTTATCTGTCAAACTTAAAACAGCAATATTGCGAAAAATACTAATCCTAGATTAATGGTGTCTTTGAAGAAATGAAAGGTCTTGGTGAGATCTTAATTTAAGATGACAAATTTAAATTTGACAGCTGTCATCTAAAACTAAGATCTCACCGGGACCTTTCATTTCTTCAAAAACACCATCAATCAAGGATGAGTACTTTCGCTGTTTTAACTTTGACAGCTGTTATCTGAAATGAAGATCTCACTAAGACCTATCATTTCTTCAAGGTCACTATCAGTCTAAGATGAGTACAACCGAGATATTTCCGTTTTAAATTTGCCAACTGTCAAAAAATATGTTCAAGGTGCGGCCGTCATTTTAAATTCCAAGACTAACATCAAATTCGTGCTAAGCACACTGCACCTGTCATGATAACAAATTAAAAAAGTCCCGAATCGATTCACGATTCCCGATTTAATCCCGACTACGGACCATATTTCCCGAAATCGGGAGAAATCCCGTAAATCAGCAAGCAAGTGGCAAGTACAGCGCGTGGCCACACTCTTCTATTTACTTAATCACTTACCCACTTAATGGCCAACTTACTATTTACTACTTAATTGCTGTTTCCACGCGAAAATTTTGTTGGCCAACAACTTAAAATAACTAAATTACTTAACAACTTGACCTGTGTATACGGCTCGGTGGCCACGTCCTAAACTTGACCACATAACAGCCGTGTAGTGTGGCTGAATTTAGGCGCTGTCACCCTATGTGCAATGCACGCGCTGCAATTTCTATCTGCCTGGTACTAATTAGGGTTGTCAAATAAATAAAAGTAAGCCATATTAAATTATTGATTTAACTACGTTTTACATCATGAAAAGTTGTAAGTTTACTTAAATAACACATTACTGGGGTAACAGGTAAAGCAAAGAACAGACTAGGTACCTAATAAAAAACTTATTTTTTTACAAAAACTATGTGCGGATACAGGAAAGTAGAAACGATTTGATGCAAGAACGTAACTTAAGTATTTTAATTCTATTCGATTTCCCATTTAGCTACCATATAATTTTATTGTCTGCAGGAAAATAATTCCCGCAAATCAATTATCATACACAAATGTAGGAGACAAAGACCAACGAAGGTCCGTTTTTTATTCGAAAGACATAAAATGACATAAACACAATGTCAAATTTAGATTTTTTTTTGATCATTTTATTACAATTAATGTTGTGTTATTATGATTCTGGTGCAGATTAAATCAATAAAAAATACCTTAAGAATAATGTGATAACATAAGAATAATGTGCAAATAAACGATTGGCGCAATAACGAAAATTTTGAAATGTTTTTTCGCTCGATTAAAAAAAATAGAGTTTAATTGTATTTTACAACACCGTACGACGGTTGGCAACCTTGAATGTGGGTGTGGTCTTAGCGGTGTTATTTCTAATCACAATTGGGGTTGCGTAAATATTATTGAAATCCCTAAAAGCTGCCGTCATCACGTCTCTGCTTTCCTGGTACTACAGCTAGGTAATTTTTTTAACACAGTGCCAGCCAGCAGCAGACAGGTCCAAAAGTTATCTAGACATTTTATCTACCAAAGACAGATAGATGTCATCAGACTCTTAAGTCATCAGACGATCTCGGGTGCATGCACAGCATGAACGGTATTATGGCGAATTTTTTTTAAGGGAAAACCGTCAAGCTAAAACCTGTGAAATAATAAGGTGAACTGTGACTATAATTGGTTAGAGTAAAATGCTATTATTTTTTATTATTAATGCGGAACCCACTTAAAAAATACAACCAGGAGTAAAAAAGGTGGTGTAAAAATTAGATTTCAAAGATTAAACAATAACAATAACAGATAGGACTTCTGGTACCTGTTTGAAATTACCTATCAAAGCAAGAACTCTTTAGGCAAAATTAGTAATTTACTTAACCCGCCGTCGGTCGCATGGGGTCTTTAAAAGCCCGGAGTCTAGAAAAACTGACATAACTTTTTAAATATTTTATTCACAATCTTGTGCTTCTCAATAGCTGCTTAAAAAGGATGAAGGTACCATGTAATATAAGTTTTGTATATTTATTATACTTCATCTGAGTAGAATACACGTTTATTTTGCGCAAGGGCCTTCAAAGACCCCACGCGACCGATTTCGTATATTTTTTTACTTGACTATTGTACTAAGTGTAAAATCATATTTAACTGAAATCTAGATAAGAATGATTGGATGGCTAGAAGCAAGGTATGACGATTATGACCCAGAAGATTATGCGGTATCTGCAATTACTCTTATTTCGTTGCAAACACCTGACACAGCTGGTCCTCAAAGTTATTTTTTACTCTATTGGATATCGCTGGTCCTCAAATGATACTAATTTAATTTTGTATGTACAAAATTATTCTAAAATGCTTACGTTATTTTTAGTATTATTATTATCTGAAACATAGAAGTACTCTACGGACTCTCCCTACGTTGAAGAATCTATAGACTTTGTCATTATATTGTGTTGAAATGAAGCAGTTTAACAAATTTATGCGCAATTTAATTAATTTAATTTAGTTTTTTGGATTTATATTTCGTTTTATTTTAAAGTTTCCGACATTTTGGCACCTTTTTTGTGGCTTGAAAGAGATTTCTACCACGGGAGTACACGTGGTAATCTATGAAGTGGTTGTAGCATATTAGGCCCTGTACTGGCAACATATTTTAATAATAAAGATATCAAAACCAACCAAATTCAGTCAAAAAAAATGCATTCCTTTCCTATGAAACATACACATAAAAATATTTGAACCTAAGGCTTTCATTTGGCCAAACCAGACACGCAGCGTCCATTAGTAAGCTGTTCACAAGACCAAAACCTAAAGTGCTTTTTTTATATTATGTTTCTTCATTTGTGCCATAAGTTTATTTGTGTGTTTAACTTAAATCCTCAAATTTATAATTACATTGTTTCTTCTCAGTAAAGTTTACTTTTATTACATTTTTGTCAATGTCAAGTAAGCATTGTCAAATAGTGGGGAAAAATATTGTGCTTTGGCTAGTGATTAATTTTCAAGCGAAAATGAATTATTTTATCTGTGTTCTTGATTTATTATTATTATTTACTTTTCCATGTAACATGTAATATAAAAGAGGATACTCATCAATAAATTAATCTACAACATTTTGATGATTGAAGTACTGGGCTTTCAAAGACCCCATGCGACCGACGATGTAACAAAAGTTAGCGCGACCGACGGCGGGTTAACTTATTCAAGGTATTTGAATACAGATGATGACGCTTACGTGTCTTTTCGAAATGGTGTACAGAAAGTAATTTTACATTTTTGAAATAAATATTAATTCAGTAGCTATGTAATTTAGAAATTACGTCACTGTAATGTTTCAGGTATTTATTTTATTTTAAATACGCTTATGTCATAACTAGCTTACTTAGGTCACTGTACTCTAAACGTAGGTACAATATCTACAGATGTAACTAGTCTGAAAAACGAATAGTCTTTGATTTAGAAGCTAATGACCGGAACTGACCGGAACAGCTGATCAGCCAGTGTTGGGTATCTTTCAAATTCTTGTCGATATTTTTGGAAAAACTTCGACATCGTTTTTCTCCGTAAATATTATAGCTAAAAAATAAAGAACAGCGCCCATAATCTCAATTTCATTAATACTCATTGGCGTTTCCGGGATTAGGGGTATTTTTGTAACAGGTTGTATAAAACCAAGAGGTATGCAAGCTACTCTAAAAGTTTAATATGTTTACGATTTTTATTAGTATTTCGTTTAATTTTATTCATTAGTCATTATCCCGATTGCGGGTACACATTTTTTTTAATTACGCGTGATATAGCATTTTATCGACACTCAACTGTCAAATTCCTTTGTCTTTTTGACAGTTAAACGTGATAAAATGCTATATCACGCGATATAAATCGGTCATGCTAGGCAGGCAGATTTAAGAAATCTTGAGAAAACATAAATGTGCGAGCGACGAGCGGCACAATATAACGTGGACGGCCCCTTATTACAATTTTTAATTATTGTTCAATGAATTAAATTATACGATATTTCGGTGGCAATAATCTTGGTTTGTGTACTATCTGGGTAAATCCATATTGATGTAAATATGTTAAGGTGTTTATCTGCTAAATAAATAACATTCGTTGTTAGTAAATTCTATTCTTGAACACAAACAGTTTTACTACATAACATAGCACTTTTCTAGCCTGTGGAACACCAAAGTAGATCACCTAGATGTTCCACGGTTAATTTTCTGTACCCGTGGTTGCATTAGCACATGGGCCGGAATTGGAGAGCCTTGTGTTGATAAAAAAAACCTTTTTATTGTATATTTTAATTATTATAATTCCATTTATGAGGTTAGACTTTCAGTTGACATTTAGTCACTTGTGGTAGACAGAGGCAGTTCATGGCTAAAACAATCTCAGTTTTCGGTTAGAAACAAACTGGATATCTGGATAGTTTACAAAAAACTTGGGTCTAATTAAAATACATAAATCTGTCTTTGATTCTCATTTTCATAGTAACAAAGAATTATTTACATTGCTTGTTATCATAATTTAAATATTTATTGAAATAAACGTTCAGTGACCAATATCACGTGCAATTTGTTCATAAATGGTGATAACAGTCACTCATGTGACTTCATTAGAGGCTACTGTGTCAATGTTATTTTTGTCATCATTCATTCATGATTGATACCAATATTATCTGTTGTCTTGTCCCTTTTGGCTTTCCATATATTATTTTTTAATCTCTTGATTCTCGGCTTTTAAACAAAAGGCCCTTTGGCATTGGATTAATTCATATAAGCTTTTGTTTATACGAGTGGAATGAAATAATTATGACTTTTTGAAAAGTTTGAAAAATTTTAGCAAACTTTATTAATTAAGCAATGACAATAAACTTGTATAAACTCTCGAAGATCTGATATTGATTTGATTAAAAAGAGAAAAATGTTTGTGGTTCCGTACAGTTTAGGCTCCTCTAGCCCTCAAGTGCCGCCCTCATCTTAATTAAATTTATTGCTGGCTAAGTACATAATGTATCGAAAATTCACATGTATAAATTGAAGCTCAGGTTCTATAGTTTATTTACAAATAATAACCTTAGTAAAATATAGTTCGTTGTAGTAGTAATGGGCCAAAGTGCCAAAATTACAATGAGGGCGCCACTTGTATACTACAATGTATACATAGGTATATAGAGCCCTGATTGCGTTTAGGCTCGATTGGTTCAATAACCAATAACGCAGTTGCTCCAATAGTGAGAAATATTGACCATTTCGCAGTTACTCCAATTCGCCAATTTATTTTCAATTATAATCCCTATTTATTTCCAACTAGCTGTGATGCCTGGTTTTGCTCAGGGAGTTGATATAAGATTATGTGGTAGGTAGGTAGTTGGAATAAAAAATAGGTAAACCATTGGACAAAGATTTTTTTATTGAAAACGTATTGTTCGGGTAGTGGGTTACGGGACGTGTCCAGTCCATGAAACTAAAACAACTTTCTCTAAGAATTATGTGTCGGATTTCGCCACAAAATTTTGGTCATTCCATACTAAATTGATTACGTGATCTCTTTGATTTGTATAGATAGTCGATTTTTTTTACATATATTATGGCCACTGTGTTCCTCAAAGAAAGTTATTCAGTTTCATGGACTGAACACATCCTCAAAATTTGGATGGTGAATCCAAAAACATTTGGATGGAAAATGACCCTGTATAACTCCCTTGTTCGTACTGGGACTCGTTTTAGCGGCCCGCACATTTTGTAGACTTTCTTTTATTATACTGATGTAAATTATTATAGAGGTTGTATATTATTGTATTCAAATTCCAATTCATTTTTGACCAACCGCGAATCGGACCAACCACAACCGCCCCATTCGCGGTTAGTCCAATTCTCAAATGGTCATTCGCGGTTGGTCAAAACAGAAATTGCAGACGACATTAATTATTTATTTACAATTAAGTACATACACTTATTTAATAAAATAAAAAATTTGGACCACATTTGGAAGTAACTTATTGAACATCTCGCATGTTATGTGTCTAAAGTTTTACGAAATATAATATTATAGGTTTGATTTACTCAAACACCAAACTTTTTAAAAACGTATTTAAGGTTCAACATCACTTCATCATATCAGCCGCACGACCCACTGCTGGGCATAGGCCTCCCCCGAGTAGCGCAGGACCGATCTCCACGACGATCGGTCCTGCGCTACCCGCATTAAGCGGCTTCCCACGACCTTCACCAGATCGTCGGTCCACCTTGTGTGGGGCCTACCCACGGAGCCGAGTCCCGTTGCGCGGTCGCCATTCCAGAACCTTTCCAGAAGCCATCGGTTCTTCTCGTTATGTACCCATATGTGTATTTAAGGTTACATGACCAAAAAATTTCCTGTCCCGGGCCCGCTGGAAGAAATTTCAACATGAAATAAGCGGCGCCCTTGTACTACTACTCTGTCCACTTCTTTTATGTTAAAAATTGTGTGTGTACAAAGTTTATAAATAAATAAAATAAAAATAAAATAAATATTGTTTTTTCAGTTCGATAATCACACCCAAGATGGTTTAAGTGCTTTGATCAAAGCTGCCAAATGTAAGGAAAAGGTATGCCAGCAAGATCTTCCCAAGGAACCCCTGCAGTTCTACAACCCCCCGTTCAAGGAGTACGCATGCTACCAGGGGTCTTTGACCACGCCGCCTTGTAAGGAAGCGGTCCTGTGGCTTGTTCGGGCGAGAGCTCTGAGTGTCACGAGGGTATGTGAGGGTAGTTTCGATATACAGTCTGTCCCAAAACTTTGCCACATGGAGACAAAGTATACCGTAAATATCGAAGGTAGGAAATTTTACTGAAAGAAGACTTCGTTTTGTTTTGAAAAATAATGCATACTGCATTCAAAGATTTTTTTAAAATCGCATTGATTCCTATACAAATTGATAAAATACGTAATAATTAAAATTTAAATGTTAAATTTCATGGTCTTCCTTTTATTTAAGATGCTATCTTATTTACCAAAAAGAATCGTAATGAGTAATCGGTATCCTAAAAATAAAAGATTGTTTTTTTCTATTTTGGTGGGTTCGATGCCTGGTTAAGGTATGCGATTTTTCGAAAATAGTTGAATGCAGTTCCAATTATTTTAAAAATTAAAATGAAGTCTTTTTCAGTAAAATTTCCTATCTTCAATATTTAAGGTACTTTCCCTTCGTGTGGCAAAATTTTAGGACATAAATTATATACCTGTGTATATAATTTACTAAGCTACCTATATAGATTTGGTAGCAACTCGGCTTGTCACAGTTCTAGATAGCCTAATTGATCAGCTAAAGTCATCAGCCATTTTAAATGTCCCCACTGCTATGGGGCACAGGCCTTCCTTAGGTATGGGTGGATTAGGATGGGCCTTAATCTATCACGCGGGCGCAATGCCGTTTGGTGGGTGTTAATGACTGCAAATACAGTCGGTACCAAGCTACGGCTTAACTTGCCTTCCGAAGCACGGAGAAGCTCGAGATAATAAGTTTTTGTCACCCATCCCATAACCGACCATTGCGAAAGTTGCTTAACCTCCACAATCGCCGGGCCATGCACTAAACCTGTGCCATCGAGCTCCTCCTAAAGCTAATCATAGTTTGGGTAAACTTAACTAAAAATAAATTGTTAACTTTAATAGTTTGCTAACTTTAGATCAACTAAAGGTCAGCTTCAAAGCTGGTGGCTAAAAACTGAGTTTCTGGCTCCAAAGCCATTCCAAATCGTATTTATTTGTCTTCGTAGTAAATGTGACGAGTCGACCATCGCATTTTTTGTTGTCAGAGTTTGACAGTAACATCGCAGTTTCGGTACACGCAAAACGGCAATTTAATATGAAAAAAGTGATAGATAGTTTTCGTGCATTTTTGCCTAATGATAAGCATGATGTCAAGGTTAACTATAGAAACTATCTATTCTAAAAACAATGTTTGGTTGGTAAGCAACCAAATAAAGTAAAGGCGGAAATATACTATTGTGTTGTGTTGTGTCGTGTCGCGACAGAAGGCGTATCGGTTTAATACATATAGTATGACTAGAAACACACTATTGTGTTGTGTCGACACGACACACTGTAGTAATATGTCTCTAGCCATACTTTCTTAAAAAGTATGACAATTATTCGGAATTACAATTTCTACAACGTCAATATTATTATAGTTAGATAGAGTTCATTAATAAATAAAGCTATCTAAAATACAGAATTCTACAGCGTCAATATTATTATAGTTAAATAGAGTTCATAGATAAATAAAACTATCTAAATACAGATGCTGTTCGGATAAAAGAAAAACACATTGAATTCTGTAGTTTTCAAAAGAGTTAGACCCTATTTTCATTGAAATTCCTCTGTGTTAGCTGAATTCAAGTAAAATCATTTCATTTTCAACAACTTCATAAGTTTTTCAGTCTGAGTGGGGTTCTTTTTTTCTTTCCCTAAACGCGCATAGCTTAAGTCTGTTGACTAAAGAATAACCTGAATAATTTATTTAGCTTTTAATTTGCTATTTCTAGATTTTTCTTAGATGAGAGCAAAACAAAATGCCAAGTGATATGTCATTTTTGACGTGTGACATGGGTCAAACGTCACAGAGCTTTGTTCTGTTAGTAAAATAAACCACAACAGCAGCTAAAATAATTCGTACGTATTCTAAGTCTAGTTTCTACTGCGATAGTAAAAAGTAACTGACAGGCTGAAGTTCGCCAACACATAAACAGCTCTATTTTGTTATGTAGGTAATATGGAGAAAATGTCAAAAACAGACGTTTAAAAATTAAGAGACTGTTTAACTAAGTAGTTGGTGAAAGTAAAAAAAGAATAAAAAAGAAACGGACTCCGTATTCCTAAAATAGTTTTAACCTTACTGAAAAAATCAAACAGTCGGTTTCCACTGGAAAAGATAATGAAAATAAAAACAAATGAAAGAGCGAAGATTTTTCTCTCTATGATAATGGTAATAAGTACTTGTTTATCTAAAGTTGGAACTGCGTGGACTGCATGTTAAACGGAGTCCGCATACGGTCTGCTCCGCTTGCAGTCAGGGTTACCAGACGACAGAAATTTTCCTGATATTTCAGAAAATTTTTGCTTTCCTTCAGGAAAACGGAGAAAAACTGTAATTGTCAGGGATTTTCTAAATCCCGAAATGAAATTTGTGAGTAATGAAAACTCATATAATTATGTAAATCATTTCGGCGAGAAAAAATAATCAAAGTCAACTAAATATGGAATGTAGATGTAACTACAAAATGTCAAATGTCAAGAAATTTTCTGGAAAATCAGAGGAAAAGTCTCATTTAGGGATCTGGTAACCCTAATTGCAGTGAAAAATGGGCTTGTGAAATCTCAATAGCTGCAGCTGTTATAAGAGGATATGTAAAGATCGTGGTCTTCATACAAACAGCAATAACGTTTCCCATCCTCTAAATCTAAAACCTTCACCTAAAGTAATGATTTTTAGCATGTTGTTTTTACTAGGTTTGTTCTTTGTATTATATTCATTGTGTATTCGAAAATAATGGCACTTTTTTGTTTTGTATGCAAATATTTCAAAATCTATGTTATATGTTAAAAAAATAACGCAACTAAACAATATTATACCTACCAAAAAAAATTACTCTAGGTGAAGGTTTAGACTTAGAAGGTGGAAAACGTTACGGCCATTTGTATTGAGACTATGTGATTCACAATCCTCTAAAAGTCTTTTTTGCAGACCTTTGGCGTGTTTTGCAGAAATTCGGACATACGAACATTCGGCCAAACAATAATTATATTAAACAATTTTTTTGCCTTAAAAATATTCATTAAAGGAAAATTATGCCAAGTGTGTTATGCCAAATAAATTTCGGAGATCAAGATTCTGCTAGATAGAGGTAACCCGTTTTGATAAAGATAATTACAAATGTTTTAACTTTTATTACAGAGTGACACGGAAGCAGTAGAAGGACTATTTGGACCGCAAGCCGAGGTGTCGCCAGTTCGCGTTGTCCAACAGCTAAACGACCGAAAAATTTACTTTTTCAAAAATTAAAAGCTCCTCACTTCACTTCATATCAAGACTAAAAATGCTTTGATCGAATATTAAAAGCGAAAAACGTATACATATGACATGTTTTTTTTAAATAGTTATTTGTTATACAAGTGATCAAAGTCAATTTGTGCTGCGAGTGCCGACTTTAAATCACGAACTAGCGAAGTGGTCTAGACTTGAATCACGATAGCGTAGCGAGTGATTCTAATATAGACTACTGAGCAGCACAGTGAATGATTTAAAGGCACGAGATATCACAAACATTTGGTCTCGTGTTAAACATACAATTTTTCACCTCTACCAGCGAGAAAAGTGTTATAGGTAAGAACTGTTATTTTCACGTGACTTTCTGGTATAAAGCTAAATCAGCATTAGAGACTTGTTCTCTCAATGGATCTTTTGGAGTTAGACAACTATCTTCAACACTGAATACATGCTACGCTGTAAACGCTATGCTGAAAAAAAAATTCATAGAGTAAAGTAGATTGCCGTCGTTTTGTTTTACATTACGTTGTGTTGATAATAAGTCTATGTTGTGTTGTCTTTTATTTATTGATATCTAATCTTATTTATTTATTTACGATCATAAAACACAACTTATTTCTTTATATATTTCATTAATTTTTCTTATTTTATATTTATTTCATACATGCGACCTCATTTCGTCAATATTATTTATTCGAATCATCAACCTTTTTTTGCAACAATCCATGTTTAAAACTCCTTGGTATCTTCGTGTATTTTATATTGCATACTTTTTAATCCGTGTATGACAACATAAAGCTGCAATCTATCCTTTTCTCACATATCAATTTTACAAGTCTCATCCCTATCACTCTATTTCGTTTCTTTATTATTCCAAAAGATGGTGTAAAGATATTAAAAAAGAACTTTGCCTCACGTTCGCAGCAAAAATCGATTTTGCTGGGAGTTTATACGCGCCAAAAGCGCCCTTTTCGTGCTGGAGAGCTGAAAATAAGTTTTGTTTGGCATTGCAGTCGTAGGCAAAAGGTAATATAAGGATTAAAATGATTATTGTGTTACTTTAAAGTTTAAGATAGTTATTATTGTTTCCGTATCCTATTGTTAAATCTTGTTATAGCTAACAAGACTATTTGGATTAAAGACTAAGCTAGATAAACTTTACCTAAGCTCTTTCAATGATTAGCAAATTTGTTTACTACGCCTCTTGGCAACAAACAACTGAGCGAAATTTGTTAATGTTATTCGTCAACTTAAGAGATTTGTTTCTGTAGGTAGATAGCAATGAAATGTAGTACGTGTCATCATGAAATCATAAGAAATCGGAATATTGTGAACTGAAAAGTGAATTCACCTTTGATGGGTATAGTATCAACATCCGCTAAAATAACTTCGTCAAAAATTTTGCAGACCATTAAATATAACTTACCAGGAATATTTCAGTCTAATCGATTAGTTTATGATATGACAACACAAATTTTAGCTGGACCTACAGATTTTTGGTTATAGGGGCTTTTGATGGTGGCAGGAAAATATAGACGATTCAAAAGTACTTAATAATTCTTCTTCTTCTTTTTATGTTTTAGCGGTTCCCTTGTGGATTTAAGTTTATTTGAATATATTTTTTGACATTGACTTTGATCCTGAATCTGTTTTTTGTCAAATTTCTCTATGTTTTAGTTGATTTTGCTACAAAACTTGCCGGATGCTACAAACTCGAATTTGGTCATATAATGCTTTGTAGCGAGTTTTGTTACTATACCCTCAATGTACCGCATTGATTTTTGATATACGAGGGGAGTTCAAAGTATTCTCGGTATGCATTTGAAGGAAAAGGCAGAAAATTCTGAAATATATTGATTTTTTATATAGGTCCCCTGGAATCTCAATACACTTCTTACAACGCGAAATCAACTTTTCAGTAACCTCCAAAAAATAACTTTCCATCTCTGAAAAATGATCGTCCATAGTCGCCTTAAGCTTTTCATCGTCGGAAAATCGCTTTCCACGAAGCTCTGTTTTCAGCTTCAGAAACAAAAAATAGTCACTGTAGGTGTTAAATCTTGGCTGTAAGGTGGTTGATGGATCTGAAAGAAAGAAAGAAAGAAAAGAAAGAAAATACATTTATTTGGGACAACATAACGATACACATTTTTTACAAAAACCTACGGAAAACAAAAAGAAACTAAACACATAGATACATATTGCGCATCGCCGCGTGATGCCAAAATGTGCCAAGCTCAGTATAAGCAGCAAGCGAGGGGCCTGCTGCACTTAGGGTTACCATATCTCAGGATTTGTCCGGAGATCTCAGGATTTTTGGACTTTGCTCAGGATTGCGGGCGGATTTTGAAAATTTGAGGAAATCTCAGGATTTTTAGAATTTTCAATAACATTCAGTACATTTAATAAAAAGTACATTTAACAGAAGGATAAATAAGCTTTCTATGCTACAAATCTCAGGATTTTTCAATGGATATCGGGCCTTTTCTCCGGACTTTTGATTTTTTCATATGGTAACCCTAGCTGCACTGGTATTCTGCTTGACACATTTGTGACACCAAACACGATAAAACAACAGGAGAAGAAGAAAAATAATAATAATAAAGTTACAAAAACAACAACAGTAATAAAAATTGAAAAATAAAGAACACGCATCAAAAATAAGAAAAAACACGCATCATCTAAAAACAAGGCTGAGTGTATAAGTAGTTAGACAAAAAACTATAATCAGGGCCCTATTGCACAACAAATCACAAGCTAATAATATTATTAGTAAATTTCTATGGAAAATCACTAATAACATCAGCCTTATGCAATAGACCCCCGACTAACAAAGTCCTCTATCTAATCTGTGCTTGTTTATCTATTTACCTAATCTCTGAACTAAATTCTCTTTGAAACCACGCTCCTGAATAGCAGCCTTGGCAACGCGCGCCGAGTGAATCGAGCACCACCGTGGTCGATTTTGTTCAACATTTCGCGTCAGACATTTTGTTTTAATCGAAGCACGATTGTGAAAAAGCTAACGATGGTAAACTGACGAAATTTTTTAATTGTCACCTTGTATAATGTCATAAGGGAACCATAGACAAAAACTACCCTCATTACTAACCAGAAAATCCCGATACCGAGAATAACTTTGGACTTATAATTTACAGTGATTTCGTTTTACGATTTTCCGGTGACATCATATTGTAATTTATCATTAAATGGTTCTATGGTGTTGTGTTGCATTCTTTGCTCGTAGACGTGACTAGGTTGCCAGATAGTCGGGATTCGCCTGGATTCTCCCGGAATTTCAAGTGATCTCCCGACTCCCGAAAAATCTAAATATCTCCCGGAAAATCTGCTGTTCCGAAATTTCTCTAGAAAGCAATAATTTTCACAGATGAAACCACAGATTACATACGCAGCGCGGCCATTTTATTTTACTATAGACAGGCAAATGTACAAGATTAGTGGATGAAACTGACTAAAAATCAAGCTGCGCGGCCGCTTTCTTACTATATACAGGCATTTAAGTTACATTTTTATTTTAAATAATTATTTCTCCCAACAACAACCGCAAGATCCTGATTTTCAAATTTTGTCCAGATATTTTGGACCACCGATCTGGCAGCCCTAGACGTGACTGTATATTATTCCAGTGTGGAATAATTTTTTTTTCTTAGTTTCGCAAAAAAAATCTGTGAATCACGTAGGCCTTTTCTATTCCTAGATTAAAGTGTTGGTAATTAAAAAGCTTTGTTTTATTCATTACTTAGCTTTTCGACCGCAGCTTCGCGTGGACGACAGGTTATATCCCCTTTTTCCATTCCGATCAACTGAACCGATCAACTGGAAACTGAACAACTATTTGGTTGATCAGTTGGGAAGTAAACGAATCAACTATTTTACTTCTCAACAGCTCAAATATTTAGGTTGATCGGTTTTTAATGCAGGGCCAATTATTTTTAAAATTAAACTGACGTCTTCTTTCAGTAATATTTCCTACCTTCAATATTTAAGGTATTTTCGCTTGGTGTGGCAAAGTTATGGGATACCCTGTATTTCGAAAATATATTTATAGAAGTTAACCTTCTCTTGATTTATGTGACCTTGGTACTTATAATTAAAAAATATTATTTAGGTACCACTTTTTGCTTCAGGTTCAGGGTATTAAAATTATAATGTAATGTGATCCTGGTACTTTTTCTTTATCTGCGCGGGTTATCTTAAATTAGTATCCCACTAAAAAACAATGTATAAAAATTGTGTTATCATTTAGTTGTACCGTTAGGAACTTTCAATGAAATGTCAATATTATCATTTAATAGAAAAGTCAAATAGCCGATTCGATAAGAATAAAGACGCAACAGCGTCTCAATCCAATCTCAATCGGCACAACTACTTAGTTGATTGGTTTAGTTGATCGGAATGGAAAAAGGGTTTATATCATTTGCGGGGACCCGTACCCAGCAGAGGATATAAAGTAGCTTATGTCCTTCTCCAAGGTCCCTATATCCGTACCTTTTGTCAAGATCTCCCGGTACATCGATGTAGAGGTCTAGGCGTGGAAATGTTACAGACAGATAGAATTACTTTCGCATTTATAATATAAATAAAGTATGGGTAAGCATCTGGAAAATATTTTTTTAGATCACATACATATACATATAAGCAGAATTATGCTTTGATTACAGTTCGTTTACAAAGACAATTCCTTATGTAAAGACAGGCAATATATCCTATCAAAGAGTTCATTCACCTGGGCTCACAGACATAATCTGGGCTTATTCACCAGTATTGTATTGGTCTAAAATCCATTGTGAAGATCTTTTTGCACTTTTATATCCACTATAATCCTTGATTCAGGATTTTTGCAAAGTGGATTTTTTAGAACTAACGTGTGTCTGAAAATCCGTTAAAGAATGGGTGACACATGAAATGATTTTGGCCAATTTCAAACCAATTCAGCCCAATGATTTTAATAACTAACAAGAATTGGGTAACAATTAATTTAAAAAGCACCAGGGTCACATAAATTTAGAGGAGGTTAATTTAATTTTTGAAAATATTTTCAATGTAAGTATTTTTTTCAAGAAGTTTATACTTAAATGGCATCCGTTTTTAGGGTTCCGTAGCCTAAATGGCAAAAAACGGAACCTTTATAGATTCGTCATGTCTGTCTGTCTGTCTGTCTGTCCGTATGTCACAGCCACTTTATTCCGAAAATATTAAGACTACACAGTTGAAACTTGGTAGGTAGATGTATTCTGTTAACCGCTTAACGAATTTAATACAAAAATAAAATAAATAAAAGATTAAGGGGAGGGCTCCCCATACATGGAACGGAAAATGAAAAAATTTTTTTCTTCAAACCAACACGTGTTGGGTGTCTATAGTCTTTAAAATAGTCTTTAATGTCTTTAAAAATGACATTGAGGTTTTTTAAAACAAATTTTTCTCAAAGTCAACCGTTTGAAAGATATAAACTGCCAAAGTGATAAAATGTGTGCCCCCCCCCCCCCCCCCCCCTTTAACTTTTGAAATAAGAGAGTCAAAAATCTAAAAAAAATATATGCTGTAGATCTTAACAAACACTTTCAACCAAAATTGGTTTGAACGAGATATAGTAATCAGTTTTTGAGATATAGCACATTTTCCAAAACCGCAAATATAACTTTGTCATTCATGCCAATTACCAACACTGTGAAAAACAAAGTTATTTTTGCAGACGCAAAATGATAGGTGGTATTAAATATGGTATGGTATAAGGTAACTACGGAACCCTACGGCGCGTGGCCTGACACGCACTTGGCCAGTTTTTTAATGGATTTTCAGAGACATGTTCTAAAAAATCACACTCAGAATAAAAACGTCTAACAAAGTGACAATAAACGCTTTGTTAGAATTTTATTGTCACCGCATCTAAGTGAATTGTCGCTGCAGCTATATGGCTTATTTATCAACGTTGGGATGTGATGCTATGGCAAAGTTTAATCTATCAAAATAACAGTTGTTACTGTGTTTAGGTAATGTTGTTAATTAAGCAACCTTTAAAAGGTTGCTTAATTAACAACAACACTAACAAAATACAACGCATACTTTTTTTCCGCATAACCTCTATTGTATTAATAATATATTGGCACATTTCTTTTTTGCATAAATATTTTTGCTATACCGATTACTAATCATACCATTTATTGGCATATCAATCTTTATCATAAATATTCCAAGTCATATTTATCAAATATCATAATGTTAACGGGTAGAAATTATACTAACAAATTAGTAACACCGTAAATAAAATTTATTTATGTTTTATAGTTTAGAAACTTTGCTATAATTGAAGCATAGGCGTATAGAGTTGACCATGACCATCAGGCATGCAACATGCAAGCAAGCATGCAGCATGCAAGCAAGCATGCAGCAAGCAAGCAAGCATGCAGCAAGCATGCAGCATGCAAGCAAGCATACAGCATGCAGGCAAGCATGCAGCATGCATACAAACATGCAACATGCATGCAAGCATTGTGGAGCTCCGCTCGCTTCGCTCGCTCCGCTGCGAGTGGTCAAAACACTAACCTAACCTACCTATAGTGCATTAAATTTTTTTCTTTATAGCGGGGGGCCTCAGGCCCCCCGACCCCCCCGAGCAGGGGGGCCAGCCCCCCTGCACCCTCCGGCAAGCATTTTGCAAGCAAGCACCCAACATGCAATCATGCATGCATGCATGCAAGCAAACAAGCAAGCAAGCACGCAACATGCATGCAAGCATTATTAAGCTCCACCCGCTTCACGCGCTCCGCTACGAGTGGTCAAAACACTAACCTAACCTAACCGACCAATGTCAAAGTCAAAGTTAAAGTCAAAATAAAAATACCTTTATTCAAATAAACTTAGTAACTATGCGCTTTTACGTTTTTACGTTGTTACGTTTCAGACTTTTTTAACTGACAAGGAGGTAGCATTAAAAGTTTTTCTTCATTAATAATAATTAGTTAAATTGGTTATGCTTTTTTATATTATGCTTTAAAACATTAGTACCTACCTACTTATGTACATTTTTAATTACATAGTTAAGCAAAATTATATTAACCATAAAAAAAGATAATTATTTACAATGTTACGTTACGTATCTATCTTATATTTTTTAGGTAATCTGAATTAAAATGATTCTTCCAAAAATCGTTTCTGACTTGAATATTTATGGTTAAATCCATTATGCACTTCGTATTTTATGGTAAATTACCTTTAGACGTATAACAATTATGCCCTTTCCTTTTATGGTAATTAAAATTATGTTAAAGGAGATTAGAGTAAGTAAGAATTATGCCGATGAAACCTTTCTGCGTTCATAAAACTCTGCTTATCATAAATTATGCGAAAAGACTTTATGCCAAAACTGTTATGCCAAACGACATTATAACTAAAAAGATTATGCGACCGAAATGGCACCCTTTCTAGAATGTGTTTTGTTATAAACAATAAGCATTTTTTATTCATATTATAGGATAACGTTTTTACAGTTTATGCTAATATGACTTCTGTTAGATTTTAACTAAACCCGATATGACAACCTGATAAAACATTTTTTCTTGAACAGAGATGTTGAACCTTCAACTTAATGTGTAGTTGACAAATTATTGTCTGTCACTAAAATACATACGTATTATGTGGCTGTTATGTATTTCGCCCGAATTTTAGTCAAATTAATGTTAAAATTTAATATATATCTCTGGAGATGGCACACTGTAAGAGTGAGTATAAAAGAAAATAATAATAATCTTGTTGCTCTCCTAGCGCAGTGAAAATAGTATTTTCACTCATGTCGAATTTAGACCAAACAACTATGTGGACGCCTATGTGCCTATAGTTGGCGACCACTGCCTGTATTCGCTGAATACAGATAAATGCTGCACCAGATCCTTCCGAGTATCCTTACCCCGCGTACGATGATCGAATGTGAATGTTGACGAATGTATCCTCGATTCCTCGGCAACTGTTTCGATGGACCGTAACGGCCGCCTGCGGGTCTGCTGCTATCGACGAAAGAAATCGTTGATGGGGCTTCGTCGCCGCGTCTGGATATTCGTTTGCCGTCGGAATTAAGCATATGGTATACCTGTCTGCATGTTTCGTTTGTTGTTTTCAAGTTTAAATTGTTTTAAAACAAAATGTACCAGCAAATAAATATATAAATCAGTTTTAAAATTTATGTTTTATTTAAGTACTGCGCCCGGTTTACTTACAGTTTTTTCGTTGATCAATATCGTTAACCTCAGGCCTGTGGCCAATGCATCATTCATATTCAACTCAACTGTTGGTGGCCTTTTAAGTGGACAGCATCAATTACACTTGAGTTGACCATTGAATAATTTACTTTAGACTTGTAAATAACACTATATTTTTATAAAGAAACTGTTTATTTCTATATATAGTACAACTTTTTACACATGAAAAAAAGCCGGGGTCGAGCGAGCAGAGCAAAGTACCATGACATCTAGAATTTCCTTTTTTGACGTTTACAGTTTTTTTTTTTTTACTGGTTTGGACATTCCGCCCACCAAGGACTAGTCCTTAATACAATATTTAAACAACTCGCAAAGAATTAGTACTTATTTAACCAACTTACAAAGAATCGGTAACAATGTATTATTTTTCTAAAATTATAACCTTGCTCAGCGGTCTCTTTAGAGTATTACTTTTAGTTTTGACCGTTACTACACGAGTCACATTATCCTGTCCAACATGCTTAACAACAATCTTACCTAAAATCCACTTCGCAGGTGGAATATTATCATCTTTTATGATAACAATATCTCCTATATTTGGTTCAGGTTTATTAACATTCCACTTATAACGTTGACTCAAATTAGTTAAATATTCACTAGACCAACGATTCCAAATGTTATGCACCATTTTTTGTACAAGTCTCCATCTTTCCAAATTGCTAATATTACAGTTAGAAAAATTTTCATCACTTACATTTAACAAAGGTTCGCCTACTATGAAATGGCCAGGTGTCAGTGGAAGAGGGTCATTAGGATCATCACTTAGTAATGATATCGGACGAGAGTTTAAACAGGCCTCTACTTGTGTTAAAACTGTCGATAGCTCTTCGTAGGTTAGAGTACTGTCTCCGATGACTTTTTTAAGATGGGTTTTAATACTACGAACGCCCGCTTCCCACAGACCACCGAAGTTCGGGGCATGTGGCGGTATGAAATGCCAGTTGGTATTCTCCAGTGTAACGGCTTGTGCAATTTCATTATGGAGCTTAGACTTTGCGTTGTTGAACATATCACGCAACTCCCTCTCAGCACCAACGAAATTTGTGCCGTTGTCGCTATAAATATCTTGACAATGGCCTCTTCTTGCTGTGAATCGTCTAAACGCTGCGATAAATCCTTTTGTTGTCAGGTCAGAAACAGCTTCAATGTGTATGGCCCGAGTGACCATACAAATAAAAATGCAGATGTAACCTTTGTAAGATTTTGAGCCTCTTCCAGGTGAAAATCTGATGTTTATAGGTCCTTCGTAGTCCACGCCGGTAGCCTTGAAGGGTTTACTTGGTTTCAGCCTAACTTCAGGAAGTTGACCCATCAGTGGGGTTTTATTCGCTTTCGAATATCTCAAACATGTTACACATTGTCTATAATACTTTTTCGTTTGATCTCGAGCACGAAGTATCCAGTACGTAGATCGAAGAAAGTTCTGCATGATTTGAGGTCCACCATGTAAGGTTTTCTCATGTGCATCCGCTATTAACAACTGTGTAAGGTGACTCTTAGCAGGTATAATAATCGGATGCCGCTTATCATAACTGGCTTGGGCTTGTTCTATGCGTCCGCCCACCCTTAAAATACCATTTTCATCTAAAAATGGACAAAGAGTGTGGAGAACGCTTTTCTTTGGAACATGCCCTTTACCCTTGATACTCTTAATCTCTTCTTCGAATTCAAACTCTTGAGCTTGCTTAATACAAATTCCTAATGTCTTTTTTATCTCTTCTATTGTTATGTAATTTGTTCTGTTTTCTCGCTCTTCTTTCGATTTTCTCAAACTCAAAACTCTTCTGCAATAGGAAAGTACTCGAAGCATTTTACTAAATTTTGAAAATTTTGTCCACTCAAATTCTTCTTTCTTTTCGCTTATTATGTTAAATGTCTTAATTTTTTCTTCTTCATGGGTCTCAGATATGTTATTATTATCTCTCTCAATTCGTGGCTCTAACAACCATGAAGGTCCATTCCACCAAAGTGAATGGGTTAGTAAGTGTGCAGGGCGCAATCCTCGCGAAGCGCAATCCGCGGGGTTTGTTTCTGTTGTTACATGACCCCATTGTTCATATTCTATGATTGTTAGTATATCAGACACTCTATTACTGACAAAGGTGTTCCAGCGGCTGGGACCTCCCTTTAACCAAGCTAGAACAATTGTAGAGTCTGTCCATCCAAATAAGGCTTCTTTTGGTATATTCATCACTTGTGAGATTTCGGAGAGTAGTTTAGCGGCTAAAACTGCGCCACACAGTTCCAATCTTGGAATGGAAACTTCCTTTTCGATAGGGGCAACTTTAGTTTTAGCGGACACTAAAGATACATGTATATTGCCTTGTTCATCGACTACACGAAGGTATACAGCACCTGCATAGCCGGCTGTCGATGCATCAGAAAATGCATGTAATTCCTTGTTACAATTTTGTTTACATTGTAGCCACCTTGGCACAGTAATGTTTTTGATTTCTCCTAACTCATTTCGAAACTTTAACCACATTTGCAATAAATCATCACTAATCTCTTCATCCCAATCTAGTTGATTCTTCCAGACCCTTTGCATTATGATTTTAGCACAAATTACCACTGGGGCGATCCATCCCAATGGATCGTACAGTCTGGCTATATCGGAAAGAATTTGTCTTTTAGTAATAGGCTCCTTTACGTCGGGTAATGTAATTGCATACTCAAAATGATCAGTCTGTCTGTTCCATTTGATTCCTAAAACTTTTAAATTAGTGTCACTCTTGATTGGTATAGTTTGCTCTTCACTGTGTTTGTCTTTCCCGATAAATTGCAATAATTGGTCACTATTACTGCTCCACTTTTGTAAGTAGAACCCGCCCGAGTTCATAAGTTGGTTCATCTCATTATAGATCTCTATCGCTTCGGTCTCAGTAGCGCACCCAGTCATTAGATCATCAACAAAATAATCGGTTTTAGTGATTTCAGATGCTCTTGGGTATCTTGATTTTTCCACGTCTGCTAGTTTTTGCAGTGTTTTTATGGCCAAATAAGGCGCACAGGCTGTTCCGAAGGTCAATGTAATTAATCGGAAATGTTGTATGGGTAACCCAGTATCTGATCTCCACACAATACGTTGAAACTCTGCATCATCCTTATGTACGAGTACTTGTCGATACATCTTAATGATGTCTGCGACAATACAAATTGGATGCACTCGCCACCTCATTAAAATATGCCTAAGATCTTGCTGAAGCCTAGGGCCTACTAATAGATCGTCATTTAATGATACACCATTAGTTCCCGGTGAAGAAGCGTTCATCACAACACGTACTTGCGTTGTCTCTTTATCCTCTCTTACCACAGGGTGGTGAGGAAGATACACTGCTTTCGGATAATCTATTTCATGTTGTTTTACGGGCTCCATATGATTAAGTGTGCTGTACTCCCCGATAACCCTCTCATATTCACGACGTAGATTAGGTTTTTTGTTAAGTTGCTTCTCTAAAAATAATAACCGTCTCATAGCTATTTGTTTTGACTCACCGTTCGTGCACTCTTGTTTCTCGTTTTTGAACGGCAATCTAACAATAAATCTTCCGTTCTCACTCCTCACTGTTGTCTCCTCGTAATATTTTTCACATCTCATTTCTTCTTTAGTAAGTATCCTTTTAATACTATTTGGTTCCGCCTCAATCTCCCAGAATTGTTTTAACCAATCATCATCTCTCATTTGAACATGCATACTAACATGCACTCTACCACCAGCTGCATCATCTCTTAGAACCCTTCCGGATATAACCCAACCGAAAATTGTGTTTTGTGCAATAAGATTGCCTTGAGAATTTTTAATCATATTGTCGAGTAATACTTCGCTGTAAACTTCAGCCCCTAGTAAAAGGTCAATTTTACCTGGCTTTGTAAAACCCGGATCAGCCAACGGCAATGAATTCAACTCTAACCATTGTGTCGCATCCACTGCTTCACTTGGAAGTGATGTCAGTGTCCCTAGTACATAAGCATTGACATTGAGAATGATTTTTGAATTATGACGCGACTCAAGTTGCAAAGACACCATGTATTTAACGCGTGTATGACCCTCACCCAATCCTGACACTAAACCATTAATAGGAATACGCTTAAGCTTAAGTAATTGGACAGTTGATTCACTAATAAAGGACGCTTGCGACCCTTGGTCTAATAATGCACGAATAAGAAATTGTTCTCCTTGTCTTGACTGAGCGTTGACCACGGCTGCGGCAAGTAGTACATTATAGCTATGAAGTTCTCCACTTGAAAAGTTTGCTACAATTCTTGTTTCATTGTTTGATGTATTTGGTACTGGCGGATTGGTTATTTCATTTTGATTCTGATTGTGCGTGTCATTTCTTTCCTTTGTCTTATCTTCTGCTGAAGACTCTCTGTTCTCATAATGAAGCATTGTGTGGTGTCTTCTTCCACATTTTCTACAACATGCAGATTGACGACACTTATGCACCACATGATTAGGTGACATACAATTAAAACATAACTGATGCTTTTGGACATATTGTACTCTCTCTGTTGTGGGTTGCTGCTCAAATAACTTGCAGTGGTACAGATAATGTTGACCATCACACATTATGCATTTAGCATTAGTATACTTTTTAGGCTCCTCTTTAACTGCTGAATGAAATGATTTCGTTCTATTAGTTTGTTTTGTTCTATCAATTGAAGGTAATGGCCTTGTACTATGTTTACCAGCATCAATCATTTCTAAGCTACGGAATCGGCACTCAAGAAAATCCACTAGGAGTGACCATGTAGGTAGTGTATCCAATGCGCTCAACTGCTGCTCCCATAATCTATGTGACTCTGGATCTAATTTTGAGACCACTAGGTAAACTGTAAAAACATCACATTCTTTGGTTTTGATTCCAAGGTTGTCTAAGGATTTCAAGCAGGACGTAGTAGTGTCTAAAAGTTGTTTAACCGAGTTGGAAGATGGATTCGTAATGTGTTTCTGCGTGAATAGATTAGTCAAAATGGCATTGGTATTGAATCGTGTGTTGTTGTATCGTTTTGTAAGAAGTTTCCAGGCCTCATCATAGTTTTGCTCAGTTGTAGGAAAATTCCGGAGTAATTTTTCAGGTTCACCCGACAAGTTTGCCTTAAGATAATGCAACTTTTGTACTCCAGACAATGTTACATTCTCATGTATTAACGATACAAACATGTCATAAAAGCTTTGCCATTCATCGTATTTGCCGGAGAAAATAGGAAGCTGAATTCTCGGCAACTTCACTTCCGTAGTCTTCGATACAGTCTCAGGTGATTTGTATTGTCCATCTCCCTTGTTAAACGTTTGAATAGCAGCTCTCAAGGTACTCTTATAAGTAGTGTATTGCTCTTCAAAAATATCATATACATCGTCTGTGAAATATTTTAATGTGGCTCTTTTGTCTGGTGTGATTGCAATGATAATTTTGTTGTGATTACTTTTAAATTCTTGCCATAACTCCTCTAATGTTTGTAATTTCGTTTCAATATATGATTGTTTGATTCGCTCTCTAGGTGTCTTCTTATAATTTCTTTCTGCTTTTTGCAACCTCTCAAATAACTCAGTTTGTATTATTATCAACTGATCTGCCATTTCGTTTCGTTAAACTTTGCACCAGAATAAAAGGTTCGCAGTAGATTAGAAGATATTGAAGAGTTAAATGAAAAATACACAGCAATCAGTTTGCAAAGTAGGTAGGTACACAATTTTGTCAGTTCAATTTTTGCCACAATTGTTGTAAGTTTTTTATGAGTTTCACGTAAATTAGTGTCTGAGAACTGTTATTCACTCATTTCACAGTGTCTTATGCTACTACTCACGGTTTTACCACGGGAATATGGTTTTACCAAGTCCTGTATTCACTGTAATCCTTTCTTTGTCACAACACTTTATCACGATTCAAGGGTTTCGGCACCATGAATAATTTACTTTAGACTTGTAAATAACACTATATTTTTATAAAGAAACTGTTTATTTCTATATATAGTACAACTTTTTACACATGAAAAAAAGCCGGGGTCGAGCGAGCAGAGCAAAGTACCATGACATCTAGAATTTCCTTTTTTGACGTTTACAGTTTTTTTTTTTTTTTACTGGTTTGGACAACCATATACCTTCTGTTTATAATAAAATGTATGTTGTGCACAACAAATAAATGTTGCAATGCCCCATTGTATAATGTATAAAGTGCAAAACACTGTCTTAAATTACTGTCATAAAAAGGTGTTCTATATTGGAAAGCTGCTCCTTAAGTTTCATTATCACTATAATATATTCACTTGGCTAA